>OX467084.1:33352212-33977212 GCA_950106755.1 Climacium dendroides | reverse complement strand
GCTATACATCTAATTTTTTTTTTAAAACTTAAAGATTTATTTAATATTTATTGACCTATAACATTTTGTTTTTTTTTCCTAGAAAGAATCTTATAAATCATCTTCATTTCCTAGTTCAATGAATTATAAATTATAAGTAAAACACTTTTGTCAAAGATCTATTCTTATTTTGGTTTTTATAGAACTAGAAAGTGGAAGATTAAATTTTTTAATTATGTAGATTGAGTTAAGCTATTGATTATGAATTAATGTACAAGAAAAATCTTGGAATTTGGCAATGGAACTAATAGTGATAGAACCAATGTGAATTTTTTGATCATTATAATGATACTTCATATTATTTACTTGATTTCAATTGGTAGGTTATAACTATCTTATTTATTTTATAACTCTAATGATTTATTTATTTGAAGATTTGAGTTTTTGGAATTAAATTTATTCTATAAAAGTAGAAATATTCCATCAACTTTTTAAATTCATGTACCTTTAGGACATGATTGAAACACAAAGTGAAAAAACAACAGTGAAACCAATAGTAGACTTTTAGAGTAATTATATTATTTGTGTAATTTATCTTAATTTGCTCCAATAATTTGTCTTATGTAATCAATATAAGGTCATTGAAACAAATAGACAGTTATTTAATAAATTGATTTGTTTTTCTTTTGTTAGTATTTGCTTATAATAACTACACTAATGATGGTAAATAGCGTTATGATATGGATTATGTAATGTGGAAGTAAGCATAATTTAAGTAAGCATAATGGTATGTTCACACTTGGTGTTAAATATGTTGTTATGTTGCAAATAACGTTACCTGGACTTTTACCCCGCCCACTCTAAACGTCAATTAGCTGGCATTTAGAGTTGCCAACATTTTAGGATTTTTTGCTTGTCTTTTGAAAATATAGAATGCTAATTTGCAAAAGGGTTTTAATTTTTATTTAATAAATTATTCATTTTAATAAGCAATCATGTATTTAAATTTAAAAAAATTCATTGTAATTTGATGAAATAATAAGTAACACTAAATGTAAACTTGTAAAAAATTGATATCCAGTAGTTGACAAATAGTGTCTATGTTGACATTTAGTGTTGGTAACATTAATAAGATTGTTGACATTTAGTGTTGTGCTTCGTAATTAGTATTGCCAACACTATTTACCATCATTGGTGTAGTTGTGATTGAAAATTTGAAAGCAATTAAAAAACATTCTTACCCTCAAACCACCTTAATGTAATCTATTGTGAATGTATCTTTTAAAATATCCTACAGACTTGTCATGCTATCATTGCATGGTACACACTTATTGCACTTCAAACTATTTGACTTAAATATGACCATTACATTATTACCTATGTAATAAGTTAGGAGGTCATGATGTACTTGTTAATTTTTTGAATATGGTCATAATTCATGAATTATTTTGCTTTATCATTTAGCAGCTAATGGGTATTTATGGAAATTGAAGGACACATATTTTAATTAATATTTAAAAATAAAGTTTTTTTATTGCTTCTATTTTCAAGAATATTTGGTTTCTAGGGGTTTTGCTAGAAATCTATTGATGAGACTTGCATCTATAAATTTAATTTCATCACCATGGTAAGTAATATCAAAGGAACTAGTTAGTTGATACTTGTCACAAAAAATAGAGTGTATAAGAAATAGTCTGCAATCTTAAAAAAAAATTGACACCAATTACGCAAATCAAAGACCTATAAAGAATGCAAGGTAGGAGGCCCGTAAACAATTTGGGCTCTGAATCATCCCCTATCTAATAGTGGGTGACATGTTCCTTGAAATATCCATTACTATCATTGAACGAGGTAGGTAGGTTTAAAAAGGCAATTTATTAGCTTCCATCCCAAATTGTGTTGTTTAGGAAAAAACAAAGTACTTATTTATATACAATTCTATTATTGCTTTGGATGTGAAAACTCAAAAAATCTTCAAACATCAAACATCACATATCCATGTAACTTAGATTGATGTATAATCACATTCTAATTGAAATTCATTATTTTTAACTCATAGCAATCTCATCAATATTTATTCCCACATAATGGAAGATTTTTTTAATAATATTATATTTTTGGTGACATACTAGCGGTTGGCACTTGCTATGCTACGCATTCATCATTAGAATTTTATAAGAATTTTTATGTATTAGATAGAATGCAAAACAAAAACTTCAATAAATCTTCAAATAAAAATGACTAAAATCTTTGTATAAGTTTTTTTTACAAGTAAGCATATATTGAAATGTACAATAGAAATTTAATGAATGATGAATGAAACATATGCAGTGGTAAAGATATGCATACATTAGAATGCATTAGAAATTTGACTCCATTGTTACAAAAAATGACAACCCAAATTAAAGAATTGAAAAAAAAACTTATAAATCTCAAAAACTTTGTGAACAACTTAATTGTTGTGGAATCCAAAATCGGTTCAGTTAAATAAATTTCTCAAAATCATTTGGTAGTAGCAATAGATAATTGAAATCAAAAGCTCAAAGTTCAGAAAAGCACAAAATCATAGAAATACAAAAGAAGTATAAAGCCAAGAATTGCTACCTTTATAATATCACCATATTGATAATCTTTAATATCACCTCAATTGCAACAACTATATTATTTCTATAATATCACCTTTTGTAAAAAGTGATATTACAAAGGTGATTGTAAACTGCTACTCTATTTCTGTAATATCACATTGTGTGAAAATACAATATCTATGTATGCATGATTGAAAATATTTTCACAAAATAATTAAAATAATGATTTTAAAGACTTATTGAAATCATTATCATGCATTCTATTCAAATATATCAAAATTTTACTAATGTGTGATACAATGAATGCGTAGCATAGCAAGCACAAGCCCCTAGTATTAATGGTAGCATTTGTGATATTACAAAGGGACCTATAATTTTAGTAGTACGATAATCACATTCAAATTTAACTTTTCATATTACAAATATTAATAGCACAAAAAGTAAGGACAAAGGTCTTGTTTTATAACAATTTTTTTAATAACTATCAATCACCCTTCTCATCATTATTTGAAATCTTATCAACACACATAAGAATCTGATGGTTGTGGTATTTTTCATTTTGACTTCAGTATGATAAAATCTTAAATTTTTTTTAAAAGCAATGGTTAGCTCCATTTGTTCCAAAAGAAATTGAAAAATTAAAAAAAATCTAAAGTCTGCAGTGATGGAATTGAAGTACGAAATTGCAAGAATGTCAAAAAGAAAAGAAGATTCTTGCACCCCTAACAGACAACAATATACTAGTTGCTTACTAGTTACTACTTCTTGGTTTGTGACCTCGAAAATTTCCACATTCATGGTGAAAACACCCAAAAACATCAAAATTTTAAGGCATTCATTTTTTAAAATTCATGATTTTCAATTATTACTAATAATGAAAAAAATAATCCTGAAAAAAAGTGCCTCCAAAACATTGATGTAATACTAATAATTGAAAATCATGAATTTTCAAAACAGAATTTGAATTGTTGGATAAAACTATAATTGCTATGGATTTTCAAAGTGGAACCCTCTAGGTCACTCAAACTATCACATGGCTTGGTCATTATACCGAAATCTAAAGAATCAACAATCAACCAATGGCTGTTATGTAGTTGGGAATGATTTCATAGCACTTTGGGGGACACTTTTGATGGAAATCTAATGTGTCAAGAGTGAATACATGGATGGTTTGGGTGTTTCCACCTTACTTGAAACCTTCAAGACATAATCATTGAGAGGTAATCATTTAAAAAAAAAGCAGATCTTAACTTTTGTCATTATTTTTAGATCAATTCTAAGTTTGTCAATTCCATTAGCCTCTAAGGGGCCCCATAACTAGAGTTTGCCTATGGAAAGTAGTACAATGACAAAGTGAAAAACTTGTGTACATTATTAGTCCTTGGATTCGGAAGCAATTACAATTGTGGGGATGAGATAATTGTGTCAATTTTTAAAATTTCCAAACAATATTTGTAAATATAGTGCATATTTCATGGTTTAGGGTAATTGTTGTTGTATCTAACACGCACTCATGATACATAGGAGTAATTTCCTACTCCTCTTGCAACATTCATTTGCAAACACAATATGAGGCTAAATTGTTTGCATGAATTTCTCTAGATTTTGTAAGTTGGCATGTTGTATTGTAGTGGATTGCAATTTTGATGTTTTTGGGTGTTTTCACCATGAATGTGGAAATTTTCGAGGTCACAAACTAAGAAGTAGTAACTAGTAAGCAACTAGTATATTGTTGTCTGTTAGGGGTGCAAGAATCTTCTTTTCTTTTTGACATTCTTGCAATTTCGTACTTCAATTCCATCACTGCAGACTTTAGATTTTTTTAATTTTTCAATTTCTTTTGGAACAAATGGAGCTAACCATTGCTTTTAAAAAAAATTTAAGATTTTATCATACTGAAGTCAAAATGAAAAATACCACAATCATCAGATTCTTATGTGTGTTGATAAGATTTCAAATAATGATGAGAAGGGTGATTGATAGTTATTAAAAAAATTGTTATAAAACAAGACCTTTGTCCTTACTTTTTGTGCTATTAATATTTGTAATATGAAAAGTTAAATTTGAATGTGATTATCATACTACTAAAATCATAGGTCCTTCTGTAATATCACAAATGCTACCATTAACACTAGGGGCTTGTGCTTGCTATGCTACGCATTCATTGTATCACACATTAGTAAAATTTTGATATATTTGAATAGAATGCATGATAATGATTTCAATAAGTCTTTAAAATCATTATTTTAATTATTTTGTGAAAATATTTTCAATCATGCATACATAGATATTGTATTTTTACACAATGTGATATTACATAAATAGATTAGTAGTTTACAATCACCTTTGTAATATCACTTTTTACAAAAGGTGATATTATAGAAATAATATAGTTGTTGCAATTGAGGTGATATTAAAGATTATCAATATGGTGATATTATAAAGGTAGCAATTCTTGGCTTTATACTTCTTTTGTATTTCTATGATTTTGTGCTTTTCTGAACTTTGAGCTTTTGATTTCAATTATCTATTGCTACTACCAAATGATTTGAGAAATTTATTAGATTGAACCGATTTTGGATTTCACAACAATTAAATTGTTCACAAAGCTTTTGAGATTTACAAATTTTTCCTTTAAATTCTTCTATTTGGGTTGCCATTGTTCGTAACAATGGAGTCAAATTTCTAATGTATTCTAATGTATGTGTATCTTTTACCATATTCATCATTGCATGTTCATCATTCATTAAATTTCTATTATTTATTTCAGTATATGCTTATTTATAAAAGAAATTATATGAAAGTTTTAGTAATTTTAGTTTGTAGATTTATTGAAATTCTTGCTTTGCATTCTATCTAATACATAAAAATTCTAATGAAATTCTAATGGTGAATGTGTAGCATAACAAGCGTCAACCGCTAGTCCTATATTTTAAAAAATGGACAAACAAGTCATAAATGTAATCCTTTGTAAATGAATAAAGATTTTCATCCCAATCTAACATTTCATAAAGTACATGAACTTCATGTATTTACAAGAAAAATCATCCTATAGCACCAAATCAAATGTAGGACAATCTCTAGAGGAATTCATTAAAGGGCTAAACATTCACCACCAAAGCACAATCTTTTTATTTTTACATATAAAGTGGTTTGCCATGTTTTGTACTTTTTTATATCTCAAATAATATGATGTCATTTTGACCCAATATCTAAAATTGGTCCATTTGGACTCTTGTCTAAAATATACATTTTTAGAATATAAAAGTCTAGGGTCAATTTTTCATACCAATGTAAGTCAACATTTACAAACATTCATTCATTCTTTATATAGGGTTCCAAAGATACATACAAAGAAAATGCAAAGAAAATTTAGATACCTCTTTCAATTTCCATAAAGAACCACCAAAAACTAAGACAATTTAATAATGGAGTAGAATCTAACAAGTACTCATATGCTTTTTCAAACAATGTTAGATGTGTTGACTTCAAATTTTGCCACATGGAAGTAGGTAGCAAGTGCCACCTATGTTAAGACACAGACTTGTCCAAATGCTAAATTTTCTAGGATTATTTTTTTTTTCCAAAATAATTTCATGTCAAGAAAAAAAAAATTCATTGCCAAAGGATACATGAAAATCATTAAAAAATGAATGAAACCTTCAAAATCAAATTTCAAACTAATGTAGTATAGTAACCAACCCATTTCCAACCATCACCCCATTTTCAATCTATAGGTTGTTTTCTTTCCATGAAGTTGTACTTTCTTTTTGTGAAATTGTGGTAGAATTTGTAAAATTGTGGTGGAATTCAAGGAGCAATTGTGGCACATTATAATTGGTTGTAAGGCTATCAATATTGCAATATTGCAATCAGCCTATGGTTTATATCACCATTTGCCTCTCACCATTACAGGGCAAATGGTATCTGACTTTCACTAAAAAAAATTCATAATAATTATATTTTGTATAATAAAATTTTGGAAAAATATACAATCCTTCTAAACTCTATTTTGTGCATGCAAAAATTCTCCAAATATGCCTAGTTTCTCCAAGTTTCTCCAAATATGCTAGTTGTTTAAGTGGTTGGAAATACCTTAAAGTGCAAATTTGTAGAGGAAAAATGATGGCTACCCAGAAGTAGGTACATGAGAGATTATAAAATACTTAAAGAGCACTAATGAGTGATGACTAGCTTTTGAAAGATGTCGACTGACCTATGAAATGTCCTTGCCCTTTATCAACAGAGACTTCACTTCCAATTTAGTGGGTATACGATAGCACTTATTTCACACGAGTACCACAAGTACAGACGTAAACAACACAACCGTCACAGCTCAGTTTTTTTGTTGCCAGGTACAAAGTGTTTAAAAAAATAAAATGGATTTTTCTATTAGTGAATCAAAGTCCCAGGCAAGTCCCGACACAAGAATCATCCGCAAGAATTATAACATAACATGAGCGTGGTGGACTAAGTTAGTAGATAAATCCTCTGCACTGGGTAACGATAAGTCCAGTAAATGGGCAAACACCTCCTCCACAGAGCTCGCCACCCCCCCTTCCAGATCTCTGTCCACCACAGTTTTCCGGCAGATTCTCTCGTCCGTCGTCTTGATCAAGACGGCGCCAGCGTGTCGGTTGAAGACAGAATCCAGCATTCCAGAACTTCAGTTCTGCTTCGATCATCCACCAGTTCCTAGGCAATGGAAAGGAGCACGGCAGGCTAGAATGGCGTACTGTAGAAGTGTTTCAAAGCTGCTCGACCTGCTTCCTGGTCCAGAGTTTGGCACCAGTAGAGAGCTTGTTCACGGCACAAGTTAAGGAAAACAAACTAGCGCGACTCGGAGAGCGGAACGTGAGCTATTTCAGACATTGCTGGACATGTCCACGAAGTTTGTACCACTCAAAGAGACATTTTTTCCCCTATTTGTTCCCAGGAGAAAACATGGAACCCAAAAATTGTCACTCCATCAAGCTGTTGTTTTATATTCACGGAATCGGTGAAAGATTTCTTGGTTGTCTTCGCGGGGACAGCCTTGACCTACCTCCTCGCACAGGGGAGAGACTAGACGGTACCCCTCGATCTTTAAATGAATCTAACGTTCGCATTCGTTTGCTACTTCCAGGTGACCTGCACAGCAAAGACAATTCAAGCAGTTTAATCAAGTAGCTCATAATCCTCTAAATATCGAGGAATTGACATCACTGAGATAACGTACAAAGTTATCATAACTCATTCCAAAGCGTGTTTGGTGAAGAGAAGAGGGAAATACGAAATATTCAGTACCTTGGTGGCCCATTCCCTCGCTTATGTGGCCGTAGTGACATTTCCACCTGCACGTATGCTTCTTTTGCTGCCTGTTTAACATGCAACAAAGAGATTTAACGAATGAGAAGAACATGCTCCGTGCAATACTTTTGTTGAAAATCGTGATCAGGCTTTCATATATGAAATGCACCAGCCATTGAAATGGGCTGAAATCTATGAGAAAGCTGCAAAGACATTCACTTACTTCTTGCTTGGCTTCGTTCCAAGTAGGTCCGCTGCCTCTACCCAACGTTCGTCCACCAACCTCTACCTGACAACGAAATGCTTGTCGCTGCTGCCCAGCCCCACTTGTTGGAAGTGCTTTGAATTGAATATTAATAGCCTCTCTAGTACACTGCAAGCATATCCCGCCAACTATTAGATACAGATGAGAAGTTTTGGTCGACATACAGCACTCAGAAAGCAGTCTAGTCGATTGACCCAAGCAAAATAGTGAACCATTATTGGTTCCAAATTATTAAACACCTACGCTCCTATCCAAATATGGTCAGAACATGGACACAAGAAGGTTCATCAATAAGCTACATGTTAGAAATCGTATAAATGACTGGATATAATTCCCACTACGTAAGATATGGGTACAATGGATAACTTACCAACTCCTTAAGAGCTTCAACATGATTATATGGCAATGGCTCCTCATTCGAATGATAACCGACCAGAGGAATATGCCCTGAAGTGCTTGCAATTGGACTATCATCATCCCTATCCCTAGGCAATGGTGCAAGACCAGCCGACAAACGGGGATCCCTAGGACCACGTGATACCCGGACCTCTTTCACAGGCTCTGGCACAGCAGGTGTGGAAGGTGCTGTAGATGCCCCTCCATTCGCTTTATCTGCCAGCCAGTAAAAAAATATGATGAACTTATTGAACAACCAGAAGGCACTAGAATAATTCTTCAAGCAAGTGATTGGTATCAAAAAAGGTTCTTTACACAGGACAAAACATTGAAGTGATCAACCGAACATACATAGCGTTAAATAGAAATGGTGGTAAGTGCTCAAAATCAATGGGTCAAGCAAAACACTTACTAGCTAGAAACAGTAGAGCCGACTCGGCAGCATTATATTTGGCTTCTTTCCTGCTTCTGCCAATGCCCTCTCCCACCTTTTCACCACCAAACATGACCTGCCGAGGAAAACCACAAACTATGATTCGCGCACAGCAGATCTAAAAATCTTTCCAGTCCATCTTTGAAAATTCTGATAAAACTGCAGGCTCTAGACAGTTGATGCACTCTTACAAACCAAACCATGACCATAAATAACAGCGAATAAACTGTAGACTCCGACTCAAATCAAATCAATTTCCCCGGAAGCTTCGCTAAAATTAGTATAGGTAAGGAAACCACACCTCAACAGTGACTCCAAGATGTGTTGAACTTCTAATATCTGTGCGATATTGTACCTAATAACCCCGCCATCAACAGCGCTTAGAAATAAACACCATTTACTGAAGCATTTGCATATTGTAATCCAATAGAAATATCAAATTATAGACTGCATTCTTCTTGACTGAAAAGTCACGAAAAAGTGAAACAACTGAGTCGAAGAGACTGAACAAGTTGGAACTCACATTTCTTTTTACTTTTTGCCCTACTTCATGCAACGCGCTAATAGCATTAACAGCAACAGGTGGTCGAGATGCATTGAATGGCTCCCTAGAACCCCCTCGTATGAAAGTGGGATTTTCCTCATCTGGCAATCACCACGACTAGCTCAGACGAAGCACTCATTTCCAAATGACAATGTGACAAGCAAAGGAATTGCACAATTGCAGGAAAAGATAGTCACTGCTTGAGGAAATACATTTTTTCAACTCTGTAAAATACCTGAGAAGGAAGACGCCTCCAGTTGCGATCTACCCTCTCCAAAGAAACTCTGCTCATATTCACCATCACAACAATAAAAGTGAGACAGTCGACAAATAGAGTCCTTTGGTAATTCCCTGAAAAAATATTTCAAAGTGGGACAATCTGTTGGGTAGTTTGAACAGTATCTTCCGACACTCAAAAATAAGAGTTTACCTCTTCCTCATTACGTTGTCTTCTTGCTGCTTCCCTGATCAGCTGTTGCTCGCGAATATAGGGATTCTCAAATCCAGGAGGTGCAGAACGATCAAAAGAAGGAGACTCTGGTTCCAAGACCAACTCCGGGGATCTCCTATTTGGTCGGCGAGGGCTCATTTCCTCCTCCATGCCAAGCCACCCTCCTCCCGGGGCAACCACAGGAGGAATCTGGACCTGTAATGGTGCGGTTGGTGCAGCAGGTTTACTTGCGTCCATACCATGCTGTAATATCAGTAGTCGCCTACGAGTGTCTGGATCAATGTCAGTTTCTGGAACCTCTCCTTCTTCTCTGCCCGGAGAACCTTGGACATTACCTTCCGGTAACCTAGTAGAAACAGGAACATGTCTTCTAGGAAGACCTGAAGGGTAAAGCATATTCTCCGCACTTAATGGGAAGGTAACTCCATCTACGGGAACATACATGGAGGGATCCACATTGGGTGCGTCGAACTGTGGGCGTGATCGGCCAGAGGAATCTGGAAGTAGAAGTTGAGGTTGTTGCTGTTGTTGTTGTTGCTGCTGCTGTGAAGGTAGTTGAACTGGTTGCTTGAGAGCCGATCTAAAGTCGTCATCCATAGAGAAGCTTCGGGTGTGAGCTAGCCCATTAGCACCCTGGTGACATGGAATCGTAACTTCAGTGCAGAGTCATACAGAAATCGGCAATAATATACTAAACAAGTCGCTTGAATGATCCAATTTCAGAATATGATAACCATATTATAATGTTTAAAAAACAAACAAACAAAAACTCACTTATAAAGAGCAAGAATGAACATTGAAAACATCGTACTTGATGTTCCGAACCTTGTAGACTAACACAATGGTCCGAAGAGCAAGGGCAATATCCTAGAAACTCACAGGTGTTTTCAAGGTCGTCTCGACTTCCGCATTTGCCATACCATCACCGAAATCCCTAACATCATTCGATGCAAAATTTGGCATTACTTCTTCCTGCATTACCTGTAAACGAGAACATGATCTGCTTAGGAGCACAAAACGAAGAACTGGAGAAAAATGGGGGCACATATGCTGTACGCAAAAGAATTTACAAGGCAAACTGTAAATTTGTTCCGCACCTCTGGGATAATGTAACTGCTCACATCAGGAGCTTTAGGCAAAGTGTGGATTTCTGTATCGAACTTCACATCCATTATCTGCTGCGTCAATGTTTCATCCAACTCCCTGGAAGAAGCAGAAATAGTCCAGATTGTCCTCTTTCAGACTAGAAAAAAATACCCTCCATCCAAGTATAAACAGTCTCTGGTAACTTGGAGAAACATGTCGTAATGGTGGTGCGATAAGGAATAATATGATGCAAGAACGAACATGTGAGCGTCAGCGCGAAGGAACAATCGTAAGACCCCGAGTATATCAGTTGCATGGGGACCAGAATGAACTTACTTAAAAAAATAGCCTCGAACATTGCAGGCAATATTTCTTGCAATACAAAGGGGTGGCAGTTCCTTCATGGTCTGTACAACAAAACGACATACACTTAATCAGAAAGATAGACCAAACTCATACTTGGTCCACAGAAACAGTAACGGCGGCGTAGTCAAAGGAAGGACAAAGATCGATAACCCTACAAGTAGACAGGAGAACAAATTAACGAATCTCACCTCTGCTTTTGGATCTGTGTAAGGCATAAATGCCTGCACTTCATGCACGCGAGGTTGATCCGTTTTTTCCCAAACGGGCAACCGATCGTCAATCACCATTGCCATCTTCGGATGGCAGCAGTAACGTGGAAAACAATCTTTCAGCGCTTTCTTCGCATCTGAAATAAGAAGGCCTTTCTGTCAGATCTAAATGAACCATTATTTGACGCCAGCAGAAACTTGTTGCAATATACAAGTGCTGGACAACCTTGGATAAAACCAAATAACCGAGACAATACTGTACCTAAATAAAAGAACCTTGGACAAAAGTGGTGGAACAGTTAAAAGCGTCGGGTTAGAATGTGGAATCGGGAACCCCCCTGCAGTATACTCAGGCACACCTAGATGTCTCCTATTCAACGTGCCTCTAATAAAGACATCTTGCAGCTGAGGTTCCCGACCCTACATCCGTCCCCAAAGCGTAAAACATAGGTCTGGGTACGTCCAGAAGGCTTTCCCGACACAAAAAAACAAGCAAAAATAAGGATTGCCATACCAGACTTCACGCAGGTGACTCTTTCATTCAACTCTCTTGGATTTATGAGTCGTGCATCGGGGTCCAACAGCCGCCACATTTCCAGGGCATAATCCCTCTCTGACATTGTGCAAATAAAAGCTTCAAATCGCTTGCGGCCTTTCGCCAACAAATAGACCTTCAAGTCCTCCCAATTTGGTCTCAATCTCACCAGTACACTTGTATCTCTCACCTGCGCAATCCAGTAAGCTTCAGAAAACCTATTGCTCCAACTCAGAATAAAACTTTCAAGCCTTAAACATCTAAATCGTAAGAGGGTTGAAAGTTTTAGAGTGTTTTCACTAGCGACTCTAGAGACTCAATTGCAGTGAGAAAGAGACAGGTAACTGGCAGTACCGCTGGATTAATTCGTGTGAGAATAACGTTCCGTTCGGGCAGCCGAACGATAGGCCGTATGAGCGGAATTGCCCCATCTGCCACTGGAGGAACCACCTCTGACTGGGCCTTGTAAAGTTTCCCATTGTCAAACACTTGATCTGTCTTTATGTACTGTTCTAAAATAGCCTTATCTTCCTGAAACCGTTTCAACGTTGCAGCCAGAACAGGATCCTCTCGATTGACTAAGCGGCGATTCAAAGCCTCAATTCTGTCGTCAAAGGTCTTTGAGGTATTTGCCACGATGAGAGTCTCATCGAGGTCGAGTACCATGGCCAAGCAACGTAGATTCAGCATGGCAAGGCAAGAATCATACATGCCTTCAACAACAACAAACCCCCAAAAGCAAGCTTCTGTCCTCCCTTCCAATATCTGCTTCTGTGATGGCAGCATAGCTACCAAGTGTAGTTGAAGACCACCATTAATAGAAGCTATCGCTGTCTGCAACCATCCACGCGGTAACACAGTTATCAGTACAAGTTTTATCCACAAACCCCGGAAGTCATGTAAACCCTGCAATGATAACGCTTGATAAACACTTTTAAGAGTAGTACAAACAAGGTGCATTACACAACATTGAGCACAACATTTCCATTTCACAATCAGGATAAGTTTCGAAACAATGTGATAATTATCCAAAATGAAAATCTTGTGTGTAGGTCACACAAAGATGTGTGAGTTATTAGAAGAGGTTTAAGAGACGCAACCAAGAGCATGAAAAAATATATTTAAAACAACGCAGCAGTGTCCCTAGCATGGTGGTAGTGTCCACAAGTGACACGAGGATTGGTGACAAGAACACAAGACGGTGTCGTAGACGAGAGGTGAGAGCATCAACGAAGTACCTTGTTTTCATGGAGACAGGATAAGTGTAAAGCTTGAAGCGCAGGAAGATCCGAAGGTTTATGGTCTTCGGGAGGGGCCAGTTTGATAGCTACCCCAGAAGCTATGGTGTGAAGCACCAGAAGAGGCAAGCACCTTTCACTTGAAGTAGAAAAAGAGGTTATCCGAAGTTCATTCCCATACACTTGAGACCAGTAATCATCCAGGGATTGTGGAGAAAGAACCATTTCTCCGAGGCGCTCATTCTTATGGTACAAATTTGTAAGGAATGAGTCGCTGTGGCGAGTAATTGTTGTGGCGTGGGTCGGTGAGTAAATTAAGGGCAGATCGGTCGTCATTTCTGCGGCGCCGAATCGCCTGCTCTTCGCAGTCACTGAAACAGGATTGTCGAATGCCAGGTTCCGATCGTCATGCACTAACTAGTAAAAGCTCATTGCTAGATTCTCCATCACAGGTATTGCGCCTCCGTCTTCAAACGACGTCTCGTGTCTCATATCGAGAACATAAAGTTGTATTCAAAAATGTCTTCGCCCGTACAAAAGCAAGAGTGTCATTACATCCCGTTCACCATCGCTGCTGCAACTAGGGCTGGCGGCTTCTCTTCGCCGGGCTCGGTGCTTGTCAACGCTGACTCCTCGGCTCTGTTCCTTTCGCTCATCCTAATCTTTCATACACTGTTGCTTCTTCACAGTCGCGTTACCCGGCCGGGCTCGGCTCGGCTCGGCGCCGGTGTGCGCCTCAGAAGAATAGAATTGCCAGAATGTTTCTTGTCAGCTCTCGTGCATATATCAGCAGCTGCACCTGAAAAGCGTCGGCGAAAAGTTCGATAGATGTTTCCTGCTCTATGTTTCGCTTGTGCTTCGGCGGCTACCCCAACGAAGGCGGCAGGACTAAGTTAAGCCACTTCAGATCTGAACTTCCAGGTTGTTCTCGGCGCGACAAGCGAAGCCGAACAAAAGTTTGGAGCAGGTGCCGCAGAAACGGGAAATTTCGAGGTTTTTTCACGAAGAAATTGGGTGTGCCGGGTTTTTCAGCAGCAAAGCTCAGCTTGTGTGCCGCGGCGCATAAGGTGTCATCAAGTTTCCGATTTGTGAGTGAAAATTCCCCCCTGCGTCTAGAGATGATGATAACCAGGTTGTTCCCAAATTATGACCGGGTATCGACCTGATGTGAACGCTTGTTCTGTTCTTTGACCGGTTAGGTAAGTAAGTCGCGAAATAAGTTCGGGAACAGGAAGAGTGTACGAAAGAAAGGAAAATGGTGGCCGACTGAAGCAAGTTTATTCACTGTTCACACTCAGAATCTCCCCCTCCCTATGTCGTAGGAAACCTATTGGTTGCGCCAATACATGGGCATGGGCTTGTAGACAGAGAATGCTCCACGTTTTCACAAATCCTTCGCTGGTGCTCAACATACGAAGCACAAACACCAGATCTGAAAGGAAGACCGGCAGAGTATAACGCCGATGATGATGATGATGATACGCGATGCCCCTTCTACACCACAAAAAAGTAAGTCTCAGATTCTCTTCACGGTAACCCCGGCTACAAGTACCTTCTCGCGTTCACGACATCCACTCAAGAAAGTAAATCCTTCCAACTACGCCTCTCCACACTAACTCAGACGATGTAAGAAAATTCTCGTTTCCGGGCGGAGTGCACGAAGCTCACCCTGTCTCAAACCTTGTCCCAAAATGTACCACCCGATCACTTCCAAATCTCAAATCTCATCAATCTCACCCGCTACAACATCTCAACTCTCTCTCTCTCTCACTCTCTCAACAGAGGAAGCACTCTTATAACGCTCTTCGCTTCGGCTGAAATGGCAAGGAATGCACAGGATCAGGAACAGGGCTCAAAAAAAGAGCGGGGGCTAGGTGCACGACTAAGTTCAGAGTTAGTCGCCACAATGGGGCTTAGGGTTCCAATCGCATGACGCTCAACTAGGGCTCAAGCGGCATAATCAACCGTTCAGTCATGTACGTCCGCCGCGGCCGAAACGGCACTGAATTCAGAATCGAGATCAGGCTGCTGCAGGCAGGGATCACAACACAGCGCCGGAGCGGCGCGTGAGCGAGATGAGATGGCTTTTAAAAGTTGTGTGCCACAACAGGGGCCACACGCAACAGTTTCCGACGGCGAAATGTGCGTTGGGAAGAGGACGGCGAGGCGAGGGGTGTGGTTGGCAACGGGTAAGGGGAGGAAAGCTCGATATGATGAAGGCTTTGCCTCGGGCAACAGGAGCAGCACCAGCAAAAGTGAAGGCGATGGGAGTGAGGAAGAGGTGTGCCGGAGCTAGGGTTTTATCAAGCGAGCAGGTCCCGGCCCCGCCTACACCGGGGGCTCCGGTTACCCGGTTCCCGTGGCCCGGCCCGGCCCGTCACTCTCCGCCTCAGCTTTGGCTTTGGATTTGCAGGCCAATCTCTGGATAGTTGGGATATCCATAATTGGCAAATCCAGAGTCAATAAAAGCGATTTTTTATTTTTACTATTTATTTTTCATTTTCCTCAATAATCAGTATTGTGCCTTGTGCCGTTGTCACAGCCAAAATAAAAGTAAAAACTATCAAATTTTCTAATTCATAAAAACTTCAAAATTCAATCATTTTTACATTGTAGGTCTCAACGCCACAAAACAAAGTTTGTACACTGCTTTCTAATGGTTCAAAGAATGCCACCGGGGGACGCATGGTCTAGGAGATCTCACTATAACAAACAACCTAACTTAAGGCCTAGATGGATTAAATAAAAGTAAAAGTAATTGTCTAATTGTCTAATTCACAAAAAATTTGAAATTCAATATATTTTCTATTATGAGACGGAATGACACACAACAAAGACCCTGTACCTTTCCTCACGGAGGGCATCCAAGAATTACAAGAACATGATTGGAGGACACATGGCTCTAAATATCTCACTAAAACAAACAAGTAGACTAGCATACTAGAAGCTTTTGATGTCCAAATCATGTAAATGAGGGATCTTTTCTTACTCCTAAGAACCTTAGATAGTTAGTTTCTTTAGAAAATGCAAATTCCAATTAATGGAGTTTTTGACATTTCCTTGGATTTACTATTCATGGTTTTTACAAGCTTGAATGACTTGGGAGGAGGGGGTTTAAAGTCTCATGGATGAATTGGGGCCTTTAAGAAGCAATGGCACAATTGGATTTTGATTTTGAGTTGTTCACCAAAAGATAGGGAAGGCCTAGAAGTAGGTTTGACTTTTTGTAGTGTAATTAGCAGTATTTTAAAGGTAGTTTTAGAAATATCTAGGAAAAACTTGAGGATTTGATTTGGGCAAGATCTCAAAAGCTAAATGAGGCTTGCTTTTAGAGAAATCCAAAATTAAACAAAGATTAGATTTGGAATTGCCTTTAGGTTTATTAGGGTTAGGTTTAGAAATATCTAAGTAATTTAGGAAAATATCAACCGGTAAACAAGAAGAAGGGAGGCGTTGGGGCGAGTATATAAGGCCTCTCTTCCCTTGTTTTTGGTCTCTCCTTTTCTTGTTGTTGTTGGTGTCCATTATATGACCAAGAGTTTTCTTGCTTTTATAATCATCGACATTGTTCGTTTGGTGTTTTAAACTTTTTGGCCAATTTTGCCAAATTCTATGTTCTTTCTTTCATTTTGAGCTTTTGTTCACACCTTCAAGCGTGGAATACTTCTTGAAGAATAGCAGAGGCCCTTCAAGTTGGTTATTTTTGTAGCTTAGCAATCTTACGTAGTTTGGTCCTCCAACTTTGATTTCTTCAGTATTTTTTGAGTCCATATTAACACCTACAGACCTCCTAGCCAAATTCTGGCGATGCCATTAGTTGGGAACCTTAGCATTCACTTTTAGGTCTTCTTAAGTTCAAAATTTGGGAGGTTTGGTTCTCCAAATGCTATTTTAAGAGTCACATACCCTTGTGCTAGCTTTTTATGTGAGATTCCCTAATTTTTTGGCTTCTCCCTTTGAACTACAAACATATATTGGTTGACGTTTAAAATTTGTGTCAATTTTAAGAGCAAAATACTAGACCTTGGTGAAGCTTTGACTTCACTTAGTTTGAAAAGTAGGTAAACGCAAGGTGGTTACTAGGCAAGCTTGATATTTTTTTCAAAAAAATCTTGATTCAATTTTTCTTAGTGTTTGGCTTAATTGTTTCCAACGGCAAAGTCTTGAATTTAAGAATTTGAATTTAAGGGCTCTTCAAAGGCTCCCAATATCTTTTTATAAGCTTAGCCTTTGGATTGCTCCCATATAGTGAAGTTTTGACTCTCATTCAAATTTCTTGAACATTTAAAAGATCAAATTAATTAGAGAGAGAGCTCTTAAACCTTGAATTGATTTGTGAAAACTTTGGGATTTCACCCTTTTGATTTGGCCAAGGGCTATTCCTAAAGGTGAAATTTCAACCTTTGGCTTTTATTCAATTACTTATTTTGTAGGTACAAATTGGTTGGTAGAGGTGTGCTTTGCCTTGACTATTTAAGGCCTATAAGGCCATAGGCCTTTTGGTTTTTTGCCTTTCCATTTTTCTCCAAAATAATGAGGCTCCTATCATCTTTATTTGTTTTGTTATTATTGAATTTGACTATTTCCATAGTATTAGGTAGAATTTGATTTTAGAAAACTTTTAAAATCCGAAAATATTAAAATTTAGGATTGTGGTAGTGAATCCTTAGAATTTGAGAGAAAATTCCATTAGAGCCCTAGTAATAAAATTTAGAATTCTAATTGTATTTCCATTAGTGCTTTGAGGAGAAATCTCCCAAATCCCAAAATATCAATTAGTTTTTAGTTTTCTGTGAACTAACAAAAACCAAGTAGCCAAATAACTCCTAACTAATAGGAGGCCCAAAACAAGGATAACTAAAGGAGTGAGTGGCCAATGCGGTACGTACAGCCAAAGCATACGTGTAGTTAGAAGAGAGTAGTCTATGCTATCAAAGAAAGAAGTAAATTGAAGCCAATCAAAGCGTACTTGCAACTAGAGGAAACTAGTACTAGCTTTTGAAGATAGAAATGAAATGAAATCAACCAAAGTGTACCTGCAACCAAAGGAGACAAGTTCCAACTTCTGAAAACAAGTAATTTCAAGCCAGCCAAAGTGTACCTGTAGCCAAAGGACCATGCCATCAAAGACAAAAGCAATTCCAACAGAGGACCAGTCGGGCCATCAAGGTCATGGGGGACAGACTAAGGCAATTTGCATCAACTTGTTACGTAGTCTATTTCAAGGGGTCGGAATTGCAAAAGAGTACAAGCAGTGATTGGAGGTATTAGAAAGATGGGTGGATTGATTACAAAATTTGATTTTATCACACAAACTAACAACCAATTCAAATCTTGGATTCAAAAACTAATTGTGAAATCAAACAAACCTATCAATTGCAAGTCGTCATAAAACTCAATCTTTTGAGTTTGAAATTAAATTTTGAAATCATAAATTAATAGATATGCAAGTCCTCTAACATCAAATATTCAAATTTTATAAAATTAAGCTAGAAGAAAAGTTGAAGAGACGAATAAAGGAACCTTAGAAGTTGGGGAAGTTGGGGAAGTTGGAGTGTTGGAAGAAAAGAAGGAGAAATTAGCAACTAGATATATCTACTACAATTAATGAGGTTTGACTCTAACGATTTGGTTTGAAATTTTTATTCCTTTTACTATTCATTGAATTATTGGTTAATCATTTTATTTGGATTCCATTGGGGGTGAGTAGATTAGAATTTTTAATTAGTGTTGTTTTATTAAGCCAATAAGCCAAATAGAAAAGGGCAAAATCAACTTAAAGTTCTTATAAGGATAGGAAAAAATTGAAAAACAATTAGGAAATGAGATTTTAAAGAATTAATTAAGTTTGTATCTATTCGGACATATCTAGTATTAAAAATAGTTTCAAAAATCAAAGAAAGTATCCAAAATACTTGGGAAACTAATAAATTTCTATAGGAATGATCGTGGAATTAACTCAAAAATGTTTTAAAATTAAAACTCTTTCCATTCCATTCGTATTAAACATAACAAAATAAAACAAACAAATCAACTTGAGATATGGATATCTATAAGAAAACTAGGTGATATTTAGATCAAAGTAGTAGGCCCTATTTCATTAGTTAACACAACCAAAATAATAGTAAAATTAGTTATTAATTTTTTTTAATTAAAAAATAACTCAAAAATACATAACTTTCTTCAAGATTTAATATCTTTTTTTTCCGTAAGACAGAAATCCATGAAACAAAGGCCATACACCTTTCCTTGATGAGGGTTTTCCGATGGTATCAAGAATGTGATTAGTGGACGCCAATTCAAAAGACTCAAACAAACAAACAAACAAAGAATCTAAAATAATGGATAGATTTGACTATCTATCTATACCTTAATTCTTAAAAATTTGTTTATGTTTAAAGGCCTAAAACTGCTTCAAAATACTCATTTCCAGAACAAGGTCAAAATCTTCATCAATGTGTATTTTTTAACAAACCCAACCTTAGGATCCTTTGGGTTAACTTATTCAAGTACATTTTTCCAAAATTTTAGAGTGAATATCTCTACTGATTGCTGCTTAAACTTAAAAATGTAGACTTTTTTTGATCTTCCAAAAGGTGAAGTTTTGTCTTGTAGTATTTCAAAAACAAACAAACAAACATATATGTCTTATAGCTTGTTCATTTTAGTCAATAAGTTGAAAAAGAGGTTGAAAACATATATAAATAAATTTAACCCAAAAAGCTTTTATATTCATTTTTTCAAAATTGTAAAGCAAAATATGTTACTAAATGAAAGATAAAACCAATATGCTAATAACTTTTGGAAGAATTTGAGGATTGTTATTCCCAATGGTAGAAATGTTCAAGTATAAAATTAATATCTTTTATTTTTGTATTCATTTGAAAATTTTCAAAATTGAGAGCAAAAGACAACTTCATATATTTCTTCTACCCTTGTTGCCTGTAAAATAAACTCTTCTAACTTTTACTACATTATTTGAATTCAATTGTCTAAATGTTTTTGAGTAGGTGTCAATCCTTGAAAGATATTTAATATTTATTAGGATATATTTTTTGCTACTTGTTTTGATATTGAAACCCAAAAGTAACTTTTAACTTTTTCAATATTTATCATATTAACATGAAACAAAGCTTCACGTGTAGATTATAATGAGATGCATCCATCTTAAGAAATTCATGCAAATTTTTTTAAACTAAACTTGCCCAAGTTCTTAAAGAGCCCAAAGTAGGCTTTGTGGTCCTTTAGAGGTTAAATGAGGTTATTTGTTTTGTTTTGTTTGTTTATTATGATGAGATCTCCGGAACCAGGTATCCCTAAATTGCATTTTTAATACTAAAGCAAAGCTCCTTGTGAGGAGTAGTGCACGGACTTTGTTTTGTGGCATTTGGACTTACGACAAAAATGAAATTGAATTTCTAAATTTGTATGAATTAAAAATTGGAAATAAAATTTTAATTTATTTTGGTTGTAGCAACATCATAGGGCACACTAGCTGGTATTAAAATACAATTGGAATTTAACTTCTTTTAAGAAAAATCTTAAACCTCCATTACAAAAAAAAAAATCGTTGTGTTTTCTCTGTAGCAAAGTCTTGAAAATTTATACAAAAAAAACACCCACTCAATAATAAAGTGACATAAATATTTGTGCAATGGCCAACTTCCATATTATTTATGAATTAGAAATGAATTTATAAGTTTTTCAAAGTTGCAATTGTCTTTGCCAAGTTTTGATGATGCTTTTACTTCTATGTGGGTAGGATGAAACTACATTAAACCCCTAACTGCCAAGGCCTTTTTTGAGCTTCTAAAAATCTGCTCTAAATTGAACAAAAAGCTAGCATTTTGATAAGTTGTATCATTTTTTTATAATTGTAACCACATAAATTCAAACTAGATATGCCAAGGACCACGTAAGAAAAGAAAACACAACATTATCACTTATGGATTGAAAAATTATGATGTTTGATTCTAAGGGTGTTGATAACTACAAAAGTGGTTTGAAGTCTTTCAATCCTCTTTTCACATGTCAAATCTAAAAAATTGGTCACCAAAAAAGTATGAGGATAAAAGGCCTAACATGCATAACCCCAATGAATTTATAGCTTCCCAAAATCTACTCTACAATTTTAAAAAATAAATTTCTAATGTGATTTTTTCTCCAAGATCTAGTGTATTTGAGGCTCATTTCAAAGAGCCTTCAATACTACAAAATCTAGATTCTAGTGAATACCCTTGAACAAAATCTTGAATAGAAAAATCATAATCAATCATTTTCAAAATCAAAATTTTGATGCTATCACTAAACTTCAAAAAGAATTTTTCAAAAATATAAAATACTAAAACTAGCAACTTCATTAGGTTTTATTTAACTTCAAAGTATTGTCAACACCAAAATTTGGTGCCTTAGGCATTTAGGGGATAAGAGTAGCTTTGCCTTATTATCAAATTAAAAAGGATCAAAAGTTTGTCCAATGCCTAAAATAGCAACAAGGATTTTTTTACAATAAATTTTGCCAAGTGTTAGCTCCCAATTCGTCACTTGGGACTCATAGTCTTCTTTTTTTCTCAATCTTGCAATTTAAGTTGTAATTATATGCAAAAAATCCTAAAAAGAGTATAAAACCAAAATAGATATATTACATGCCAAGGTAGCATTTGGTCCTAAATAGACTTTTATCCCTAGAATAATCCTAAAATCCACTTGTAAATAGGTTAGAACCAGGGAATTAGTAGGGAATTAACAAGTTTGAGGGTCTTACCCACGATAGCCTAAAATCATCATGCATGTGACCATGCTTGGCTAAATTGGATTGAGGAGAGTCCACGGTGGTCCTTGATGGATTCCCCAAAATTGGTTTCAATTTCCCTATCTCATTGATGAAATAGTAGAAACTCCCATTGTTAGCATGTAGATGTCACTTTCTCATATGGGTCAGCAGAGGAGTCTATGGCCACTAGACTATAATCTTGGGTTGAAAACATACCAAGAAGTTGAAAACGAAATCCATTCGCCAAGATTCCTTTGTATGCAAAAGATTCCCTAACTGCCAATAATTCAACAAAGGTGAATTTTGCCTTCCATATCAAAACATGCAAGTTGGAGGGATGAACTTGCAAATCTCTTGGGAAACTCCATGAGAGGTTCCCTAAGAAGTTTCCGAAATTTCTAGATTGAAGAGATATTCCTTTCGGATGGTCGACCACCTAAAACCACGCTGGAAAATTCATGGAAATTATCTAGGTTGCAGTAAAATCTCACTAAGGATTAGGCTAGCTTTTTCTATATGAATAATGCACTCTAACAAGTTTCATAACATTCCAATAATGGCAAGTACTTGAACCAGTCAAATTCCTCGAAAGTTAATCACTTGGCGGGGTCTCCGCGGCGTTGACCAACATTCCAAGGGCATATGGCGACAAAACAAAGTAGAAAAGGGGACTTTTTTTTACTCCCTCACACCTACTAGAGACCCTAAGCTAGTTAGTTTTCTCAAAATAGGAGACCATCAATAGTTAAAGAATTACCTAAATTTGATTTTTAATCTAGAATAGCCTATGGTGGGTTTTTGGTTTTGGTTTGGGGGGTAAAGGGGTTGTAGACTAAAAATGTCAATCTGGACCCAATGGCACAATCCATTTGGCATTTGGAGTTCATCTCCAATATTTATGATGTTGGTTCAACATAGATGGTACATAGTGAATTTTAATGATTAGGATGAAAATCTTGGAGGGTGAGGATGGAAATCCAAGTCGACAAGGTTACTAGTAGGAATTTCCGGGGGGGTAAACCTGACAACCTATATAAGGGCCCCATTTTCTCTAAAATCACCCCCATACTTGTTTTTGGGTCCGTGGGTCCAAGTTACATTGGAAATTTTGGCATTTGAAGCCAAAAACCTCTACAATGTTTGTGGAGCACTTTTGGCTTCATTGTTATTTAAATTCAAGCTTTGAAGGTCTTTAGAGGGGGTCCTTCTATTGTGTTTTTGTAGGCACCTTTAGTTCTTTCATATAACTTGTGTACTAACTTCCAAAGTCGGAAGAGGTTGTAGATCCTTGTAAACTCACTTGTGTGTCTAGTACTAATCCTAGAGTCACCCCCTACCATACCTTGGCGATGCCACTTTAGGGGGCCTTTAGAGTGTGAGTTGTATTACCACATTGTGCTAACTTGTGTGTTTTCCTTTAAGTGTGTTGTTAACTTCCTTTGAAGTTTCTCCTATGGAAGGGACCCCCTTCTAGAACGACGAAGCTTTGAACCTCCTTTGTGTATTTTTATGTTTTTATCTTCTTCTAAAAGTTCCCCATGTTGAATGGACCTCCCTTTGAGAGAGCAAAGCTTTGAACTTATGACTAAGTTAGAGTCCTATAGTGTGTATTAAAAAATTTCAATAGTGGAGCTACAGAATCCGAGAGTGCCACAAAGTCGTAAAGTTGATACTAAGCCCGACTTGACGGCAATGCTTTGAACCTCTAAGATATTTAGTTCCAAAGTATAGTTTTCAAGATCTACTTAGGAAAGTCCAAAGTTTAGTTTTCAAGATCATTAGTGGTTTGGCATGGAGAGGCATGGCCTACCAAAGTGATTCTTCTTTGTTTTTGCAAGTCCAGCACCTACCTAAGTTAGTACGTCTAGCAACCGCCCCAAGGTAATTGTTAAGAACCAATCCATCAAACTAGTTAGTAAGAAAAGTCAAGAAAAAATTAAACAAATTGAAATTAAATTTAAAATTTAAAAAAATACCCACTTCTCTAGCTAGTTCGACGAGCTTACCAACCAAAGGGCCCGGGTGCTGAGGAGTTAGGCATTTAGGCAGGTCGGGGAGTCAGGTTGTCCAAGTGCCAGGGAGTTGGGTTGTCCGAGCAAGTTGGGGAGTCCGGGTGTTAAGGGGGCAGGGGAGTCAGGTGCCGAGGTGGGTCGGGGAGTTGGTTTATCTAGATAGGTCGGAGAGTTGGGTGTTTAGGCAGTCAGAGAGTTGGATTGTCTAGGTAGGGGCTGGGGAGTGGGGCATCTAGACATAGGCCGGGGAGTTGGATTGTCCAAGGTCTCTTCCAAAAATTGGGATTAGGGGTCTAATTAGATTAAGGGTTGGAGTAGAGGGATAGCAATTTAGGGGGGGAGAAAAGAAATAACACTTCCACATGCCACCTGCACACAACCCTCCAAACACCAACCTTTTCACCAACAAAACAACCTACAAGCAATGGAGGGAAATTAGACAAAAAAGAGATGAAGTAGAAGACAAGAGGAGAGAGACAATAAATGGTACTCTAGCTATAAGATTCAATAGATTTAGGGAGGAGATAGGGAGAATTCTTTGTGACCGTTAGAAGGAGGATTTGGATGATATAATTGAGAAATGTGTAAGAACGGAAGGTACACCATTAAATCTCTTGATGTTTGAGTTTATAGTTATACGACCACCATACATACATTTGGTGGAATAGTACTAGCGTAGAGGAAGGAAGGACAAAGGAAAAGAAGGAAGAAAGGGAAGAAGGAGGTTAGATCGTTAAAGTGTACTATTTTCTAAAAACAAGCGGTGAGCTTGGGAATTAAATAAAGAAATAAATAAACAAAGGAATACCATGGAACATAAGAATGTGGATGTGGACGTGGATGAGGTCATCTTTAACATTAGCCATGATGAGGTAAGTCATTGAGCTAATCTTTGTTTTTGTTTTTTTTAATTTCCTAATAGCCCTTGATCTTTTTAATTATTGTTTAATCCACGTTAGCAGGCAAGGGTCATCAAGAGGTAGAAGTTAGATTGAAAAGTTCATAGATTAGGGAGAGGAGTTTCCGAAAACATATGACACTTAAGATTTGGCCTTGATTTGACTATGTTAGGTTGAGTTGAGAAGTCATGGGTAGGATGGATGAAGATTAGCTAACTTCATCCAAAAGGAACAATGGACATAATTTAGTAGTGTGGATTTAGGAGTAGAAACTAAGAGTTAAGTTAGAAAGTTAAAATTTAGAGTAATCTTGGAAGTTAAGTGAAAAATTAGAGTTAAAATTTAGAATTAAAATTTAGAGTAAACTTTTAGGAAATAAAACCTAGAGTTAAACATTAAAAGGTAGAAATTTGGAGTTCAATTGTAGAAGTAAAAATTAAAGCTAAACTTTTGGAAGGTAGAATTTAGAGGTTAAAATTTAGAGTAAAATTTTAGGAGTTAAAAGTTAGGAGTAACCTTTAGGAGTTTAAAATTTAAGGGTAAATTTTAGAAGTCAAAATTTAGAGATTCAATTTTAAAAGTTAAAACCTAGAGTTTATTTAGAAGGTAGAAATTAGAGCTAGATTTAGATATTAAAATTTAGAGTAAACTTTTAGGAGTTATAATTTAGGAATTAAATTATATAATTAAAATTGTAGATTCAAAGCTAGAGGTTAGAAGTTAGATTTTTGAGTTAAAATTAGAAATAGGTTTTAAAAAAATTAAAATTAGAAGTTAGAATTTTAAAGCTAATTTTAGAATTTAAAACTTAGAAGTAATTTAGAAGGAAAAACTAGAAATTTAATTAGAAGTAGAACTTAGAGTCAATTTAGGAGTTAAATCTCAAGATTAAATTGGAAATAACAATCCAAAGTTTAGTTCAAAGATTAAACCTAGAATTAGACTAGGAGGTTAACAAATAGAGGGTAATTTAGGGTTTCATGCAAGGAACATAGGGGGGCCAACTTAATTAGTTAGGGTTGTTAGAAATGGCATAAATTATTCTTGACCTAGGATAGATAGTTAGGGCAGTAGGATTTTACTTTTAGACCACCGTAACCTGTGATCATTGACCGATTGCTTGGAAGCCGCATCACTTGCATATCTAAGCATTTCATTTGCCCATCCACGAAACATAGGAAACACTAGATAATATCCATTGCTTCGAAGGCACAATGACTTGATGCTAGACACCCACAGACGGAAGTAGACTTAAATCACCAAGAACCTCGTTGTGCTCGGTTATTTACCAAGGGTGGATAAATAAGTGCTCACCATGTCTTCACAATAATAGCATGGTTCTAAAAGGATGGAGTCTAACAAGCTCAAACCTATCTAAGTGGTGAAAATTTCTCTACAAAAAAATATTGAAATATTTTTTTGCAAGTCAAAACTACCCTTCTTTGTATTTTGCAAGCTTCCCTTGAATGTTTCATAAGCCTTCCTTAAAAATTATATTGTTCAAATCTCTTCTTGCAACTATTGAACACATTCAAGTAGAAATCCAAATTTATTTTGTCTTATATAGAAGATTTGGTCAATTCTAGGTGAATAAATATTTGCCTTAAGTCTATAAAGCCTAAAATTTTTGAACTTGTGCACGTTTTTTGCTTGTTTAGTAACTTTGTGCACATAGTTATTATAATAATAACATTGATTAGACAATTATCATGGATGAAGAATGTGTTAGAGTAGTGTGACTATCCATACCTCAAGGGCATGGATATTTGGTAGCCTTTCAATTAGCCTTTTGTATTAAGACTCCATGACATTTAGTTTTCAAGAATAATTATGCAAAATTGTACAAATGTCTCACTTGATATTTCATTTCATTTCATTATTAAAACATACGTTTATGTTGTTTGAGATGTCCATTGAGATCTCCTTTACTGTTGGATTGACAAGGGCACCTAAGTATTGTTAGAAAGTCCTTAGAAAGTAAGTGTGTACAAAGTGAGTTTCTTGTTGTTTTGTCAAGCATAGTAAGAGATATTCAGTTTCAAAGTTTCTATTGAAGTCAAAAAGTTGAAAATTGGTTGCAAAGAGTGATTGGACCATTGGAATTTCCACAATCATATACTAATTTGACTAAGGTGCCCTTGGTATTGTTGATAGCTTTAAGGTGGGAGCGTGCATTGAACAAGTTTTACAAAGCAAGATATATTGGATTTTGAAGTTTCTATTGATGATAGACAAAAATATTGAAATTGGTTGTAATAGGGCTATTGATTGTATAGATCAATGAGCTAGAGAACACTTTGGCTATTGAAAAATCATGTGATTTTACATTTATTTTTATTTTTATCTCTGCTTTATTTTCATTTAAAAACTTGGACGACATTTTTTTTGCATGTCAAACAATCAAATTTAAAAGAAAAACAAGTATACAATACAAAAATTGAGAGCACACATGGAATTGTTCCTTCACTATGATTTTACCAAAAATGCTCCCAAACTGCCATTTTTAGTACAAATACCACATTTTTGAATTTTTTTTGTGACCCATATAATCACAGGATCTTGTAGTATTCTAACCTGAAAACACGTGATAAAAATTTCAGCAATTTCCACCACATGGATTGCAAGATATAAGCATTCAAATTCACTAAAATTAGTTTTTTAGCCATGTGAAACATAGGGCAACTGCACTTCACATTTCACAAGCTCACTTTCCTATGGAAAAATGTCCAAAATGGTGGTTACACTCTAGACTCTTTTTCTAGACAAGTTGGTCACATGCTTGAAAAATTCACATCATTTGGAATTGTACAACATATAGGAAAAAAATAATAAATAGATAGTCGTAGAGAATGATTCAAAGTATTAAATTGTCAAGGATTTAATTATGGAGTTGGAAAATGCCAATCCCAATGGTTGAAATGTTTTTATAAACAATCTATATCCCATGATTTTATTTTTTTTCAAAAAATATTGAAAATTGAGTAAGATAAAAGACTTCAAAGTTTTATTTTAGAGTAGAAAATCCACAATTGCCCGCAAACAAAAACTACTTATACCTTTCATCTCAATGATCAAAATGGAATGATTCAAAGCTTTCCACGTATACATAACTTGAGAAAAACAATTTCAAAAAGCAATTTTTTCTGATCTGCCCACACAGCCTAGCTAGTGAAAAAAGTAACATATTTATCCATAACTTTTGACTCATATTTCCAAATGTCATGAAATTTGATGTGTATAAAAGATATTTCTTGTCCCCACCTTTTATTAAAATTTCAGCCTAAAATATGCAAATTTCTAGTCACATATACCTGCCCCAAGTTTCTATATAGCCCCAAAACGCATGCCAATCCTTAGGGGATAAGAATGATATTCTAATAGTTGTGGCAATGATACACATCATATTGCTTGGTCATGAAGAAAGGTTGCCTTTTAAAAATTTAATAATTCCTTTGGTTGAATGAAGGTTATTTGGACAAATATTGCTTTGAAACACTTAATTTGTTCATGATCCAAAATAAGGATTTTGGAGTGCTTTGAGGTTAACCTACAAACATTAATAAAATTACATAATGGGCTTTGAAAGACATTTTGCACCTTCAAGAGTTGGAAATTTTTCACCCAAATGTTTTTTGGGAGTTATTTGAATGCATTTGGAAGAAGTGGAGTCATATTTTTGTAGCAAAGAATAAATTTGTTGCAAGTTTTTGAATTAATATGCCCTAAAAATGGTCCTAAATATGGGCCTAAACTCCATATTTAATTCTACAAGACGCATCTAAAAAACAATAGGAATTATTTTGTGATGGACTAATGGTCATGTTTGTCACCTAATTTGTCATTTACACACCTCAAAAATTATACTACCTTATTTAAAAATTGTTCATTGTTTCATTAACTCAAACGAGACACATTTAGGGTTCTTGCATTGGCCATAATGATATCATTTGTGAAGTGGACATAATAGGGTGTATTTTCTTGTATTTTTTTAGTATATAATCTTAAAAAATTATTTTTAATTTGCAATCAACCATAGTTTGCAAGAAATAAACATTTGCACAAATCAATTACCTTCTAACAAAAGAATTGTGTAAAATCATGAATATGGCTAGACCCTATTGAAAATTGATACAAAAATCTAATTTAGCAATCTTTTGTAAAATAATATTTTTTTAAATTCAATTTCAATCTATCCTGAATATGATTTGACTTTGAACATTTATAAACCTCCAAAAGTTGAAAGTCTTGTATAAAACCTAAATGTGTTACAAAATTTAAGTTCCATGATTTTTTGAAGTTGGTATCAAATATATAAGATTTTATGCACAAGAACTATAATGATCTATGATCTTAAAATTGTAGAAAATAATATCTATAGATGTATTTCAAGTCAAGTTTGAAGTAATCTTTATTAGAATATTTGCCAAAGTATAAATTGAATATATTAACAATATTTGAATATTTTATCAACCATTCCATGTAGATTTCCTCATAAAATATTTTTGATTATAAAAATACTTAAAATGGATTATAGCAATAGGTAGATGATTCTCTTTATAGGGTGAACTTCGTCACTTTAAAGTTTTTGTCCTACTTTGACACGGGGGGAGAAATATATCCTAAATATGATACAAAATAGGGGGCTTTTCATTTACTTCTAATATACCTTAAAGAAATTAAATATAAAAAACTAATAATTTGAAAAAGTATTTTAATTGAGCATCAACTAAAGCAATGTCAGATTGAGTCTTTCAAGGTTGATTTTTGACTTAATAAAGTTGTGTCTATTTTCATATAAATTGTTGGTTCATTTTCAAAAATGATATGAAATACAAAATTTAGGTACTATATATATAATATAGTTATGAGTTTTCAAAGTTCATGGTAGTTAAATAAGGCTAATAGACGTGAATAACAAACGAACAAATCTTGTTCCTCTCATTATAAAACTAATGTAGAAATATTTCCTAATCCAATCTTAATTATATTCATATTAAGTTTGGAAAAAATTATTTATTCTCAAAAAAATGTTATAGTTTGTTATGCAATTAGTTTGGACATTTTTCCAAAAATAATTGAAGTTTGTTATATAAGTAGGATTGTAGGAATATACATAGGAGTGATTAGAATTGAAATAAGAAATTTTAGTTTGTGGATAGGTATGAAATCTCTAAGCATCATACCTATTTACAAACTAAAACTCCTCAATAATGGTTGTACATGGATACATATACTATTTGGGTGCACTTAACCGCATATAAAAGTACTAAAAATAAACATATTGTGTATTCTAGAGGGAACTCCACAACTTCTCAATCATGACATTGTTTGCAAATTATTAAAAGCACTATACCCCAAGTTTTATTTTATTTAGTTACTCACTTTAAAACTCTCCAAAAAAATTGCAAAAATTTGCAAAATTTGCAAAATTGCAAAAATAAATTTCAAATGATTTTTGAAGAAGTTATTTGGACTGTCCAAGCTGCCCGCCATATGTTGAAAATTACATATCATGCAATAACTTTTTAATCATGTAGTTAAAAGTTATGAAAATTGTTGCGCCTTAAAGCTACTCCTCAAGCACATGTTTTGTGAAATTTCTAAAGAAAAGAAATAAAAATTCCATTTGTAGTGAGTTGTTTAAAATTGCTATGATGCCAAAAAAAACAATGTTTGGACTTATAGAGGTTATATCTAGGACTATTCAATGATACATGATTGCTTGTATTTGTTAAGTTATCGTGAACTATACTTCAAAATTCATGATTGTTCAATGATATGCAATTGCTCATATTTTTTTAAATCATCATGAACCATTCTTTAACCTCTAAAGTCTTAAGGCCATTTTTTTTTGTCAAAAAACATTCAAAACTAGCACTTTTGCTATGTTCACCTATGAAATTAAAAAAAATAGAATCTAATTGTAGGATCATGTTCTACACTTGTTTTAGATCACATGGTGAAGATTTTGTGATTTTTGACTGTATAGATTGAAAGATATTAGCATTCAAAGTGAAAGAAAAAATTTCTCTCAAAAAGTTACTTTGATTGCCTGCCATATAACAAGCTCTATAGCTTTCACATCACTAATCCAAATAATATGGATCAAAGCTTTACATTTAGGAAAAATACAACCTACAAGATAAAAGAAAATTCAATTTTTATTTCAATTTTTTTGTGGATTATTTTTGTTGACCAGCCTCCCCATTTTGAGGTTATTGTGAAATAATATTTGCTTTTGTGCACTGATTGAAATAAAAATTAGAGTCCTAGAAAGCAAATAAGTTTTCCTATCTTATGAGAAAGTTTTAAAAAGTCTCAATAAAAATTGAAATCATACAAACCTACCCAAAATCCGTTTGTCCTTATAGGGGCACTGACACTTTAAGGATCAAATACGTGACTATTCAATGATACCCGATTGTTTGTACTTGTTAAGTCATTGTGAACCATACTTTAAATCCGTGACTATTGAGTGATATGAGATTGCTTGTACTTGTTTAGTTGTCATGACTCAAACTTCAAATCCGTGATTGTTCAATGATGTGCAATGCTAGTGATGTGGTGCTTGTACTAGCTTTACCTATACTTGTTTTTTCCCTACTTATTCAATTGTAAACAATTGAGGAAATCCGTGACAATGGTTGTGTCAGTGACAAATTAATTTGTGATTGTCCATACTTGTTCAATTATGAACAATTGCCTAAATTATTAAAATTTAAGTTTAGTCTTGCCAATTTTTTTAGAAATTAATCAATTATTAGGCACTTGATTGTCAAAGTTTCTAGTAGACTATCCTATGTTTACTATTTCTATTGGACTCTTTAACAATCATTGGTTGCTAGACAAAGACATTTTATTGTTTGAAGAATCAATCAATTTTTTTCCATACAAAATTGAAACTTTAGCTTAATTTTAGATTATTTAGATTACTTGTGGCTCGTGATGCTTGTGACTATGTTGCAACCTACTTAGTTTAATAAAATGGCCTTGAGAGTTAATAGTTGACTAGCCTTAATTTAAATTCTTCTTGTATTATTTAATTGTTTAGATACGTTTGTTCACTAGTTGTTTCTTTGTTGTAAGGTTCCTTTTCAAGTTGATTTCATATATAAAAATCTATGGAATGAACACAATAAAGTTTGTTGTTAAAATTTTAAACTTATAAAAAATTAAATCTTACATAATAATTTATAATAAAAGAATTAGGCCTTGAGATTAACCATGAAAGGACACTGAGGCCAAAAAGTAGTTGATGGATGACTTTTAAGATTATTGTAGAAATGAAGAATGTATGTATTGATTCGTAAATTAAATCGTTTTTGGCAAAGTAACTTGGTGATAGGTGTGAGCCCTCAAGTTGGTACTATGATCTCTAGAAGTTTTTTTTGCTTTTTGCTCATTTTCATTACTATTTTCATAAAATGGCTTATAGAGAGTGTTTACATTATAATTGGTTGAAGTCCCTACAAATATGGTGTATAATTTTCAAAAATTCTAGGATTGTTTTAAATACTTCCATTTGTCATTCTAATATGTAAATAGATCTTTAGAATGTCAATTAAAGGTTTGAGACACGTTGGGGCTCTGATGACTAGAGTAGTAGAAAACACTAGAACTAGATTTTTACCAAAGAATGTATGTGTCATGCCACAAGTTAGAAGAGTGGTAGAATAGGTTGTTAGGAGTCCACTAGAGTCCTAGGAATCTCTATGAGAAATTCATATAGAAGACACAATTCAATTCACAAAAATTGAAAAATTGTGTAGGTAAAATTCTATGGTTTCAATACATATGTGATCCAAAGTTGGAAAGAAGTGTTTTCAATATAAAAACATGTTCTGAGCTCAATGCTGAGGTTGGTTTGCCCAAATTTCCTAATACAAAAATGATTCTTCTACCTTAGAAATAAATTAGGCAATATAGCTTCAAATCCTTCCATAATTAGTGCAAAGTCAAAGTATGGATTTGAACATAGCATTTTGGAACTTCCTAGAAGTAACCCCAAAAGTTAAGCAATTCTTTAATTTGCAAAAGATGACTCCATCAGGAGTCTACTATGCTTACTAGAATTTCATAGAAATTATCCAAATAGAAGTAAAATCTCACTAAAAAGTAGGATAGGTAAATTTGTGCTAAGCTTTTCAACATCAACAAGTACCTAAACTAGCAATTGCATTGCAATTGAAAAGAATTTCACAACATGACCACAAATTGACTAGCATACTAGGAGCTTTTGATGTCCAAATGATGCAAATGAGAGGTCTTTTCTTACTCCTAAGAACCTTACAGACACTCCTAGATAGTTAGTTTCTTTGGAAAATGCAAATTCCTATGAATGGAGTTTTTGACAATTCCTTGGATTTACCATACATGGTTTTTACAAGCTTGAATGACTCGGGAAGAGAGGGTTTAAAGTCTTGTGGTTGAATTGGGGCCTTTAAGAAAGAATGGCACAATTGGTTTTTGATACTGAGTTTTTACAAGCTTGAATGATTCGGAAAGAGGGGGTTTAAAGTCTTGTGGATGAGTTGGGGCCTTCAAAAAACAATGACACAATTGGTTTTAGATTTTGAGTTGTTCCCCCAAAGATAGGGAAGGTCTAGAAGTAGGTTTGACTTTTTGTAGTGTAATTAGCAGTATTTTAAAGGTAGTTTTAGAAATATCGAGGGACATCTTGAGGATTAGATTTGGGCAAGATCTCAAAAGCTAAATGAAGCTTGCTTTTAGAGAAATCCAAAATTAAACAAAGATTAGATTTGGAATTGCCTTTAGGTTTATTAGGGTTAGGTTTAGAAATATCTAAGTAATTTAGGAAAATATCAACCGGTAAACAAGAAGAAGGGAGGTGTTGGGACAAGTATACAAGGCCTTGAATAATCATCGACATTGTCCGTTTGGTATTTTAAACTATTTGGCCAATTTTGCCAAATTCTATGTTCTTTCTTTCATTTTGAGCTTTTGTTCACACCTTCAAGCGTGGAATACTTCTTGAAGAATAGCAGAGGCCCTTCAAGTTGGTTATTTTTGTAGCTTAGCAATCTTACGTAGTTTGGTCCTCCAACTTTGATTTCTGGAGTAGTTTTTGAGTCGATCTTAACACCTACAGACCTCCTAGCCAAATTCTAGCGATGCCATTAGTTGGGAACCTTAGCATACACTTTTAGGTCTTCTTAAGTTCAAAATTTGGGAGGTTTGGTTCTCCAAATGCTATTTTAAGAGTCACATACCCTTGTGCTAGCTTTTTATGTGAGATTCCCTAATTTTTTGGCTTCTCCCTTTGAACTACAAACATATATTGGTTGACGTTTAAAATTTGTGTCAATTTTAAGAGCAAAATACTAGACCTTGGTGAAGCTTTGACTTCACTTAGTTTGAAAAGTAGGTAAACGCAAGGTGGTTACTAGGCAAGCTTGATATTTTTTTCAAAAAAATCTTGATTCAATTTTTCTTAGTGTTTGGCTTAATTGTTTCCAACGGCAAAGTCTTGAATTTAAGAATTTGAATTTAAGGGCTCTTCAAAGGCTCCCAATATCTTTTTATAAGCTTAGCCTTTGGATTGCTCCCATATAGTGAAGTTTTGACTCTCATTCAAATTTCTTGAACATTTAAAAGATCAAATTAATTAGAGAGAGAGCTCTTAAACCTTGAATTGATTTGTGAAAACTTTGGGATTTCACCCTTTTGATTTGGCCAAGGGCTATTCCTAAAGGTGAAATTTCAACCTTTGGCTTTTATTCAATTACTTATTTTGTAGGTACAAATTGGTTGGTAGAGGTGTGCTTTGCCTTGACTATTTAAGGCCTATAAGGCCATAGGCCTTTTGGTTTTTTGCCTTTCCATTTTTCTCCAAAATAATGAGGCTCCTATCATCTTTATTTGTTTTGTTATTGTTGAATTTGACTATTTCCATAGTATTAGGTAGAATTTGATTTTAGAAAACTTTTAAAATCCGAAAATATTAAAATTTAGGATTGTGGTAGTGAATCCTTAGAATTTGAGAGAAAATTCCATTAGAGCCCTAGTAATAAAATTTAGAATTCTAATTGTAATTCCAATAGTGCTTTGAGGAGAAATCTCCCAAATCCCAAAATATCAATTAGTTTTTAGTTTTTTGTGAATTAAAAAAAACCAAGTAGCCAAATAACTCCTAACTAATAGGAGGCCCAAAACAAGGAAAACTAAAGGAGTGAGTGGCCAATGCGGTACCTACAGCCAAAGCACACGTGTAGTTAGAAGAGAGTAGTCTATGCTATCAAAGAAAGAAGTAAATTGAAGCCAATCAAAGTGTACTTGCAACCAAAGGAAACTAGTACTGGCTTTAGAAGATAGAAATGAAATGAAATCAACCAAAGTGTACCTGCAACCAAAGGAGACAAGTTCCAACTTCTGAAAACAAGTAATTTCAAGCCAGCCAAAGTGTACCTGTAGCCAGAGGACCATGCCATCAAAGACAAAAGCAATTCCAGGTCAGGCCAGTCAGGCCATCACCGGGACTTCTGAAAACAAGTAATTTCAAGCCAGCCAAAGTGTACCTGCAGCCAGAAGGCCAGGCCATTAAAGACAAAAGCAATTCCAAGTCAGGCTAGTCAGGCCATTACCAGGACTTCTGAAAACAAGTAATTTCAAACCAGCCAAAGTGTACCTGCAGCTAGAGGACCAGGCCATCAAAGACAAAAGCAATTCCAGGTCAGGCTAGTCAGGGCATCACCGGGACTTCTGAAAACAAGTAATTTCAAGCCAGCCAAAGTGTACCTGCAGCCAAAGGACCATGCCATCAAAGACAAAAGCAATTCCAACAGAGGACCAGTCAGGCCATCAAGGTCATGGGGGGACAGACTAAGGCAATTTGCATCAACTTGTTACGTAGTCTATTTCAAGGGGTCGGAATTGCAAAAGAGTACAAGCAGTGATTGGAGGTATTAGAAAGATGGGTGGATTGATTACAAAATTTGATTTTATCACACAAACTAACAACCAATTCAAATCTTGGATTCAAAAACTAATTGTGAAATCAAACAAACCTATCAATTGCAAGTCGTCATAAAACTCAATCTTTTGAGTTTGAAATTAAATTTTGAAATCATAAATTAATAGATATGCAAGTCCTCTAACATCAAATATTCAAATTTTATAAAATTAAGCTGGAAGAAAAGTTGAAGAGACGAATAAAGGAACCTTAGAAGTTGGGGAAGTTGGGGAAGTTGGAGTGTTGGAAGAAAAGAAGGAGAAATTAGCAACTAGATATATCTACTACAATTAATGAGGTTTGACCCTAACGATTTGGTTTGAAATTTTTATTCCTTTTACTATTCATTGAATTATTGGTTAATCATTTTATTTGGATTCCATTGGGGGTGAGTAGATTAGAATTTTTAATTAGTGTTGTTTTATTAAGCCAATAAGCCAAATAGAAAAGGGCAAAATCAACTTAAAGTTCTTAAAAGAATAGGAAAAAATTGAAAAACAATTAGGAAATGAGATTTTAAAGAATTAATTAAGTTTGTATCTATTCGGACATATCTAGTATTAAAAATAGTTTCAAAAATCAAAGAAATTATCCAAAATACTTGGGAAACTAATAAATTTCTATAGGAATGATTGTGGAATTAACTGAGAAATGTTTTAAAATTAAAACTCTTTCCATTGTTTAAGCGTAACTAAGGCACATACACATGATAGAGAGTAGCAACTACTACGAGACCATTATGGTCATGGTTTGTGATGGTGCAATTTTCAATAGAGACGTAAGCTAAATCAAACCTTTTCTTTTAATTGTTTTATTATATATAGAATAGATACAGGAATTTGATAGTTCTAGACTTAGAATGTAGATTCATATTTAAAATATCTTTGATAATTTTGAGAGATTTTTGAAAATATCTCACACATAAATAACAAATAATAAATAAGAAAGTTATAAATAGATGAAATTTATGTGGTTGAATTGAATTAGATTTTAGTAATTTCATCCATAGGGAATATTTTTAAATTAGATTCACTAAGGAAATTTTCTAAAGATTCCAAAACTAGTTTTCGTTTAATTACTAATTTTTTTTTAGGGAAGATAAGGACGAATGAAGTTTGAACCTATGTTTGGATGATGTTTTTTATCTTTGACTAAAAGTAAGTTAAAATCTAGATATTTATAAGTAGAATCTATAATATAATAAAAATTTAAATTTAGATTGATTTTGAGTGAATTTACTACTAGAATTTGATGGATGAATTTTTCTAGGCTAATTTGTAGGTAAAACTTCATTCCTAGATATCTTTTTCTAGGATGTTCCAAATTTAGTTTACTTTACCATTTTAGAAGGTGAAATTTTATACTATATAGGTTAGAGTTATTTTTTGAAAGTAATTTGTTGGTTTCATTTAGGTTTCATTTTTAACTCTTGCGCTTAGCTTGGTTAGCTAAAGGCCTTGGATTTTTAACATTTAATATGTTTTGAGTAATTTCAATTTATTCTAGGTTACAAAATACTGAAAATATAGCATCCACTCCTTGGAAGGTGTGAATTGGACTAAACTTAAACATCTATGGGCTAACTTTATCAAAAAGCTATCTAAACTTTAACTCTAAGGATGGAATAAAAACCACTTACAACTGGTTTTGTTTTTTTAGAGATAATTTTTTAGAGATAAAGTGATAGACATAACAAATTAGTAAATGGTTTCTGATGCCAATGTCGAGGCATTAGGCATCAATGTATATAACATTCAACACAACAAACTAGATATATGAAATGCAATATGTACTTAATGATTAAAAAATACAATAGTTTCATCTATACTATCATTTGGTATATAAAATTATTTTGTAGAATTATATTGTTTGTATCCTTGAATTCATTAAAAAATTTGAAGAGATATATCATTTAAATGCTAATAGAGTTTATACATTTTTCACAATTTTTATCTAATTAAAAATAATAATATTGTTAAATGATATGTTTTATTTTATTATATATATAGTTTTATTCCTATAGCATCTTTCATTTAATTTTATAGTATTTAAAAAAAAATATGTATATTGGAGTATTCAAAGTTAATTCCACAACCTTAATATGTCATAGCTTCTTTTAATCTTTGTAGGACCACAATAGGTATATGTTGACAAATAATAAGGCGGGTTTATGATTCAAGTTACAAATCTAATTTTAGACCATTTATAGTAGATGCTTATTTTGGCTCCAAGCAACCACAACACATTCTTATGATTTCATCTCCATCTTTGTCCAAACCACAATTGGTGAGACATTCATACCATGTAACAATTGCAAATTGTAACAAAAACAACAGTACTAAACATTATATTAGTCATTGGCACTTAAACATTTTGTTCAACAATATATTAAATATATTAAATTCATGGTCTTCACTACTAAAGAGGTTGATGTCTAAAGACATCAATGAATACTATAAATATGTATATTTAAAGGCCATGTGAATTCAAACAACTCAATTTGGACTGTGGATAATACAAAATAATGTGTTAATTCATGCCATGTAAGGCTATATTCATTAAAATGAGAACATGTAGACTCTCATTTTAATCCTTAAAGTCCCAAGGCCTTTTTTCCATCAAAAAACAATCAAAATTGTCATTTCTATTGCAAAGAGCAAAAAACTTTAAAAATTGTTTTCATTTATATATCTAATTGTAAGGTTTTATACCACACTGTTTTAAGAATGCGTAGAAAAATTTCAAGAACTTAGACCTTCTAGATTGCAAGATATTTGCATTTGAAGTGACAAATCTAAGATTTTTTAAGAAGATGCTTAGATTGTCCAAAAACTAAGATTGTCCATAACTTTCTCATCACTAGTCTAAATGGAATGAATCAAAGCTTTCTATGTAGACAAAAATATAATCTTTGAGAAAAAAATTTAACTTATTGTGATTTTTGGGGGGCTGCCCTATGTGTTGCTTTTTGGACTCATGGAGGTAGAGCTTTTGTTTCCGGGCATCAATTGAAATAAAAATTATATTCTGCAAAATCTAATTTGATTTACTATCTTCAAAAAAAGTTTTAAAAAGTTATGTCAAAAATTGAGATCACATGAGCCTACTTGAAATTCCAAGAGCTCCCGTAGGGACTTTAGGGTTTAATCATGATCCTAAATTTAGTAAAAAAAGTGTTCATTAAATTGAGACAATTCGATAAATTGAGATTGTAATATGCTAAGAGAATTACAAAGTTTAGCAAATACAAGAAATTGCTTGGCTCTTTCATAGTAAAAGAAACTAAAAGGAGGAATTTAGGATTCAAACTTGAACCATTCATAATAAATACTTATCTAAAACATTGAAGTAAATGCTATGGCATACACTTAGATAGAGAAGTTAAAAATTACTCATCATAGAATGCATTAGTGCACCTAACCTTACAAAACAAACGTGATAAAATAATGAAAATACAATTGAAAAGGTGTGAAATACTCAATACAATACAAAAAATAAAAATAAAAATAAAATTTTTATTGCACAATATTTATAACATCCAATTTTGAATTAATATAAAAAAATAAATACAATGAACTAAAAAAATTTCAAACTAAATCTATTACTTTCTTGATTCCATCCATTTTTTTCTAACAAATTTTTAATATTTTTTTCTTAAAAATATATTTAAAAAAACCCTATCAACTACCAAAAGCCCTTACAATTTATTTTTTTATTTTTTGTTAGTAAAAAAACCCCAATAACTCCTAAAACTCCTAATTACTTTCTATGCCTACGAACTATTCATCTTCACTCCAAAAATGTATTGTTGCTTTCACCAAACACATAGGCGTCTACCAATGTCTTGATGATAGCAATTTGTGCTTTAGAAATTTTGATTTTTGGATCAAAAGTCCTTTCTCTCACACATGTCTTCTAAATAGTCATGATACAATCCATGTGCGTCCAACTTGAAGAGATTGCCTTGTCCTTGCACCAAGAATTCCTTTGTTTTGTATCCGATCCAACATACATGTCCTCGTTCATGTACTAAAAAGACGTAGGCAACCAATATTGCAATTGAATGGAAATGACATGCCTTGGATCCAAATTAGAATTTGTTAATGCCCGAGCAAGCTAAAATGGATGGAGGTCACCATTGGTTGGACGCACCATGACAAAATAATCTGCATATACATCATAGCCAACATGGAATGAGGGAGGTAGACGGTCATGCCTGTGACCAACAAATAGTGCATCTTTTGCAAACTCCTCATGCATTGCACCACCGTTTAGGTATTGGTCTTCCACCTTATCGGCGACTTGGGAATTCGGCCAAAATCCATCTTGTAGTGACTCACACACCACAAATGGTACATTGAGAGCACTTTTCACACATTCCCAATATATCTTCACTAGCTCGTTCTTCTTCAAACAAGTCTTGATTAGCCATCGCACCCTACAATGCAATGTATCCATCTAAACCTTTGCAAACCTCCTCAAAGCAACACATCTGCTGCAGAGCCAAAGATAGAGGACTACTTCTAAGTACTTTAGGACGTCCATCTATTATCTCCTTCCACAAGCAAATCCCTTTGCTCTCTTTTGGCAACCAATTGACATCCATACAAAGAATCTTGTACTACATCAAGGGTTACTCATTGAAATCCTTGTAAAATCTTGAATTGTTGTGTTTGAAAATGATTATTATAGAGAATCATCACATGTGTACAAGTATTTATCCACAAATTGCTTGAAATCAAGAACCTCTTTAATAAGATGAGGAATCACAGCTTCTGTTTCGCAATCCATAAAGGACTTCATCAGTCTTGGAAGTGTAGGGTAGTCATTTGTGTGCAATTTGGTGCTCCAATGACCAAAAAGTGCATCAATGTCCTCATGAGTGTGTCTGACTATGAGGAAATTGATGTATATCTCTCAGAAAATTGCTCTATAAATAAGAAGAGAGCAAAATGCAAAAACCCACCGATTCTTGTTGTTGCTTGAAGCATTGTCAAGCTAAAGAGTCAATGTGGAAGGAAGAAGTTGCACTTCGACCAACACTTCCAGGGGTGATGGGAAGGGTTTCATACAAATCTCTGGGCTTCTTAGCAAAGCTTCCGTTAGTTCAAAACAATCAACTTCTTCAAACAAATGATGAGATGAATGCTTTGGCTGCAACCCAAATCTTGCAACAATTTTGCAATGGTCCCCATGGTATGGTTGGAGTCCGTTGGAAAGATATCCAAGGAAGAAGTTGTGCTTCGACCAACACTTCTAGGGGCGATGGGAGGGATTTTGTACAAATCTTTGAACTTCTTAGCAAAGCCTCCATCAGTTCAAAACAGTCAACTTCTTCGAACAAATGATGAAATGAATGCTTTGGCTGTGACTTCAAATCTTACAACAATTTTGCAATGGTCCCTACGGTATGGTTGGAGTCCATCGGAAAGATATCCAAGTCATAGTGCACATATCGCACATCTCCGTGACCATTAGCAATCATGATCCTAATAGCAATAAATATCTTCATGAAAGATTTGTTGCCCTTGTTCTTGTGAAAGTAATGGGGAGACACGAACTTTGAGTGATCTATCTTGTCATGGATTATGGTCAGAACCTTGTCTGGATACATCTCAAACATCAAATGGTACTTCAAAATGATTTGTTTAATGCTTTTAAATTTAGTGAATTAATGATTAAATAGAATGAAAATTTGTATGTAATATTGTTGTCAAAGGAAAATGAGCTTGATGTACAAAAAAATTTGACAAAAACATTAAAAATAGAAAATAATGCTTTACTTAGTTTGGTGGAAGATTTCAAACAAAAGTGTAATAATCTTACCATTGAAGTGTCATCTTTAAAGAACCATTTGTTGGAAAAGAATGTAATATCTATAGAGGATTTACCCATGGTTATGAATGACAAGGAGGATATGAAAATTGGCAATGTATATTTTGAACATCAAATTCAAAAAGTTGAAGAAATTAGAATTTTCCAAAGTGAGCAACATCTAAATACAAAATTGAATATCAAAATTTGCTCTGAGGCAATTCAATGTCATTTACAAAATGATGATCTTCTTAAAAATTTCAAATTTCCACAAATAAAAATTTGTAAATGTCTACAAACAAAATCACTTGTTTCAAGGACAAGATGATTTTTCAAAGGCAAAAGTTTGCAAAAATGATTAGTATGACAAAATTAAATATTAACCATACTATAGAGTTTGGAAAAATACTCATTCATTTTAATAGGAATAAAAGAATATTTAAAACAAAAGTTTCAAGGAAGTTTGTTTTTATTTCATTCAAGAAAGAAATTGACCTTGAAAATAATATTGTAGCAAGAGACAAAATTGACAGTTTGGTAAATATGATTGTTGAGTTTGCAAACATGAAAAATTATGCAAATGAATGCATTTTAAAAAACAAAATTCTTGCCTATTGTTTAAAGATTTCATGCTTATAAAATATTAAATTAATCATCCCGAAGGTTTTGTGAACAAAATATATGTGTATAAAATGAAATCATATTTGACAAATTGTTGTTTGTTAATAATGATTTGGGTCGGCATTTTTGGCTCAAAATTTTCAAAATTTTCTTTTTCAATATGATTTTTGCATTCAAGAACTTCTTTACAATTACTTCGTGCAAGTTTGAATTCTCCTTTCAAGCTTTCCACTTCATTATTTTAAATAGCCAATGAAGATTTCAATGTGACTATAGTCAAATCCATTTCTTTAATCTCTTTGAACAATCTCAAATTTTCTTTTTCACATTCATGTTGCTTATTTTCCTTGACTATACCATCAATAACTTGATTTTGCAATTCTATAATGGTGAAATCTTGATGTTGGCGTTGTTCCTCTAAAGCACATTTTTCACTCCTCAATGATTCTAGTTCAACTTTTGCTTCTTGAAATGACCAATGTAGTCTATCCCAATTCCAATTTAATCTATTTTGTTCACTCAATGTTGGTTTATTACAATTCTCAAGATATTATATTTTGTTTCAATATTCAAAGTTTGAACACAAAATGCTTGGTTGGCCATTCCAACTACCTTGGTAATAAGCCATTTTTAATCCCATGTCCCTTTCATCAATCCTCATCAATTCAGGCGTCGGCACCAAATGTCGAGCCAAAAATTAACAATCCCAAGGAGATTGTGAATTTTATTGTAGTATAATAGTAATGGTTCATTCACAAGGAATTTTGTAATAGGATTGAAAAATTTATAAATAAAATATTAATTATTAAAACTCACTCCTTTCCACACATTTGCCATTGCAAAATTGTCAAAAACTTTTATGTCTTCGTATAGCAATTCATACAACTTCCAATGACTCCAATCTCCACAAACAAATAGTAAAAAATACATGCATTTCCTCTACCACAAACAATTTGCTCATTTAATCACACAAAAACAAGTCCAATCACTAGATCAATGCTTCAAATTTGCAACTTACATATGTGCACAATATATAAAAAGAAAATTGTGTGCAAGTGCATAAAAAACATTATATTGGCAATTTATATTCACATACTAAAGGAGTTCATCATATTAAAAAAAAATTTAAAAATTATATATTTTTTTGACAACTTACCTCCCAAAGAGAACCGAGAAAAAGAGAAAAAAGAATGACAAATTGTCACCCTATATGCTATCCAAGAACAAAGACAACCATTTACTTCAACTGACATCAAGACAAATTGTTCTTTTTGCTATCCAACCTATTCACAATGTTCAAAATCCTTTCAAAATGACAATTTGCCTACGTTGCTACAATAATGTGAAACCAATTTCATAATAGATCTTGTTTTTTAGCAAAAAAGACAATTAGTTAAAAACATAAAAGAACTACATGACTACAACAACATTGAGTACTAATAACATTGGGCTCCCAAACAATTGGGCTCTAGAAGCGTTGGGCCTCACCAACACCAGGCTCTCAACAACATTGAGTACCTAATTGGATTGGGCTTCCTAGCTAGCCGGGCTCTAGAAGTACCGAGCCCCACTCAATTAGATACCAACAATGCCGAGCTCTTAACAATTAGGTGTTAGTAGTGTTGAGCACCAACAATGTCGGGCACCCAGTCGATCGAGTTCTTAGCTAACCAAGTACTTAATTGGGTCAAGCTCCTGAATCATTAGATGGGTGTTAGGAAAACTGATGCATAAGAAGTAACTCAAGGCATAAGTAATAATTAATCTATGCATTGGGCCTTTTAAAAATAGTTGGTGGCCATCCAACCACCACAATTAATGCGGTTCAGGGGTAGTGTAGAAAGAAAGAAGGGGGAAAGAAGAGGAGCCCAAAAGAGATGGAAGGGAAAGATAAGAGCTCTTTAATTCCCTTGAGTTGTAACATAGAAACCACCAATTGGATATATCAAGCGATTTGGCAAGAAATTTACAAAGGTCCAAATGGTAGGTAAGGGGATCTTGAAGGAAGTTTTAGATAACTTAATCATAAACCTTTAAGCTTAGGTGGGTGCGAGTGCTTATTTACCCACCCATGGTAAATAACTTCCACAACCGGTTCTTTTTGGTTTGTTTTAGTTTTAATTGCTAACTAGTGTTTAAACATTGTCCACTGAGCCTGTCAAACAATTGATTCTTCTCAAAATACCTAAGTATATTCAATGTGACATATCAACCAACAAATCCCGCAACAAATACAACTTTAAAATGCAAATGGTTTAGTAATTTAACAATGGACTAGGCCATTGTGGTTTTTTCGTGCAAGTAAAGTCAGACCAAAACTAATGAAATCACACAATAGAAAATTTGTTGCCCATTCTAAAACTATAAAACTTGTTCCAATCAGACCTTCCTAGCAAATGTTATGGGTAGATGAAGTTTGACTGCTAATTAGTGCATCAAACTTCATTCACAATTTTAACCTAGTTTCCTAATTCAAACTAATTTGAAACTTTTAATATGTATTTGAGATGATTGTTTCTATCTAAATCTGGAGTTTGGTTATTATTAGATACTCCTATTGAGATTTCATCCAAACTTAATCTAAAACTTCATCCTTTAATATCTTATGGATTTTTTAGTCTTTTTTTGAGTATAAAGTACCTATGGGCTCTACTTTTTTTTCTTCTAAGAATCTATGGGACTAATTTCCTATTCTAGTCTAACTTCTAATTCTTGCTTAAGCTTCTTTGTTTTTTAAAGTCTTGGTTTAGGTTTTGTCAGTTTATTATTTTTAGCAATTTGGTATTTTTTTCTTGTAGACACTAATTCTAACTTTCTAAATTGTTAAGATAATTATTAATTGGTCCTTCCTACTACAAGTTATTGATGGATGAAGTTTGATTGATGGATGAAGTTTGATTGCTAATAATTTCTTCGAACTTCATCCACTAATTTCTCTTAATCTACAATTTGAAATTGACTTTTATTTTCACTTATGGACTTTAGATTTTGACCTCTTCCTAATTTTCTCAACTTGTTCAAGAGTTTGAAGTTCTAACTAACTTTCATTTGGTTTTAGCTCTAAACTTCATCCATTGATAACTTCTTTGTTTTATGTTGAATTCCTAAGTGTGAGATACTTCCAAAAAGCTCTAGACTAATTCTACAACATTTTAAATTTAAAACTTGAAAAAAACTATCCTTGCTACTTTGACTTCAGGTTATAGTTTGGCCACTATGTTTTAACAAGCTAACTTTGAAAATTTATAGCAATAAGTAATATTATGTGCTTATATGGGGAGGGATATCATTTTATAGGTTGTTTATGATATCTTCCCATTCTATGACATTTGTCATGGTTTGAGTGGTTTTACAATTTTTGCTCACCACTTGAAAGTCGTTGTTTATGAAGTTGTTTAATACAAGTAAGATGTGAATCCTAACTACTTCCTTCTTTTTTTTCTATTTCCTTTCTTTCTCTCCAACACTATTCAATCTACATTATTGCATTCTAAGAGTTGACCTTAAAATTATACAATAATTGTCCCAAGTTTCTAAACAATAATTGACTTTTGATACTCCCTATTCTTCCATCTAATTTCGAGTCTAATTTCTAATGGTTCAAAGTGTTTCTTAAGGATTTTTTCCTAAATCTTATTAGCTTCTAAATCCCTTTTTAAAATTCTAATTTGCCTCTTCATCTCTCTCATTTGGAACTTGAGTTGTGAGAGTTCTACTATTGAGATGTGGGAGTGGTAAGTGATGAAAGGATGCTAATCTTCTATTCTATTTTCTAATTTTTAGTTTGGTTTTGACAGTTGAAGAACTTTAAGAGTTGCCTTACTGATTTTATATCTATTCTACTTCTCTAGTTCCTTCATCCTATTTAACTTCCTACTTTGAATTTATGCAACTCTTCCACCTCCCAAAGTTTATTTGGAAAAGTCCTTTTTTTATACCCAAAGCAATTTTGTCAATCAATTTTTGGAACAAGTATTCTAGTTTGGGCCAGTACAGTAGTCTGAGTTAGTAATTAGGAGCTAGGGTCAAAGCTAGTACACGACCCCTCACATGGCCAAAAGCTCCCTTTCCCACGGCTTTGAGCTTGCACCAAGTGGCGGGCCACAATTTAGTTCAATTCATTGCGCTCTTGGCTGGTCGGGGCTCTTAACTAGTTTAGGCTCCTTGATTTGAAATCCCTTGTCTAATTTTTGTTTTTTCCAAAATAATTAAAAAAAAAGACTCTTTAAATACTTGAAAATTTTTCCTTCTATAACTTTGCTAATTTTTTGAGGACCTTTCCTACCAAATCTTTTGGACACTAAACTTGTGAGATGGCAATTTCTATTTTGTGGGGGGAATTTTTCTAAAACTCTAAAGTTCAAAGCTTTGCCATATCTTGTAAAACAAATTAAATTCTATTGATATCCAACTACTACAAGTTAAAGCGTTGCCATGCTTTGGGAATTTTAACAAAATACTACAAAGTTCCTAGAATTTAAGATCAAAGCTTCACCTTGTTTTGAAAATACTTTAAAATACTAAGACAAAGTCTAATGCACAAAGTTAAGGCTTTACCGTCTCAAATGGAACATCAAAAACTAGGGACAAGAATTCAACAAGACCCTTTTTAGTATGATCACACAAGAATGTAGACCGGATTAGTACAATATGAAATCAACTAACATATATGTTAATACAAAACGTGGAACTGTCTAAACACACACTACTAGAAAACGCATGTTTTATGACTGCAAAACTATGATTGAGGATGACTGGCAACTAGTTGTAGTTATATTTTGACCTTGTACTTCATGGGTGTATAATATATGTCCGTTTGGAACACCAAATACTTCATAGGGAACCATAGGGAAAATACTTGAGAATGTAGAGTCATATTTTACAGTTATATTTTTAGTGAATCATATTTTTTAGTCATATCTCTATCATGATTACATTTTTTGTTTGGAGCAGCCCAAAGTAAATTTAGGCAAGGAAATTGTTGAGAAAGTGCCCAATCATATTTTTGGTTTAGTTATATTTCTAGTCATATTTTTTAGGGCAGTCCTCAAAAAATACGGGCAATCCAAAAAAAAATATGGTCAAAACATTGTTTTAGGATGTTGAAACCTTAGCCACTACTTTTCTAAGATTTTGAAAATCTAACCGCCATTTTTTTAGGGTTTTGAAAATCCTAGCTGCCACTATTTTAGGGTTTTAGAAACCCTAGCCACCACTTCTTTAGGGTTTTGAAAACCCTAATTGTTATTTCTTTAAAGATTTAAAACCCTAGCCGCCACTTCTTTGAGCTCTTCTTCCTTGCCTTCGTTGTTTCTTATCTTTTATTTCTTGTTGCTTCTTGATTTTGCTTCTTAATTGTTGTCTTTTGTTGCTCTTTAGCTCATAGTTTAATTCTTGCTTCTTTTTGTTTTTTAATTCATGCTTCTTATTTCTTATTGTTGCATCAAAATTCTTTCTTCTTCTTGCATTTTAACTCTTGTTTCTTCTTGTTCTTTAGTTCATACTTCTTATTCCTTCTTATTGTATCAAAACTTTTTTTTCTTCTTGGCTTTTAGTTTTTGCTTTTAGTTTTTTTGTTGTTGCATTTTAACTCTCATTTCTTGTTGTTTCTTGTTGTTTCTTAGTTGTAACTCCTTGTTGCATCTTAATTCTTGCTTGTTGTTATTTCTTAACACTTACTATTTTTTTTTTTTCACTTAATTATTATTGTTATTCTTCCTACTTTAAACTTGTGCTATATATTTTGTATTGTTGTAAGTTTTTGAAGGTTGAGCTTTGTTGTTCATTCACTAAAAATTAACCTTCCATTTCTTTAATTGTATATATGCAGACATGAAAAGCTAGAACAAAGTTGTTGGAAGTGACTTCCAACCTAATAATTAGACCCATCTTCACATTATTGTAAGGAAAATAGACCCTATTGATTTATTTAAATGCTTTATTGTGATATGTATGTTTTGTATTAGTGACTAATAAATATCATTGAAGAAAGTTACATTTTTTCTTGCATGAATGTCTCTTGTAGTCATATAATACTCATAGTTATGCATACCAAAAGGTGACTTTGCACTTTTAAAAATATGATTGCAATCAGTTATAAATTATCAATCACATCCACGTGAACTACCACATCAACCATAAATATGACTTACAAAAGTCGTATATCACATTAGTAAAAAATATAACTTATGAGAGTTATATTCCACATCATTTAAAAATATGACTCGCGAGAGTCATTTTTCACATTAGCGAAAAATATGACTTATAAGTATTATATTTTACATCAACTATAAATATGACTCACAAAAGTCATATTTCACATTAGTAAAAAATATAATTTATGAGTCATATTCTACATCATTTAAAAATATGATTTGAAAGAGTCATTTTCCACATTAGTAGAAAATATGACTTACAAGAACCATATTCTACATCAACAAAAAATATGATTGTACATATCATATGCCATGTTAGCCAAAATATGACTTATTGTAGTCATATTTCATATCAGCCAAAAATACAATTTATTGCAGTCATATTTCACGACAGCCAAAAATATGACTATATGGAGTCATATTTCACATCAGCCAAAAATATAACTATGTGGAGTCATATGTCACGTAGACTTTTTTTCTTCATCCCGAACAACTCAAGAAAAAATTAAGCCCTAAAGAATAATCAATATATACGCCACATTGGCAAATAATGGCTAATTATGGCTAATTATACTCTCCAATGTATATGACTGCTGGCGTGAGTCATATTTTGAGATTTTTTGACTTATTGCAATCATATTTTGCAGTCATAAAACATGCATTTTCTAGTAGTGTATACACTACTAGAAAATTTCGTATTTCTGTTGTTTTGGTCGCGTTGATCTGGTCAAAATCTGACAGAAATCTGTTGAAACCAACAGATTTCTGTCAGATTTTGACCAGATCAACGCGACCAAAACAACAGAAATACGAAATTTTCTAGTAGTGATAACAAACATTTTTAGACATTCAACTCAACTACATTTCAAACTCACTTGAATCTTGGACCTCCACAACATCTGATTATAGCTCTAGAATACCATTTTAAACAGGTGCTCTTGCAAGCGTTGCGTATAAGCGTCAAGTACTAAGTTGTTGGTTGTACAAAATTCTCTTGATTATATGGTAGAATGTTACACTTTATAATGCATGGTACTACTTACAGGGCCAAGTACAACTAGTGTTAGTATAAATAAGTTAGTAAACCAAAACACTCAAAACAAAGCACTTAAGGTCTTCCCTAAGCAGTATCGCCAATCATAAGGGAAGAATTCCCTAGGATTAGTACTAATGTTAGAAGAATACAAAAAAAACTTCAACAAAAACAAACAAACTAGTACACCAAAACTTCAACAATACACATAAAAAAGTTAGTAAGCTTTGAAGGGACCCCAAAGTCCTTCAAAACTCAAATAAAGACACAAATGGGAGCTTAAAATGTTTCCAAAACACACATTTGCAACTTTGGCTCAAACTTGGCTAAAAAGTCTATATTAATGGACCAACGTGTTGATGTGCTAAAATTATGGCTACAAGGGGTGAGAAGAGAGGAGAATTAGTGCCCATTTATACCCTTCCAAAGGCACCCTCCTCCTCTCATTTCGTTGAGGTAAACCTATCAATTAGGATTTTCATCTTAATTCTACCAATTTTGACTTTTTACTGTAGTCTATTTTCTAACTTTTGGAGATTAACTCCAAAATACAAACAATTAGCACCATTGGCTTCAAAAGGCCATTTTTAGTCTAAAGAAATCCACATCCCTTTTTCATACGCTAAAAAATCAACAAATCCTAGTACCAACTTAATAACCAAAAAGGGTAAAAATTCAACTTTCAGAGGTTGATTTTTTCAGAAAAGTAACTAGCCTAGGATCTTTAGTAGGTGTGTGGGAGTAAAAAAAGACCTAACTTGGACCTCATTCCAATGTCATATGCTCCCAAATCATTGGTTAACTCCACCATAATCTTTTAATTTCAAAGAATCCTTTTAATTTGGGCACTTCTAGCTATGAGAATGTCTTAAAACTTGTTGGAGTGTCTTTCTAACATAAAAAAATCTATTTTAATTTTAAGTGAGATTTTACTGCAACTTGGGTAATTTCTATAAATTTCTCATCATAGGTTAAGGGGGTTGACCATTAGGAAAGGCATCTTCCAAGTATTAAAAAATTCCATAATTTTTTGTAGAACCTTCCATAGAATTGTATAAAAGATGTGTAAGCCCATCTCCAGACTGTACACAATTGTCAAAAGAGAATAAAATCTTGCAACATTCTTTAATTGTTAGGCTTTAAGGAATCTTTTATATGGAGAGGAATCTTGGCAAAGCAACTTTGCCATTGAATTCCTACCCTAAAACATCATCCTTCGAGCGTAGATTCTTTCCATTAGTCCATCATGCATTTTTCCCAACTTGGAAGCTAACAATTGGGGTTTCTACAAAAAATAGGAATTGAATGCAAACTTGAAATCTATCCGTGAAGTTGGGCTCTAGGGTTCTTCCCAAGTTCTCTCAAACCAATTTTAGCCATTTATTGTCACATGCATGATAGGTTAGGCCATTTTGGGCAATTCTACTAAAGGTTGATAAATACCGTGATTTTGTGGTTTCTAACCTATTTACAAGCAGGATTTGGATTTACTTAGGTAAAAATACTCAAAATATGACCAAATACTATATTGGCATGTAACATACCTATTTTGTTTTTTATACTTTGGGGGGGGGGCTTTTTGTACTATTTTCTACACTATGTTTTGCAAAAAATTAAAAAAAAAGAATAGTGAATCCTAGGTGATGAAATGGGAGCTCACAATAGGCCACTAATCCCACATTGTCTTGTTAATTACCTTAATTAGTAAAATATTGATTAGAACAAAGGCAGAGGAGTAGGTTACACATTCAAGATAGGAAATCATGTCAGGTTTAACACTAGAATCATAAAGTAGAGGTTGAGAGAGTTCCAAAAACATAAAATACATCCAAAACCGACCAACAATGAGTAAGATGTGAGTAGGTGAAGTTTAGGGACCAAATTGGATGAAAGTTAGTCAATTTCATTTTAAAAAACAAGAAAGAAAATCTAGGAAGGAATAGAAATCTAAATGCCAAAAATAAAAATAAAAATTAGTTTTAAATTGTAGGTCAGTAGTAATTAATGGACCATTGATTGTTGATCAAACTTCATCCATCAATAACTTTTGATAGGAAAGGCCAACTTTAAAGTAGGATAGCAATTTAGGAAGACCAAGCAGAGAGCTTTAAGGAAAAAATCTATAAATTTTAAAGATAGTAATTAATCAAAGGGAATTTGGTCTCTAAAGTGATCAAAGATTAGCAACACAATTGAGGTTAGAAGTTACTCAGTAGGAATTTAGGTTTAGGATTAGATAGAAGGAACTAAAAGGAGTCTAAAATTAGCGTGAAGTTAGGAAAATACATGAAATTCAAAAGCTAGAAAAGGATGAAGTTTAGATTAGGGGATGGATGAAGTTAGTTGAAAATCATCCATCCAAGTTCAAACTTAGAACTTAGATAGAAGTTAGTGACCCAAGTTCAGGGTCCAAAATTCAAGTTTAGTTAAATTAAAGAAGGGGTCCAAAGAGGTGGATGAAGTTTGGATAGCCTCTTGAAGGCTAAATTCCATTCGCCCATAACTCCTTATAGGAATGTTCAAATCCCATGTACTTTAGGTTTTTGAAAATGGCATGATTTGAGCTACAACCTAAAGGCAATAACTTTAGACTTTAACCATTCTTAATAGAAAACCATAGTAGCCCAAGGAACCACGGTTGGTTGACTTAGGATTCACAATGAAGGCAAGTTAAAATATTTTTTGGTGAATTTGGATAGAAACCAACTTTAAATATAAGAAACGAGGTTGTACTCACCTATTTATCAAAGATAAATAAATAAGTGCTCACAGAGCATCAAAAGTGCAAAGGAATATAGGCAGTGACTAAAGGTATTAGAGAGACATGTGGGTTGGTTACAAAACTTGATTTTATCACACAAGCTAACCAACAACTCAAATCTTGGATTTGAAAACTAATTGTGATATCAAATTGACATGTCAATTGCAAGTCATCATAAAATTCAATCCTTTGAGTTTAGAATTAAATTGTGAAATCATAAGCTAATAGACATGCAAGTTTTCTTACATCAAATACTCAAATTCTAAAAAACAAAGCCAAAGAGAAAAGTTGAAGAGACAAATAAATGAGCCTCAGAAGTTTTGGAAGTTGGAGTGTTAGGAGAGAAAAAGGAGAGATTGGCAACTAGTTATTTCCAAGAGAATCTACTACAATTAATGAGGTTTGACCCCAACAATTTGTTTTGAAAGTTTTGTTCCTTTTATAATTCACTAGCAGTTGGTGCTTGCTATGCTACGCATTCACCATTAGAATTTTTATGTATTAGATAGAATGCAGAGTAAGAATTTCAATAAATCTTCAGAATAAAATTACTAAAATCTTCATATAATTTTTTTATAAGTAATAAGTATATACTGAAATAAACAATAGAAATTTAATGAGTGATGATTGAAATACATGCAATGATGAATACAGAAAAAGATACACATATATTAAAATGCATTAGAAATTTGACTCAATTATTACAAACAATGGCAACCCAAATAGAAGAATTTAAAGGAAAAAATTGTAAATCTAAAAAGCTTCATGAACAATTTAATTGTTGTGAAATCCAAAATCGGTTCAATTTAATAAATTTCTCAAATCATTTGGTAGTAGCAATAGAAAATTGAAATCAGAAGCTCAAAGCTCACAAAAGCACAAAATCATAAAAGTGCAAAGAAGTGCTAAGCCAAGAGAAGCAATGGATTTGCTACCTCTATAATATCATCTTATGGATCCTCTTTAATATCACTTCAATTGCAACAACTATATTATTTCTATAATATCACCCTTTGTAAAAAGTGATATTATAGAAGTGATTGCAAATTGCTACTCTATTTCTGTAAATATCACATTGTGTGAAAATACAATTTCTATGTATGTATGATTAAAAATACTTTTACAAAATATTTAAAATAATTATTTTAAAGACTTATTGAAATCATTATCATGCATTCTATTCAAATATATGAAAATTTTACTAATATGTGATACAATGAATGCGTAGCATAGCAAGCACAAGCCCCTTGTACTAATGGTAGCATATGTGATATTACAAAGGGAGTTATGATTTTAGTAGTATGATTGAATTGTTGATTGGTCATTTAATTTGAATTCCAATAAGGATTAGTAGACTAGGATTTTGGATTAGTGCTGTTTTATTAGGACAATAAGCCAAATACAAAAAGACAAAATCAACTTAAAGTCCTTAAAAGAATTGGAAAAAATTGAAAAACAATTAGAAAATGAGATTTTAAAGAACTAATTAAGTTAATATCTATTAGGACATTTCTAGTATTAAAAAATAATTTCAAAAATCAAAGAAATTATTCAAAGTACTTGGAAAACTAACAAATTTCTATAGGAATTAGTGTGGATTAAATTTTTAAAATGTTTAAAAATTAGAACGCTTTTCATTATTTAGGTGTAACCAAGGCACATACACATGATGGAGAGCGGTAGCTACTACAAGCCCATCATGGTTGTGGTTCAGTGTAGGATGGATTTCAGATTTAGGGGATGCATTGTATTAAAACATATGGAATGCTAATATTTTAATAATTCAACAAGCTTTTGACTATGTAGTGCAATCACAATGAAAGGAATCTATTGAGTCACTTATTAAGAACATCTTTAGAAAAATAATTAATTTAATAGTTAATTTTTAATTATCTTTATATAGTATAACTGCCATTTCAAAGTATACCAGTGTAGCCATGTGTCGTTGCCACAATATAATATAAAATAAAAGTAAAAATATGCTTTTAATATTTGTTGTAACACATGTCATTGGCACATAGTGTTGACAAATCTATAGACTCCTCCTTTTAGGTTTTAGAAGATGCTTTCATACTGAAGATGCTTGTTTTTATACTTCATTGATTTCTAATTCAAATGAAGGTATTATTTGCACTTTTATTGTGCGACAAGTTCAATATGAATAGTACTTGTAACATAGAGGACCAATGTACGGGGAGTACCGGCATTTAGTTACAAGCTAGCCGGTTGATTTTGAGAATTTCCGAATGGATTTCAAAATCTTCGGAAAAAAAACAATCATTTAAGAGGAAAATCAGAGAATATTCTCTATTTTATAAAGGTCTAGTCGAGAGAATGCTTCAAGCAACCGTTTGATCTCAGAAAATGTAGGATTTTAGCCGGTTAAGCTAAAAATCTCCCCGGACTGTGTAGAGGACTCAAAGAGTCAAATCACATTAATTGAATTATTTTGACTTGGCATCCACTCATATTGAATGCACCTATTTCTTGCACAGTTTTAGGTCCTTCACACTCACAGTCATAGATCTTCACTTTTCTAAACTCTAAAATTAAAAAAAAACAAAACATTACTTGAAATCCCTGCTACGCCCATGTCCAATGGGATAATAAATCATAAAATCAGAGTAACGAATCACCCCCCCCCCCCCCCCAAGTAAATATAAAGCAGTAAATAAAATAAAAAGATTCTCTCATTGAAGTCAAATCGTGTCTGTCTTCCGATAGAACGCCGTATACTACGGACGCCGAACAAAACCACAAGCAGTATTTTTCTCGGTTGTGTGAACAGAGACAATCCACTTCTCGGCACTTCGGCACGCACACACACACATCGTCTAGGGTTGTATCGAACAAGACCTCGGAGGCCCGCTGCGCTTCATCCTCACGTGCTGCCATTGCCCCGATTTTGATTTTTGTACTCCCGCCTCAGAATTACGTCGCCGGATCCTCGTTTCCTTCCTATTCCTCGCCTCGCCAGGTTTGTGCAATTGTCTTCTCACTGCAATGTCGGTACCGTTTTGAATCGATTGCGGTTACTTGTGCAGACGAAAAATTTGGTAGCGATGCGGTTCTTTTCCGTTTCGTTTTGGCTTCTGTGATTGCGTTTTTGTTTTTGCTACAGGTTGAGACGATTTTTCCTTTGAGGTTAGAACGATGCGAAGGATGCGCGTATGCCGTGCTTTTACGTTCTCTGCATTTTTGAATTTTCTGTGTTTGTATCTTTTTGTGGCGAGTTTTTTTTTTTTTATATTTGTTTACCGTCAGTTTTGAAGTTCTTATAAGGTCTCTGTTCGAATGGTTAAGTGATTGGCGTGGCTTAGGTTATGCAGACAGTAAGAAGTAATGTGTGATGGTGGATGCACTGCGCGGTAATAGGGTGAGCGTACCGGTATAACGGTGTCGGTATGTTTTCTCCAATTTTTTGGTGATTGAATGGAGAAGTGATGTGCGTGGTTCGGATTTTTGTAGAGAATACAAGAAAGTGCGGTATGTGATCATGCACTGCGCGGTAATAGGCTGAGAGGAGAGTATAACGGTGTCGGTAAGGGAAGGACGTGGATGCAAGAGCCTTCTTCGCCTGTGAATATTGGTTGCCGTGGAATAACCGTCGAGAGAGTTTGATTTATAAGCGAGATATGGCTTTCACGCGTGAACGTGACTTGTACAAGACGAAATTGTGTACGTTGTTCTTGCAACGAGGATCGTGTCCGCGCCAGAGCTGCTCTTTTGCTCATGGAGGTGCGGAACTCCGGCGAATGCCTGGTGAGGCTGCTCATTCTTTATTATTCTTAACTTGTAGGTTATTATCATCGTCGTCGTCGTCGTCGTCATCATCATCACCATCATCACATGGACATGTTCGCGCTGAATGTCTTTGAATGGCTTCGAGGTGGCCGAAGAATTACAAGTTATATTTATTTAATATTTTGTAAATATAAGCGAGGTTGCGTATTCTGGAAACGGGCTTACCGATAGTGAACTTATTCGGAAAAAATGTATGGGTAGGACCGATCGTAGGTATCTTTCAGAACGATCCAACAGGTTAACGAGCAGAAATCGACTGTGATTTATAACGGCTTTTGCAACAACACATTACCGGAAAATCGGAAGTGCACCTTGGAATATACTCATGGTTTGCATCATGATGCTGTGAGTGAGCAGATGTGCTCCGGGTATGTTTACTTGCAAGGAGGGCCATTCTCAGGATATTTCTTCATTTATTGGTTGTTATATTCGTGGGGACTGGGGGGGATCTTCACTCTCCGTCAAAAGTCTATCTGTCAGACTGTCTATCTTAAAGGACCCGACGACATATATTTTTATTGGTGATGATTATGGTCAATTCTCTCCAGCTTGTCTGATATTGACTATGTCCAATATCTGGACTTGAGGAGTTATATTATGGAAGGTGGCTTTACGTCGGAGGTTGCACACTCCATAAATTCAGTCATGTCATTTTCACATCTATTGGTAAGCCCGTTTTCATCAAGTGCTTGAAACTTGACATAATCTCGTTTTCGCTCAATAGTTTTGAGGGTCAGGAATTGAATATATATGCGAAGTTTGACGTGTTGTCACCATTTTTAGGGCCCTTTGACCCCCGCGGTGTTGGTGTGAGGAATCGATTCGAGCGACACTCCCCTTTGAATCGGTTCTCGCGATCTCATAGCCAAGAGAGAAGAGGTCGAGGATTCCGCAGGTCACCTCTCCGAGACAGCGGTAAGCTATCATGATTTAACTTGATGTTTCCATGTCCTTTAATTTTAATTTTTTTTTTTTTTTTAAACGTCTTAAGAATACTTCGCTAAGTGTGTCGTTTTGAACCCTACAGATGGTTATGTTACTATCAATTTTCATGTTATTTTGCACTAGGTGAGGGTCCTTGTGATGTTTCTTCAATCGGACAAGTTCTTGGTATCCTTGTGCATTCCCGTCTATTGAGCATCGTTTTTTGGTGTTTAACGTGATGTGGTCAGTGGGGGATTATGTACAAGTAATGCGATACTCATGCTTTTACGTCATGCACCGTCATTGGGTTGCTGATGTGGAATGTGGTGCTGATTAGACCATAGTCGTTCACCAGCAAAGCGTAGGAGAAGTAGGTCGCCTTCTGCTCCAGAGCTCTCCGAGTGTAGAAGGTAGTCTACTAATGCCAAAGACTTTTACTTTCTTTTACAAACGTGAACCTGTGCACTCTGTAAGTTTTAAAGCGAACTTTCTTGGATTTGTTTGCTTGGTTGTTTTCTGATTCTCTTGTTCAGGCTTTGTATATCTTGCCATGTTTGGAAGCTAGGTCTTTTGCAGATATCGCAGCATCAAATTTGAAATTTACTCAACTACTCCGTACTAAATATAATGCTGTAGTCTATCACTGTTGGAATTTGGCACATTTGTAGGTGGGAAATCGAAATTTTATTTCCGGTATCTCTTATTATTCTTGAGAACATTCTTTGGGCAAGATCTTTGGATGCCCAGGGTGTAATTTTTGTTGTCTTATTGCTCTTACTTTCGGGGTGGCTGTATCCAGTGTGCCATATCTGTGAAAATGCTATTTATTTTGATCACGTTGCACAAGTATCCGTGTTACCAGATGTCATATTTTGTGCTCTTAAATCATTTCACTCAACCATGATGTGGAACTGGACTTAGGAGGGACAGCAAGAATGCACGTATAGAAGCAAATGAACCGCATTTGAGTGATGTCTCAGCCGAGGACCTCGGAACTGATAGTCCTGGCGCTGACAAAGATGTAAAGGAATCTCGATTGAATAGGAATCAACTTCGAGACTCCCTTGAAGAGCAGGTGTTTATTCAATGAGCATTTTACTTCTCCCTATTTGCCCTTGAGTTTGCGATTCGATCTGGTTAATGTCAAGAGGCGGAAATATGCTTTGTGGTGCGTAACGGTTACAAAGAGTGGCAACAAATCTGGAGAATTGTACTTACACAAGCGTGCTGGACCGGATGCTTTGTTTAGCATGATGGTGTAGATTGTCTTGGGTATGACATTGTTGGAGAGATGAAAAATCTATGCAGATATGGAGTTGAACATATTATTGCAGCTGAAATCTCTGTGTGCACCGTGATAAAAACAAGGGGTTAAATGTCCATTATTGCCTCTCCCTTCTATTGACCACTCTATTTGTGGTTCTATTGATGATCGCCGTAGGTATAGACCTAGTCTGTAATCTCTGTGACTGAAGTATGCTCAACAAAGTAACAGCTTAGTTAGGAATCTTTCAGGACTTTGGAGCATATCAATTTAAGAGTTCTAACTTCTGAATCTCTCGCAATGCAGTTGGCGGAAGTGCAGAGCGAAAATAAAGTTTTGGTGGAACAGAAGACCAAGCTTGAGGTAACAATGGAACACACGATTGTTTCCTGTAAAGACAGGTTATAACTGTGAATGGCATCAAGCGTTTAGTAGCAAATTTGTGTTTTGCTGTGGTGGTGGAACGAATGGGATCGATTGCGCGCTGTTTTGATTTGTTGTCGGTACTCTAGTGCCGTGTTTCAACATTTCAACATCACCTAAATGGATTTGTTTTGATGGATTTGGACAATTTTAAACGGTTTTTGTGTTTGTTCTCAGCATGTATTGGAGAGTAAACTGCATGAGACCACGGAGTTATCTGATAAAGTTACAATACTGGATGAGAAAGTAGCAGGAGTGCAAGAGGATTGTAAAGGGTATCTTCCTATGTCTTATGCTTCACTTGTGGACACATTTGGTTCTTGTTTTGTCTATTAACTCGCAAAGTAGTGATAAACCTCAATTTTCCTTGCAACTGTCTGGTTTATCGTTTCAGATAGTGCACAAATCTCTTAAATTGTTTCATGTCAAAACTCGTATCATTTAGATCCTCAACATAGTGGATCGGTCATAGAATGGTATGAGTTTTGACGCCCTGTTGACAATCATGTGAATATGGGGTTTGGTGGTTTTGTATCAGGTTAGCTTCAAAGACACGAAAGCTTGTGAAAGTATTTAAAGGCTTTCTTCGAGCGCAAGAAGACTTGAAAAAGTACAAATCCATTTTTATACATTGCTTTACAATCGAGTCTAACACTTGGTTGCCACAGAGAATTGTTATATCTCTGGTATAGAATAAATGCTGCTAATAATCTACGACTCGATCTATGTTGAATTTTGACGTTGTTTGGTAGGTTATCATGGATATATTATTGACATGTATGCTTGTTGGCATTTGAGTATTTTCTCAAGATAATATGATTGTTAATTGTCAGGGCACAAGCCAAGTTAATAAAGCTTGTGGACGACGTTATTGTGGAGTCATATAACAAGAATATGGACCTCGACAGTATGAAAGCAGCCAATGCTGGAATGTTTGGAGATTATTCGACTGCACTTGATGGTTTGTCCACTTTCTAATTAGAAGCTATCCAGAGGTATTTAATCTTGTGCAACAAGATCTGGTTTGCCGGTTCAACGGCAGTGCATGTGTTTCTTTTGGAAGAAACTATCAGCGATGCTTTGTTTATTAGGGAATCAGAAAGTGCTGGAGATTACCAGTATACTCATGACGTGATGAGTATTGTTCTATGCCGCTGTTGGTAATGGTACGTAGAAATGAAGTTTTTTTTTAAAAATGATGCAGGTTCATTGGTGAGTAGAAAGGATGCCAAAGCGGAAACCCCACCTGTGATTGAGAATCGTCCCATGTCCCAGATCAGTGATTACAATGTGAATACAGTGCACCAAGCAGGCATGACATCAACAGGCAATAACAGAGGTAATTGTAGTAGTCTTGTGCAGACCATTTCAGGCGTTGATGATGGTTACGATCATATGTTTGCTTAAGGATAAGATTAGGATTGATGGGGGTGGCTCTAAGATTGTTCTTGTGACGAAGATTGTCCATTGGCCCCTTCTACGTGGGCCTTATCAAATTTCTTTCTGCAATTGGAATCAGTCTGTTTTTCTTCTGTTGTACATGTCTCCACTATCAGAGTGATAACTATGTGACCTAGTAGTTCTTGTGATGCTGTTGCAATTGTTTTATTTATTTATTTATTTCATTCTAAGACTATCCTTATTGTATCTCGCTTTAGGAACGTTTTTTCATTTGAAATCATATATTTAAGGGTTATTAATGTTATGTTTAGTTGAGAGAAATGATCATTAACCCCTGGAGGACTAGATCCATTGTGAAAAGGTCAAACATCATGTTTGAGCTTAATTTACCCTTCTGAATTGTGTTCAAATGTCAATCTTACATTTTTAGGTGATATTATGGATTGTCAATTTGTTTCTTGAAACAATCATTGTTATAAATTTTGTAGTAAAAAGAAAATAAATTAATTTGTATTTTTTTTTCAAGAGGTACCAATTGGTGTGAAGATCTATTAATTTATCCTTTTATATAATGTATGTTTTTTTTCAATATGTTTCACTTGTGAAAGAATGTATTTTTTACAAATATTGAAATTTTTGTGATTTTTAAAAGTAGGAATTGGAAATAAAATGAAGTCAACTCTAATATGTAAACAAAAAATACGTGAAGGGTAGAATGAAAAACATAATTTTGTAATATAAATTGAAAAAAAAAACTTGAAAAAAAAAAATATGAATGAAAAACACACAATATTGTGCAATTTCAATAGTTGGTTCAAATTTGGGACTTTTTCAAAATTCAAAGTGGAGAAGAGAAGAAATAAAACTTAGCAAGTTTCATTTTTTAAATTTAAGTCAAATAGTAAAATTGGTTACTTTGAAAGTGACAATCAAGGTTGACCAAGGTGCATCCATTTTTGGGATGAGTGGATATTTAAGAAATAAGGATTGTGTTCTAGAGTTATTTTATAGCACTTATGAGTTTAGGTCAACACACTTTGAGTTTTTTTTGACAAATTCATATTTTGTTGAATGAATAGAATTTTAGATTAGTATTATTTCTCCACATTCCATCATGTGAGGGAAAAATAAAATCATTGGCACAAGGAATCATATCAGAATTCTTGGTACAAATAGGATGGCATACTTATTTATATATATATATATATATATATATATATATATATATATATATATATATATATATATATATATATATATATATATATATATATATATATATATATATATATATATATATATATATAACTTTATTTGTTTACATTTTATATAAGTAGCTTTGATAATTTGCTATTGTCTTCTAAGTCTTGGTATATTATCTTAATATTTTCCTTAAAAAAAAATGTAATCCTTATTTTTAAGTTTTTTTCTTGCTAGGACAAGAATTGAGAAAAAAAAATTAAATGATCTAATCATTAAACTAGAATAGGCAATCAACTTCACATACATTGCCCATTTTCTTTGAAACAATGTTGAGTAGTAGGTACCAAATTGATTTTTTTCTAATTCCACTATACTATCTACATTTTGTCCACAAAAGGTTTCAAGAACAATCAATGTGAGTTGAACATTTTGTACTTCAAGGATATATATTTAAAAGGAGTTTTTAAAGGCATGAATAGGTATCCTATGCTTTCAACTTTGACAATTCATAAATTATCATGTGAGTATCAAAAAATTATAAAATAATTTAAGTTGGCTAGCATACTTGCCAATAAAATCATCAATTTAAACAATAAAGCTCATTAGGGGAGATTTGAGGCCTCCGGAAGATTGTTTTGGGGTTGTTCCCTTTGTTGTGAACCACCACAATGCTAGTTGATTATTATATAATTAAAAAATTATATAATTAATTTTTTTAAATTATTATATAATTAAAATTTTAATTAAATATATATTTAAAAAATATTAAAGATATAATTTAATATATTGTCTTCCAACCATGTCAGACTGTTGATTTGGTGCTATTTTCACATTCTTCATAGTCTAGGAATTCACAATCTTTCAAAGGCCTCAAAAATCTTCTAATGTAATAGGGGCGATAGAAGTATTGGTATTGGATACTTCTATTTCACCTCCAAATAAATAGTTAGCTAATTGCACATATCTCAATCCAAATAAATTTCAAAAATCTCATATCTTTTCCTTCTATAAATACTTCATCAAATTTAAAATTAAAATTTATATTAGATAATCTAATAATGTTGATATTACAATAATCACACCTTATAATTTTATTTCAATGTGAGAAATTAATTCTTGAGAATGACAAGCTCTATCACAATACTATTGATTTTAATCTTGAAATGCCATAGAGAACATTTTTTTATCTAAATTATTTTAAAATAGTTGTTTGAACTCATTTTCAATGAATGGAATTGGATTTTTTTTCTTTGCAATTTAAAAAAAAATTCTATAGAAGAAAATGAAAACTTCATGAATCACCATGCACATAGTATATTTTAGTAACTTCTACTCTTTTCTCTTTATTTAAATTTTAGTCATAAAAATTATCTTCGTAATTTGAAATTGAGTTCAACATAAAAAATGAAGCTCACCACTTTTTACACTAGTTTGAAAATTTTGAAAACCTCAATATTCTATTGTAATTTGAACTTGAGGTTTATAACAATGGAAATTTGATTTTCTAATTTAGATTGACATAGTAAATTGATTTGCATAATGATATTATATATAATAATATACAAAATATTTTGCATTATAGTCTAGAACATTATTTTGCATAGACAAAAAAATTTAAATTCTCTTGTAGTTAACATTATTACATTGTTATAAATATAGCATATTTAATATTTGATATGAATTTTGGTTCATTTTCTATTCAAAAATTCAAATTCATTTCAAATTTCCACAAAAGAATCTCATATTTGTAAGACGTTTTGAAGGCATGTGACTCATTCGTTCATATATATATGCATGAATGAATGCAAAGAGGGACTTTGAAGTTTTAAAACATGGTCATAGGCTTGTCTTTTCAAGATTAACACTATTATTACAAATTTTACTATTGCATCTACTGTTTCAATTTTATTTAGCCTTGTAACTTTTTTATTTTCATATCACTATTTCTATAACCATATGACTACAATTCTATTAGATATAAATATATATTTTTTGGAATGATAGGCCCCAATGCAATGATTGATATAAAAATATGTCTAGATTTTGTTTAACTTTGTAACTTTTTTCAAATTTTAAAACATGGTGCACAATAACTTAACCTCTAATCAACTCCATTGCTTGAATTGTTTGCTTTTGATGCTAATAGAAATATTCCTTGAAAATGGCCACATTAGAATATATCTATAAGTTTTTGGTTCATGTATTTTCAATTAAAATTTCCATGATATTCCTTAAGGAATCACCAACATAAAAATTAGACAATGAGCACCTTCATGCTACAAAAGCTTATTATATTATAAAAACACCATCATGCTACATTTTCTTGTAATCATTTCTATATGCCACATATCAATTTTAATCAAAGTTTTGTAAGTGTTTTTTCAAGGTATCAGTGCCATTTCTTTTCCAAAGTTCCTCTAATGATATCTCAAATTTTGTTGTGATTTTTGAATATTGAATAAATGTGATTTAATACATTGGCTAATTTTAAATTGGGTGTTTACACACAATGGTATACAAGTCTTTCTCATGATGCACTAAAATGAAGTCTTTTATAAACTTAAAAAATATTCACAATAAATGCACATTGAACTTAACTTCTAAAGGACCATCATGCATTTTTTGGGCAATACAAAAATCTTAGACAGGTATGTGTGATTAGAAATTTGCATATTTCAAGCTGAAATTTCAATAGAAGGTGGGGACAAGGAATATCTTTCATATGCACCAAATTCATGACATTTGGAAATACGAATCAAAAGTTATGGCCAAATATGTTACTTTCTTCACTAGTTGGGCAATACCAGCAGATTAAGAAAATCAATTTTTTTGAGAATTTTTTTTTTGAAATTGGTTTTCTAGAGTTATATAAATGTGGAAAGCTTTGAATCATCCCATTTTGATCAATGAGATGAAAGTTATGAACAATTTTTGTTTGCGAGCAATTATAGATTCTCTACTCTAAAATAAACTTTAAAGTCCTTTATCTTACTCAATTTTCAATATTTTTTGAAAAAAATAAAATAATGGGATATGTATTGTTTATAAAAACATTTTAACCATTGGGATTGGCATTTTTCAACTCTATAAATAAATCCTTAACAATTTAATATTTTGAATCATTCTCTACTACTGTCTACTTATTATTTTTTTCCTATATGTTGTACAATTTCAAATGATCTAATATTTTTTAAGCATGTGACCAACTTGTCTAGGAAAAAGAATCCAAAGAGTAACCACCATTTTGGATAGGTAAGTGAGCTTGTAAAGTGCAGTTGCCTTGTTTTTCCCGGGGCCAAAAAAATAATTTTAGTGAATTTGAATGCTTATATCTTGCAATCCATGCTGTGGAAATTTTTGAAATTTTTACCACGTGTTTTCAAGTCAGCATACTACAAGATCCTATGGTTACATGTGTCAAAAAAAGTTTTTTTTCAAAAATTTGGTACTTGTACTAGAAATGACAGTTTTGGAGTGTTTTCGGTGAAAACATAGTGAAGGAACTTTAGGGGTTAAGGTGTAGGACAATTTTAAGGAGGAAAGGGCCATCTAGGCTACTTAATCTCCAAAAAAATTATTCTAAAAAAGTATTCAATTATTCAAAATTGGAAATTTTAAACTCAAGAGTTTGTGCTTATTCCATTACATAATTTTTAAACTTTGACCCTAAAGGTTGTTGACTATGTTTTCATTAGAAATGCTTTAAAAGTACCATTTCTAATACAAGTATTAAATTTCAAAAAAATAATTTTTAGACATATGTAACCGTGGGATTTTATACTAAATTGAATTGGAAAAATGTGACAAGAATTTCAAAATTTCCATTGTATAGATTGCAAGATATTAACATTTGAAGTGACAAAAATCATACTCATATGTATTCCAAGTATTATATGTGTATATAAATTTGATTGGGTTTTGAGGGGTGGATGGACGATCATGTGTTTTATTTTATTTTATTCAATTTAGTAGAGTGGGCAAGGAAAAGAACATTTTTAGAGGGGAATAGGCACTCAGAATATTGTAAAAGCAAGTTTATAACAAAAAGTAACTTGAAATACTTGTTCCTATGATCGTCTATATTCATTGACTTAATTTTAGGTCATTTTAGAAAACACTGAAATTTTATCCATTCTCATGTTTCAAGGAACAACTTTTTGGACACAATACTATTTAATATGCTGAAGCACACTAATTAAGGCCCACACTAATTAAGGCCCACACTAATAATTTTTTAATAATGATATAAAACATGTGTATTATCCAAAATTTGTACAAAATTTCATTAAAAAAAGTTCAATTCAATCCTAAGATTCCAAACAATCCTGTAAAGTGAAGTACTAACTATTTTAGTAGCTTATTGCAATATTGCAATTGCAATTTTGATACTTTGTAAAACACATGAAGGGCTCATAAATCAACATCTACTGGATATAAATTCCTAAAAGAAAACATACTTGAAACTTTGAAAAGCATGAAATGAGACATTAAACATTTGTAGGAATTTTTTGAGTGTTAGTAACTATGTGATTTGACGTTTCATGTTGAAATGGTTGGGAAGAGAACCACAATTAATCATTTTTTGCCATATGTTTATGATCATTATAATGTTGAAAAATTGCCCTATTAGGATTTAAGTTGTAATTTTGTATGATGCCCCATAAGTAGGTTTCTAAAATATTTTTGTACAAATGTTGCTCCATCTTTCCTTCAATTTGGTACCAAGCACCTAGCTCAAAAGCAGTCATACAATCTAGTGCCAAACCTTGATTAAACCACCAACATGCTTGACAATTTAACTACCATGTTGTGGTCCAAGTCCTTCCCTTTCTTTGAACCAACACCATGATCTACTTTCTAAATTCAAAAAGTTAATCTTGGTCTTATCACTAAAAATAATACATCTCTAATAATCAATAATCCGATTTTTGTACGTGTGAACAAATCTCAACCTTACAATAATATGTTTTTGAGCAAAAAGAGGCTTCTTTTGTTGAACATGAACACAAAAACTAGCTTCACTCAAATTTCCTAACCAAATTTAATTTTAGAATATTTCTTTGGATGAAATTGCTAAATTCTAATTCTATTTAACCACATAAATTTCATCCGCTTATAACTTTCTTATTTTTAAATTTCTTTTTAAGTATGAGATATTTTTGAATACCTCCAAGAATTACCTACAAAACTTTAAATTTTCATCTCATTTCTAAGACTTTGATATAAAGGTTAATTTTCAAATTCCTATATTTATTCTACATAAATTAAAAAAATCAAAAGAAAAAGGTTTAATTTAGCATACCTCTCCATTGATATTTGATAGTTCCATCCCCACAAACCACAACCATGATGGTCTTGAAGTAGCCGCCACTCTCCATCATGTGTATGTGTTTGGGTTATGCCTAAATAATGGAAAGAGTTTTATCTATAAAATATTTTTTGAATTAATTCTATACTAATTCCTATAGAAATTTGTTAATTTTCCAAGTATTTTGGATAATTTCTTTCATTTTTGAAACTATATTTAATACTAGATATGTCCTAATAGGTACAGAACTAATTAATTTTTAAAAATCTCATTTCCTAATTATTTTTCAAATTTTTCCTATTCTTTTAAGGACTTTAGTTGATTTTGTCTTTTTCTATTTGGCTTATTGGCCTAATAAAACAACACTAACCAAAAATCCTAGTCTACTAACCCCTAATGAAATCCAAATTAAATGACTAACCAATAATTCAATGAATAGTAAAAAAAAAAAAATTTCAAAACAAATTGTTAGAGTCAAACCTCATTAATTGTAGTAGATTCTCTTGGAAATATCTAGTTGCTAATTTCTCCTTCTTCTCGTCCTTCTTCTCTCCCAACACTCCAACTTTCCAAATTTCTAAGGTTCTTTTATTCATCTTTTCAATTTTTCTTCTTGGCTTTGTTTGTTAAAATTTGAATATTTGATGTGAAAGGACTTGCATGTCTATTAGCTTATGATTTCACAATTTCATTCCAAATTCAAAGGATTGAGTTTTATGACAACTTGCAACTGATATCTCACTTTGATTTTACAATTAGTTTTCAAATCCAAAATTTGAGTTATTGGTTAGTTTGTGTGATAAAACCAAGTTTTGTAACCAACCCACATATCTTTTTAGTACCTCCAATATTGCTTGTATTCCTTTGCACTTCTGGCCCTCCAAGTTGAGTACGTAACAAGTTGATGCAACTTGCTCTGGCTTGTCCCCCCTAACTTTAATGACTTGATTGGCCTGGCTTGCACTCACTACAAGAGAAACGTGTCCTAAATGACAAAAATCAGCCCCTCCTAAATGACAGAAATTTGACAAGTTTCTGTCAATTAGGACAAAAAACTGTCCAAATTGACAGAAAATTGTCCAAATTGACAAAAAAACTGTCAATTTTCAGTCAATTAGGAGGGGCTGATTTCTATCAATTAGGACCAATTTCTGTCATTTCGGACATGTTTTCTTGTAGTGACTACAAGAGAAACTGGTCCTAATTGATAGAAATCAACTAGTCCTAATTGACAGAAAAATGACAAGTTTCTGTCACAATTGACAAAAAAATTGTCTGAATTGACAGAAAATTGTCCGAATTGACAAAAACCTGTCAATTTTCTGTCACTTAGGACTAGTTAATTTCTGTCAATTAGGACCAGTTTCTGTCAATTTGGACAATTTCTCTTGTAGTGTTGGAATTATTTATATCTTTGATGGCATGGCCTACCTATACTCTTTTGCATTTCTGATCCCTCGAAATAGACTACGTAACAAGTTGATGCAAATTGCCCTGGTCTGCCCCCCCATGACTTTGATGGCTTGATTGGCCTGGCCTAGAATTATTTTTGTCTTTCATGGCTTGGCCTGGTCTCCTTTGGTAGCAGGTACCCTTTGGCTAGCCTAAGTATACATTACAAGAAAACATGTCCAAAATGACAAAAACTGGTCCTAAATGACAGAAATCAGCCCCTTCTAATTGACTGAAAATTGACAGATTTTTGTCAATTTGGACAGTTTTTTGTCCTAATTGACAGAAACTTGCACTACAAGAGAAACGTGTCCTAAATGACAAAAATCAGCCCCTCCTAAATGACAGAAATTTGACAAGTTTTTGTCAATTAGGACAAAAAACTGTCCAAATTGACAGAAAATTGTCCAAATTGACAAAAAACTGTCAATTTTCAGTCAATTAGGAGGGGCTGATTTCTATCATTTAGGACCAATTTCTGTCATTTCGGACATATTTTCTTGTAGTGTTGTCAAATTTCTGTCATTTAGGAGGGGCTGATTTTTGTCATTTAGGACACGTTTCTCTTGTAGTGATACTTCTACCTTCAAAAGCCTGGACTAGTCTCTTCTAGCTATAGTTACACTTTGATTGACCTAAATTTAATTTTGTCTTCAATAGCCTAGATTGCTCTCCTTTGGTTGCAAGTATGGTTTAATTTGCTTGGCCCAAATTTACTTGTCTCCATGCAAGAAAACCTGTCCGAATTGATAGAAAGTCATCCTAATTGACAGAAATCAGCCCCTCCTAATCTATAGAAAATTGACAGATTTTTGTCAATTTGGACAATTTTCTGTCAATTCGGACAGTTTTTTGTCCTAATTGACAGAAATTTGTCAAATTTCTGTAGATTAGGAGGGTCTGATTTTTGTCAATTAGGACGACTTTCTCTTGTAGTGAATTGACAGAAACTTGTCAAATTTTTGTAGATTAGGAGGGGCTGATTTCTGTCAATTAGGACGATTTTCTCTTGTAGTGCTAGCTTGAATTTAGTTTTGTCTTCAATAGCCTAGACTGTTTTCTTCTGATTGCAAGTACACTTTGACTTAAATACCCCATGGTTGTTCATTTCTTTGGTTGTCCTTGCTTCTAGCCTCTGGTTGGTTAGAGGTTATTTGGCTATTTGATTTTTGTTACACTATAAGAGAAACGTGTCCTAAATGACAAAAATCAGCCCCTCCTAAATGACAAAAATTTGACAAGTTTCTGTCAATTAGGACAAAAAACTGTCCGAATTGACAGAAAATTGTCCAAATTGACAAAAAACTGTCAATTTTCAGTCAATTAGGAGGGGCTGATTTCTGTCATTTAGGACCAATTTCTGTCATTTAGGACCAATTTCTGTCATTTCGGACATGTTTTCTTGTAGTGTTAATTCACACAAAACCAAAAACTAATTGATATTTTTGGATTTGGGGAATTTTTCCTCAAAGCACTAACAAAATTACAATCACAATCCTAAATTCTAATATTTTGGGGTTTGGGGGATTTTCTCTTAAATTCTAAAGATTCACTATCACAATCCTAAAGTCTAATATTTTGAGATTTGAAAAGTTTTTCTAAAATTAAATTCCACCTAATACTATAGAAATGGTAAAATTCAGCAAAAATTCAACAAATAAAGATGATAGGAACCTCACTATTTTGGAGAAAAATAGAAAAGGAGAAGATTAAAAGATCTATGGCCCTATAGGCCTTAAGTAATTAGGGCAAGGCACATCTCCACCAGCCACTTTATACCTACAAAATAAGTGATTGGATGAAAGCCAAAAGTTGAAATTTTACCTTTAGTAATAGCCCTTGACCAAATAGAAAGGGTGAAATTTCAAAAAATTTGAAGTCACTTCAAGGTTTAAAAACTCTCACTAATTATTTTGATCTTTAAAATGTTTAAGAAATTTGAATGAGAATCAAAGCTTTGCAATATGGGAGCAATCCCAAGGCAAAACTTATAATGAGAGTCTAAACATTTATTGTATCTTAACTAAGACTATTCTAAAACTTGAAGCAATAATTAACTACACTACAAGAAAAATTCTCCTAATTGACAGAAATCAACTAGTCCTAATTGACAGAAAATTGACAGGTTTTTGTCAATTTGGACAATTTTCTGTCAATTCGGACAATTTATTGTCCAAATTGACAGAAACTTGTCAATTTTCTGTCAATTAGGACAATTTATTGTCCAAATTGACAGAAACTTGTCAATTTTCTGTCAATTAGGACTAGTTGCACTACAAGAGAAAGCCGTCCTAATTGACAGAAATCAGCCCCTCCTAATCTACAGAAATTTGACAAGTTTCTGTCAATTAGGACAAAAAACTGTCCGAATTGACAGAAAATTGTCCAAATTGACAGAAATCTGTCAATTTTCTGTCAATTAGGAGGGGCTGATTTCTGTCAATTAGGACGACTTTCTGTCAATTCGGACAGGTTTTCTTGTAGTGATCAAACCCTATAATCTTACAAACTATCTATTATGCCATTCAAAAGAATTTTGCATAATGTAGGATACAATTGACATTTTTTGTATTTCATAAGTAACATTCAATTCTTATACAATTCCAATCAAGAATACCAATTCTCAGATTCAAAAATCCTATGGCCCTACATGCCTTAGATAATCAAGGCAAGGCACTTATTTTTCTCAAAGTTGCCTTGCAATTGCGCTTGCCATTTTGAGATGACTAGTCATGATGAGATGCACACCATGCTTTCCTTGCCTTTCTTAGAATCATTTAATGGACCTCCTTGTCTTTGTTTTCCTACTTCACCTCTAATCTCCTTTCTCATATAAGCTATCACTACAAGAAAACCTGTCCGAATTGACATAAAGTCGTCCTAATTGACAGAAATCAGCCCCTCCTAATTAACAAAAAATTGACAGATTTTTGTCAATTCGGACCAGTTTCTATCAATTCGGACAGTTTTTTGTCCTAATTGACAGAAACTTGTCAAATTTCTGTCAATTAGGAGGGGCTGATTTTTGTCAATTAGGATGACTTTTTCTTGTAGTATATTGAAGATTGACTCATTTAAAGTAATGCTACTACAACCTTACATGTAAATTCACCACTCCTAAGTTGCACCCAGTGCTTGGTGCCTTTTTTAATTCAATCAATTGAGGTATGCATATAGATACAATCACTACAAGAAAACCTGTCCAAATTGACAGAAACTGGTCCGAATTGACAGAAATCAGCCCCTCCTAATCTACAGAAAATTGACAGGTTTTTGTCAATTTGGACAATTTTCTGTCAATTCGGACAATTTTTTGTCCTAATTGACAGAAACTTGTCAAATTTCTATAGATTAGGAGGGGCTAATTTCTGTCAATTAGGACCAGTTTCTCTTGTAGTGAATGCCAATAGAAATATAGAAAGGTGATTATAGATTGTTTATGAGATGTTTACACTACAAGAAAACCTGTCCGAAATGACAAAAACTGGTCCGAAATGACAGAAATCAGCCCCTCCTAATTGACTGAAAATTGACAGTTTCTTGTCAATTTAGACAATTTTCTGTCAATTCGGACAGTTTTTGTCCTAATTGACTGAAATTCGTCAAATTTCTATAGATTAGGAGGGGCTGATTTTTGTCATTTCGGACGTGTTTCTCTTGTAGTGTTATGACTCCACTCTATGAGACAGTTTTGTAATTTCAAAGTGGACCACTATAGAATTTTACAAAAATTACAAATTTTCTTCGAAAAATTATAAATTCCACTTAGATTGATTTGTGAAACAAGTACACAACTTTGAGTGAAAAATATGTGCCCCTATTGGAGTTGATTCAAGATATTCACATTGCAAAACAAGGTGGTAATAGGCTTGTCTACCATATAGATTGTATTCCTTCTGTTTTTGAAAAGGCCCATGTTTCCTTTGTATTTTACAAAACAAACATGATTCTTTTTTTCAGAATTAGAGGGAGTACACAACAAGAGCTATACAATGGACTAAAAACACTCTAGCTCAAATCTTGAAGCAAATAGTGCAAAATAAAATTTTGAAGTTGTCCAAGAAGTAGTGACCAAAACCAAGTAGTGACATTACTCTACTTCAATAGCAAGTTTCTTATAATCCTTAATTTTTAAACGTCAACAAGGACATTTGTTTCTCGATGGATGACAAAGAATCTTTCCAATAGGACAAAAAAACAACTATTTATCCTTGGAATTTTGTTGTGAAAAGGGAAAATCTTCTATAGTAGTTTGACTACCAATGAGTGCTTTTGTAATTTTATAAGTGAATAATCCACACAGTTACCAAAGGGATGATTTCCACGGTCACTAGTCCATGTTTGAAGGGTTAATAATAAACTTGTATGATGATGAGATTCTTCATTCATGTAGAAGATTGGATACAATGAAGTTTTTAGTTCATTGTAAGTGACTTGAGTTAATTTATGTGTTACTTAAGGTATGTTCGCACTTGATGTTAGCTCGGTGTTGTTTGGAATGTGAATTTGGTCCAAAATAAAGTCTAAATTTGTTCCTAAGACCCTCAATAACAACACTCTTTCACACCAAGTGCAAACATACCTCTAGAATTTTCATATCATTATGAATGTTGTGAAGTTGTCCCTAACCCCTAAAACCCCTAAACTTTAAACCCTTACAAAAAAATTGTCATTGTATTGTACTTTCCAATGTTCACAGAACTGGCTAAAATTTGCTCTATTGTTACTTAAAATTTTTAGTAGCTAAATTTACATTGGAGAAAATCCTTAAAAAAAATTGGATTTTAGCCACAATTGCAACAACCAATAGAATTTGATAGCCAATTTGCAACTTCCTCAACATTGGAATTAACATCTATTAAGTCCATTTTGTGTTACAATACTCCCAATAATCCTTGACAATTTGCAAAATCCTTTCTTTCCTATTTTTTTTAACGCTACTTACTTTCAAGGTAGCATATTGCACTAAATCCCATAAATTAGTTCTGCGATCACTACTCTCTAAGCTTTCTGTTGTTAGTTCATATCAGTTTTACATAATGTGGGTATTGTGTCAATGTTATGTATCAGCCATTGTCCGGGAAGTTTCTGAATTGAAAACGGACAATTTTTGTGCTTCTTAAGGTTGCCTCAGTTTTTTACATTTTTAATCAGATGTTAACTTGAGAAGTGTATGGTTTTTCGGTTAGAATCCTCCATTTTGAAATTTCATTCGGTAAATTGTCAGATTTCTATATTTCCATTTGGCCATTTTCCTTATTGTGCAAAATGCAGTCGAGTTTTTGTTTTTATTGTGTGTGTGGGGTTCTTTTAGCTCTCCATTTTTTTGGTATTGTTGGGGGATTTTCTTTTCTTCCCTATTTTCTTTGGATCATGGGGAGGAGGGTTTCTTTCCCTCCCCATTATTTTTGGATCATGGGGGGTTCTTTCCCTCCCCCCCTTTTTTTTGGATCATTGAGTTTGTTTTTTTCTCTCCCCATTTTTTTTGGATCATTTAGGGGTTTTCTTTCCTTCTCCATTTCTTTTTCTAGTATTTTTGGCAGGAGTTGAACTTGGCCAAGCCCCTACCAACCTTGGGCCAAGGATGTAGCCTTTAGAAAATACAAGGATTCAAAAGAGGGCCCAAAAATGCTAGAGTGCCAGCCTAGCAATTAACCAACAATAAAAGTTTGTTTGTGCAAAACTGCATGTTAGTGATTCACACGGAAGCATAATTGTGTCACTAATAAGACTTATAGGTATACTATGTAGTATATACATGTTAAAAAAATTTCCTAAAAAGTATATGTCCAGTCGGCTAGTTGTTGGAAAAGAGAAATTTCAATCAGTCACTTTCCTACATACTTCAAAGACAAACAGCCAAATTGCCGGGATTTTTTTTCTTAACCAACCCATTTCCTAAAACCTTATATTTTTGTTCAGAACCTCCTCCTAATCATTTCAATGTCATTAGGAAATCTTAAAAAAAAATTCGGCTAGCTACCTTGATCACCGGTACACAAAAACTATCGATGTGGTGTGTGGGTGTTGAACTTTTCCTGGATCGACGTTACCGCTCTTTTCCTGGAGCTTGCGACTTCATTAATTTGCCCAGGATGAGCAAAATTTACGGTCAACTCATTTAGCTAGCGTTTCATTTGCCTCTGAGCATTTCTACTTCAGAAACGAAATTGTGATTATGGTATCGGCAACTTGGTTTCGGGTTTCGCTAGCTAGGCATTATATGTGAATGAGAAGCAGGATCCTTCATATCTGGTATTTGTTGCGATCTTAACAATTCATTAGTCAGTCACTATTATTGTGCAGCCAAAACAAACAACATCGACGACATCGATCGCTTTTGTCACGACCAGTTGGTGATTTCGGTGACACTGATACTAGCAGTTGTTGTGGGAGCTAACTTAAATACTTCACAAAAGCAGAAGATAATACAAAAAGTGCCTGCAAGTTCAGTTCAACAAGAGTGAGTGAGTACTCAGGAGGAGCCCTGAATCCTTGCTCAAACAGTCTGTGATGAAGCGGGTTGAGTTTGAGGCGCGGTACGTAATTAAGCCAGAGGAGGGGAAACAGGTTTAGTGTTTAGTTGAAGTACCCAAAGTTGGAGTCACAACTGTATATTAATCATGATTCAGTACGTGAAGGAAAGAAAGCATCCGTCCCTTTTGATTAATCGAGTATGAGTGTCTGTTGATAGGTGGGTAGATTAATATTTGACACAAGAGTTGAAGGGTTTGGATTTGCCGCAGGGGTGAAGAGACGGTTCGCGACTGCAGCTGAAAATAGTAGAAGGATCGGAGGACGAGATCGAGAAGGAGCGAACTGAAGTGGGATGCTAGCCATGCCTTAAGTAATACCGCATGTCTTTAATTCAATTACAAACATAAAGCCAGGGGCAGATCGAGGTTACTGCAGAACAACTGAAGCAATGTAGAGATATGTTTAGTAGTGCCTACGGAATTTGGAGTTCTCAAGGCCGTCATTGTCACAAGCCTGTGACAGTAAGCACGCGGAAGCTGAAGCTAGACTACTTGTTCGACCCCAAGACTTGTGGACTTCTGGTTGCCAAAGACTCCGAAGAAGGATCCGGAGGTCTAGCTGGTCAAGCCGGGTAGTCTGCAGCAGCGGCGACCTCGCCAATGGCGCCGGGAGAATCACCGGGCGACCCCTGCCGGGAGAGATGAAATTTATCGGGGTAACGGTCAGATCGGCGAACGGACAGGAGTTGATTGATCCTGTTCTAATGGGTTTATAAAAGAAAACAAAAAAATGTTGAACATTGAGGGGGCGGACCGGATGTCCTTCGTTTGTTGGACGGAAAGGAGGGGCCGGGAATGGCCATTCTTCCGGCAATGGCGACCGAGGTCGTGTCCCTCTCTGCCGACTCTCTTAGGACGCCTGGAGCCAGAAGAAGAATACTTTGCTTTCACGTACAACCTACAGGAGCAGCAGCAGCAGGGTTACGTTTCTAAATTCCTTCATGTGCATATTGTCTATCACTCCATTTTCTTCGGCTGTGTTTCTATTGTTGATCGTTGGAGGTTTGCTAGTGGTTCGGCTAGCTGAGGGCTTCCTTGTCAACTCGGTGCTTTGCCCTTCCACTTAATTTAAGCAATTTTGTCGTGCAAGTGGGTGCAAGTGGGAGAAGGAAGTGTTATGGATTTTCGTGAGCACTGATGCTTGCAACCCCACGTTGCCTTGTTGCCTTGTTGGTCATGGAAATTTGTTCTTGATTCTTATCTGTGCTTCCCCTCCCTCCCCATCTATCCATCCAACGATTCCATATTTTCATCCATCCATCCCTATCCATCCATCTATCCCCTAAACCGCGTTTCTGGATATTCGTAACAAATCCAGTCCGTCTCTCTCAGTCGTCTTCCATTTGGGGCGAGAGCCCTTGCAATTTTTTCGCTTGTCCAAAATTGCTCAGCCATGGAGGCGCTTCACAATTCCACGCACCTCGCAACCCAGCTCTCCTCCAAGTTAAGCTTACCCCGTACGCACTCGAACAGGCAACGATTCCCTCCCTCGGGGGCCATCGTCTCAAGAAGAGCAATCAAACAATGGAGTGGTGTGGCAGTAATAACAGCAGGAGCAGGACCAGCCGCAACTCTGCAGCAAGGAGGAGGAGGAGGCGTGACGGAGGAGGAGAAGAAGAATGGCGTGCTGTTCCGCCCATCGCCAGCGGAAGGCGCGAGAACGGTGACGGAGTCGTGCAGCGAAGGGACGTTGTCGACGGTATCGGAGGAAGGGTGGCCGTTGGGGACGGAAGTGCGATTCGCAGTGGACATGCAAGGGAACCCGGTGTTGAGGCTCATGCCGGGCGCCACGCATTCGTTGCACCTCGGAAGGGATAGCCGATGTAGTCTTCATGTGCAGGTGTGTGTGTGTGTGTGTAAATTGTAGGAATGGGATTGGAAGTGCTCGTGGGGTGTTTGTGTTGGTTTGGGGGATTTGACCTAATTTTGTTGGGGGTTTGGTTGACGAAGTTTAAGTGTCGTTTTGGAATGGGACGATTTTGAAGGTTTAAGAGAGGATTGAGCGTTTCGAACGCACCGAGAAATGCTGTATTTTGGATTTTTGTATGCGGAAGTTGTGACGGTTGGAACTTCTGTTTGAATTGGGCTGGAACAACCTGACCTGCGTGCAGAATCCAAATGGTATCGGTTCTAGATTCTGGTCAAAGTTTACAGGTTTTGGTTCTTCCTTAACTGTTTTGTTTCGTAATCATGTGGGTTGTGTAAGACATACTTCAGTAGAACTATGTCAGTCTTGCGCCAGCTAATCACTACAATAACCGATCGTTATTGACTTCGTCATCCACCGCATCTGCCACTGTTTTAGTTTAGAATTATAAATAGATACCCTCCACAAGTTTTAACAACTCGGGATGCCAACACCAATATGTTCGAAACTCTCCAATTTTTCTGTCTTTTGTATGCATAAATCTGAGTAGGGCGGGTCTACGAGATATGAGTGTCCCTTAAGCCAAAGCTAAGCCCTGTACTGAGCATTGAGAATTGCGACCGAGTTCTTGCTTTATGGAACACTTGAGAATGTTGTCGAGTGAGGGGTTTACTTGGTAGAGTTCGTTACGAATCTGCCGCTCGTTGAAACCTTTAATGACTTTGGGAGGAAGACTGATTTTCATCATCTTGGCGAAACCTAGTGGCACAAACGGGAGGTCAGTCTTTGGCTTTCAACCTGTAACAGTAAAGGCTAACTTGGTTTGGTTCAAAGCAGTTTAAATGAACAGGATCCATTTACATTAACTAATGATTACCGATGGCGTAAAGTTCACAAAATTAGTATGAATTTTGAAAATAGTGTGACTGGTTTGATAATACCCACCCCGTGTTTGTTGTTTTCGATTTTTCGTAGCTGAGGGAATTACAATTGATCGAGTGTCGTTTGAACACCTCGCTCTACATCTCGTGTAATAAGCAGTGTCTAGGGTTTATGTTGGGGTTTGAAATGGGACGGTTTTGAAGGGTTTAAGAGGGTAATGAGGTTTTTGAATGCACCGAGGAATGTTGCATTTGGATCTATATATGCAGAGGTTATTACGGTTCAAATTTTGGTTGGTAGAATTTTTAGTGTAGAGGATTTCAGAGTGGTGCTTTTAGGTAGGTGTCTCGGTTAGCTGTTGAAGATGAGTTTCTAGTGTTGAAAGAATGAAGATGAGTCTTGTGTCTCAAAGCATGAAGATAAGACTGAATGTTGCATTTGGGGGGTTTTAAGTGACCGTGTTTGGATTTGGGGTCCAAACTTGGATTAGTAGATGATCTAAAACCAAGGCATAATTATGGGGTTTGAAATTGAGGTGGTATACGTTCTCAAATTCTTTGGAGAGGATTCGAGAGTGGTGCATTTAGGTAGGTGTCCCAATTAGTTGTGGAAAATGAGTCGCCAGTGTTGGGAAAATGGAGATGAGTATCTTATCACAAAGTATGGAGACGTGACTGTGATTCATACATTTGGGGGTTACAAGTGAGATTTTTTGGATTTTGGATTTCCTGAGATTTTCTCTTCGCTCAAGAGATGTTTTCTGTTTCTGTTTTGTGGGAAGGGCAGCTAGAGCAACCGGGTCGTCGAAAGCCGCAGTGCACATTGCAAGGCTTCATTCGCAAGGTTGAGGATGAGAAGTTGAAGGAGGTAACGAAATTAGACTTCTTTTGTTCGCAAGCAAGCTGGTTACCAAATCTGTGAATATATTTTTCCAAACACTCATGTCTCATTTGATGTTTTGTGATTAGGGATCTCTTGTACATGAATAAATTTTTTTAATTCACTGAGATGGGCAGTAATTTTGAGTTTTTGTGACCTGAGAAGCCTCCACCCAGAAGACCTTTTGGGCATTTAGGGTATGATTTAAGCGGTGATTGCAGAATGAACATGTATTGATCTTGCTATAACCGAGTTGGTCTTTGATCGTATCCATTCCGTCCTTATTCTCAGAGGCTTGAAATTGCATGGGAGAGAAGATTTGCCGCAGAGCACTCAGTTGGTGAAGATTTATATATTATGGATGTGGAGCAAGTCCTACAATCACCAGACATGGGTGAGGTACGACCAACTACATGACCCTTGTCAAAACACTCACTGGAATTCTGCTGAATTTTATTCTTGAGCATGTCCAAACACTTGTGAGAGTAGGGGCAACAGCATTTTCGAGAACAATGCCAATTAAGAGTTATTTTGAGTAAAGGTACGGATGCCATATCAGAGAAAATTAATGGAAATTAAAGCTGACATACTCATACATGTGATGAGAATGGCTCTTTAGCTTTAAGAGCGCTTATTCAAATCGAATTCAACTTTGCATAACAAGATTTCAGGGATTCCTCTTCATGCCAATTGAGAGAGTCTTTAACATTGTTATGTCATGATTGTACCGATTTCTCTTATTAGTGACGGTGCAAAAGCAGTGTCTGCACTCATTGAAATATATTACAATGAGTGAGACCTTGTTAAATTTGTGTTGCATCCTCATAGGATGAAATAATGTAGTGGAGATACTTGTGTCACCTAGTTTTCTAGATGAGTCATGATTTCGTCACCGGTCGCGAATTGAATTGCAGTTCATTTGCGTGGTGTGAACTTATGATCTACAGGAGGAGATTTGGGTTCCGGGCTCAGATTATTGGGCTGCTATGGCTGATCCATTGAGAGACTGTGCGAAGCGCATTGTGGAAGACATGAACCGGAACCATTGGGAGGATATTCGGCGTTTTTGCAATGTGTACGCAAATTTAGATGTTGAGGTTTGTTTTTCTTTTCCTTCACTGATTCCAATGCCCTCTGCGAAGTTGGATAGCATGACCTGCTATTGTCCCATAGTATCTCAGTTTCAATAATAAGTTTTGTCTTCTAGATGAGATTGGGATGCAAGTGCAATCTATCTTAGTCCTCCTCACTGTGCATTGGCATCATGTGAATTTTTTTCGTGGTGTGGTGTGATTTAACCCGTGATTTGTACAGTCAGGTTCCATGTGCGGGCGAATCTGCTTACTTCAAAATTTCATTGATTTTTAAAAATTATTCCAATGATTTCTTTTTCTTTTTCTTTTTGTAGCTGGAGGAGGCAAGTATGACATGGGTGGACAGGCTTGGATTCGACTTGCGGGTACTGACGAAATCACCACAAAATATTCTAGAAATCCGGATCCCATTCACAAGGGAGGTTGCAGACGAGCGAGACGCACGATCGTCTCTCACCATCATGGCCCAAAAAGCATGGGAACAGGAACGAAGTGTCACACCTTCCGAAATGATTTTGGCTACCGTTGAGTTTTAGAGGTTTCGTTCACAGACACCCTCTCTCGAATATTTTTGTTTTCTGAATGGGAAACAAAGTTCAGGACAACAATTTGAAACTGTATTTTATGCATAATTAATTAGTTGGAGCATCTCTTTCTTTATATTTTCCCTTCCGTCTGAACGTTTATAAAATGTTTTGAGACTAACAACTCCTTGCAGCGTTAAGCCACATGGGAAATCTCTATTGCATGCTAGATCTGACTCCTTTGCAGTTTGTTGAATCTTTCTACGTGTCTGTTGTGTGAGGGGCCTATTTTGGCAAGAATCTTCTGCCTGGGCGAGAGAGACTGTTAAACTCTCTTGATAGGCTCTGATTGAATGATTATAAACATTAGGGTGTTTCAGAGTAAGTTTAGGAGGCAAAATGTTCAGCATTTAGGATTTCCAATTTCAGAATGAGAGAGGTCAAAGTGTTGGTGATTTTAACCATGTAATTGACGGATGGCAAAAATTGTTTTATGAAGGATTTTCATGAATGTTTTTCCAAGGTTCTTATATAAACAAAGAATGCAACTATGCATCTTGTCAAAGCATATGACTTCCTCAGTTTTCAGGGTTAGCATGCCCACTCTCGTTGGACTTCTAAAAAGGATCTGTTGACAGCATTACACCCAACTAAAGGTATGTTTGCACTTGGTTTGGGGATGGTGTTTGCAATGTGAATTTGGTTGAGAAGTGGGTCTAAATTCATTCCTAAGACCCTCAACAACAACACTGTTTAATACCAAGTGCAAACACATCTAAATGCACCTCCATTAGTAGGTTAATGCACCCTCCATGACCAAGGTAGTCTCCAAAATGTTCCAATTATTGAACCAATAAGTGTATGTTTTGTTTCTTGTAGTGAATTCTTAACAATTTTAGTCTTCAAAGGTCAAGATAAATTACAAGTGAAGAGAACTCAACTTCAAGACATGCATCTCCTAATTGACCTTCCTTTTATGGTCTTCAATATTTTTCATAGGTTAAGAAAAATTATGTGTGAAAAGGAGAACTCAACTTGAAAATATGCATCTCCAAATTCATCTTCGTGGATTGACTACTTGCAAATCAAGAAACATGCATGTACTAAAGTTGATAGGATGTCTCTAAATAGAGTCACTATATATACCATGTTTTTCTGTTTCATACAACAAATTCAATAAGATCCTTCATAGTTTGGTACAATCACTTCAAATTTAATAAGCATATTTTATAAATTAAGATTTTTGTAAATTTATCATATAATATCGTTCTCTTAGTAAATTCACTATTCAAAAATACATGAAATATTAAATGGGTTTAAAATATCTTTTATTTATTAATGGGATTCATTTTAAACAAATCTAACTACTTATTGTGCCATGTGGTTTTTTCATGTCTTATAATTCTCTTATCAAGCGGTTTTGACATGACAATGGTTACTAAAAATACTATTGTAGTATAGAAATTGAATAGGTTACAAGCATTAATTTGCCTATTAGGAGAAGATGGAATGTTAAGGATTGAAATTGAGGTAAAGAATATATTTTAATATAATGCAAAGGATTAGCTTATGAAATAGTTAATAGTTTGAAAAATTTGCATATTATATTGTCCTTAAAAAATTTGGTTTCAATTCATGTTTGTTAGACTCTTCAAGAAAATTACATGAAATTATTATATACATTTTTTCTATTCTCTATTTAAAAATGAATTTAAAAATAATGTTTCTAAATGATGGGAATTCCAAAATAGTTTAAAACATACAATGTGCTTTTAAAAAATCAAGAATTATAAATCCTAATTCAAAACAATTTATTGAAAAATTCCAATTAAAGTTAGTTAGAATTAGCCAAAATCAGTATTAAGATAGAATTAGAATTTTAAAACTAGCTTCACTATCTAAGACACAAAATACAAATTAATTATTACAAGAAATATAAAGTCAAATGATACAAATGAATGCAAAAGTCACTTGGAAGAACTATTTGAAAAATTGTTAAAAAAATTACTATAATTGTTGTTCAAGATTAATTCCAATATTTTTTTATTTGAAGGAAAAATTAAAAACGAAAAATGCATGAAAATTATTTTTAAAATTATTTTTTATAAAATATAAATTAACTTGAGGTATATTATAAATTGGAAAAGAAAATTGGAAACAATTCAAACACACCTACAAAATTGAATTTCAAACAATTCTAAACAAGCAATAACAATGCCATTATTATTCAAAGTTATGTCTAATTTTATCAATCTATTAGTTCTCAAATAAGACAAATTGAACAACTAAAATTCTCTTGCAATTGCTTCGGATATTTTGTTAATTAACCTATAAACAATGTTGCAGACATTTTTTGGTCCAATTTTCCATCTCAAAACTAAAATCTTTGAGATTATTATGTACATCACACACAAAAGGATTTACACAAATCTTCATATCAACCTTTCAGAGATAAGGCATGTGTGTAACTCAAATAAAATAACTTCTCCATTCTAAAAAGATTATTCACTTTGAATGTCATATTTTTTAAAGGTTGTTTTGAACAAATCATACAAAGACTTCCTTGTAGCTAATTTTATTTAGGTTGCAATTAATACATACAATGTTCTTCATTAATTTTAGTGATATAAAATTTAGAATCTTTCAACCTCTAAATACCCAAGGCATTTTTGAACTTCTAAAAACTTGCTCTAAAATGAAGAAAAAGCCAAAATTTTGATAAATTTTAACAATTTATTTTTATTTGTAATCATACAAATTCAAACTAGTCATGGCAGAGATTACATAAGAGAAGAAAACACAACAATATCACTTATAGATTGAAAGATTATAATGTTTGATCATAACGGTGTTAAAATTGCAAAATTGATTTGAAATCCTTCAATCATCTTTTCATATGTCAAATCAAAAAAGTTGGTCAACAAAACAATATGAAGATAAAGGCCTTTATCCCCCTAATGCATACCTAATCAATTTATAGCTTCTTAAAATCTATTATATATTTTAAGAAAAAAAAATTCTAATGTAATTTTTTTCCAAGATCTAAAGTACTTAAAGGCCCATTTCCAAGAGTCATATTAACACTATAGAAAGCCAAGATTGCAATGAACATCTTTATTCAAAATCTTGAATAGAAAAACCATAATCAATCATTTTCAAAATCGAATTTTCGAAGCTAATTGTAAACTTCAAAAAGAATTTTTAAATATTAAAAAAACTAAAAATAACAACTTTGATAGATATTATTGAATTTTAAAATATTACCGACCCCAAAATTTGGTATCTCAAACATTTAGGGGTTAATTACATTTCTCACAATATAATCAACAAAATTGCCTAAAAAAATATACCAATTTTATTGTAGACAATCATTTTAGGACATAGATAATACCTTCATGGATCAGAGCCAACATTGATTAAGTGTTTTTTTAATGACGCATGTTGGTTGATTACAAAACCATCAAAATAAAGATATTATTCCTCCATTAAAAATGTAATTCCAACCCCAACCTAATGTCAATACTATGCACAATTTAGGATAGTCATTCTTACCTTTTAAAATTTGTATTATGACAACCCTACACAAAATAGTGAAATTGCCTCAACCCCTAAACGTCACAACCAAAATGCTAGAATTCATGAGCTTCTCAACACTATGCAAGGAAAAACAAAATTGAGAAATATCATGATTCACTATGGACTTCACCATTAAATCCATAAGCTAACTACTCAATGAATCTAGGGTTCAAATTTCAAGAGAATCCACTACCTAGATTTATAGATTATAATAATTGATGAACAACATCTTGGAAAAATCCATGAACTTTGAACATCCAGAAAACATCTGTTGCTATGAATCCATAAGCTAACTACTTGATGAACCTAGGGTTCAAATTTCAAGAGAATCCACTATCTTGATTTATAGATTGATGAACAGCATCTTGGAAAAATCCATGAACTTTGAACATCCAAAAAACATCCGTTGCTACATACGTTCAGGGGGTTAACAACTAGGTTGCCTTACACCAAGATTTTTAACCAAGATTTTTAATTTAGAAGCTGTTGAAGTCAAACAATTAAAAATATTTCCACTTGTACACATAAAAGTTCATAAGTCCCAAATACAACAAGACCTATAGTAGCATGCTCTTAAAGCGACCATTTAACCCCTAAATGCCCGAGGCACCCAAATGTGATGTTTGTAAAACTTTGAAGTTAAATAAAATCTAACCAAATTGCTATTTTTAGTAGTTTATATTTTTAGAAAGTTCTTCTTCAAGTCTAGTTTTAGCATCAAAAATCCGATCTTGAAAATAAATGATAGTGATTTTTCTATTCATGATTTTGTGCAAGGATACCTAGTGTAATCTTGACTTCCTGTAGTGTTGAGAGCTCTTGGAAATGAGCCTCAAATACACTAAATCTTAGAGAAAAATTCACATTCAAAGTTCATTTAAAAAAATTATAGAGTAGATTTTAAGAAGCCATAAATTGATTGGGGTTATACAAGTTAGGCTCTTTAACCTCAATTTTTTTTGTCACCAACTTTTTAGATTTGACTTGTGAAAAAAAGGTTGAAAGATTTTACATCACTTTTACGGTTTTAACACCCTCATAGTCAAACGTTATAATCTTTCGCTCCATAAGTGATATTGTTGTGTTTTCTTTTCCTATGAGACCTCATGTCTAGTTTGAATTTGTACGATTACAATTCAAAAAAACTTGATGCAACTTATCAAAATGTTGGCATTTTGTTCAAGTTAGAGCAAATTCCAAGAAACTCGAAACAGGCCTTGGGCATTTAGGGGTTAATACTAATTCATCATGATATTTCAAGCAACATGTCACCATTCCTAGATAGCAGTCGCATTTAAGGGTCACTACGTTACTTCAAAAGTAGTACATTCTTATACAAAACCTAAAAATATTCATAAGGTGTCAAATGTAGAAAATTTAGCGCGAGGCAACCAAACATTAATTTTACTATTGTGTGTGATTTCGAATCTCAAAATGAAGATGGCATATATTTTGCAATGCAATGTATTGTGAATGCAGATATTTTTGGTTTTGGTTTTTTCCTTCGCTCTTTGCGGAAATCGTAGGCCGTTATCCTCTCATTGGAGTCGAAAGGGGTTCTTCTTTTGAGTTGTTCCCCTAAGAAAACATTATCCGGACATCATTTGAGCAAATTATGAATTTTAAAGTGCAAAAAAAGGAAATGTAAACCCAATATTATAACGTTGAACTCTGACAATATTGGAGCGGTCCCAATTAGGTTCCCAGGCCTGTGAGTTAGCAATCTTCCGTGAGAGCGAGAGCAAATTCGATGTGTATAGGAAGTGTGAATGAGAACTTCATATACACATCAAATTTCCATAAACAAATCTAAAAAAATTTAGAATAGGATTCAGCATGCAACAGAGAGCGAGTTCTTCGGCCCAAAGGCAAGCGACACTTTAACTAGTGCCAAACGATTAAGCAGCTAATATACGTCCAAGACAAGAAACGTGAAATATACGAGGGCAAATTGACGAGCTTCAGACAAACTCTTGAATCAAGTAATTTGACCGAAAATCTCAGATGAACCAGTGTCTGCTGCCCTTGTCAGGAGATAATAGAGGTCAACACATAGGGTTAAGAACCTAGCAAGATACTCAATAATTGAGTTGATAATCTAGCATTGTGGGAATATTATGTTACTAGATAAAGCACGGAGTTCCAGCAAGCCTTGTCCTACCCGCCAAAGTCACGAGGGATTTACGCACACCACCAAATCTACGGTATGCACTTGCACAAAATGCTCTGTCACAGCTAAACGTTGTAATATCACAAGCCACATTGTTATATATCATAACATACGTAAAACAAGACAACTTACTTGGACAAGACGATAATCGGAAGACGCGAGCTGGTGATCACAAGAAGCCACATGCTATGCAGATTTCAGAAGCACCAACATTGCCGGATGAGCCGAGCAGAAATGTGATGAAAACGATGCAGAAAATGACACCCAAAGGACTGAGGGAAAGTCTGCAGTACATCGCAGAAGCCAGGAAGAAGAGCAGAGCAGAGCAGAGCATGCAGTAGTATCGCAGAAGCCAGGAGGAAGAGCAGAGCAGAGCATGCAGTGTATCGCAGAAGCCAGGAGGAAGAGCAGAGCAGAGTACTGTCGTGCCCTGCCGTTTCAGGCAACCACACCTCACAAAAACACCAACAAATGGCAACATGCCTGAGTAAGTTTATCATCCTTATGCCAAACAAGGATTTCAAGCATTCCCCATTACTCAAAAAAACCAGCATATTATATAATGAGGATTTTAAAATATACTGAGCAATGTTCAAAATCCATTAACAGAATCCAATAACAAAACCACAACAAGAAAAGGAACTTGTCACAGGCCAGGAGGCAGCTGAAGCTTCAGCAAAAGATTCAGTCCTACTGAAGCAACCAGCAAAATAAATTGGACGTCCAAAGCTTTCACAAGTCTAGTATTGTGAGCTCATGGCAACTCAAAAATTAGTAACAAGCCCACCTCAGCATGCGCTCTAGGACCTGCAAGGGCGTGAAAGTGCAGACAGCAGAAGCAGAAAAGACAGTTTCCTCACAAACCAAGTCCAAGACTTCAGGAGGCACAAAGTGCACCATAAACCTGCAGGTGCATGGCATCTTCAGGGGCTTCTGCTCCTGCTCCGACGACGATCCCGGGCAGCTATCGGGCTTCTGCAAGTCCATTCAATTACATATTGAGTTAGCCGCCAAGGTTCAGTTGCATGCACCAACACAAACAACAACTTCCAAAATATGTAAATAAAGATGACACAAAGATTCAACATACCCATTCGCTACTGGCGATCCACGTCGGTCACGTCTTGGTGGTGGTGATCGACTGGGGCTTCTGCCACGGCGAACCACAGGCGAGACACTTCTCTGGCGTGGGGAAGATTTGCTCCTTCCCCGAGGACTTCCCCGCGGTGGTGGGCTGGACAGCAAAAAAGTCACAAAATGACAAGCTATCAATTGATATGCCCAGCTTACATGAACGCAATGTACATACAACTAAGAAATAGGGAACGTTATCAGAAACATAATCTGCTGTTCCTAAGGGAGTAATAATGTGTAAAGAGATGATTAAACCATCAATTTGCTCATATTTTACTGGGAAAGACCGCAAATGCAACGTACCTGCGAGCACCATAGCCATAGCTTGGGCTGCGACGATATCGCGGGCTGGCAGAGGAATGGGTCCCATTTTTCACCGTCAGATACCATGACCGAGGAGACCGTGCGAAAATGAAAGAGAACCAAAAATAAAATATTCACAAAATCCAGAGTAACCCCTGAACGACCGTGATTTCATGGATTTAATAGACCAACTGTGAAGGATATAATTCAGAGGGGGCTGAATTGTAGATCACCAGAGTCACTGAAGAACATTGCAAGCGCAGATCAAAAGAATAAAAGAAAGAAACGAAAAAACGTTCCTAAATGACGAAACAAAAACACAAAAACACAAGGTCCAAATTCGGGCCTCTTGGTTCTCCAGGGTGGGTTGAGATGAGAAGGAGAGTGACAGTACCTTCGGGCTCCGTAGCTTGGGCTGCGACGGTATCTTGGGCTAGCACGAGGGCTCTTACCACGGCCACCAGTGCCCAATCCTCCAGCCCCAATACGAAGGCGGCATTCTCGTGCAAAATGACCAGGCTCTCCACATTCGTAGCACTTCATGTCATCCCCTCCACGACCACGAGGCCCACCGCCTCCGCCTGAGCTGCGAGAGAGCTCAACTCGCCAACCATTCTTACCTGCATGCCAAAAACCACATAAAAGAAATTTTCCACTTCAATCGCTAAGAAAATTCTTTAAGGTGTGCAAGAGCAGTCTTAATGTTTTGTGACCCCTTACAATAGCTACAGAACCACTCACTACGGACTTACCATCCAAAACCCGAATTGCATCTCGAGCATCTCGTATGTCATCGAACTCCACAAAAGCAAACCCCGCCGGTTTCCGGGCTACCCAGACACTGTGTCACCAGATACATACAACAATGGCATCAAAACCATGATGAGGCACATACCATTCAAGTCACGTATGGCATCATCTGCATCTCTTCGATCTTCAAATTCGATAAAAGCAAAGCCCGGCGGTTTGCGGCCCACCCATACACTGAAATTCATGGGTCAGACAGCAGAACGACTTTCAGCAGCATACCTTCAAAATGAAAAATCAACAGCCCTCCCTGCAAGTGCTTCCCCAACTACCACCTCAATACATCCTAAATCCCACTCAACACAAAAACTCCACTACGACTAAAATACATTAAAAGAATCCTGCACATCCTGATTGATAACGGCGTTGGTTCCCAAGATCCAATCCACGACGCCTATCATTAAAATTCACTCCTACAGCCAAAAAAACTTCACCACGCATCAACATCGCTCAAGACCTCAAAAATCTAAAAACTCCCAAATCATCCAAAAAACGAAACCATAAACCGAACAAGAAAAATCAATATCACTAATGAATCTCGAAGATACGTTCTCTATTCACTACAAAAATAGGTGGAGCATTCGAGAAAGAAGAAAAGGGACCGAAACCCTCATCCAACAAACCCTCGTCCCCATCCCAAAACGAAGTGACTGATTCCGGAGGCGCAAACAGAAGTGGAAAACGAACCTGCGAAGCACGCCGTAGACGCGGAACTCATCCTCAAGCTCGCGCTCGGTGGCGCGGGGGTCCAAGTTGCCGACGTAAACACGCGACATGGCGCGCGACAAAAAGAGGGCGCAAGACGCCGCAGCGGCAGAATAAGAAGGCGAAACAAGAAGATGAAATAGAAGAATAATTCTAAGAACAATACTAAGAAGACGGAGCTTTCCTAGGCAGCTCCAGAGGACCGCTGCGAGATCAGAAGCACGAAGAAAGGAAGAAACGGGCCAGGGAAAGAACGTGGAGACGACGAGCGGTGAGGGTAGACGAGCGTGAAACCCTAAAGGCCACACTGTAGAGATGCTGACTCATTTCTTCAACTGAACGTTCACTCAACTTAACCCTTGAGTTAAGGTAACCCGCCTTCAGGTAACCACCTCAGATTCAGATATAAATTTATAATGTCTGAAGTTATGAAATACTATAAATGCAATGTCCGAAATATTGCAGAATTTTTCTTCCACATTGCCTAATTTGGGGACTATTTTAAAATTTTGGAAGACATTTCAAAGAGTAACAATTTTAAACATAATATTCTACTCCCTTCGTCCTACTAAAAAACCTCCAAAAACTTTTCCCATGAGAGATTAACTATATTTTTAGTCTTTGTGCTAGATACATACATTCAAGAACTCCTAGATTTATGCAAAATCTCTGACTTTGGTCAAGATCATACATACTTTGGACAGGTCCAAGTTGCTGACGTAAACAAGTTTCCAATTTTATATTTTTTTCTTTTCTTAATATTTTTTCTATTTCAAAAATAGAAGAAAAAAGGTTGGTTTTTTACCTTTTTTATCTTTTCATTTTTCTTCTTATTTTTTCTATTTGGAAAAAAAGAGGGAGTTCATTCACTTCTTTGGAACCTTTCTCTTTTTTCTAAACATTGAAACTAGAGTTGACATTGAAACTAAAGTTGTAGCCCCATAATAGTTGTCATTTTGATTTGAGATGATCCTAAACTATTGGATGATGGTGGAAAGGTACCTAAACCAAATAGTATGGTTGCGGGTTCGCTACCTAGCTATGACAGGTGATTTATCTAGTGTGAAATCAACCTATCTACCTGACGAAAATCCCTTGCAGTGTATTGTTCAACACGCTTGTGCCATAAAAAAAGTTGTCACTTATTTTCATGAGAATTTAACCCATAAAGTCCCAAGGCCTTTTTTCCATCAAAAAACACTCAAAACTATCATTTCTATAGCAACGAGGAAAAAGGTTTTAAAAAAAGGCTTTTTTGCATATCTAGTTGTAGGATCTTATACTAGACTAGTATAAAAATGCATGGTAGAAATTTCACAAACTTTGACTCTACAGATTGCAAGATATTTGTGTTTAAAGTGAAGGAAACAAATTTTTTTTTACCTTGCTCAACTACACTATTTGGATTCAAACCTTCACAACTTATAATTTTTGCTCTACTAGTTTCGGATTTATAATTTTATGTGATAAAGAATTGAATTGAGATTGCAGAAATTTTTATTAAAAAAAAACTTAGTTTTCACTCATTAAAAAATTGTTAAGTAAAAGTAGGTTCAGATGAAACTGAAATACACTAATCTCAATGGCGAGATTGTTCTAGCAAGAGATCTTAACCTTGTGATTTTTTTTTTTTTAATTCTGAAAATTGAGGTCAAATTTTTTTTTCAAGAAGATGCTCTAATTGTCCCCCAAAACAAGATTATCCATAACTTCCTCATAACAAATCCAAATAGAATAAATCAAAGCTTGCCATGTACATAAAAATTTAATCTATATCTCTTTGTTTCATAACTTTTGCTCCCGGACTCCAATTGAAATAAAAATTATATTTTCAGAAAGCTAATGTCTTTTCCTATTTTCACTAAAAGATTCAAAAAATCACGCCAAATATTGAGACCATAGGAGCCTGCCCAAAATCCATTTTGTTTCTCAAGGGGACAATGGAGCATTAGGGGTTAAAGAATTTCAAGCAACGAGCAATAAATAATTTTGGTCTTGTCACTATTATATGACTAAATATACCAATTAAGAAAACATTTCTTTTTTAATCTTTTTTCTAAATCCATATTATCAATTTTATTTTTAAGAAAAGAATAAAAAAACTTATTATGAGAACTTGAATAAATTCAATGATAAATGTAAATTAGGTTTTACCATACATGATATTTCTAATACCAATATCTTTCCTTATCATGTTCTTTTTTCAAATATGTGCCATTAGAATTGATAAAAACACACATCATCTCATAGATGTCAAAGTCTATGGCATAACTTCAACAATGACTTTTATTTACAAATTTTTCTCTATACAAAAAATTTAATTATTAAGCGTGTAATTTACCTAAATTTGTATTTACACCATAGCATGCAATTTGAGTCTACACCAAGATTTTAATTATTAAACATTTAATTTACCAAAATTTATGTGTACACTATAGCACGTAATATATGTCTGCACTACAAAATTTAATTATTAAGCATATAAGCTTACCAAATAAACATCTCATTCAATGCAAAACATACCCTTACCATATAAACATTTTGTTCTAGTTAAGAAAAATTGTATAAAGTTGTAGACAAGAAATAAACATTATTGTATATTCGTCCCTTTTAGTCCTAATGCTCTTAAAATTTAGCAACACAGAGGGAAGGAAGTTTCTTGAGTTCAAATTAATAAAGATGTATAAAAATAAAATTAAAAAAAGACCTTGCGTTGGTAGATAGTGGAAATTTGTACAATCTAAAGGAGGAGCCCAAACAGGCCCTAAATGGGAAATCAAGCCATTCAAAACCTCATCCCAATTGCTCCTTTGGGGCCAAATGGTTTGGCACCTAAACTATGTTACCTAAGGCAACATGTAGGATGAGTGGGGTTTTCAATCCAACCCTAGTGTAAAGCCCTTGGGCTAGATTTAGAAAAATTGAGTGATTTTATTGGTTCAAACTTGGAAAGTTCCACCCGGTTTGAAGTATAAACCAACCCTTAGGCACTATTGTTCAAGCACCCAAAATCTATGCAGAAAGTATCATATTTGAGCATTATTCATGAATGCTGTCAACTTGTCATTTTTGATGATTTAAAGGTTGGTAGCAACAATGGGAATGAAGAAATATATGCTCCCAACTTAAATACCACAACTAGAAACCTGACCTCCTTTTTGAACAAATTCACATAGAGCCCAAGTGGTCACCAAATTTATCGTCAACACAACTATTTGAGAAAGCAACAAGTACAAGATGCCTCATATGGACAAGGCCAAGTTTGCTAGGAGAAGAATGCTCCTTGAATGCCTGTCACTTACTCTCACAAGATCATTTAGTGTGGCCAATTTTTACTCAGTAGTTGAAATCAATAAACAAAGGCTTTTAGTGGGACAAAAATTGTGCTTGATTTGGAGGGTTTTAGTAGGACAGACGAAGTAATACATTTATTTAATCCCTAATTACCCAACACATGGTGCCCAAAATCCAAGCATGGAGGACTTCATTCCAATTGGAATGTCGTCATCGCAAGTTTATAAAGCTACTTTTGATTTAAATGTCCAGATTGCCGACAAGAAACCCTTTCTTTAATTTTAGAAGGCCAAAATTGGAGTATTTGAGTGTTCATAAATTAGTGATTATCATTCATTTGAAAAGGCAAGACTCAAAAATACAAAACATATTGATTAAGAAGTTAAGAAAGTCATGCCAACCAAAATAAGAAGAGTCATTGCAGATTAATGAAAACTAACCAAAAAGTTAATAGCAAAGAATTCCAAAACATTGAAATACCTTCCTATGAGTACGTATTTTTATTATTTAGATTTTTAATATACACATTTGGAAACATCCTTGATTTTTAGTTGATTCTTAACCCCTAAAGAACCAACATGCTTAGAGGCCCAAAATTGCTTCAAAATACTTGATTGTCCCCAGAGCAAAGTCAAAATCTTCATCAATATTTTTATTTAATAAATCCAACCACAAGATCTTTCATTTTAATTTATTCAAGTACTTTCTTCCAAAATTTTAGAATGAATAGCCCCACTGATTGTAAGTTCAAATACTATAACTTGTGCATTTAGTCAATACATCGTAAAATAGATTAAAAACATCTGTAAAAAATTTTAACAAAAAAAACTTTGATTCATATTAATCTTTAAAAAAAATTGTAAAACATTTGGTGATATTTAATGAAAGAAAAAACTAATTTCCTAATAACTATTACAAAATATTGAAAATTGTTAAATCCAATGGTGAAAATATTTTAATAAACAATGGGTATCTTGTATTTTTATTATCATTTGAAAATTTTCAAAATTAAGAGCAAAAGACAACTTTATATGTTTTTTCTAATTGCATTGTATACAAATTCAAACTCTTCAAAATTTTTACCTCATTAATCAAAATTGAATGGTTAATTGTTTTTAGTAGGTATCAATCAATATAATTCCAAATAATTATAAATATTTTTATAGAATATTTTTTACTGCCTAGTTTGTTATTGAAATTAAAAAGAAATTTCTAACTTTGCAATATTTATGAAAATGACATGAAACAAAGCTTTAATGATACATGAAGATGGATAGCATCCATCCTAAAATTATCATGTAAAACTTCCAAATTATGAAGTCAATAGAGGTTCTCCAAGTTCTCAAACAATCCAAAGTAGGCTCTTTAGTCCTTTAGAGGTTAAAAACTTAATTCTCTTAAGGTGCTTTGTGTCCTCTATGAACCCCAAGGATATATAATTGTCCATTTTCCAAAAACATGAAGATGTGTTATTAAAAAACTTAGATTAATAAATTGATAATGAATTAAACAAAACTTAGAAAAAAAACTCCAAATGTTGAAAACACCTACCAATTAATCAATATTTGTCATTAAATTTTGAAATAAATAATTCAAAAGTTTATTTTAAAATTGATTAAATATTGAATACTAATGATTTTTTATATTCTAAATTTAGAATCCAAAGTTTTATATTGGTCTTTTTAAGATAATTGTCTTTCTAATTGATTATAATGATTTGTAAGGGCCATTTTTGAACTTTGGAAGTTAATTTTAGAGGCAAAATACATATTAGTAATTGTCAATATCTATATTGGTTGTATACAATGGTTTAACCTTGAAAGACCATTGTCCGTTTAAAAGACAAATGAAATTTTGGTCATGTACCTATGGTCTCAATTTTTGTTCTGATTTATTGAATTATTTTTTGAAGATAGAAAAATGCATAAGCTTCTTGGGAATATATATATTTTTTCAATCATTGCCTAAAAACAAAAGTTATGCCCAAATAAGTTCAAAACAAGGGAGAAGGGGCAACAAAGAAAATTTGAAAAGATTCAAATTAAAAAGAAGATCTTATAAATTATGTTTTTGCATACATAAAAAGCTTTAATTCATTCCATTTGGATCTATTATAAGAAAATTATGGACAATCTTGTTTTTCAAGCAATTAGAGCATCTTCTTAAAAAAATAACTTGTAGGATTCATTTTTTAATACAATTTTTACAAATTAAAAAAAGGTCTCATATGGTTTATTTTTCTTTTTAGAACAATCTCATCATTGGTATTAGTGCACTTCAACTCCATTTTATAGATATTAATAATTTAGATTTTCTTTCTATCTCATACCTACCTCTACTTAACAATTTTTTTAAGAATGAAAATTAAGTTTATTTAATTTCTTCTTTTTTTAATGCACTTTCAACTCAATTACCCACCATATATATTTATATCTCAAAACTCAATAGTGAAAAAATTTAAATTAAGAAGGTTCAAAGTCAAATAATCTAGTCTTGATATGTGTTGAAAAATTTGTTTTTTTCACTTTATACGTAGATATCTTGCAATCTATGCTCTCAAATTTTGTGAAGTGTTTTACACACATTTTCATATAAGTTAGGTGTAAGATCCCATGGTTAGATGTGCATAAAAAATTTCAAATTTTTTACTCTTTGCTATAGATATGGTAGTTTTGAGTGTCTTTTGGCAAAAAATGGCCTTAGTCCTTTACGAGTTAAGAATTAAAGCATACTAAAGTGCATTGAATTCCTCCTTTCACTTGATACTTAGACACATTATAAGTAATTTTTATTTAATAATAAAAAATATTCTCACATGCTAGTAGTGTTGATTACCAATGCACTTAAATTAGGATCGAGGAGAGGTCATTTTTAGGGAATTTTGTGTACCATGTGCGGCAAAGTGATTTTTTGATCCTCTATTTACTTTGAAATATACTATAATTTCAACCTATAATTTTGAAATTTGATTGATGATGACTATAGATTTCTATTGCCAAAAATTTCCAATTCAAATGACATTTAAAATGACTATTATAATAGGTTGAAAAATGGATTGAAATGGCGTGTTTTTGAACTCAAACATTTATAGAGGATACATTTGGATGACCATTAGATCAATATTCAAAAAAATTAAAATTTTAATAGAGTTATTTTTATTATTTTTTTGTTCATTTTTTAGACAATTTTTTATGAAGTAAGTAAGGGGGCCAAAGTTATTTTTAGCTCTACAAATTGTCTTTTTTCTTCAAAAATTTATAACTAATTATTATCAATTAAAAAATATCAATAATTCAAAATACAAACTTTCAAAGTAAAAAATCCTATCCAATTTTTTATTCTTATTTTTTAAATTAAATTTTATGAAATAAGTAAGGGGTCCAAAATCTTCACCTCACATGGGTTGTGTAAATGCATAGAGTAACCTCCCCTCGAGTAGGATGTCTCTTTTAGCATTGTTTCATATTTTTAGTATAATTGTACATCTCAAATCATTTTCAATAAATTTTCTTTGAAAGATAACTAAAGAAGAGACATCTAATCTACTTTTATTCATAATTTTTGAGTTTGTATTGAATTACTTATAAATTTTTTAGGTCAGAATTGGAATGTGCTCTAAAATTGACCCACCTCTCTCCATGTTACCTCAAACCACATAATATACTACTTCTGTCCCGAAATAAATCTAGGGTTTCCAAATATACTTATCCCAAATTAAATTCAAGATTTGCTCTCCACAACTTGATGGACAACAACCGAAGCTAGTCAAACACCCTAAAACAAAAGAATCCATAGATACCACATTCCATAGATTTTATAGCAATTCAATCCTTGCAAAGGGGATTAAAATGCAACCTTTAACCAACTTGAATCACATGTCATTGCTAGAATTGATTATAGAGGATATCAATGAACATCAAAATTAATACCACTAGAGTAGTTCCAAAAAGGAAAAAATAATTGATGATTTCACCACTTGTTTTCAACATGTACCACCTCATTGTTGACTTCCATTCTTTCACACCTAGTAGGGTTTAGTAGAAGCTACAATAACTATGCAATCTTTTGAAAATAGGAACTATTCACACACTAATCTAGCTATATCTAAAAAAACCCGAATTTATTTTGGGACAAAGGAAATATATACATAATTTGTAATTGTTTTGTGTTATGTAGTAATTGAGTTCAATTTTAAGAATATTAAAATGAAAATACAATTCTAATATTAATAAATATACAATAGCCATGGCCTTAGCAAAAAAAAGCATAAAAATACCACTATAATACATTTAGGTCAAATTCATCACCTAGATGTCAATAACTTAATTTTGAAATTTCAAAAATTCTACATTTTGAATCGATTGTCCTATTTTTGGCAAATTAGTCCTCTGAATTTTTCAAATTATCAAATTTTTGAAATCACTTTGATGATTAGTTTCATTTTTTCCATTCATGCCTTAATGAATCTATCTATTTCTTTTTCTAAATTTTCTTAAGAAGATTGATTTTTTGAATATTCAAAATTGACAATTTCAAAATTCTTTTAGATTTTCAAAAATAGTTGGAACTTTTTTCATATTTTAGACATGTTTCAATTTTTTTCTAATTACTTACAAAATTAACTTAAATGTACGATAATAGAAAAAACTACAAGATTGACTACAAAAATGATCCAATATAAGATCTTTAATATGATCTCGACCTCTATTGGAACTTTTTACAGCTACTTCTCTAGACGACGCAACTATTCTCACTACAACATTCCTTATTCCAATTATTTTTCTTATTTTTTTCTTAAGTATCTAATTTTCTACATATTTTTGAATTACTTGAAAGAATTTCTAATATCACTCCAAAAGACTGTCCATCAATAGGATTGGACTACCAACACATTCTTAATTGTTCTTATATTCATCCATCAACATACTTTAGTACCTTGAGGGCCTTTCTCCTACCAATACATGATCAAAATCATTTTGCTAGTTGTTATGATCCCATAATTTACCATCCAATAACTATAAACATCAATTTTTTTAAGCAATTCAAGCTTGTCACTAATACATGACAATAATCTTTGCATGCTTGCAACATTTCAAAAATTGTAAAAAAACCTATTCCAAAAAATATATACCATTCAAAATCAGCCACAACACATGTCCAACCATTTTCTAATTATGTACAAAATACATTGGATGCTTTGAGGTCCTGATGAACAATACCATAGCTACGCATCCACTCCATTCCCAAGGCTACTTTATACATAACTACTTCCACAACTTCAATGTTCAAATATAGATAATGATTCTTGATGATTCTTGCTTGTTGTCAATATGAAATTAACAAGTTGATGTCATAGATTTTCATGTTACTTCACCATCATGAATGCAAACCAACCATCTTTTTAAAAGATTCCAAAGAATACGTTACTATGATGCATGACTCTTAGAAAATTACCATGATGTGCAAATTTTATTCTATCTACATGATTCTTGTAACATTCCTATTGTAAAACTTGGATCCAATTTGGTAAGAACCCAAAGTATAGTTAAATTTGTTCCAAGGGAGGCTTTCAAATAGGGATGCTTCCAATTAATTCACCTACTAGGTCATTACAACCAAACAAGAAAGAAAATGTTCCTTCCAATTAGGTAAATGTCACAAAAGTAAAGATACTCCCAATATTTTCCTTTTCCTCTTTTTATGTCTTTATATTTTTTTATCTTTGTCATTATCTTTTTACCAAATTGGACAACTCAACTTCAAGTATAGCTTGCCACTCCTGAATTCTTAAACTTCCGACTTGGACATTCTAAACATTTTCAATTAGGCCCAACCTTCAAACTTGGAAATCACAAACAACTTTATTACAATGACATACACCACTCCAACTAGGATTTCCAATAACACTAATTGTCTTGATACACATTGATTTCATAAATTGAACAACCAACTAGGTAACACAAATATATTCTCAAACAACGATTAATTCCAACTTGGCTAGTATTGAGCCGCCCAAACACTCACAAATTTCCAACTAGGCTCACATAATTCACTTTTACATCAACATAACATTTCATTTTATACACACAAGATACCAATTTGGCAAAGAAGATTATTTCTATTAATTTATGAATTGGTGATTAAATCACCGTTACAACTTATCATTGTATACATTTTGTCATTTAATTCATCTAAGAATATTACCAATTAAAATTCTCACACAATTCAGTTCCTTAACTTAATCTCTCCCTGTCAGCCTTATTATTACATTACACATCCAAACTTTCCAATTAGAACTTAAGCATTCTCCACCACTCTACAATTACACAGGCACTCAAACTTCACACATACACTCATACACAATCACAAACTCAGACATAATAAGAAAATGAAATACACAGCTCAATCGGTTGGAACCCGCACTAACTCTCTCCAAGTGGGTGAGATTAACTCTAAATTGGACACTCAATAGGGAGCAACAACAAGCGGTTATCTATCAACTTGGAACTTGCACCCAAACTGCCAACAACTACCAAATTGGAACTACCATCGAACTTGGCTTCAAATCCACTTGGATACACTCAACAACCGAGTTGGCATCCGTACCATTTGGGAATGAATCCCATAGCACAACCAATTCCAATTTGGTTAACTAATGATCCAAAATTAATAACTTGGACACAAAAATACAAAATAGGTTGCCAAATCATAGCTAAACACACTCAATTTCACCTCAAGAATCCTCCAAAATTAATTTCTATTTGCTTATCTACAATTCCATAAGGCCATTGTAACTAGGTTGTCACAAAGAATCCCATTCTGGAGCTCCTTCACTATTCATTTTGTCCATGTTTAAGCCTTCCTCATTCCTCCATGAATTAACCTTTACATGCCCATTGTCTCCTCTCGGAGGACAATTTGGAGTTGGATAGGTTCCTATGAGCTCAATTTTTTACTTGTTTTTTTGAAACTTTATGAGGACATACAATTTTGTAAGAGCTTTGTGATTATATAATTTTTGTTTCAATCCAATGCTAGGTGAAAAAGTCATGGGGAGGAGGGGTTTAGGCAAACTTCAACTCTAGAGAGAGTCTAGGCTACCAATATTTGGTTGATCGAGGCCAAGGATAGATGCACAGGCTGCATTGGTCAAAAGGATGTAAACTAGGGTAGGTAGGGTAGGAAATTCCATGTTATAGTCTTATAACAAGAATTCTAGGATCCAAGAATTAAATGTACAAATAAATAAGAAATACAAATGTCATTTGACAAATTTGCCACCAAGGAAAAACTTGTTGGAAAAATGTAGGATTCACTTCATTGGAATTTGGTGAGAGGCTAGGGTGGAGAGGTTGTTTTTCTAATGCAATCTATTGTCTATCATGAATTGTCAAAGGGTATGGAATATTTTGAAGTGAAACCTTAAGTGCTCATAGTGAAAACTTAAGAATTGTGTTTGAAATAGAATTGCAAACCTCATTTAGGCATAGTAAAATAACTTCTTCAAATCTTTGAACTAAGAGAATTTGGAAAATCATGATAAATTTCATCACCAAAAATCCATTTGACATTTAGATCATTCAATCAAAAGGTATAGACAAAATTTAGAGAGGATGTTTGGAAATGTTAAAAAGAAATCCCTTTTAGTCCTTTTCTAAAATTTGTCCATAACTTTTGATTGAAGACTCAAAATTGCAAGCAAATTTTTGAAGATGAAAGTCATCTTAATTTTCCAACTTTTTTTTACATCAAATTTTTTTCTAAAAATTTATTCTACAATGTACTACAACAAAATGTGTATTTTATGATTGCAAAATATGACTATAGTTAGTCATAATATTAAAAAATGTAACTAAGGCAGAAATCACTGTAGATGATTCAAAATATGATTGGGTCTAGTCATTACCAACTAGTAACATTTTTTTAGTCACATTTTTGGTCATTTGGTTTCTAATATAATTTCTTGTATTTTACCTACGTGGTGTATATGTTGACTACCTTTATAATTTGTCTTTTTCTTAAAGTGCCCGGGTAAGGAAAATAAATCCTACGTGGCATGTGATTAGGTGCAGTCATATTTTCTGTTGATGTAAAATATGACTACAATGAGTCATATTTTGGTTGATGTGGAATATGACTATGATGAGTCACATTTTGGTTGACATGGCATATAAATATGTGTAATCATATTTTTTACTGACGTGGAATATGACTATGATGAGTCATATTTTGGCTAACGTGACATATGACTATAGTGAGTCATATTTTTTATTAATGTGTAATATGACAATTGTGAGTCATATTTTTTGTTGATGTTGAATGTGACTCTTATGAGTCATGCTTTGCATTGATGTTAAATGTGACTCTTATAAGTCATGCTTTTTATTGATGTTGAATGTGACTCTTATGAGTCATAATTTTGTTGATTTGGAATATGATTTGTGTAAATGATATCTTCTTTTGATGTGTAATGTGACTCTTGTACGTGATATGTTTGATTGATGTAAAATATGACTACTCACTATAAAAAAACTGTGTCTGCCGCGACATCGCAATTTGGACACCTGGACATCGCGCATGACACCTTCTATGTCTGGACTGATGTCCAATCACTTCGTGCTGCTGTGGACATGCCAAAAACATGGTACATTGCATCAGATTTGTAGGCCCAACATCGTGATGTCCAAAAAAACATCGGTCAACGGGTAACTTTAGGATTGACATTTGGCTGCCACCTAGGCGCGAGAAAGCCAGAGTGTCATTTTTTTCATCCATTGCCCGTCTATGATGTGGCATCTGACGTGTAATTGACGTGGCATGCCACGTCGGTGCTAATGAAATTGGCTGACGTGGCATCCGCGGATGCTGACGTGGCGTTTTTTGGGGCCACTTGCTTGGTTTGCCTAGCATTTTAGGATGTCTTCTGAGACATCGCTGTAGACGTCTAGGTGTCTTAAATGACGTCAGATGAAACAGTTGTATGCTAATTGAAATGTCCATCCGAGCGTGTGGAGTTTGCACATGTGTACTTCTTAAAGCATACTCTGTCATAAGAGATGTCTGCTTGCATAAGCCAGTACAAGTACATGCTAGGGTAGCAGATGGCTTTTTGCATTGTAGAATGTCAGCGGCGATGTCCACTTGTTTGATCTTCGTAGAAGGAGATGCAACTAAGAACACACTTATTTTTTGGGACATCTCTTGGAACGCATATATGCATTGTATTGGACGTTCTAATGTTGTCAATGTAGTGATATGTTGTACACAATGTAAAATATGCAATATTGGTATATCATATGCAATACAACATATAAAATATGCCATACAAAATACAATATATATACAACACGCCATACAAAATACACTATACAATATGCCATACACTATATTTATCAAGTATATTGAATGGCTTAAAAATCTACTTATTAATTGATGAAAAAAACAAGCCTTTTATACTAGTGGGGTGTAGGAGGCAAGACAAACAATATGGGATATACAAATCTAAAATATGAGTAGCAACATAAATACAATGATATCTGAAATGATGTTTTAAAAAACATTTACATGTCTTAGTTATGTTTTTTTCGACATCATTGTAAACATTCAAAAGAACATCTGTAGTATGAAATTAGACATTCACATCAATGTTATTTTAAACATTTGCTACAACAATTTCTAAATTTTCTACAAATCTTATTTGTTGTTTATGATGTCATGATGAACATTTGCATGTCATTTCCAACATATATGGGAATATCTCCTTGAACATTTAATTGATAAAGTCACATTTATTAAATCTAGGTTGTTTTCAACTTCAATATAGTATGACACAACAATACATCCAACATGGAATTCCAATTGTAGATTATATTTTTGTCTATCTGTAAAGCTCTGATTCATTTCATTTGGATTTGTTATGAGAAAGTTATGGATATTTTTGTTTTTTAGGCAATTAGAGCATCTTATTGAAAAAAATAACTTGTTGGATGCATTTCTGAATGCAATTTTTACAATTTTTTCAAAATAAAAATTTCACGTGGTTTAATTTACTTGCTAAAACAATCTCACCATTGGGATTAGTGCATTTTAATTCCATCTAAAATTTATTAATATTTTAGATTTTCCTTCTATCTCATACCTACTTCTACTTAACAATTTTCTTAAGAATGAAATTTAAGTTTTTTTTATTTATTTTCCTGAACTCTCAACTCAATTCTCTACTATAAATATTTAAATCTCAAAACTCTGTAGTGCAAAAATTTTACAAAGTCAAAAAATCTAGTCCCTCAATGCGCTAAGAAACTTGTTTTTTCCACTTTAAATCTATGCAATCAAAAATTCTGAATTTTTTTCTACAATTTTTCCTACTTGTTAGGTGTAAGATCCTATAGTTAGATGTGGAAAAAAATTAAAATTTCTTTTACTCTTTGCTATAGAAATGGCAATTTTCAATGTTTTCTCGCAAAAAAAGGCCTTGGTCCTTTAAGGGTTAAGATGTCAAATATCTCAAAGTCCAAGAACACTAGAAAATCACCCCACATTAGATATGAATGATTTGAAAAGAATAAGTTAAGAAGATGAAATAACAATAAAAATTATTAAAATTTGATGCAAAATTTATGATTTTAAACTAATAAAATTTAGAATTTAAATCTTAAGTTAAAAATAAATGTTTTTATATAATATAATATTGATATGATTTTGTAAACCTTTTTTCATAACAAATCCATTCATCTAATTTATATAAAATTGTTATATAAATTAAATCTATATAGCTTATAACATTTTGAAAAATTTTCTGGACATTTTTTAAAACATTTGATGTCTACAACAATGTCTTAGATTGCATCATTGTTTTTCATAGCATCAATATGCTGTGATTGAAATTTAGCAATGCTTTCTACCACATCAAACCAAAATCTCTCCTTTCTAAGCGTTCTTTGACGTGACATCCCAATGTTTTCTCAGACATACGATGTTATTCTGGACGTACAACGTTTTTGCCCTGATATAAGAAAAAACATAGTTTTCTTATATGGTGCAGTTGGTGAATGATAGGGACTTTGATGGCCTACAACCACTGCAACAAGTCGTGGATCCGGTGCGCCAAACAGCAGACAATGGTGGAGAGTATGTTGTCGTAGTTAGCATTGCATCTGAGGAAGAAACATAGGGTGTTCACATCACTGACATGTGTTTGTTGTGCCAGCATTTTGACGTCACGTAGGACGTCTGAGAAATAATAGTAGATAATGGTGGAGAGTATGTTGCCGTAGTTAGCGATGACATTGCATTTGAGGAGGAAACATAGGGTGTTCACATCACTGACATGTGTTTGCTATGCTAGCATTTGACGTCACGTAGGACGTCTGAGAAATACAAATCCATCAGCATGTTCATGTCTTCCAAGTAGACCCGTTGCATCTTGAACGTACATTTTGTAGCAGAGTCTGTCTTGCTTGGTGTTGCAAGTGACATCATATGAATAGGGTGGAATTTTATCCTAATGAAGTTTGTTGAACATGCGCAAAATGTAAAACTTCAATAGCCCCAAAATGAACCTAAACCAAGTAAACCATAAGTCATTCTGTACTACATAAGAAGGACGTGCATCATGTGCAAATTCAACCTTGGGCATTAAGTCATGTCATGCATCTATAGTCATTTTGACATCAAAGAATCGCCTACAATTGCTTCTACAACACACACACATCCAATCAGACATAATAAAACGCACAGTGGATAGCATATGGTTTGAAGTTACATTTGCAGTAAGTATCAAATGTTGACGCCAAAAGTGACGTCAATGTAGACGTCAGTACGTCACTTGTGACGTCCACGGAGACATCCAAGATCGGAACATGGATAGGCCAAGTATGCTGACGTGGCATACCACATCATCACCCACGTCCACATCACACAATTTCCACCTCATGCCACGTCAGATGCCACATAAGTTTTTAGGAGATACCACCTGCCCGTTGTCCTCTTTTTAACCTTGGACAATCACTTTACCTCTGACTGCAACAAAATTCTAAATCAACTTCTGAGTTAAGTTTGACCAAAGTTGGTGACGTGGTTGAACATGTTATTGTGGACATCTTTGGAAACATCTGGTGTCCACCTGGATGTTTTACATTGCATCATTGTTTTTTGTAGCATTAGTATGTTCTGACTGAAATCTAGCAATGCTATCGAAGACATCAGAGCAAAATCTTCACTTTTTCGGCTTGACACCCCAACATTTTCTGCAACGTATCGTGTTTTCGCGGACATATGTCGTTTTTGGCTGGATGTCCAAACAGACGCAATTTTCTTATAGTGACTATAAGTCATATTTTGGTTGATATAGCAATTCAACTGAATGTCATTGATAATTTTATGACTAAATGTAATCACATATAGTCATACATCAATATGATCTAGCTACTAAGCTACAAATAAAAAAATTCAAGCAATTAAAAATGAGTATACATAATTTACATGATGTACAAGAAGCAATCATATTGAAAAAAAAATGCAAAAAATAATATAGATTTTTTCAAAAACATTTATTAGTCATTACACTACAAGGATATCTGTGTCCATATTGACAACAAATTAACAAAAATTTGTCAATTGCTTTGTCAATGGGAACGTCTGGATTTGGCCAATTAGTTGATAGAATTTTGTCATTAGTTGTCATCGAAATTTGAGACCTTTTCAACCTGGTTTTCATCCACGATGTCAAAAAAAATAATGATTTTCAAGCTCATGGCCCAAGTTTGCCCCATTGTTCCTAAACAACCGACTAATTAAGTTTTACTATTTAAAACTATTATCTATCAAAATCAAGCTTCACATTCAACAACATGCCTCCAAATGCCTCTTATTGCAAGTGAGGCAAGTGTAGAAGACAATTCCTTTATACATAAAGGGTGGTGGTAGGCAAGGCAACTCATATGGGATATATCAATTGCAAGAATTGTGTTCAAAGTGAAATTTCAGACCTCATTTAGGCATAGTAGAATATACTTTTTTCAAAAAAATTTGAACTAAGATAAGTTGGGAAATCAATTTAATTTTTACCTCCAAAAATCCGTTTCAGATTTAGATTCTCCAATCAAAAGTTATGAACAAAATTTAGAGGCAATGTAAACTTTGATCACAATTCTTGCAATTCAAGCTCTCATTGTTAAATTATCTCATAGTTTTTGAGGATTCTTGATGGACAATACATTTCATTATAAAAACAGCCTCTCTATCCTCCAATCTTACAAAATTTAATTCATAGAATTCTCATCATTTGATAACAACATATTGTCAATACGTGCTTGTTGTTAATTCAGATAGTTTTGTGTCAAAGCGTTGACAAAAACAAAGAATTGATAGGAATAGGTTTGCAATTGACTGCTATTGTCATTTTCAATAATTTTGTGTTAAATTCTTGTCATTTTGGACCCCTTTCCCTTGTAGTGCTAATACAAAACATAGTAGAAATATTACAATGACTCATTCTATGATTGAATATTCACACATGTTTGCAAGGTCCATATTACTTACAATAATGTGAAGCCGTTGATTCTATTGTATTGTACATAGCCTTCAATGACTTTGCTCTAACTTTTGATGCCTACATACACAATCAAGGAAGTCAATTTTAGTGAATGAATAATAAAGGTTAATCTACATAGGTTTATGACAACATAAATATGTAGTACAAGTTGAGGGTGAAAAAATGCCAAAACAACAATGTCTTTAGAAATTACAAGAAATAAAAAAGAATAATAATGAAGATGAAAAAAATAAAAAGCAAAAGGTGGCAAGTGCTAAGAGGTAGCAACAAATAAGAGCTAAGATGCAACAAAAGGTAACAAGAGGCAATAAGTAAAAAGTAACAAGAAGCAAGAATAATATGAATTAAGGTACAACAAGAAGCAAGAATAATTTGAATCAAGGTACAATATGAAGCAAGAATAATATGAATTAAGGTACAATATGAAGAAAAAAGAAGAAAGAATTAAAAAAACAATAAGAGACAAGATCTAAGAGACAATAAGAGGCAAAAAATTTAAGATGCAACTAAAGGCAACAACTAAAAAGAACAACTAAGAAGCAACAACAACTAGTAAGCAACAACTAAGAGATAACAACTAAGAAGCAATAACCAAAAAACAATAACTAAGAGGCAACAACTAAGAGACGACAACAAAAAAAATAAAAAATAAAAATGAAAAGAAACAACAAGAGGCAAGAAGAAATAAGAATTAGAAAGAAACAAATGAAGCTGTGGCTAGGGTTTCAATACCTTAAAGAAGTAAAAATTAGGGTTTCAACACCCTAAAAATGGCAACTAGGATTTTGAAACCCAAAAAAATGATGGCTAGAATTTCAAAATCTTAAAAAATAATCACTATGATTTCAAAATCCTCTAAAAGTAATAGCTTGGATTTCAAAATTTTGAACCATAATATTCTTATATTTTTAAAAATTGCCCAAATTTTTAGGGACTACCCCCTCAAAATGAACCTTCTATAAAAATGTGACCATAAAATATGACTATACATAGTCACATGCAAAAATATGATTGATACATATGACTAAGCGTTCTCAAGACATGTTCTCTATAAAATACTTTAATGTTCTCAACAAGTGCATATTATATGTCCATCAAATACGAGGGTGAAATATGACTAATAGTCATATTTGCAGTTATATTTTTTTCCAAAGTTTTGGCATCCAAAATTGTGACTACAAGCAGTCATTAGTCATCCCTAATCATATTTTCCTAATCATAAAATGCGCGTTTAATTGTAGTGATGCCTAAATGAGGTTTGAAATTCTATTTCAAATACAATTTTTATTTTTGACTTAACTATGAGCGGTTGTGGTCCTACTAATTCTAATTTATATATTCCACATTGTACAATTGTAGTTAAAAAATTGTAAATCCATTTGATCTTGAGAAAGAGGTTGAAATGCAACATTGAATCTCTATACTTGTAGATTCCCTTGATTCTACATCTTTGAAATAATGCATAAAGAAAAATGATTGATGTTATCCAAAAATGAAATGTAAATCACATCCAATTCAAACAACTCAATTTATATTGGATGAGGTTAGAAAATTGTTTGGTTTTTAACAATTGACCAATAGTAACAAGGAATTTGTATTGACCAAGCTTCCTTTGAATCTAAAACAAATAGAAATGTCTGGTACCTGATACCTAAATCCTCAAAAATAAATCTCTTTTAATCTAAATCAGGATTAAAAAAAAGTTCTAGATTGTATATTGGAAAGACCAAAGAAATTGAAAGATTTGATCCAATCCTAGAAAATTGTACAATCAAACCTGAATTCCAAAAAGCATGGCCATTAATGGCTATACATTGGGAAAACCCCAAAATTGCAACATTTGATCAATTTCTAGCATGTATTGGAAGCAACCCTAAATATGTGTCCATTTGTGGCTTTGTATTAGGAAAGCCAAAAATAGCAACATTTAACCAAATCTATAGTATATGTTGGATGCAAACCTAAATACAAAAAGTTTGGCTATTAATGGTTGTCCATTAGAAAGGCAAGATAAATTGCAACATTTGACCAAATCTTAACATATGGTACAAGCAAACCAAAATCCAAAAAATGTCGCCATTAATGGTTGTGTACTAGGAATGCAAAAAAAACAAAATATTTGATCAAATCCTTAGCAAATGTTAGAAGCAAAATTAAATCCAAAAAAGCATGGCCACTAACAATTGTCTATTGGGAAGGTAGGAAAAGGAAAGCATTTTACCAAATTGTAGCCTATACCATACTCAACTAGCAGGTCTGATGGTTTGATGCTACATATTTAATTGCCGAACTATTTGGTAAAATGCTTAAGGCCTAAAGGTTTGGAACCAAACTCAAATGTATTAAAAAAATATAAGTTCTATAATTTTTTGAAGTTTGCATTAAAGAAGACAATATTAAGCATGAAGAATAAAAGAAATTTGAAAGTTCAATTTTTTTAAAACTATTTACAAATCTACTTCAAATGAGATTTAATGATTTAATTTGAAAATGATCAAAAATACAATTTGTATCTTGAACATATGAAATTCTATATAATTGGTCAAAATTTCAACTTCAAGTGATTTACAAAGAAAGGCATAAAATTTAATGATAAAAAACAATTATCAACTTTTCCAAATAATAAACTATACAACACCATATAAAAATTAAATATTTTGCACTATTTTCCTTAAATTTTTTGTTTAACTATAGTGATATTAATTTTGAATATAAAAATAGAAAGACAATACATTTTAGTTTGTATTAAAAAAAAAAAAAAAATTAATTCCACTTGAAAATGGTACATGAAGTAGGGCATCAACTACAAATGTTTGATTGAATCTTTAGGGGTTAGTGAATACGGCTGACAAACATTTTTAAGGTCATGTCCATCTCTATGCAATGCTTTAATTTGGTTGCTGTCACTTTTTTTTGTATTTTTATTATTTCTACCTATGGGGAGAGATATAGCAATGGTGTGCAATAGTTCAAAAAGTTATGTTGACAAATAAAGTGAAACATATGTTAAAAGCTATAGTTGCATGTTGAGATTCATCATTCTTAAAAATACATTTCTTATGTTTTGTAGAATTGTGACATGTGGATATTTAGGAATAGTAGCATTCTAAGATTTTCATTTAGGATTTTAATAAAATATGTCTAAATGGCTAAATTACAAGTTGGAATCTTTATTCCCTACTTATTTTTATAAAGAATGAATACAAAATACAAATTATTATTGAAAACTTATGAATAAACATTTTGGAGAAAGCAACAACATACCATATTTATGATTAAAATCTTCTAACTACTTTTTGACAATTAGTATCAAAATAAATTTTAAACCATCAAATACAAATAAAATATGTTTTGGATATTTATAAAAGAAAAATGGTCCAAAATTTTATTTTTAGACTAATATATATATATATATATATATATATATATATATATATATATATATATATATATATATATTATATTCCAAGTTTGGCCATATAAATGATTTTTGTTCAAGTTGCATTGTTCTTTTTCATATGTCGTTTGGATGTATTGTAATATTATTGTAGAATATAAATCATATATTTTAGTAAATACCATAGTATTAAAATGCAAATCATGTACAATAGTACATGTTTGATAGCATATTGCAAGAGCCATTTTATTCTATTTATATAAAGATTTTCTAAAGATTTTATTTGAAAGTAATTAAATACTTTACAAAAAAGATAAAACTCCTCTCTAATTAAAAAATATCAAGTCTTCTTTAAAATCCTTAAAATTAATTATAGAAGCATCCATAAATATATTTTTATTGCTAAAATTTAAGAATTGTTCGATCCAATTGAAGAACATCTTTAAATTACTCTCTTTTGCAAGATAATGTATCCTTTGGAAAAGAAGGTCAATGCTTTGCATCAAAAATGAGATCAGCATAAGACCACCATTGAATATAGTAGAGGGGTGAGTTGCACATGTATTGACCAAATTTGGGGAATGTTCACCATTTACATTAAAAGATTATAACGGTCAAAAATTTGTTGAAAAGTTTGTGCCATGCCATTTTAGCCCGGTTTGTTCACTTTGGGAATACCCTGGGCGAAGGAGGGGAAATTGACACCTAAAATTTTGGGAGGGGGTGGGGTCAGGAATTAGCAAGTAGGTTGCCAAATTTCGAGATGAGCTGATGAGAATCATGTGAGTGGGACCACTACGAATTTAGAGAGTTCACTATGTTTGAACAAATTTGAACATGACCACTACAATTTTGAATTTGATAACTTCTCTCTTTCGGTGTAATGTTTGTCAATGCATTGGCCCCACTCCGATGTACCTCACTCCAAACCACTCTCCACCCACTGTTTTTCTTCATCACAGTAAGGTAGATACACCCAAAACCGCCACATTTTGCTATTGAGCCTATTTTCTATTATTAGATTGGTCAAATTTTCATATGTTCTTGTTGGCAAGTGAAAGTAGGTTCCAACACACCAGAGAACGTGGCATTTGGATACTGTATGCAAAAGTTATTAAGGAACAAAGTTTGGTTCTGAAAGCGTTTCTTCCACATAGGTACATAACTAATTTTGGAGATGTACATACAGTATAGACGGCGGTTTAAGGCTAGTGGCACATTTGGGTGTACCTACCTTACTTGGATTAACCATTGTACTTCATTTTGCATAGTACAAGCAAGATCTGGCTTCGTCGTGTTTCAACAAAAATGCTAGGCGCCTCAAATTTCGTCCTTGAGGTGCTCAGGGATTAAGAAAGTGGCAATGTGCTAAAAGCAATATGACATTATCATTAAGTTTGTAATTAACTTGTCCCTTTTGATTCAGCATGAGAAATTGATTTAGGAGCTAGAGTCCTCAATCAATGCCAGAGTAGTATTACATAGAGTTTTTGGAGGATTTAACTTCTTCAAGTTGGAGTCAATTGACCTAATTCATTAGGCCTTGGCACTATCATTCTATCAATTTAGGGTTGGTGTGACAATCTTCTAGCATTCATTACCAACATTTATCCTTTGTTAGCTTACAAGTCTTGGCGTGCCTTGCAAGATTAATCATATCTCAAGAACCTATCCCTTTACTTCCATCAACATGAAGTAAAAAAACTATCAAGTATGGTTAAAGATTGTCTTGGAGGAAGACCAGAGCGCAGTAACTATTGTGGATCCTAGGTTTGGCATCTCCATTGACCCTACCAATGATTATGTTTTGATGTTGTTTGTAGCAAATGTGGTGGATCCATTCACAAAAGTAACACTTGAGTATGAATTTTTCAATTTTCTTGTTGCTAGCACCTGAACTCTTCTCATAAAGACTTTTAGTGCCCCAACTGTGGTATTCTATCTATACCACCTCAACATTCTCATTGAGCATCATCAAGCTACCTAAGAACAATCACATTCACCCCCAACATCCTTAGCGTCTAGACTAAATCAATCATCCATTAAGAAAAAATTGAACTCTAAAAGAGGCCGCTTCCTAATGCAAAAGCTTGGGTGGGAAGAGCCTTTTCAACTCACTAATTGCACCAAGAATTGTATAATGAATTCAAAAATTCAACATCATTATCCAATTCATATCCACGATCTCATAAATTTAGGTGGGAAGAGCCTTTTCAACTCACTAATTGGGCTATAAATTGCACAATGAATTCAAAAATTTGTCATCATTACCCAATTCATCTCAATGATCTTATAAATTACACGATTGTTTCATCATGAAGAATGAAGCACACACCAAGTGGTGGTACTAATGAAAATGTGGACACCTTCATATTCATTCAATTAGTATAAAAATTAGTAAGAGAACTCAAGGCCTTTTTGTGGATTCAATTTTTTCCAAATACTAATTGAGACAAATTTAAACAAACTGTTTACACATCCCAGCTTAACAACAAACAACAAATTTATATGGTTATCCACAAAACTCACAAGTTGTACCAAAACTCTGGCATGCAAAGGTTTTGAGCAATTAAAGATATTCCAAATCAATGGCAATCAATATCAAATCTTCTCACCATTTGGCATTATTGCCTAGTGTCATAATATTCTCGTTGGTGTTGAATAGTGCCCCCAAATTCCTATGTTTTCTCTAGTCCCTAATACAACTTTCTTAGGTTTTCTTTTCATTGTTGCAAACTTTATTCCTGACCATTCCCTATCATTTACCAATAAATTTATAATTCTTCTTGTAGCTCTACCTTTTTCTCCTTCTAATAATCTAGATCACATTTCAGAAACCATTCATGACCTTTCTCAAGATGATGATGTTGATATAGAACTTGAAGTAGAAATTGAGCAGTACAAGGTCCACCTAGTAGAAGAGCAAGATTTTTTTCCAAGGAGCAAGATTTGATCCAAGGAGCATAAATTGAAGAACTCAGGAATATGTCATCTCCAAACCTCATAAAGGTCAAGTGTCCTTTAAATGCACTAGACAACCAATCTAATGTGCAGGATAGTAGAGGGCTAGAATTGACCACAATTCTGGTATTCTAGTGCTCAACTGCCTTCTAATCCATTATTGTCTTGCCTTGGACCAATGGAGCTTGCAAATATCACCTTAAAATTCCTCAAGATTAAAATCAATCAAGACAAACAATTTGCATTCACAAATGAGCTAGATAATTTGTTGCTCATCCCTTCCCTCGAGATGGATATCAATCCTACTTTACATGAAGATGAGGCCTTTGAGGATGTACAAAGCAAGTAGTTTTGCTAATCCACCTAGGGAATAAGAGCCACAAATCTTCTCAATCAGCCTATCTAGCACCTAAAGCCATTTCTTTTATTCCATTGATTCAAAGTGATTCTAATAAGACGTGGGCATTAGAGTAGCCTTTCTATCATCCAATTTTTCCAACGAGTTGGGTAGAAGGTCACAACAACAAACATACATTTCTAGTGATCTAATATCTCACTGTAGATAGGGTTTGGCCTAGTTAGGACCTCATTCAATTGTATGTCCTTTGCAATCCTTGAGCTTTGTCCCATCCCTTCTTACAAGAGAGTTAATTCAGTATCTATGTAAGTAGTACCAAAGCAATGGCTTGGACTATTACCTCATCCCCAAGTATTTTACCTTCTAATCTAATCTTTGTAGGCTTTGACAATTGGACATATAGAGTGAACCTTGCCAACAATTGCATCAAAGAAACTCAAACGATCCTCTCTCTCTAATTTTAATTAATGAGTGTATAAATTATATCATTCAATGTTTGAGGACTCAATGACAAATCCTCAATTCTCATACTTCAAAACTACTTCCATTCTTTTTTTTCCCTCATAGCATTATATTCTAGGAATTCAAGTTAAGGAACCAAGAAGCGAATACTCTCAGCCAAACACTATGGCCCCGAACTTCTCTGTACTAGAGTCAATATCAGTTACAACAACAATCCATTTGACCCTAGAGGTAGGAAAGATGACATCGTTATTTTAGTTGCCCCAAAACTCATTCGTATGGTTACACAGTCTTGTATAATTCTAGAGAATTATATCCAATAGATCATTTTAGAAGGTCTTCCTGGGGTGAGGTTGAAATTGTTAAGATTTATGCTACAAATGATTACCATTCTTGTTGCCATATGTGGGCTGCTTTGATCCATGTACTTTCTATCAATTGCAAGTGGATTTTAGGTGGTGACTTTAATATGGTTGAAGCACAAAATGACAAAATCAATCCACGTAGGTGATTGGTTCCAACATCAAAACATGTTTTCATCAAATCTCAAGTAGCACCTCAACATGGAAAATAATTTGTTCCATTAGGTAGTCTCCTATACCCTTGGAATAATTTTTGTAACAATGGTAGTTGCATCATGGCTTAGTTGGATCACTTCTATATTTTTAACAATGGTGTTGGCATGATGAATCACAAGTTGATGGATTAAAAGATCTATAGTGACAATGTGTTGTTAGACCACTTTTTGATTTCAGTTACAATTGAATTCCAAAATTCTCCTCTCACTAGAAGATTAGTAGTCACTAGTTAAATGCAACAAAGTTGTTGATTGAACAAGCTTGGTGTGGTATTTCTCATTCTACATCTTTCTTTTCCAAATTGAAATCAATATCTAGGGCCATTTCTTCTATTGTTACAAGATACATGAGTTCAAAGCAAATGAGGACCTTGAGAGGATATAATATTTTGCACCTTTGTTAGACTTAGAAATTCAATTAGACGACCTAGACCTCTAGAGCTTGTATGGTTTGGCTACATTTCTTTTACAAGAGTTTGAACTCGCCAACACATTAGGTCACAGATTTGTTGGAAACTATAGGAAGACCTAGTCTTGGTGGAATCTTTAAAGTAGTCTGTGAGAAACTAACTTTGTTAGCTTAATTGAGCTATGTAATGAGTATGGCTAGCTCATTGAAGACCTAGATGGAATGAGACAAGTATGTTCTAATTTTTATAGACATTTATATTTTACAACTCCATCATTCAATGACATGTCTGTAGCCATGGATGAATTCTATGACTCTTGACTAATTCCATCATATAGAAGGCTAAATCTTTGCTATCATGAATTATAACAAAATAAAAGATTAAATTGGCTTTGGAGAAAACAACCCCTAATAAAAAGCCCTAGATATGATGGCTTTATTGTTGAGTTTTACTAAAAGTGACTAGTACTTGATTAAAAAGGATTTCACTTCTATGATTCAACAATCCATTGTTCATGGTTTCCTTCCTAATGGTACGAATCGAGAAAGGATTGCTTGTTATACAAAAGAAGGCCATTATAGAAGATATTAGCTACTAGAGACTAATCAATCTTTTGAATGTCAGTTACAAAGTCCTAGTCAAGGCTCTCTAAAGGCAATTGCAACCTATTTTGGCAAAGGTCATTTGTTCATAATCAAGTACCAGTCACTTTTAGCATAGCCAAAATGTAGTATTATAATAGTTGGATTTTCAAAAGGCCTATGACATTGTTCATCTACCTTCTCTATTCAAAATTCTAGAGTCTATGGGGATTCCACTAGCCTTGTGAATTTGGTCAAAATTTTGTTTTTCAGTGTGGAGGCTTTAGTATGTATTAATGGAGTGGGTATTGGAATTCTAATCCTAGTTCTTCGAGTCATCAAGCAAAGTTGCCTACTAGTCCCCTATTATTTTTATTTATAGAGGAAGCACTCGATATCATGGCCAAACACCTATTAAGCAAAAGAGAACTAGCAAGCATTCCCTCTGTCAACAATAGTAGAGCCACTCATAAGCCAATAAGTAGATGATGTCAATTTTAATTATCAAAGGGGAAGTAAGATATTTTTACCACCTTTGTCTACTCATTAAAAAGTATAGCATGCACTACTTCAAGTCTCATGATAAATTAGCCTAAAATCCTAGTATATTGGCTCTCTCCAAATCTTGCCTCAAGATGAATAATTAGAACAAATTACCTACCCATGGGGATAGAGCATCAGTTATTTAAAATATTGGGCTTTCCATTTGGACTTGATTTGAGAACAATTGATGTTGATGAGTCCTTAATAGCCAAGTTCAGGAAAAAACTTGGTTGTTGGACTAGTATCCATCTCTCCGTAGTGAGCCAGAATGTTATTGTCAACTCCATCCTCTTTAGTACCTTGTGGTATTTCATTGCAATTTGGGAAGATCTCTCACTACTATTTGGAAACTAAGGACTTCAATGAAGGATTTCCTAAAGTTTGGCTCTACCCATCGATGTTGTGCTAAAATCAATTGGTTGGATTGTTGTGTCTCTTGTCAAGTGGGTGGCTTCTATTAATAGGGTAGATCCAAAGGAGGCAATTCATGTCCTTAAGATCATTGAATCTACAAATTCTTCTCAGATACCCTTTACTTCAAATGTAGACATCAAACTCAAGGCACTTGGCTTACCATGCCTTAATGGATCTTCTTGCACAAATTTTGAACCTATAAAGGTTTGAATGCATGGAACAATATTATTAGATGAAGCATGACATCTATTCAACAAACATATCATATTTTAATCTCTAGAAAATTACGACGAGGTCCTTACTTCCCTCCTTTGGTGGACCATTTATTTTATAGGACATCATGGATTCTTTGCTATGAGAGTATCTACTCTCATGGCTAAGGGATTGGGTCAAATATATATAGTACATATGGGATGAAGTCACTCACTCATTCTTGTCAAAAGACGCAATAAGACTTCAATTCGGGATGCTAGAGATTGAGCTCCATGCCTACTCTAGATTAGTATGCTAGGTGCATAGCTCCATTTATTCATAAACTATTAGCTTGTCACATGGCAATATGAATACATCAGATTGTTTGACAATGAGACCAATTAACTTCACTAGTTTTTGGTACTATCTAAAAGTTCAAGTTGAGACTAGTACATGCTCGCCACCTAATTGAACTTCTTTCTAGTCACACGAGCTTCATAGTTGAATGAACATCATCAACTTTCAGAGCTTCAATTTTGCCAAAACAACAAAGGTTGGCACAAAAGTAGTAGAATTATTCAATTAAAGATGTGTCACCTACTTAAAGTAGGAATAATCACTATATTTTTTCAATTTAGGTAGATGCATATGGGAAGACTTGGAACCTCTACAATCATATACAATAAAACTTGAGCTCTTTTTGTTGACTAATCACTTGAAACTCATTAAGCTAATCCATGAGAAGTGGCATGGTACCATCATGGCAGGTTACCAGCCAATGTGAAGTGAAGTGTGGCACAAATCATGGCTACAAAAGGATGCAAGATTTCTCTAGCATGTTTACCATTGTGCGATGGTGGTTTATTGTTGGTGCAAGATTGCTAACCTGAACATTTCTATTATGTGTCAAAGCTACCAAGATGATATGGATGAGATGATCTTGGATCGATTTCACCATTGTATTATGATTCAGTATGCTTGGAACTTTACTCTTTCTGTTTTATACAACACTTTGCAGATTCCTCTAATTGTAGGAAGTTGGCTAGCACTCATGTGGCAGCAATGCAACTTTGGATCTAAGTTGCCACACTATTGAAGAAAGGAATGACTACATGGTTGCTTTTCAAGGTCTTCATTATTTGTCTCATCTAATTAGATCAAATTGCAATTTGTTTTAACAATCACCCCTAGCCACCCTGAAAATTAGAATAAGTATTATAGTAAACTTTTATCAATCACATGTGAAGCTTCATTTAAAACCACTAAGCTTTGCAAATTATATCTTGACAAAATAGGCATCTTTCTCAAGAGATTTGACAATATTTGGCTTCAAATGGAGATTTTTGGCAAGAGAATCCATCTTAAGTTGAATTGGAGACCTTTACATGAATTGATTCACTCCATTTGAGGTCCACATGGGTGCTTGCTTGGACCTTAGTCTCCTTGTTGCTTTGGCTTAATTTGTTGGCTTCACCTATTTAGGTGGTTTTGTTTTCAACTAGCTATCTTTTGTCATATTTTATTTATAAAAAAATTTGCAAAATTTTTTAGAAAATGTAGACATCTCCACCAAAGACATGATCTTCTAGTTTTGAATACTCTTTCTTTTTGTCAATGGAAATTATTCATATGTTTCAAGAAGGAAGAAATTTTTTTTTCCCCTATATTACTATATTAGTCTAGAGAAATAATAAAGTTTTATGTTCTTTGCAATATAAATGACACTTTTGAATGATTTTTTAATTAAAAAAAGATCTTAGAAGAGTCTCAAGGATTAAATAGCAAATTTTGAATTCATATTTACAATCAAAGAGTCCAAATTATTTGGAATAGGTGTAATAGATAAATTAATAAGGGGTCTTTTTTTTAACACCACTATGATGACTTTAGAGGGACAAGCAAGGAGGTAGTTCACCCTCACCCATAGGTAGGTACTACATGCTTTCAACTTTAAAAATTCACAAAATATTACCCAAGAGTTAAAGAATCACAAAACAACTTAAAATAGTCTATTCTTGAAAACGACATTTAACCTTTAACCCTTGAGCGCCCTAGCAACCCAAATCTAGCCTTTCCAATTCGAAAAACGTTTGTATTTGACTATTATAATCTTTTGAGTGGGTCTCTCTAAACTTCCAATTGAAATGATTGAATTATGTATATTTTTTATTAGGAAAAAATTTACAAAAGTTTGGATTTCATTGAATTTGCTCTGGACACTCATGGATTAAATGCCAAGCTAGTGACCGTGGAAATCAGCCCTTGTTCTGAAATCGGCATTTAACCCTTAAATGCTAGGCTAGTGACCGTGAAAATCAACCCTTTTGGAACCATGTGACATCATCTAGTTTAAAAAACCAAAAATTAGTTTGGAATCAAACTAATGTAGAAGAACTCCACTTTCCACCCCTTGTTGCATTTCTAACCTACACAAGAAAATTCCTTGTCATTCAACAGACAAAAAACATCTACCATGAGGCATTTATGAGTTAACCCTTAAACATCGGGTTGGTGACCATGGAAATCAGCCCTTTTGGAACCGTGTGACATCATCCAATTTTAAAAAAAATTAAAATATTCATTGGGAATTAAACTACTGTAGAAGATTTCTCCATTCCACCCCTAATTCCAAGGATGAATAGTTGCATTTTGTACATCCGCATCGACCTTCAACGGTTAAGCATAACCCACCATTGACATTGATAGTAAAAGACATGTCAACCATTTCTAGACAAGAGTCGCATTTTAGAGCAGACTACCTTAGATTGGATTTCTCTTGAGATCACAAACAAACATTAATAATTAAATTGGAATTTGAACTTCTGAGACAGTACACCAGAAAAGGTGGCAGTTTTGGGTGCTGCTACCGTACTTACTCTAGTATTCAAAGTAAAGTTTCAATGGGGCCTGCCGTAACTGACACTCAGTACACCGATTTATCCAATTAGTGGGTGCGACCGATTACCCAAAATCACACTAAGGTTCAAATTAGTGACACTAACTTCGAAGGTGACGCGGTTTCCTTACTGTCCTGAGTGTCTTGAGAGGGTTGTGTTGATAGTTAAGCAGAATTGTTTAAATCCTGAACAGGGTGCTGAATTCCGCTGGCATAGTCACGATGATCAGGCTTCAACAAGCTCATGGAGAGCTCAGAGCTTCTTCGAAATTGGCAATGAGGGAAGTCGGCACTCAGGTCTGGTCCATGAATTCAATTTCAATTCCGATGACATATCAATGAGGTGTGCTTTCCAAACTTGGATGGTTCACCTAAAATAATTCATCTTGGCCCAGGAATCAATGTCTAGATCTGGACAAAAATAAGGCACAAAGCTTAGAGAGAAATAACACTATGACAGAAATTCAAAGACAGAAAATTGTTCAGGAAATATGAAGTAACTAGGTTCCGGGTAACTCCTCTAAGATCAGCTGAAGGCTTTGAGTTGAGAACCACCAGGATTGCCTGTCAAGAAGATTCGACGGCAGTCAACGAGGTATCTACAAAAGCTTACATGATACAATTCGACTGAAATGCAGAAAATTCACGAACTGCAAATCTACATCCTAAAACCTTTAAAAACCAGCCTAGGTGTTGAAACACCTAAAGAAACAATTCAACTAGCGAACAGACAAGCTTAATCATATCTAAAGTCACCTCCAGCATATCAAAAATACATTTGTAACCTCAATATAGAAAACTTGAAACATTTTTGTTCCTCACTGAAAGAAAAGGCTCTACGCTGAAAGACACAATTTCCACCAACAAACCTGGAGCTCGTCGTACTCTCCAAATTCCTCATCCCCTTAACCTACATTTCAGTCCATAAACCAATCTGATTGGCAAGAAAATTTTAAAAGCAGAAAACCACAACCATCAAAGTAGCTATGCGAAACTAGTATATTTGATAGTTTGATGACAAGACATCAGTGCTTTTCTTTTTGGCCCCAACTCTGGTGGACACAGCAAAGTACTCAAAACCCCGTACATGCTGTGTAGGAGTGGGTAGATTGGCAATCCTCCAAGCCAGTCAAAATCGAGTCACCAGAACAATTGGTCACGTTGAATCATCTGCTTTCTGGAAACTTTGTTTGGTATGCGACCGCACTCTGCAAAAATATAATCTAAATTAGAGCTCATGATAAAATTAAGTCGGAAGCAGTTAACAAACTCTATTGTGTGAAAAAGTATCCGTAAGCAAACTCACCATGTAAGTGGCTGTAATCATTTTCCCAGCAAACCATCGCCCATGTAAAGCCCGTTGAGCAGCCATGGCAGCAGTGATTGAATCAAAGCAGAGATAGACATGACCAGCGCTGTTTCTGCACAAGAAAAACAAGGAAATTAGATATGGCACCTACTCCAAAATACATGTATAATACTGATGTATTATCTTATCACGGTGACTAACATCTCAGTCGGGAGTATCAACATTCCAAAACGGAATAAAACATCGCAACTATTTACGATCGAGTTGTCAACATTCCTCACAAGAAAAATTGTAATAACCAAACTCTCAGATCGCGATAACTTAAACTGGAATACAGACCCTCAATAAATAGTCTTCTGTATTCAGGGTTTGTAAAGCAGTGCGAGTAATAATGAATACATGAGCAATAGAACATGTTAAAAAATTCTTGGTATCCATGAAATATGACGGGGAACATTAGAGAAAAGACTTGTGCATTCCAGCACACTTACTTGTCAACGAAGATATGCTTCACGGCACCAAACTTCGAGCATTCCTCTTGCACATCCTCCTTGATATCGAGGTCAAAGTCCTGATCAGACTGCCCAATTCGTGTCCCACCAAAAAATGGGACAACTGTTAGCATAATCGTAGAGGACCTACCAAATCATCCCCGTAACATACATTCTTGAAGAACAGAAAGTACCATAATCAAAATATCATGTCTAAAAACCAAACAACTTCGAAAAGTTTACAAGCTAAACAAATTGGACCACAGAGGACATGAAACATGAAAGGGAAGAGAACTAACCTCGCTGGTAGGGTCAAACATATTTTTTAGAAGTAAATATTCACTAGGCTGCCCAATTGCGTCAACTGCACCAGGTACAGGAGGAACCACAAGGCCAGGAGATCCAAGCGCAGCAGCCCCCAATCCGGTAGTTGCACCCGCTACAAGCATTGGATTCTGGACAAAAAAAGGCGGCCTTACTAAAGGAGTAACAGCAGGGGGTACAGCTGTTCCAAGAAGGCCTAGTGCTGGGGCTGAGGTAGCAGGCAAAGGAGCAGGGGCATTGCTGACGTGCACAAAAATCTCAATGTTAGTGAAACGTGTTTGAATATCAATACAAAAACAAATAACCAGGAACAGCAATCGAGTCACCAAGATGTTCAACACCTTGGGTCATTAGCAAATCAGCTTTGAAGATAAAGTAAGGGGTCAATAAGAATACCTAGTTCCACTTCCACTCCGATCCAGTTTCTGCATGAGGAGGGCTCTCGAACGGGCATTCAAAGACTGCAGACAACATTGCACGCAAGAAACGATTGTTAGTGAGATGGTTTCCACAACCATAGATGTTGGCTATTGCAAGCCAGTAACTAAAATAATAATATAAAGCATGAAGTCCAAGTTCAGAATCAAGTACTCACCAGGCCTCCGCCTTCATCATCGTCAAGTTCCCCAGGATGAACGCCCATGTCTTCCATGCCAATTTGGTCAGAGACTGCAGACACCTGGAAGGAAAATATATTGAACAGTCAAATACGATATGATAATTGAACAGTCAAGAAACAGCATATTCCAACCTATCCGTTTGTCCAACACAGAAGGCAAAGATCAAATCGTTCCCGGGAAGTAGATTGAACCTTAATTGGACGTCCTGCAAGCTCCAGCCCATTTAGACTTTGTTGAGCAGCACGGGCATCTTCCAGTCTAGCATACTGCAATAAGTTCCAACAAGCATATACTGAGTGATATGAAGTACTTAATTGTTTCATAAGATTTGATGAACTACACCAAAAAGAAACCTAAACAAATGAAACCCAGTCCTCAAAAACATACTCTGGCCCAGCGTGAGAAATCGCAGAACCACATACTATTGCGCTAACTGGTATGCAATAGAACATGTGACAAAATTCTTACCTGCACGAATCCAAAACCTTTGCTTTGTCCGGTTTCGAGATCAGAAGGTAGCTGCACTAGCTCAACGGGTCCAAAAGGCTCAAAAACCTGTTACAAATGGCACGAAATCCACGTAAAGTAAAAAGATCAGAAATGAAATAGACCATAGACGTCACATAAGGTAACCAGTTTTTTTAAGTGACCAGCTCTCCAAACTTGATCAAATAGGAAATATTCGCGTGTGGATGTCCAAGTCCAGAACCTTCGAAAATAAAGTAATACAAGTACTCCAAGCGCAATTAACACGCAACCACTGGCATCAACCTTGCAAGCACCACCCACTGATCTAGACACAAGAGGACCATACCAGCAATGCAGGAGCAAGTGATTAAAAATATATTACCTGACGTAGCTGGTCCTCTGTCATGTTGAAATGAAGATTCCCAACATAAAGACGGCGGGCACCTCCTGAGTATGGACCAATGAAGCCACCAGCAACTCCTGGAACCGCAGTTGTGGACTGTACGAGATTCTTCTCAGCTTCAGAAGGTTTTACCATGACCGGTTGATTCAATAGGAGCTGGCCTGACAAAGCTATAGCCATCGGGACTGACATGGCATCATAGAACTCAATATACCTGAAATAGGCATCACCATGCGGTAAGTTCGTCAATACTGATTCATCGACCATCTTCTAGAGAAGTAACATCTCATGGAGAAATATGACATTAATCAAAGGTTGCAGAATGAAAATCAGTGACGCAAGAAGTTAAGAGAACATCTTACCCAACTCCTTTGGAACGCCTCGAATTCCGGTCCATGATTAGCCGGACATCCCGCACCTAACAAACATGAGCTGTTAGTAAAAACCATAGCAGAATCTATTACACTGGAAAGTGAAAAGGAGTACCAGTAGAAAAGGATCCAAACCATGGGACTTTGACAGTACACTGACATCCTCATGGATCACAACCCCTCACACCTGAGGAGGGGCCCCAAAGAAGCTACTTACGCAAGTAAATCAGTTTAGCGCTCACCACAAGCTCCGGTCCAGAATCACAAAGAAGGCCACAAGTCTGACCTCATTGCAAGCAAACTCAGGTATGTGCACTGCAAAGAAGCAGAGGGTTTGATTCATACTCATTGTGTAATCAATGAACTCTCTGTGTTCCACAGAAGATTACAGAGTAAGAAAGCAACAGCATCCTAGTGAACCTTCGACCATTCTCTCCATACAAACCCAGATCAGAGTTTGTGACTTCGGGTATGAAATGAGACATCAATTGCTAAGCAGACACGCACTAGCAAAGACACCACGAGTACCATACTATACGTGTAGCTGATGACCTTTGAGAGAGTGTGCCTTTGTTTTACACTCTCACTGCAGCGCTTTACAAAACTAAAGTTCCGTAGCTCTGCTCTTACAAAAGGGCAACTAGACCAACTGGTGTAACAAAGGTCAGGCCTCACCTTTCCAGCCCGAGAGAAAAAATCGTACACATCGCGCTCATCCGCTTTCAAAGAAATCTGCATCATAAACATAATGACATCCCAGTTAGTTCAACATCATGGAAAACAGGTGAGTATCACTACATTCATAATTGACTCCACATGGATGTACAGCCTTTCGGACACTGTTAGAAGTATTCGCCAATTACAGCAACTGCTGGAACCCAAGGGAAGCCAGGAGAGTTATAATGTAACAACTCAGGCCAGCATGAGGTGTCAGGTTTCGCTTCCATGTAACTGCCGAGTTAGCACCTTTAGGTAGCAATAAAGGTTCCTGTAAGCTCTCAAGCAGTCACAGCAGGAAGTGGGAGCTTACACTGCCTGAAGCAGAGATAATATTATTTGACCAATCGAATAAACCTGCATGACCAGATCCCCCTCGGTCTCATTGCTGTACCCCTAAAAAATAATCTCCTGGGTGCAAGGACTCCTTAAGTTCAACTCAATGTGACCACTGGCGCAAATTATTCCCAGGGTCACAAAGATCGAGTCCTGCATTTACATGTGGGGATAATCCACTACCATCAGTTTCAGGGTAACCTGCTGGCCTTAAACAGAAGAAACGAGGACCTACATCTTTGAACATTTAAGACTTCACATAGTCCCCTTTCATCTCAGGGTACTAACTTCGGGGCTCGCTTATGGAAGGTACAAATGAGAAGACCAAAACACTTGGAATAATTCACCATTGTCACTGCCACACATCTATGCATGAAGCAGGCCGCTCATTCACACAGGAATTTACTCACAAGAAGAGGTGAGTGACCGACATATCGATGTGGACATAGCAACCAGTAACTGTGATAACGGTTGAAAATAACTCGGTTACAGCCTGTAACTCTCATATACTCAACATTGTGGTGATTGAATGAACCTCAACAACTCAGCTATTCATAATTAAGGGAAGTGCAAAACGGTACGAATCAAAAGTAGGGGAAAAAGGTAGTCGCCATGCACCTGATATGCAAAAACTGTCCTCTGATCCCGTTCAGGATCAGCCTCAGGTTCATTCGCCACCTGCTCCTCCTTACGCTCCTTGAGCTCTCGAGACCGTCTCCTGTGAAGACCACAAACCAAAAACTACTGTCAGAAGAGCTAGCTCATACAGACGTTTAGGGCAATGAATCATGCAAATTGCCGAGTCCGCAATGCTGAAGCTTTATAAACAATAGAGAGAAGCCAAAATTGCCGAGGCATTTGTTCAAAACTAAAGAACTATACCAGAAGAGCTAGCTGATACATTTCAAGAGCTCATAATACATATGCAATAAATCATGGCTATTCCATTCCATTTCAAGGTCCAGATAATCTTCATAAGCAAGCTGCAAGTGCCAAAACAATACCGGTGTTCTCGTTCGCGCTCTTTCTCCCGTTCTCTTTCTCTCTCTCGTTCCTTCTCCCTCTCCTTTTCCCTCTCCCGCTCCTTCTCGCGCTCCCGCTCGCGATCCTTATCCCTGCTGCGATGCCGATCCCGCGACCTGTCCCTCTCTTTCTCCTTTTCCTTATCTCGCTCGCGCTCCTTCTCCCGCGACCGCGGCTTCTCGCTGCTCTTCTTCACACTCCCTTCCCTCCCTTCCCGCCCTTCCCGCTGTCTGGACGCCTCCTTCTCCACCTCCCCTCCTTTTTCTCTCCCCTTGTCCGACCTGCTGCTCCTACTTCCCCGCTCCTTCTCCTTCTCCTGGCCCCTGTCCTCACCATGATCCCCGCGCACACTCCTGGAAGAACGATCGCGCTCTTTCTCCCCCCCGCCCCGCTCCTTCTCCCTCTCATCGTCCTCCGCGCGCGTGCGCTTGCTGCGGTGGTCGTGGACGTCGCCGGTGTCGCCGCTGCGGCGCTTATAACTGGAGTTGCGTCGGCTGTCGCGATCGTTCCCGTTGTTGTTGTTGTTGTTGTTGCCTACTTCGCTTGTTACATGGCTGCTATTGGTGTTGTTGTTGGCGGCTTTCGTAGCGGTGTCGTTCGCTTCCGTCATCTTCTCCAGATACTCGTACTCGTCGAACTCCATGGTGGCGGCGACGGAAGAAGGAAATTAGGCGCTCCGCCGTGCAACCGCAAGGCCGGGCAACACCGAGATGATAACACTGGCTGCTACCAAACCCTAGAAGACGGGAGGGACAGACAGACGGGCGGGGGAAAGGGTAAGGGAAAAGGAAAAGGGGGGAGACGAGAACGCAACGGAAGTCTGCGAGAAGCCAAGACTTGCGAAACGAAGCCCCTTGGCTACGTCCTGCCCAAGACCTTGGAGTGTCCTTTCTACATTTTATTATTATTATTTGTTATATTGTGAATGAAAGTGGAACGTGTGGTAAAAGCAACACCATAGAACACCACACACTTGTACATAAAATAATTTTAAAAATAGATGCCAAAATTTTAGAGAAATTATTTTTTCCAAAAAAATTAGCAAAAAATATATTGAAAAAAAATTACATTCCTAGCATTTATGAAACCTTATTTTTCAGGAAAAATAATTGTTTGGCAAAGGAAGGCCAATCTTGCCCTAAACTCATGGTAGTGGCATGGTGGGGGCCTATCATTCTCAAGAATTTATCTCTTAAGATTAATTGAATTGTGACATGTGGATATTAAAGATTAATAGCATTCTAAAATTGTCACATTGATAGGGATTTTTATATATAACTATCCAGTGAAAAGAGGTTACCCACCCTAGTTTGTATTAGTTGTCCCCCCCTCTCCCCAAAAATTTAAAGGCTATTGGTTCTTTTTTTTTAAATGCTTCCCCCTCTAGAATGCCATTGATTTCTCAAAATTTCTCAAGCCATTGATCTTTGAGATTTAATCTAAGTCATCCATCCGAATACGAATACAGAATCAAAATATGGTTACAAATATAGTACCAAAATATGGATATAGAAACTTGATATTAGAATATAGTACAATACAAATACAAATACAAATGCAGATGCGGATACAATATATAGATACAAAATATGGGATTTTCATTGTCCCATATTGTTTGTCATGTTAACCTCGTTCAAAAAATTACAAGGAGGGAGGAAGGGGGATGAAGAATTAAGAAATTAATTTTAATTAATAAAAAAAATTCTAAACCGGGGTGGGGGGAGTTTAAATTTTTTTAATTAATTAATTAAAATTCTGAGTGCATTATGACAGAAGTGTCACTATGTACTGAAAAGAAGATTGCTCCAATCAAATAGAAGATTGCTCTAAAGATCATATAAAAAATGTATAAAATTTAAAGATAATTATTTATTTATGTAGAGATATTTATAATTTTTTTGCTTGTTTACTTATTTGACACCCTTTTTAAAATAAATAATATTGCTATAAAATACTCTACCAATATATTACTATGCAAATATAAATTGGAAAACAACTAAACACTTCCCCCTACTAGACCTACACTAAACATTCCCTTATATCTACAATCGAACATACTCACATTCTGATTATAGAACATCACCTAACTCTCCTACAATTAATCTGGCCACCTCCCTTGTTCAATATCCCTATCTTAATTTGTAACTAGTGTACCCTGTGCCATTGCCATAGTCAAAACAAAAGAAAAAGTAATTTTTAATTTTTTAGATCCAAAAAATATTTCAAAATTCAATAACTTTCATACCATACGTCCAAAACCACAAAACCAAGCCAATGCACCCCTCCTTGCCAAGGGCTTTCCAACAATACCAAGAACATGATCGAGGGACGAATAGTTCGGGAGATCTCAACATGACAAACAAATTTAAGGTATAGATTTTTCCACTCATTCCACACCAATTATAAATACTAGTACATCTTTGACTCCTCATTCTTCAATACAAAGCATAACATCATAGACAATTAATAAAAAATGAATCTTCTTTTCAACAAAAAAATATAATATAATCATCTTTTGTGTAGGTATATGAATTAAAATATACAATATGGTCCATTAGTCCATCATCATTTGTCATCCAATATCTCTGTTTATAGTATTCTCCATTTGCAAGATATTTTATGCATAACCACAACAAACTTGATTGGTTTAGAATTTGAATTATATAATAGTGTAATTAGATGAAATAGAGCACAAATACAAATCTTAGGATGGATATCATTAAGGCAATGACTTTACGTAATATCATGTTTGTAGTTGTCTTAAAATTCTTTAATCCTTCAAAAGGTCATAAAATGCAGATAAAATGCATACACAGGGGCTTTGTTTATGCAAAATCAATAGCAAAACTATTCCAAAGGCTTACAAAAAATTCAACATTTATACCAACAAGTGCTCTATATGCAAAAATATATGCAAAAATTTCTTAGTGGTCAAAGATGAACTTTGTTGATTTGATATAAATTGTTGAATGTCTTAATGTATACAAGTATAGAAGTCAACCTATTCAATCTATATCTTGCTTGATATCTCTTAATTAACCTCTTCACTACAAGAGAAAGAGGTGTTTTAAGTATAGTCCTAGTAGTATAGTCTTTTAAGTAATGACCTTTAAAACGTCTTTTTAGTAAAAATTTACTGAAAACACATGTACTTTTAGTAAAATTTTACTAAAAAAACACCTTAAAGGTCATTACTTAAAAGACTATACTACTAGGACTATAATTAAAACACCCCTTTTTCTTGTAGTGTTTAATGCTCCAAGGCACCAAATTCTATTGTTGAAAACATTTTGAAGTTAAATGAAATCCTATCAAATTACTATTTTTAGTAGTTCTTTGAAAATTATTTTGTAGTCTATTTTTAGCATTCCAAATCTGATTTTAAAAATGAATGATTATGATTTTTTATTCAAGTATTTGTGCAAGGGCATCTATTGCAAATCTTGATTTTTTGACATTAAGGGCTCTTAGAAATGAGCTGCAAATAAACTAGATGTTTGAAAAAAAATCACATTAAAAATTCATTTAAAAAATTTGTAAAGTAGATTTTGAGAAGCTATTAATTGATTGGAGTTGTGAATGTTATGTTCTTTAAACTCATATTTTTTTGGTGACCTCAATTTTAGACTTGCATGTGAAAAAAGGATTGAAAGACTTCAAAATCACTTTCATAATTTTAATACCTTCATGATCAAACATTCTAACCTTTCAATCTATAATGATGTTGTTGTGTTTTCTTTTTCTTATTGATCTCCAATATATCTAGTTTGAATTTTTACAATTTTAATTCAAAAAAATTGGTACAACTTATTAAAATATTTCTTTTCATTCAATTTCAAGTAAATTTCAAGAAGCTAAAAAATCCCCTAGATATTTCATGAATTAAAGGAATCTATTGTGTAAGAAAATGTAAGCTTGAGGCATGGAATGTGACTCTATTCAAAAAGTTTGTAATTTAGGATTTTACGATTTGGAGGTACACACCTTAAGTGACTTCAATTTTTTTCATGAATAGAGTTCAAATTTGATGGAGACAAGTTTCAACGCCAATTGTAAGGGAAATCAAAAACAAAAGATCACTATGACTATGACCAAACGTGAAGGTTCCAAAACTATGATGTTTGGGCCAAGTATAAATGCATGAAAATTGATTTTGAAGAAAGTATTAAGGGATTTTCTTCTCAAATGATATGAAAAAACCTTGGAAAGGACATCAATGGTCAAGTTTAATTTGGCATTCTATTGTCAAATAATGAATTAAAGTTTGGAAGATGCTTGTATTTCATGAGATTTGTGTTTCTCTCATACAATTTTTTTAATATATTTTTTTTCAAAAGATCTATCATCTATTTCTAGAAACCTCTTTTGCCAACATTGGCAAAAAAATATGGTAATTTATATTTATTATAACCATAGTGGAGAATCAAATATTGAATAGTGACTAAAACTTCATGGTCACTATAGTATCTTCAAAGGTTACATGATTGAATATCACATGCATGTAGAAAAAACTATGAAGCCTTTTATTATGTCATACAAATTGGAATCATATCTTACATTTTGAAGCTAAAGCATGGAAGAAATAATTGAAAAAGTAAAAAGAGAGTCTATTAGTAGTTGAGTCTATTGGATTGACCTATTATTTTTTTTCCTTCAATTGCTTCTTCCATGCACTTACTATAGCCAAAATCAAAATGTAAGATAGGATTGTCAACCTTTTTTTAATTTATATAACAGGACTAAAGGATTCATCATATTCTTGATATGCATGTGATATCCAATTATATGATTTTCAAGATACCTTGGTGATAGTGAAGTTCAAATTACTGTTCAATGGTTTGATTTTCTACTACAAGTCCTCAATGATACACATTAACAACTAAACAATGCATTCAAAGCCAAGTATAAAGCACTAATAAAATCCCAGAAAGGCTCTTAATCCCATGTAGACCATGTGTTCAAAATTTGAACAATAGATCAATCCAAACATATCTCAAGTATACAAAATATTGATTTTTTCATCTATATGATTGTTTGTAGATTTTTAGGTAAATTTTCTAACTTTTTTATATAATAGAGCTTTAAGACTTTGATTTGCATATTTTTTATAGTTCAAATGTTCAAGTATATTTCACCTTTACAAGTCACTTTTCTAACTCAAAAAAGACCTTTAAAATATGATTTGAATAAAAAAATAAATCTGAATCTTTAAAAAAACTAATCATACTACTAAAATCACAAGGTCTTCTATAATATCACATTTCTACAATGTGTGATATTACAGAGGTCTGATCCCTTTGTAATATCATATTTATACACAATGTGGTATGGTATTATAGAGTTTCAATGGCCATTTCACCTTTGTAATATCACACAATGTTAAAATGTGATATTATAGAGGTATAGTGAAATTATGGAGGTTTCATATTTCTTGGCTTCACGCTTCATCTTATTTCCACAATTCTATGATTTTTTAAGCTTTGAATGTTTTTAATTCTAATGTTTTTTTCTTATTACCAAATGATTTGAAGCTTTATTAGATTGAAGCAATTTTGAACTCTACAACAAAGTATTTACAATTTGACAAATTTGCATTTCAATTCTTCAAATTTGGTCACCATCGTTTGTAAGTGAAGAAATTTATCAAGTGGTGGTGTCCTTGCAATATTTTCATGTTTGCAAAGATTTTTTTTTGTGAAAATTATGATATAAAGATTCTCTTTAATTACTTTCTATTGCACATTATATGTATTTCCAAAGAATATTGTATGAGGATGTTAATATTTTCATTTAAAGATTATACACACTTTATTAATCTATATTCTATCACATGAGAAATTGATGAAAATAATATAGTTAATGCGTAGCAAAGCAAGCGCCAACCGCTAGTGAAGATTTAAAATAATTAGTTAAAAAGATATAAATTCTTTTGAAAATTCTAAATAGCCAATCTATAATTACTTTGGGAGGAATTTTCTAGTTCTAGTTCAAAATCTAATTGATAAACATTGATTTATATAGTTGTAGATGTAATTGTATGGATATGATCTATGGATCATGTCTTATAGCTTTAGTATAAAATAAAAGTCATCATTTAATTATGAATTTAAGTTGTATTAAGTAATGCAACTTCAAAATTTTAGAAATTTGGACTATTTTCTATTTCAAAAATATGATTGCACTTTATACATGACAATTGGATAAGAAGGAGATTTAGCAAGGGAATAAACTTCATATATCATATCCTAATTCTTACTACATTCTTTGAATGAGCCATAGATTCATAGGGGCTAACTTTCCTTATCTAATTTGAAGAAGATGCCTAGAAGAAATTGTCAGATCTTAAGTCTCTTGGCCTTAAATGGGTTATCTAAAATAAATCCTTCTTTTTGTAACTTTCACCACAACATGTATTACATTGAAGTGTAAAAGAAGATAATGATATATTTAGAGTCATAATTCCATCTCTCCTTCCTTCTTTGAAAGAATGGTATGTATATTTTCAATATTTGATGGTCTTGATCACGTGTAAAGTCTAAGAATGTTACTAATGTTCAATTAAAGCCAATTCAAACCTCCCATCTCTCATTCAATTATCTAATGGCTAATATTCTTGTATCACTTTCACTACCATTTGGAGCACTAGGGGTGCCAAAAAAAAGTGGAAGATTTAGAGTCATAACCCCATTTCTTCAATCCTCACATTCTTTCACAGAGTAGAAGATCAACAAGAGCTTAAGGTTTTGATATGGTTTAAGAGAAATGCCCGAATACTTCACTAGTGGTTATTTAAGAAACAACGTGAGACCTATAACTTATGTAAAAGTTAGATTCAACGGAAATTAAATCATTTTTGTAAGAAAAAAAAGTATCACATGTATGGTATGAAGTAATGTGGACCCATGGGAATTTGATTTGGAAATTCGATTTTGGCACCAAAGTGCTCAATCAAACCTTTATATACAATATAGGGTACATTTTAAATGTTGGAACTAATCATTTAAAAAATACTCAAGTTATCATAGTATCACTATCTAATCAAAAAGTAACATCCCATATGGGATTATCAATGTTATAATAGTATAGTGACAAAGGTTTGTTTACAAGGAATTTTGTAATGGAATAGGAAAGATAAAGAATAAAATATAAATCATAAAGCCAATTTTTGACTTATTGTTGAATTTATAAGGACTAAAGCCAATTTTTGGTTTATTCTTGAATTTATAAGGACTAAAGCCAATCAATGGCTAATTCAACTTATATGAAAATATAGACAAATATTACAAATGAATTTCTTATTTCAAAGAGAGTGCAAAATACAAAAATTTCAGTGAAGACAAGTAATTGCTACAAGCTCTCATGAAAAATTAAAGATACATTGACTTATGGTCATTGCGTAAAATGACTCTACATATCCTAAAAATTCAAATAGTTATTGTGTCTATTTAATATTCTTTATTTCTAAAATAGATATTGTTGTGTTTTCTTTTCCTATGAGATCTCTAACATGTCTAGTTTGTATTTATATGGTTACAAATCCAAAATGTTTGTAATAAAATAGAATTAGGTTTCGACAAAATAAGTTGAAGAGAATTAATGTTATTTTAGTGCAAAATGTTCATTCATCTTTTTTCAATTGTTTTTTCTATTTGACTATTGTTTTTCTTTTATATTGAAACGAAAGTTAAGTCTACTTCACCTTTCAAGAACAAATTGAGACAACTTTCTTACAATTATTTATATTGAAAGACAAATTGTTAAAATTTTCTATAAAAGTAAGGCTACAATCATTTTTTTGAAGCACACTATATTACAGTTATTGTACTGTACATGGTAATGATCTATAGTCCAAAAAAGAAGGGAAGAATCGACATGAGGAGCTTCCATTTTCCATCTTCAAATAGGCAAATAAATGAACAACATCTCATTTTGGATTGTTATCTATTCATTTGTTCCAACTTAGATTAGTAGCGGAAGGTTTTCAAAGACACATTATATAAGTTAGTCTTAGCCAATTCGATACTCCTTGTGGGAGGGTTAGTTTTGTGATTTTTATCCTATTTTACATGTATGATTTATTTGAATGAATTATTCAATATGTGATGTTTGTGTATATATCATTTGTGTAGGTTCTATTCAACATTAATTAGAATGTGCTTATTTCACTAATCAACCCTAAAACCACATCTAAATTTTTGAATTACAAAATAGGAATATGTTTAAGTGCATCAAGTATTTTAAAACTACTATAGGGTGTAAGAAAATGGGCAAAAAGTAGGAAGAAAAAAATAGGGGCATATCTATTGTGGAATAGTAGCTAAATAGACATACATATATAAGGACTACAAGTTTTAGTGGAGCACTTGGGAATAAATGATTATGTCTAAACCCCGATTTGAGCCTTATGATCTATTTGTAGCTTTCAAATTATGTATAAACCTCTCTTAGCTTATCATTTTCATTGCTATGGGGTGCATAATAAATGGAAAAGACAAAAATGATTTGGAACAAAAATCCCATGATCTTTTTTACATTCTTTAGAAGAATTGTAAATTTCTTATATGTCATGTATTTAATCTAATTTAGGGTAGTGGATTGTGGACGAGAGGTTATGTCCAAGAACCACCTTGGTCATTTATTCCTGCATTTAGTTATCTAATGCATAAGCATTGTTGATTATGCAACCTTAAGTTGTGACGCATAGATTGGAAAAAAACCCATAAATCCATATGCTACAAATTTCCTATGCCTTATACTTATGAGATTTCCAAATGATTGATGTCTAGAATTATCAGAGGCCACAACAAAATACATTCTAAAATACACTAGACCCATCTTGCCAACATCCAGATATTTAATACATAATCCAAGTCTAACTTTCACCCAAGTCTATATTACCACCTCGATTGCCGCTTCCATTAACCCTCTAATTATAAGATTCCAAAAGAATCAACATCTTGTGATTTTGTGAACATTAATTAAAGGAAGCTACAAATCATTATTTTCAAAAATCACAACTAAGTTTTTATTACATAACATTACAACAAAAGCAGTGTTTTATGACTGCAGTGAGTCGTAAAATAAAAAAATATGACTCACGTAGAAATCACTGTAAATGACTCGGAATATGATTGACTCCAGTCGTTTAGAAGCAGTCGCTTCAGACATCAGTCATATTGGCAATCATATGGGGTTGAGGGGTATAAATACCCATTTTTAGCCATAGTATGCCAATTAGGCGTATACTTTGACTATCCTAGGGTTTTTTTGACTTTTTCTTGGGTTGCCCGGGCAAATAAAAAAATCCTATGTGGAATATGACTGTGTCGAGTCATATTTTTTGATGATGTGGAATATGACTGCGATGAGTCATATTTTTTGATGACGTGGAATATGACTGTGGTAAGTCATATTTTTTGATGACATGGAATATGACTGCGGTGAGTCATATTTTGTAATGATATGAAATATGACTACGGTGAGTCATATTTTGCAGTAACGTGGAATATGACTGCAGTGAGTCATATTTTGCAGTGATGTGGAATATAACTGCAGTGAGTCATATTTTGCAGTGATGTGAAATATGACTGCGGTGAGTCATTTTTTGCAGTGATATGGAATATGACTGCGGTCAATCATATTTTGTAGTAACATGGAATATGACAGCAATGAGTCATATTTTTTGGTTACATGGAATATTACTAGAGTGAGTCATATTTTGCAGTAATGTGAAATATGACTACGGTGAGTCATATTCTTATTAATGTGAAAAATGATTCTCATGAGTCATATTTTTGAATGATGTAGAATACGACACTCGTTAGTCATATTACTAACTATAATCACATTTTTAATGCATTTTAAATGAACATGATATATAACTATCATACATCAAGATGATTTGACAATTCAATAAAAAGCCTCATGCAATTAAAAATGAATACATAATATATGATTTTAAAGATGTATGAGAAATAATCATATTAAAGAAGGAGAATGCAAGAATAAATACAACTATCTTCATTGACATTTATTAGTCACTAATACAAAATATATATCACAATGAATCATTCACACAATCCAATAAGGCCTACAATCCTTACAATAATGTGAAGATGGCTTCATTGGGTTGTAAGTAGCCTCCAATGTCTTTGTTTCAACTTTTGGTGCCTGCATATACAATTAAAGGAATGAGAGGTTAATTTTTAGTGATTGAACAACAAAGCTCAACCTTCAAAGGCTTATAACAACATAAAATATGTAGCTCAAGTTTAGGATAGGAAGAATAAGATTGATGATGGAGGAAACAAGAAAAAAAATAAGTATTAAGAAATTACAAGAAGTAAAAATTAAGATGCAACAAGAAATAAAAAGCAACAACTAAGACACAACAAGAAACAAGAAGCAACAACTAAGACACAACAAGAATCAAGAAACAACAACTAAAACGCAAGAAGAAACACAAAACAATAAACAACAACTAAGACACAACATGAAGTAACAATTAAGACACAAGAGGAAATAAGAAGCAACAACTAAGGCACAAGAAGAAACAAAAAGCACCAACTAAGACATAACAAGAAACAACAAGAAATGAGAGTGTAGATGCAACAAGAAGAAATAAGAAGCAAGAACTACAAAACAAGAACTAAAAAAAAGAAAGAGTTCAAATGCAAGAGAAAAAAAGAATTTAAATGCAACAATAAGAAGCAAGAAACATGAAGTAAAGAGCAACAAGAAACAAGAATTGAGATGCAACAAAAAGCAACAACAAATGAGAGCTAAGAGACCACAATAGAAGGTAAGGAAGAAGAACCACAAGAAGTGACGGTTAGGGTTTCAAAACCCTAAAAAGTGGCGGTTAGGGTTCTAAAACCCTAAAAAAATAATGGCTAGGGTCTCAAAACACTAAAAAAGTGGTGACTAGGGTTCAAAATCCCAAAATGTAGGTGACTAGGATTTCAAATTTTAAATGATGGCTTATTTATATTTTTTTTAGAATTGCCCGTATTTTTCTTGAATTGCCCAAAACAAAAGAAAATTCACTACTATGAAAATATAATTGATAATGACTCAACGTTCCCAAACATGTTCCCTATGAAGTACTTTGATATTCCTAATGGCCGTATAGTATACACTTGTGAAGTACAAGGCGTAAAAATGACTAGTAGTCATATTTTGCACTCATATTTCTCCCCAAAGTGTTGGCCTTCAGAAATATGACTGCAAGCAGTTGCCAGTCATCCTCAGTCATAATTCTGCAGTCATAAAACACTGCCATTGTTGTAGTGTAACTTTCATCCAAGTCTACGTTGCAAACCTTCTTCATCATCTAATCACAAACTCATGAAATATTTAATGTCTACTATCTCAACATTCACAACCAATTACATGCAAAAATCACAATCCATTCTTTAGTACATAACTTTTACTTCAATTTATATTGCAAGGGGTACCTAGGGCGTTTTGCCACCCTAACATGTAACTATTAAAGTCACATTATTCTATTCTTTTCATGGGCTCTTAAATTGAAGTTCTTCTTAGGTATTCTAGAAACAAGATACTTCTTTCTTGGGACCTTGGAGAGAACATATTTGTGTGTTGCACAATAGAAGAATTTATAGTTTTTTACATACTTTTTATAGAAAGTTATTCAACAAGTTTGTAGACATGTTATTTGTACTTTGAAAGGGGTACAAATTATTCATTGTGTTTGGGAGGGCAACCATACAATTCAACCAAAGTATTCTATGTATAGCTACACTAGGTTGGAAGAATAAGCTGTGGTAGCACTTAAAAGAGACATTTTTTTGTTCTTTGACACTTAGAAAATGGCCTTAAATGAACACTTCTAAGATTCAAAACTACTACATCAAAAAGCAATTAATGAAAAAAAAAGTAGTATAAAGAAACCAATGAAAATTGAGACAATTTGTATTTCAAGGGCATCCATTTTTGAATTTGCTAATAACTTCATTAAGTTCTTTTTGGGTCATTTGACCTTTGAAGGAGGGAGACTAGAAAAAGTAAGGTTGTTGCCTTATTCATTGGAGCTACCTCGATTCTTGCTACTGTACCCTCATAATAAGAGTAGTTACAATACATTGGAGATTCTTCAATGAATTCAATAAAACTTGAAATTGTCTTCTTGTCCGCTAAACAATTTTCATCAAGTTCTTTGAACTTCCTAGCATATTTTCTTGTTAGATTGACACATTGCATTTTCAACAAGTTTAAGGAGTTAGAAGAGTTTATGTTATATAAGACATTTGGATGAAGGTTTTTATGCATTTAAAGTGCCTTATCCAAAGGATAGAAGGTAGAGCTCGATGCAAGTGAAGCAAGACCTCTTTCTTGTAGAAAAATTTGTTTAAAAGGATCTTACAATAAAATTCATTGCTTATGAGATTAAGGAAGTTTTTACAAAGAAGATGCTTTTTAACTATCAAACAAACCTTACCTGACAAGTCTTCAAGGTTCAAAATTCACTTGTTACTCCCTTTTACTAATGTTATGCACCTTCCAAAACCAAGATCTTGAAAACCTAAGGAGATGTTTTAAACCTAGAGGCCAAGTAAAATTCCCCTCAAAACTAATTGCACAAATTTTAGCCTTTTATCCAATAACAAGTGAGGATTTTAGGCCTCTTATACAACAAATTGGCCCAACTTCTAGGAGAAATTCTATCTATACCTTAAGTTAAGTTGTTTATTTGTTACGGTGAGATCTCATAAACTGTATGTCCCCTAGTTGTATTCTTGGTACCATTAAAAAGCTTTTTGCAAGGAGGAGTGCACAGGCTTTGTATTTTATGAAGATTTGGACCTATAGTGTGAAAGGTACATTTTTTAAGTCATTTGATTTAAGAAAATTCCTTTTACTTTTATTTTGTCTCAAACAAGCATAGGGTGTACTAGTCTATACCTTAATTTTTTTTTGTTGTTTGTCATGTTGAGATCTCTTGAACCAAGCATCCTCTAGTCACATTCTTGATACCGTCGGAAAGCTCTTAGTAGGGAAGGGTGCATGAGCTTTGTTTCATGGTGTTTGAACCTATGGTGAAAAAGTTATTGCATTTTGAAATTTATATGAACTAAAACATTAGAAAATTACTTTTACTTTTGTTTTGATTATGACAACGGCACACTAATACGTCCCTAAGTTATCACCTTAAGAGAGCCTCCACCCAATTCCATCCCAAAACCCCACTCCAAAACCCCACCCCAAAACTCCACATCCAATTAAGTTATCTCATATCCCCCACCTTTAAAATTAAAAATTAAAAAAATGTACCCCATCTTTGAAATTAAAAACTAAAAAAAATGCACCTCATCTTTTAAATTAAAAAAAAAAATTCTACCCCAATTTTACTTTTACTTTTTAATTGTATCCCACCTTTCACCCCCACTCACAAAAAACCCCACCCCCTTAAAAAAAAACTCCAAAAAAAGAAAAGAGCAGATAAGCAGGCCTTTTGGCGGAGAATCCTGCTCCCAGGCCCCCCTCTTTGCTTGGCCTTTCCTAGCCTGCTCCTCCTCTACTTTCACGTGGCTCCTCCTCCCCGCCTTCAGCGATTCCAACTTCCTCAGACTGAGAGCTTCCCCATTTTCTCTCTTGCTCCCAAACCTCTTGGATTCCGTTTTCTGGCACTCTTTTCTTCACACGAGCTTGTACTCCTCCATGCTCTTGTTCTTGCTCTTCTTCTTTCTTCAGCTTCGCATCCCGGTTTGCAAATGTCTGTGCAACCTGTGATGGTGTGTGTGGTTTGGAATTCACGCGTGGGTGGGCGGAGGAGTGGAATTCTAGCGTAGTGTAGTGTAGTGTAGTGGATTGGGTTGTGAGCTTGGTGGTTTTTGTTGGCTTCTTCCTCTTCTTCTTCTCCTTCTCCTTCCCCTTTCCCTTTCCTTTCCTTCCCTGTGGGCTTGTTGGCAGCACAGGTGCTGTGCTTCACCAGCTTTATGAATGTTGAAGCGGAGTGAGAACATTGTGCATCGGCTTTTCTCCCGACAAATCAACCGTGGCGCTCCCAATACTCATGTAGGATGATGGACGGACTCCTTCACCTCTCCTGTGTTCAATTGGTGGAATCGGTCGTGAATTGGAATTGTGGGGTTGTTTGGAAGGTTTCGGTTGTGGGTGTGGATGGTGGATTGGGTTTAGGGGTTTCGTGGCGGAGGGAGGTGCGACGGGGGGGTTGGTTTCTAGGGTTTGGGTTTGGGGTGGGTTTTACAAGGATTTGACGAGGATTCTGGTGTCAGGGGTGTAACACCTAGAGCCATCACTGTTCAAAATGCGACACCGACCTACATTTGGACCGAAGAGCGACACAAAAAAACTTCTAGATATGCACACGCTGTCTACAATCAAAACATGAGAGTTGAGGAGAGGGTACTTACTGTTGGTTTGTAGTGGACCTAGAGACGGTGCTTTGAAAATTCATAAGTTTTTTTTCATATGGTGTCATGCTTGACTAAATAATGCGTGCTGAAGTGCTCTGGAATCTCTTCTCAGTTGCCAATATGATCCAATAAGAATGGCGTATGTATGTTTTACGATCGTGAAGTTGGAATTAGTGACGGTTGTAGTAGGGCGCGCAGACTTGAATTGGTGGGAATTGGATGTGAATGTGAAGTCTGAGGTGGTGGAGGGAAAGATCTTGAATTTTCTAGGTTTTGATGATTTTGAAGAGCGATTTTTAGCTGGAATGCCAGAATGGCTGAATTGGGAATTTTTTAGGCAGTTTTGAGTTGGTCATGTGGGGACTGACTGACTGACTGAGCGAATATTATTCTACCTTTTGACGAACACATTGAATGTTCTTCTCTGGTTCGGGTGATATGAATTTGGACCCCACAGAAATTCAATAATGTCGAAGTAAATTCTCCTATTTTAAGCCTCTAGAGAATCCTTGTTTTCTTATTTAGAGGATGAGCAAGGTCGAGAGGTTCTGTGAAGGTTGGTTTTGGAAACTCCAAAGGCTTGCTATCATATGTCATTCGGATCAATGTCGGAGGAATGTGAAATAAATAAACAATATATACTCCTGTAGTAGGTATTTTACAAATTTATTTCTGTATTTACAAATTTATTTACTTCCAAATTTTTATTGATTAATTTGTCGAGCTGTTCATGAATGTGAACTATTTTTTCTTATTGCGTTGCAGATATATCAAGCTAGAAATATTGGTACTGATGAATGTGAAGCTTTGAAAGCTCGTTAGAAGACACATAGAGCTGTAAACATTGGTGCGCTTGAATAACAATTAGTTCTAATTGGGCTGCAGAAGCATAGAGCTGGAATTCTTGTCACCCATGAATGTCCAATGTTTCTGATCAAGCTGCAGATATATAGAGTTGGAGACCTGTTACTCATGAATGTTACGTGTATCTAACTAAGTTGCAAATACATAGAGCTCGACATGTTGTTACGCATGAATGTCAACTATTTTTAATTTGCGTTGCAAAATGCACAGAGAGTACTTTACCCCGAGTAATCGTTTCTCATGAGCGTTCCATCATTTTGATATGGTTTTGCAGACACAGTCTGCACGAGGGTTTTATGAAAATGTTTCGTGGTTCGAACTGATTTGCAAATAGACATATTGTTACGCATGAATGTCAACTATGTCAACTAATTGGGTTGCACGATGCACAGAGAGATTACCTTACCCGGAGAAATCATTACTCATGAGCGTTCCATCTTTTGATTTGGTTTTGCAGACACATAGTTCACGAGGGTTTTATGAAAATGTAGTCCCGAGCCACACGGTGTACGAAGTGGACTGCCCGGACCAGTGGTGGCGCCGCTTCACCAACGATGGGCAGTACCTGGTATGTTTCAGTCGGAGTTCCCAAGACCTCCTTCTCTACCGCCCTCTGTGGCTCTCCTACCCCTCCCATTCCGAGACGGTGGAGGAGCTTCCTTCCTGGGCCAGCAAGTTCGAGAGCCACTTCACCCTGCTGCACCGCATTCCTCTGGCCACGGGAGTCAACGAAGTCATTTGCAAGGACTTCTTCCTGTCCACGGAGAATAACTTGTATGGCATCTTCGCCACTTCCACGGTCCCGGATCCCAACGCCCCGGCAGCAAATGGGGCTGTTGCAGGCGTCCCTGTCATGGAGAAGATCACTTTTTTGATCGTTCGGTTGGATGACGGGGTCATCACGGCCAGATCCGTCTTCCGGGATGATTACATCCATCTGGCGCACAATGCAGGCGTCTTTCTGCATGATGACTTGCTGGCGATTCTCTCGGTTCGGTTTCAGAGGATTCATATCAAGCAAATCCGAGACGGGGGCTTGTTTCTGGACATTCGAACCATTGGGGAATTCTGTCGGGAGGATGACGAGCTGCTTCTGAACTCGCAATCTCAGGTGTATCATCCCTTCTTCTTCCAGCGTACACAGATTTTTTTGGATAGATAATAAGGTTCCAAGTATGATCATTCCTTTGCCTGTTAGATTATCAGAGTTTTTCTAAAGTCATGAACTATCAGATTCGTGATTGGATCACCGATACAGGCTTGCCAACACCGACTTTAACGTAGTTAATTAAATTCACCCCTACTGTTTCACTGAAAGAACGGCAGCACGGCAGCTCCCATTTATGAGGTTAAGGATAGCTCTAATATGCCCCTCATGACTCACGTTTGATTTCTGGTCGTAAATTTGTGCTGCACCCTCTTCATTTAGGTCCACTTCGATGCATAGATTGAAGCAATTAGTTTGAGATAGCGAGACTAAAGCTTGAACCAACACCTTACAGAACCTGGGGTAACTTAGTAATAATCCAATGCGTTTTTGATGCATTTGCGGTAACAAGTGTCGGAGCCACCTCAAAGACGCAACTTGAAACCTTGTTATTTGAAATATTTTTAGCATGTCACTAATGGGAACTATGTAAGCAACTCCTCTTCATGCTCATTCTTGTACTAGGACCAGTGTGAAGTTGACGCTGAAAAAACAAGGTAAAATGGCTGGAGGAATGATTTTTGCACTAATCAATGTGTACGGCTTACTGTTCTCACATGATTTCTTGTTGCTTTGACCTCTGCCTTCTAAAGTGATCCTGAGTTTTGATTTTCAAAGCTCCTTGAAATTGAGTCAGTCGTGGTTTTACATGTGTTTCTACTACTCCCCAACAATTCTGCCTCGTTCTCACTTTTTCGCTGTCGTCGTAACAGGAAGAGGCTCACTATCAGGAGCAGGCAACCCAGCGGAAAGCAAGGGGTGTGGGCTCCGAATCCGCAGCAGCTCCCCGAGGGAAGGAATTTTGGGGGAACAAGGCTTTTACAAGTAGCAGATGTCAACCTCCAGATCGAGCTGGCGACCCAGGTACCTCTCAGCGCCCAGGAACTGTTGCCGACCTGGACTCGCTCTACGACGGCTACTTTCGAGGCCTCTTTCCCAATGGCAATCCTTCACCCAACCCGGGCAACCTTGAAAATGTGCATGTGTGGCGCTTCATGGAAGGGAGAAGCAACCACGGGCGTCATTTAAGACTGGGTGGAGAGTACAGCAGCTACGAGGACACGTTTGGGCGTCACCCGGACAGTAGTACAATAGGGTTGGAGAGTTTGGGTGGCCGTGGGGAGTACCCCGCGTATGAGAGTGCTTCCAGGAGTAGCTCCCGCAGCAGTAGCAGCAGCGACACAAGGGATGCCTTGGAGCCCTCGGTGGCCACGAATGAAGAAGGTGCTCCGCGGACACGCCCTATGCCGACCATGTTCAGTGGGGCCCCGGTGAGGCGAGCCGAGTCCTCTCTCTCTCAGGACGAGCCAGGACCTTCCGTTTTCTTCCCGAGACCAGCTGCTGGTGGAGATGATGGAGACTCGGCCGTCACTGGAGGGCCATCTGGCAGGGGAGGAGGGGACACACATTCTGAGGGCCAGGAGCTGCTTCCGCAGAGTGGCCAGATGCTGGGTGGGCTGAAGCACCGCTTGTTGTCGTTCATCTTGCAGGATATCCAGGACTTCGACACAATTCCTGCCATTGTACGTTGTCGGTACACCGTGTGTTTGTTCGTTTTACCTCTGGAGTTTGTGTCGATATGACGAGTTTAGCTTGGCTGCAGTGGAGTATTTGTTGTCATAAGGTAGAGGCTACTTTTTGCGAACATTTTTATAATTGTGTAATAGTAGTGTGCTTCCATTGGTAGATTAGTATAGAGCTTACTGGAGAGATCACTTCGGGTAAAAGAGCCAAGCTCCTTTGAGATCAATTTGCTTTTTCACACAATGCATTTTGGGTGATTTCTTATGCAATCATTCAAAGTGGGACCGTGTAGAGCACTATTGAAGGGACAGCAGACAGACCCATTTCCATTTACAAAGATCGTTGGCCACAGATATTTACCCACGTCATGATCACATCCATCTTGCTAATTGAAAGCCAACTCAGTGTTTAAATAGATGAGTTGCTGTTGGTTACAGGGGTTAGAGTGTCGGACGCGATCAAGTCCCTAACCGCTTTAGTATTCTCTACCTTAGGTATGTTTTTTTTGTACAGCTTTGATTACGATGAATTTGATTTCTGTTTGGAAGCAGAAGGCGCAGCGGAAGAGGTTTTACTATCACTTTCAGCACTATGCGGATCTGGTAATGTGGAAGGTATGTAGCTGTTTTACGTTTCCAGCTTGGTCAGTTTTGTGAGCATAGTCCGCTGAATGGCTGATCCCAGTGTGATGTAGTTGATTTGGGTTTCATTGCTGTGTGTTGTCAGTTATCTATGTATGAGGTTTCTGTTGTTTTTGTTTTTTTCCTTTTCCACTTTCTGCGATTTGTCCTTTTTGTCTCCTCTCGCTTATCGTTACTTTAATATTAAGTCTACGTAGTCTATGTACTTAGCCACACAGATGTGTATATTGGGGGATAGAGCTTCCAGCCTAATCTGCGCCAGTGTAATGATAGGTTCAGTTTTTGGATCGCTGTCACCTTCTTATTAAGTTTGGGAGCGCCGACGGATTGGTAAGTATTAATTTCTGAGTTTTAATTCCTGAGTTACTCTGTGTCTTGCTTGATATCCCCGATCACCCATTGGTCTCTTCATCTGTTTGTTTACTGCTGTCACCATTTTAGAGCTACCCCTGTTCTATTTTTCTTCATGCACACATATATTTTTGTCTTACAGTCAGTCATGGGGGTTAATTAATGCAGGTGTCACGAAATGCAGAAGCCTCCAATCAAACTGCATTTCTGGCAGTCTATAATATGGAAACCACAGACATGCTTGGCTTTTATCAGGTACACTAGAGGTCGCCTATACTGAAGTAGATCCTTTTTTTTGGCGCTTTTTTTTACACTGTCCTCATGAACATTTTAGCTCCTAGTCAGGGAATGTAGCTTTTGCTGTTGCTGAGCTGGTGGTATGTTGTGTCCTGGAGCAGAACTCGTCCGAAGAGCTTCTGCAGTGTTTTGAGCGATACTGCGATCACTTCAGAATGGCCCCACAATACCCTTTGTACATGAATTTTATTTCTAGTTATTCAAACAATTCCTTTGCTCGAGAGCAGTTGCAGAAGCAGAAGGCAGCTAGCGCGACGAGCAAAGCTGGTGCCTATACGCAGGTAAATCCCTTTGTCATCTTAGCCCTACCACTACTTGAGATCACAAGAAATCCCACTCCTTGATTGATTTGGTGCAAGTCTTTGTTCTCTCTCTTTTTGTTCAATATAGACCTGACACCATTCCAAGTAACGGAAATGAGCATGAAGAGTTGTCACTTACATGGTACTTATGTTGCATACTAATCATATTTGAGAGAACAAGAATTATAAGAAACTTGTGTTCAAGTAAACGAATTTTGTTGGACATCCAATGTAACAACTCGTAACATGGATTGTTACATTGAATGTCCAACAAAATTTGTTTGCTTAGACTTCGGAAAACATTGGTTTCTTATAGTGAAGGTTTCAACGTATCTCTATGAGGTGGATTAGGCACTTATTACCCTTATTCGGTATTAGGTGTCTTAAATGAATACCGATTCTTTTAGGCTTCATATCCCAAGGTTGTTGCTTTTTTCTTGTGAAACCCTAAACCCTAAACCAAGCAATTATATCTCTGATCTAATCTGTTTCTGTTAATATCATGAACTTTTTCCCCATTTCATACAGCGTAAGGTCACGTAAGGGACTGACTTCCAAAAATTCTCGGCTCTGTGCACAGGTGGTGAAAAGAACATTGGGCTTTCTCCCCCACAACTCCCAATCCCATAGTCCGTCACCTTATTTCGACCAATATCTCTTTCATTATGATGAGAAGGTTTGGCTTCTTAACAATCAGATTTTTGTCTGTCCTTTAATGTCTTGGACTGCTCTTGGTTACATGGCTTTCGTTTTTTTTTATTAATTCATCAATGTCAAAATCGAATGTTTATAAAAAGTTAAGAAAAGTTATAAAGTTATAAATGTTTATAAAATTTCGAGTGAAATTTGTAGAAAATAAGTAAGAGCTCTGTCAAAGACTTCACTAATAAATAATAAAGGGCTAGTGTTGGAAGGGTTTAGAATCGGTGGTCAACATGATTAGAAAAAGTTAGCACAACACATGAATCACACCATTTGGCATTCATATTCCACTATTGGTACCTTGAATTGCATGCATGTATTGGCATTCATATTCCACTACTGGTACCTTGAATTGCATGCATGTATATCATTGGTAAACAAAATTACATTGTTTCTTGCTTTTATGATTCTCTTAAATTTGAAAGGACATGACATTTCATTCTCAATGAAGTTGTGAATTAATTTCAAGACTACAAAATCAAAATCATATTTAATTCATATAAGTGTAAACAAACTACTTTGGGTGAAAAGGAAAAATAAATAAATTCCGTCGTTGCAAAGATGAAAGACATGTCACACTACTACAGTAGTGCCCATCTTCAGTAGTGCCCATCTTTCTCCCCAAAGGTGCATTTTGTGGTGGTAGTGATTCTTTCGTTCCTGAAACTGAATATTCAAATGCTGAACTGGGGTTGCAGCTCATATCAGCTACCGATCGACACAAGCCTTGTATGGAGCATCCTATCAAATTTATATCTAGGCGGCGGCCCAACACTCTCAAGTTCAAAATCAATCCTGGTATGTATGCTACTGCCTTCGTTTGTTAGTTTCTTATTTATTATGGGACATTCACGCCGGCTCTTTTGAAAAATTCCAGACTTTGACATAAGACCAGGAAAGGTTCTACATAACTATTACAAGTAGAACCTCTCTTAGTGCATGGTGCAGAGACAATGCACTAAGAGAGGTTTTATGCATTTGGACAGGCCACAAACCATGTGTCTTTTCTATCTTGAATTCACAAGGACCACGTGTTTGCATATTATGCACCAAGGGAGTATGTAGTACTTGTACTCCCTCCCTTGGTCCCAAAATGATTGTGCACTTGGAACGTCATGTTTTTTTTTTAGGGTTGTTTTGTGTAGGTCGAAAAATTACTTCCTTGTGGCTACTTTTATTCAAGTTGAAATGAACACATACAATGTTCTTCATTGATTCTAGTGATATAAAATTTGGAACCTTTCTTAATTATGTGGTCAATGAAATTGGCTCATAAAAATACCAACAAAATTGTGGACCATCATTTTGGGATGGAGGGAGTCACTAGTACTATAGAGTGTCTTGAATTTTTTTTTTTTTTTTTTTTTTTTTTGTGAGTGGTTGGAATAGATGGATGAGATATGGAAGTGGGTTTGAACCTTTACATGTATAGTTTGAGAGGTCTTACACTCATTTACATATGGTATTATTCAGCTTCACACTTGGAGTAAAACATTCTAGGAGTTTGTGTTGTGGGCTGAATTATGTTAGTGGTGTACATTTCAAAACATGGATGTACACCACAAACATAATTTATCCCACAATGAACTTGCTCCCATTTGGTGTAAAATGGGGTAGTTTACCTTTTATATGTTCCAACTGAAGTTTTCTTCAAATCAATCATCAGAAAGTGAATCATTTCATTGTTTTATCACTATTAAGTACTGTTGATCATCTTTTGAGTCCATTGTTTTATTGGGAATATGTTTCTTATGATTTTTTGGATTTTTTGGGTTGTAATAATGATTTGGGGGAAATGGGGTGGCAGGTACTGAACTGGGTTCCAACGATGGTCCTATCAAACGTGTAGCATCATTTTTCTTCCACCCCATATACCCATTTGCCATCTCAGTGCAGCAGTCATTCATGCAAACTACCATTGTAAACTTTCACTTTAGGAAATGAAATTTTTTTTTAATGAGATTCGCGATTTGCAAAGAGCAGAAGGAAATGAATGAATGTTCTTGAGTGACAGCAATCAGTCCTTTTTCCAGCATTTGAAAATCTGAGTGTAGCGGTATGAACCTTGTTCAAATCCTCATGATTTTTTTCACTCACTTTAAGATTCGGATACAATCATTTTCAAAACCTAAATTTAATTAGATAGCATTACCGAGATTGTTTTGAGCAATCCAACAAATTAGTATGTTCATTTACATAGTAGAGAAATGAGTGTTTTAAGTATAGTCTTACAAGTAATGATTTTTTAGGAGATTTTTAGTAAAACTTTATTGAAAATACATGTATTTTTAATAAAATTTTATTAAAAATCTCCTAAAAGGTCATTAGACTTTACTAGAACTATACTTAAAACACCCTTTTCTCTATACTTGAAACACCCTTTTCTCTTGTAGTGATAAATATGTTAAAATTGACTACTTTGATCAACGGGACAGCATTTTTCATGGGTGTTTCAGTAACTCTAGGCCTCTAAGAATGTTTTCGAGAGTGTGAGAATAGAAATGAAGGTTTAGAGGATATTTTGACATTTATTTTGAGAAGAAAGAGAGAAATAGGTCTCATTTTAATACAAGATATCATCAGGCTTCAATATGTTTGTCACCGTCCATAGATCACTAACCACGCCCACGGCAGCCAGCTGAAATGCTGAGCTTGAATACTGTTCAAAAGCTCCCGAATACTAGAGCCAGGGTAAGTTAATATCAGGCTCATCTGTAAGCCTAATCTATGACGTCACCCAGACAATGAAAGAAAAATATCAGAGACCACCATCATTGTTTTAGAGTAGATTAGAAAAAAGAGAAGCATTTCGTAACAATTTTACACTGTCGCAGAGAGATCTCCATTCCGACCAAAAAAAAAATGTTTCTCCCTCAACTTCTGCCTTGTACCATTCCCACACTGGTACCTAAAGCCGTCGTGGATTTAAATACTCTGGCATTAGAAGAGATGAAAAACAGAGCGCTCTAGAGTAATATGATAACACCGTCCAACAGTAAATCCTCTCCTGCAGCAGCTACCAGCCAGCATGAGCCCAACTGCATGTCAAACTGGAGCTGCAAAATTTGGGACACTGGAAAACGCACATTCCCTTGCAACGAGATGCTATGGAACTCGTAGGGTCTGTTTGCAATTCAGCCCTAGCTTCGACCATTTTGCTTGGGCACCTTGCCACTCAGCACTTGAATCTTGTGCTCCTTCAGTCGCAGCAACTGCTCCAGTTTCCTCACCTTGGCCTCCAAGAGCTGCAACAGCCATGTCGTGATGTACATTAAGTTTCTTGAACAATCAAATCCTCGATCAAATTTCAGTGAAAATCTTGTTGATTGGACGATAGTGAATACAGGAAACTAAGGTCAAGTCTTGGGGTACAATGCTAATCGAATTCTTTCAAATGAAAGAAAAAACACTACTTGCGTTGCATTTGATCTAAAACATGGAACAGAGAAACCACTTGCATATTAGATAGCCATGTTGGCTACGAACTTCAGCATCTGATAGCCAAAGCAATCATAAATCTGTACACTTTTTACCTCCACAATTGCAATTGCTGTTCTAACACTAGAGTTTAGAGCCCTGAATTTTTGGTTAGATTTGTTTCTAGAAGTTTGAAGTAAAGGTCGTCACCTCAATAGTTTCACCAAGTTCTCGAATGTGGGAATCTTTTTCCTCCAACTTTGCATTCATTGAACTCAGCTCCTGCATATTGGACCCGCGGCGAGGGCTCTATAAAAATTTGAATTATTTAGTCAACCCAACTCATCCCAACTCACTGGTTTACTGAGTTTTGAACATTTAGCAACTGAAAATTAATTTCTTGAACATTAACAACAATGTGCAATACATCAGTACAGAATTATGACTTCCTAACCATTATAGGGAATGAAAGATACTACGGTTTGCAATGGTTGTAGTAATTTGTCAACCTAGATTCTAATCGAAAATGCTGACAGCTAAATGACTATCCAGCCTAAATTACACAAATAAAATGCCAAATACTGGTTATTGTCTCATCAATTAGAAAAGGATCAGAACTAAAATCCTTTTTTTGTATTCTAAGCCCTTGCATGTGGAGATGTGATTAGCTTGGACAATTGCTGCTCTGGTGACACCAAGAAATTTTAATATTTTTTGGCAGAATCACAACGTTACAAAATAAAGCCACAAATAAAATCCCTGGAACAGACGATATGCGAGAGTAGAGCTTACTGTTGTCGAGTACTGCTCATGCGAACCTCCTCGTCTGCCCATCCATCCACCTTGATTAGTTAAACTACTGTTCAATTGACTTAATGCATGACATTTGGTACTGCAATCGTCTACCTGGTTATGAACTTATTGCTTTGCTCAATACCAGAAATTAGAAATGGTAACCTTTCACAATATTTTGTGAAAATGCTTTGTCATTTTTGTTTTTTGATATCCGTAACACTCTTTAGCCATTGAAGTGTTGTACCCTATCTAATTACAGATGCTAAGGACTGACAAACTGCTGCTCCTGCTTGGTTTAATAACCACTCGTATGCAACCATAGGCATCAATTCTTACATCATATTCTTTTTACATGTCTCAACCTTCCTCTTGTTGTACTGAATATAAAGAACATGAGAACAGGCATCATGGATTCTCAAGATTCAAGGCGTCATGGGTGATTCGACAGTGTCACAGGGTCTCTCTAAAGAATATTAAGTCATATGATACAATATATATCCTCAGTGTTTCGTTAGTCAATCATGTGTATCCATGTGAAACTAAGCTGCAGATGTCATCTTCCAAGAAAAGATCTATAGAAGAATAGTAGGGCTCATACATTGTCAAGTTATGACTTTGAAAGTGCAGAAGAAAAATAATTCTGGTCTGCTAAATGAAGTGACTGGAGGAGGTAGTTCTACTAACTGAAGTGAGGGATTTTGAGTACATACAGGTGCGTTGGAAGGTTGTTTCTTTTTATGCTTTCTTGCTCATGGACAAAGTCTTGTCGAATTCCATTGTCTTTCATTTGGGACTGGTGACCTAATCCTGTACAGTACAATCCATACACTTTTGTCACAATCAAATTTATCAGCATTAGCAACATAGTGTTTTGGTCATCTTCCCAACTGTGAACACGGAGAGCATATCGAGGGTATATAGAGCATACGCAGGGTGCTCCTTGGATGCAAAACGGGGGCTCATTGTATTTACTTATTGACATCTCTCTTTGAGGATTACGGTGTCGTGTGCGATGGTCATGCAAAGAATCATGGAAATGTCCACCTTCCGAAGACTCTTTAATGTGATCTGAGTCTCCACTCAACCCGTTTGGTCTGTACTTTGCTATCTGCATATTTTAGAGATATAGATCACAAAATCATTGCGCATTAACATACTCATATGGTTCACGATTACATGTTGCTAATACCTTATTAAAATTCATTTTCTTATAGGAAGTGATAGAATATCACTGTGGCAAATTATAAATGGTCATTCCTTATCTTTCATCTGCTAGTGACGGACGGTAAAACGATTGGGTACCTTGTATTTGAGAAGCTTAAGAATCCTCTCAATCATCTGTGGCTCACAGCTGGCCACTGCCTCAATGTCCTCTTTGGTCAGTGAGAAATGGAGACGCCTGAAGACCTTGTCTGTACACATACAAAGCTCACATTACTTAAATTCATGAGTGTCTAATTGCAAGTGATAAACTAAAAAAAATTGTACGTCTCTTTCCAAAAAATATACAGTACGGTCTTCAGTATTTAACAATTTCAGAATACCAATATTCTTATAACCACATGTCACAATTATACTATCGAATAATAATATCATCTAGACACTAAATGTATAATCTGGCAGAAAAAATGGGAAGAAAGCGTACGTACTGTTGAGAGTGCTCCAGTTGTAGATCTTCTGGGCAAGACCATTGGCAGCGCTGTAATTATGAACATCCACCAATCGTGGACAATAGTGCGCCACAACCTCTGCTGCAAGAACTGCCAATTTCTCCAAGACATCACAATATTATGTACTTGACCGTAAAACTTTAAGAGTGGCCTGAGAAACCTTGAATATCCATCATGTCCATTCTCTCATTCTTTAAATGAGGATACAGCAGAGAGGTTGAGGGATCTAAAAAGAGGATACAATGTAGGCACAAATGCACATAGTTGTAAATGAATGGCTGTCGAACGGATCAACACTTTGAACGTGAATTCCCTAAAATATTTGTAAGTAAAAAAAGGGGCAAAATTTCAATGGCTAAAGATTGTTATAAACAATGATTTGGCAGTGTAGTTATTTTATTTCAGAACCAAGTCATATCATGACTTTATCAATAGGTAAAGGTAATTCTACCTGCATCGCTGAAGTCTCGTGATATATTGCGTTTCGGTCTTGAAAGTGGAATTCCATCAATCTGCCACAACACAATCACAGATTTAACCAAAGCCATCAATGAAGACACCAGATGCACACCACTCCTAAACAGTTTTCTTTCGGAAATCCTGTTCTATCTATCTTCATTGCGACAAAGGCTTGTTGCATCTTCCGTTGCAATCTAATGCTTCCTCCAACAGGTTTCTGTCATGGACTTACCTAACCTCGTGTATTCACTACAAAATGGCTATCGTCCCTGTAATGCCATTGAAGAATAATAAGCTGAAAACTACACATGTATCTCTCAAAGTCTTGACTTGGTTTCACAACTCCGCACTCTTAACATCTTCACAAGTCATCAGAACTGGTGGTGTTTACCAGATGAAAAAGTTCAGTAACAAGAGTGGAGAACTGACAAGCTTTTGCAATAAGAACAACACTGGTCCTAAGACTAGCGTGAATGAAGAGTAGTTCTACTAACTACTAACTGCAGGAAGTCCCTGATCGCTCCTATCGCGGGAGAGGAGCCCTGATCGCGGGACAAATTTGCCCGGGGCCCCCACACTAGGACCGTACCCTCGTTTCAAAGGAGATTAATACCCTAACTGAACATCTAGAATTCTCTTAACCATCTTGAACTTTCAACCAACACTCTATTGAAACGAAAGAATTGTAATCGTGTGTTAGGGATAATGGAGAAGTCGAAACTTCCTAGATTTAGAATAGCTAGAAAAATTAGGGCAAACGATTGCGCTAAGAATTGCGTTAAGGATTGCCGGTTACACAAGACATAACATTATCAACCCCATCAAACCCCAACAGTGGATCTGAGATAAGCGTAGCTTGTTGGCCTTTGCTAAAGCCTAAAAGTCAACAACTGCAGAATATTTTGAAGAATATTTCGCCATTAGACATTTATTGGGAGGAACATCCTGCCTTGTTTGATAATAAGATGAACTTAAGTTTATTTCAGTACTGAGTTCTTTTGGAGTACGTCACACAGAAACTTTCTACTATCCAAATTTGGTTATATTTTCGACTAACATGTGCACCGCTCTTCATTCACTGAAACTGTCCATAATTTGTTTTGGCTCCTTTAGGTCACGCTTGTCATTACAGTCAAATAGGTCATTCTCAAACCATAACCTAAATCCATTAGGAAGTTCATAACTGTTTCTACAACCACGCAACTTCTTCACGGATACAACAAACTTTCCAAAATCCCTCAATGGAAATGGCAAGAGATAAAAGCGTGATCACAACAATTGCAAGATCGACCTCGCCAATAGAAACCATGGGAATGCATAAGAAAGGCAGGCAAAGAAAAGAAAATGGCGGAAGTCCACACCCAAGTGTACAAAAGAGGGAGCTCGTCTTGCGAAACATCCATGATCGTAGCCGCAACGCCGCAACAACAGCATCACTGGCGTCCTCCAAAAACATCCTGCACTATGCCCATTCCAGGGTTCCCGTTCTCCTTCGCCAAAACCTAAAGTATCGTAATCTCCCAACCACGCAATCGCATGCTTCAATTCTTCCAACTACATGATGTTGGATACATTCACAACGGGCTACAAATATATCACGTCGGCATGACAGAAAGTTCTCGATTTTCGACAACCGATTCCAGAGAGGAAAACCTGGGAACCCCCGTCGCCGCCATAACTTACATGAGACTCCAAAGACCGTTACAAAATGAAACAGTGGGCAAAATCACAATGCTGGGTTCAGGAATTTCATCGAAATTTTTCTACAAATTTTGGAAATGGGATGGAACGTCGGCGATGGTGGTGGAGAATTTAGCTACGGGGGGTGGAAATTGGTGTGGGTAGAGAAGGGTCCGGGGGGGGCGGCGGGCGGAGCCCTCAAGGCGGGGCGGGTCCTGTCTTGGCGGCATTATTTCAAAAAACGGTTGCTCTCCCTCGTAACCGTTACACTAAAATTGGTAAATAGTGTTGGGTGATAATTAGTGTTGTTCCCTGTTTTTTTATCCCAACACTATTTTTCAACTTATGTGTAAATAGTATTGGGGCACTTAACTCCCGATGTCAAACTCGCCCTTCCCTTGGAAATTCCAATTTCCGCCTCCCGTCGTCAAATTCTGACCCTTCCTTCTCTAGAAAACTTCTCTTAGTGTTATTATTGACAATTAGTGTAGCCAACACTATTTACCAATTTTAGTATAGTTATTCTACTCTTCCATTTCTTCTTATGATCATAAACCCCGGTTGCGACGAAGAAACAATGTCTCTCTTTTCATTTTGTTATTCTTCAAAGTACTAAGGTACACCCAAAACCACCACATTTTGCTAATGAGCTTATTTTCTATTATTAGACTGGTCAAATTTTCATATGTTCTTGTTGGCAAGTGAAAGGAGGTTCCAACGCACTAGAAAACGTGGCATTTGGATATTGTATGCAAAAGTTATTAAGGAATGACGTTTGGTTCTAAAAGTGTTTCTTCTGCATAGGTACAGAACTGATTTTGGAAATGTACATATAGTATAAATGGTGGTTTAAAGTCAGTGGCACATTTGGATGTATCTATTGTATAGTTTGGTTTTTGAAGAGGTAGCTACTCAGACTTCTTTACAATAAGAAGATTTTGTTGATTAGAAGCCTCCAACCACTCTTATTAGAGTTAAGGGTGGATTTCCATTTACCTAGAGTTGGACAAACCTTGCATAAGAGATCAAAAAACCAAATAAAAACTCTACTTGGAAGTGTGGAACAATTGTAAGAAAAGAATTAAAAATTTGGGAGGAAATTGGGCCCACAACATTTTGGGAGGAAGATTGTTAAAAGTAGGGGAGGCAAGTTTTTGGCTTTTTGAAAATTAGTATAAAATTGGACTTGAATTTTTGGGATGCTTTTAGTTTGACAACAAGGAAAATCCACTCCTAAAATGTAGTTTCTCACATTGAAGTAGAAATCTCATGAAACTTGACAAAGGCAATTATGACTTCAGAAAACTCATAAAGTGGCTTATTTCTAATAGTGACGCAACATAGAAAATTGCTTTACAATTCTTGGTGACCATATAGTGGACTATAAATGTTTTCAAGAATAATCTATTATTTAGACTACACATAGCTAAAAAAATCTAAATTCAAATAGTCTTTGTTTAATACCAAATGGTTGTAGAGGCTAATTGGGGGAAACAAGGCTATTCAAAACATGTGCCTAGATGATGAAATAATCTAAAATACACTCCAAAGCCAAAATTATTGTAATTTGAGAGTTGCAATACACTACACTAAAATCATTATAATTTGTAGAACAAACTCATGAAATTCCTTGACACATCCTTTCAATGGCCATGTGCCATAGTATTGTTGTTGTCCTTTTTAACATTAGGAACTTTACAGTGAAACAAAATTTCAAAGGTTTGTAAACTTCAAGTACTTTGAACTATTCTCACAAGATAGGTAAAATGACTGACATTAGAAGATCTTCTAGCCTTAAAAAAGATGATCTAACCCCTAAAGGACCATTTGTCCCCTTAGGATAATTTGGGCCCAGGTAGGTTCCTATTGTCTCAATTTGTAGTGAATGTTTGTTAAAACTTTTGAGGACGTGTGGTTTTGTAAGAATATAATTTCAAATTATAAACTATATAATTTTATTTCAATCAATGCCCAGTAGAAAAAATTATGGCACAAATAAGCCAAAAGTGGAAGTCAACAGTTAGCACCAAAAAAACAAAACAAATCAAAATAATTATTTTTTCCTAAAATTTTATATTTTTGTCTACATTGAAGCTTTGATTCATTCTATTTAGACCAATAATGAGAAAGTTATGGACAATCTTAGTTTTTCAAGTAATCTAAGAAGCTTGTTGAAAAAATAACTTATAAGATTCAAATTATAACTTATTGTGAATGCAGTTTTATAATTTTTTAAAAAACTATTAGACACAATTAAGGTGTTTTTTTAAAACAATCTCACCATTGGGATTATTATATTTTAATTCCATCTCAAAGGTATTAACGATTTGATTTTTCCTTCAATCTTTAACCTACTTTTACTTAATAATTTTTTAATGAATGAAAATTAAGTGTTTTTTGTTGAATCTTTTTCTTTAGATTCTCAACTCAACTAAAGTAGAACTACCCATTACCACCATTTATTCAATTCCCCCACCTACAAGTTCCTCCCATTTCGGTCATTGACCCATCTTATTACCACAATCTTACTCATCCATGATCATGATGGCAATGCACTGGGGAGCGGACACATCAGCCCACGCTTCAACAATGGTTTGGTTATGCTTTACCAAGGGTCTACTCACAGTTTTACATTTCAGCTTTGAAAAATCACCAAAAATTCAATTCTTGTCAGAATGTCTTCATTTTTTTTGCAATTGACTTCTCTCAAACAATCCAATCTCGGAAAAATATGAGAGCTCATAAATAGCTTCTCCAAAGTACCTAGATAGCAAATCTGTATGATAATGGGTAGTTCTACCTTATTAAACATAAAAACTTAAAAAATCAAAATCAATAGTACAAAAAATTTCAATTAAAAAGATTCATAGTCAAAAAATCTACTCAAGCAAGTTGCAAAAAAATTGTTTTCTTCACTTTGGATGCAAATATCTTGCAATCTATGTGGTTAAATTTGATGAAATTTTTACCACATGTTTTTAGATAAGTTAAGTCCTAAATCCTATGGTTAGATTTTTAAAAAGTTAATTTTTTGGTTTTCTTAGGTGAACACAACAGAAGTGGTAGTTTTGAGTGGTTTTGACAAAAAAACATCCCTGAGGCTTTAAGGGTTAAAACAACTAGTTTTATTTTTTGTGTAGCCTAGCATTGTAAGAGAAATGGAAAACAAATTTAATTCATCCATATATATGTTGAAAAAGTAATTTTTCCTATTTTTAGCAATGAATATATTGTGATCATTTCACGGGGAGGACACTCTCACTACATTTGAGGTACCCATGTGTGGAGGAGTGATTTTTTGACCCCCTATTTACTTTTGAATAAAATATAATTTCATCCTAAAATTTTGAGCTTTGTTTAACAATGACTAAAGGTTTCTATTGACAAAAAATTTCAATTCCAAATAACATAAGATATATTGTCTAGAAAAGGTTGAAAAATGAGCTAAAATGGCATGTTCTCCAACTACAATATTTATAGAGTTCACATGAAGATGACTATTGCATCAATATTCAACCAAAATAAACTTTCAATAGAAAGCTATTCTATAGAATTTCTTTTTCATTTTTCAAATTTTTTTTCTTATATAATATAGAGGTGTGAAAGTTATTTTCAGCTTTATGGTGTATCTTTTTTCTTAAAAAATTTATAAATAATTACTATTAGCATAAAAAATACCAATAATTCAAAACATAAACTTTTAAATTAGTAAAATCTATCCATAATTTTTTTTAAATTAAATTTTAAGATGTATTACATGTATTACTTTTTCCGCCGCACATGGGTTGCTAAAACGTGGAGAGTGTCCTCCCCGTGGATCACTTGTTACATTATATTTTTGTGTAAGATGTGAAATCAATTTATGTAGGAAAAAGAAGAAAAAAAACCTTGAAAAAATGCAGATATTATGTATAAATTCTTTTCTAGCTATACTATATTGTCTAAAAAAATTGAAATCTACATTCCCCTCCTACCATAGACTCTTATGGGTTAGACTAATACAAAAGACTGTTTTATTTATATATGAAGTAGCTTTAAGTTCCATGGCTCACACAAAAGATGTTTCATTACTTTGAGCCTATAATTCTTGGGTGTGTGGCAATGTCTTGAAGAGCCTTGTACATTGCCATATAATGTTATACTAGATGGTGTGAATAGAATTGTTTCTATCAAATAATAGGAACATTATTTGGAATTGGCAAAATGATCCTACACCAAATGAATAGCTTTCACAGGATGAGTAATTCTTGGAAGGACCACATCAAAAACCAATGGGAATTATGACTATTCATTTTCAATCTAGATTCTCATATTTCAACATTTTTTTAGATCTAACTTCAACAAGTGATTGTTTAGCTAAATTTGGAAGATATTGTGTTCAAGATATGTTGTAAACCCCTAAAGTTCCATTGTCCCTATAGCGGACAAAATGGATTTTGGGTACGCCCTTATGATCTCAATTTTTACTGAATTTTTTTGAAACTTTCTCATAAGATAGAAAAACTTCTGAGCTTTTTGGGAATACAATTTTTATTTCAATCGATGCTTGGGAGCAAAAGTTATGCCACAATAACCTCAAAATGGGGGAATTGGGTAGCAAAAAAAATTCAAGAAAAATTGAAATAAAAGTTTTCATTTTTTTTTTCTTGTAAATTATATTTTTTTCTAAATTGAAAGCTTTGATTCATTCCATTTGGATTAATGATGTGAAAGTTGTGGAGCTTCTTGTTTTGTGGGCAATCATAGCAATTTCTCGAAAGAAATTTTTTTCTTTTATTTTAAATGTTAATATCTTTCAATCTATATGGTCAAAAATCACAAAAAATTTATCACATAATTTAGATTCTAAAAAGTATTTTTTAAATTTATTTTGTTGGTGAAGTAGCAAAAGTGTTACTTTTGAATGGTTTTGACAGAAAAACAGCCTTGGGACTTTAGGGATTAATCACTAGAAAATGTATTGTAGCAACCAAAATAAAAATAATTTTTTAAATATAAACATGTAAAGTAGAATGAAAAGCATAAGATATAATATTTACAAATTAAAGATGGATTTTCAAAATAAAATTATAATTTTCTATTTCAAATTTTGATAAGAACAACTACCAAAAGGAAATTGAGATAGTAAGATTTTTTATTTTTAAGTACGACATTATGAAATAACAAAAGTTTCGTTCAGTTACCATGTCCGATTCTAAAAACACATATTGCTAATGTAAGACCCATTCTTATATTGCTATTGCTTCTTAAATAACAATATGGCTTTGTTGCCTTGGGAGTTTCACCTATTGTTGTATGAAATTAATTATGAATCTCTCCTTTTTCTATCTTTTTTTATCCCTCCAACCTTATGCAAAATATGAGTGGTGTCTCAAAGCTGCATAAGGTAGGTACACCCAAAACCGCCACTTTTTTGCTATTGAGCCTATTTTCTATTATTACACTAGTCAAATTTTCATATGTTCTTGTTGGCAAGTAAAAGGAGGTTCCAACGCACCAGAGAACGTGGCATTTGGATACTGTATGCAAAAGTTATTAAGGAACAAAGTTTGGTTTTGAAAGCGTTTCTTCCACATAGGTACAGAACTGACTTTGGGGATGTACATATAGTATAGATGGCAGTTTAAGGTTAGTGGCACATTTGGGTGTACCTACCTTACATACTCAAAAGTATTTTGATACAATGGTTTTTGAAATTTCATACTATGGGGAATTCCATTAAAATGGCGAAATTCCACATGCCATTTACACGAGTCAAGAGCACATATGACTGCACTTCTCGACATGTCAACCTCATAGATGTGCCAATTCTATCCCCAACAAGTCCAAATTGCAACACAACTCCCATGTTTCTTCACCCCCGTGTCATCTTTCTATAAATTTCTTCCATTTTGCAATCCCCCTTTGTACCATTTTCAGGGAATAATCGCCATTTTAATGAAATTCTCCATTACTGCAAGCAATGAAGGCATGTTGTCTCTTTTAAAATTGCTCAAATTTGTATTAGTCTTCCCTTCCAACACATCATATTTGGATCCCTCCTTTTTTTTTTACCATCATGTGGTAGTGATGTCATATCCAACTTTACATTGAACCTATTTAAAGGACATTGCAAGCTCAATAAGCATTTTGAAAGTCAAATCCTTAATTTTTACATAGTTCTTGATTTTAAAAGCTTTTCAACTTAACTAAGAAAATATGGTTTCATTAATCAATTTTTATTACTCTATTTAAAAGTTTGTCAAAATTGTTAAAATTGTAATTTTTGTGGCACTTTGAAGATAGTATCTTGGAAGCTCAAAACACATCACTTTTTAACTTTTTCTATCAAGTTTCTTTTGGTGTGAGTTCTAGGAGTACATCAATTACTCAATAATTTTTGTCACTATTATTTTCATTTTTTATAAAATCCATACTATTTAAATATTTTTGTAATTACTATGATTTTTACAAAAAAAATATTTTAAAAAACATGTAAATTCAATTTTAATTTTTTAATTATAAAAATTTGAAGTAAATTTTAAATTACTATATATGAAAAAAATCAAAATTTTGAAGTGTGTATTTTAATGTTGAAATCTAATGAAATTTGACCAAGCCTAAACCTTAAATGTCCTTTTAGGGTTAAAACATTTATGTCTTTTGGGGGGAATATTGTTGTAAAATAAAACACATTTAAGTAGACATTTCTATTTCAAAAGCTCTAATTTATTTCTCAAAAAACAAATCAATATAAAGATAGAGGTGTCTGCCCTAAATCCTTTTTCTATATAATAAATTAGAGTGACATAAACATTTTAATTTCATCGAGTTGAGGTCAAGGAATCCGCTTACAATATTTCATTTACAAACTGACTTCAAGAGTGGACTACTTGTGGCCCTCATTGTGGAACGAGAAAAAACACAAGGTCCATAATGGAGCATTTTTGTGGCAAAGATGAAAAAATTTACAAAACATTTTGTGCCCCTCTCCCATGTTTTTATTTTTTTGACTATTATTGTGACAACAAATAATATGGAATATTGACACCTTATCCCATACTAATATCCACATATATATACCACAATACATTGCTAAACTATATATCATGTATCCAAAACCCTTTCGTGTTTTCTATGTGTATTGTATGTTATATAATATAAACATATTGTAAACCCTAGTCTTGACAACTAAGGTCGCCAAGGATGGCACAATCGAATGATGGACATTTATTTGTTAGACAACATTTGTCTATTTATTTAATTTTCAAATTCAATTTGATGTGAAAATTGGTCAAATACACCCAACGTCCACATCACAAACATTTGAAGATAGTTAAATTTAAGCATTCACACTACATGCAATGATATTAGTGTATGAGCGCAAAGATGTTAGCCTATGACCCTTGAACCTAATTGTAGATATTTACCTACAATTTGTTGAAGGTGTTTATAACATATGCATCTATAACATAGAAAGAATTTGTAATATAGTTACCTATGACATAAACACCTATAACTATAGAAAGTGTCTATAATATAGATTCTTAAGCTCATGGGCTCATAGATTCTATGCTCACATGCTAGTTCTTTTTAGGCTACATGTTGAAAAAGTTGTTGTGTATGGCATTAATTTACTTAGACCTCTCCCTTGTGGCATGTACTAGTTTTAACAACTTTTTATCTATATATAAGGTAGGAGGTCCATCAATTGGCCACCTAAGTGTTGAAATTGAATTTTGGGGATTTGAAGCTTCTTAAAATACTTTTGAGTAAATTTTCCTTGAAAAACATGTGGAATTGGCATTTAACCTAAGTTGTTTCATATTTTTTTGGAGCTTTGTGAAATTAGTCATGAAATTCTAAAATTGAAATAGCATAGGGCTCTAAAAGCACCCGCCTCCTCAAATGTACATTGTTTGAATAATTACACATTGCACATTTAGTATAGTAGCGCACCCCAAAATAGATACAAATAGATTCCTGTGATAGAATTTTGAGTTATAATTATTTTTTGAATAAAAATATGTGAATAATTTTTTTAAATTTAGATTTAATACATTTAATTTATAAATTAAATTTCTATATTTCAATCATTTATTTTTATTTTTATTAATTTTAATTATTATGCATTAATACTTTTTCATGTATTTGTTTTGGAATGTGATTGAAAATGAAGTTTTTAAGTTTAAAATTTTGATAAATTCTCAAATCTAAGATCAAATATGGACAATTTTTGCTATCAAAGTTTGGATAGAAATTGGTAAATCTCATATTATAATGAAAGCTTTGTAACTCAAAATCTTTTTGATAAATTAATTTTGACATATTGATATTTGGCTATAAGGATTGATAGGTTGATATGGTTCATTTTATTCCTCATTGTCATCATATGTTATATTTTAAAAATTGGTCTAAGATTAATTTTCTTAACAAAGTGCACTATTGTTTGAACAACGTAGGTTGATTATACCAAGCATTGGCCATGACCTATTTTCAAATCCAATCATATGAAGGCAACTAATAATATAATAAAACGATTTATCCTATTTTTGTTTGTGATATTAATATATCAAAGTTATACTACTTCAAATTTGTATATATCAAATTACTATTATATTGTTTTTTATTTCTCAAAAGTAAAATTTGTAGTAATACAAAATTTTCAACTTCACAATTAGAATAAATTAGTATAAGATGTCTATTTGTTATTATTTATGCCAAAAAAATGACATTATGTTTTATGAGATCATTAGGGTTAAATAGTGAATACTACAAGAAATGGGCTAAAATTAGATAAATATGAACAATTTTGAAAAAATTCATTTGGTTTTGTTGGAGATTGAATTGTTAAGCTCCTAACCAACTTAACTTATATATTTAACTGAAGTGTTCTTTGAAGCCAAGTCTCCCCTTCATTATTCCACTAGTGGAAATCTTGTTTTTATAGACGAGCCAAGTGACCACAAAAGTGACCCAATAATGGTTTTAAGACCTAGGTCTTGAATTCAATCAAGTTTGTTAGTTGTCAAAATTAAGAAGTTCAATTTTTTTAACCTTATTGCATTTCATCTTCCTAGACCAACTAGTATTATACTTTGACACCAACAAAATGAACCTTATTTTATGGTGCATGTAGACACATTACCTCACACGACATATAATATGTTAATAGAAAATTGTGCAATCCAGATCTAGAGATCATTGCAAGAAAGATTAGTCAATTTTGTAGTATTTTGCCAAACACTAAGAATACCAAAAAGAAAAACTCTAGCAATGATTTTGGGCCATTGATTGCACTCTATATCTGTTGTATTATTGACAAGTGTCCTTCACAAGTACTAGATAGTGTTAGTTGTACCTACTAGTACTATATCCCAAATTTTCACAAAATGGATGTGTCAAGGTTTTAACTTATAATACATCTACCATGGTTGAAAAAAACTAAAAATTGACCATTTTGAGGACTTAGTATTGATCAAATTTCACCAAAAGTATGAGCTTAAATCCATCTTCAATATTTCAAAGTGCACTTGCCATGGAACCCTATTTGCATAAATGTAAAGGACATAAAATAATCTACTTTTAGATGTACGTAATACCAAACATGCCCACCTATTGTAGAATACACCATAGAAATTTTAACTCTAAAATATTAATTTTAGTACTCAATGTACTAAACTACCATAAAATTAAAAGTATGACAAATTAACAAAATTAACTTTCAAATATAAAATAACTTTTTCAATTTAAAAAAAGGGATATGGTTAGAATAGAAACATCCATCTCCAATAGAAAAAACAAAGTTCATCAAGTTCATACTACAAATTTATAGCAAATAATAAATTTATTACACTAAATGTGACATAAAAGGACAAGTATTTCTTGTAATCACCCTCGAGCAAACCTAAAAACACACTTTACAAGTCAATCACAATAGGAGGAGGCCTCAAAGGACATTGAGGCATTTAAGACCTCATAATTCCTAGATGTCGTCTTATTCAAAGTTAGTTTAATCTAATACAATAATAGAATTACAATTGTTACTACTGAATAGGCTTGCTAAAGACTTGATTCCTTGTTTTTGTTGATAAAAATTGAACATGAGTGTAAAAAGTATTGCAAAAATATCATGTAAACCACAAAGAAGCTATTTAAATTAGATTTATGTCTATTTAAGTATCTAGCAAAAAAAATCTTTGCACATTCTTCCATTTATTTTCAAAAAATTCTACATGTTTTGAAAGATAAAAGTGGAACTAGACATTTTATCTTCAATAGCTATCAATAGATAAAGAAATAATAAGAGTATATTTGTAGTGACCCAAATAAGACCTTATAGCTTTTAATGGGCTCACCACGCTCCACTTTCAATGTCACTTGAATCACAACTCACTAGTACTACACATGCCACAAACCCACATCATTAATGCCAATTTTTCAACTCATGTTACTAAGTCCCAATTCCAGGGATTGTTAATATACCCCCATACATGACACCAAGCATGTCACTTGGTGACATGGTGTGAAACTTCTATTAATATCCACGCACTCGGTGGAGTTACTACTCCCCACCAGTGCTAACCGCCTTTGAATATCATCCCAACTCCATCCTAAACCCATGATATACTTGCTACTTGCACTTATAAATAATCGGGACTGATACCTTAGGACACATTAAAAAAAGCCTAGCAAAAAGTGAAACTTTATTCAACCAATGCTACGGGACACCTACACTAGTGTTCCATGGTGCCTTAAACCTGGTGGTGAAGTTGCATCATCCATCTTGAGTCAATGGAACTTATTAAGGCTCTAAAAGGAAGGGAAGAGGGAGACCAATCCCTTCTATAGTACTCTTTGTGGCATTCGACAGTCTTCCCCTGTACTAGATTGAAGGAGGTTCCTAAACACACTTGGGTTTTGGAAAACCACCCATTTTCAACCAAAATCACAAAGTTACGCCACTGTTTAGACTCTCAAACTTTCAAACGGCGTAACTTTGCGGTCCCAACTCTAAATTCCACATACAAGTCTATTTTGAATATTTACACAATAAGTAGATGCTAATGGACTACTCACTTGTCTCATTTGGACAAGTTCTCACAAAATTATGACCTTCCAAAGATTCGGGCTCACTAGAAGAGGCATCATGCTTTCACCACAACCTTTCTCTTGGCCATAACTTTTGACTCATAGCTTAAAACCTCATAATGCTTGTCATTATAGCTTTCTTATATTTTTAATTTTTCAATGATATACTACATACCATATTTTCATAAAGGATTCATTAGGAACCTCTCACTCCTAGTCCTTTAGTGACCTGACATCACTAGAATACCATAACTTTTAACTCACAAATTCAAATCACGTTCTTTGAACAGTTGGATGTGTATTCTCAAGGTCTTTTTAAAAATGTATGATATACCATTATATCTTTCAAATATAAGGCACTATTTTTCCCTATTTGCTCAAGAGACACCCATTTCTTCCTTCTTAGGCTCTTGCCAGGCTTGGGAAATCACCCCTCAAGGTCCTTCTTGCTCACTAAGGAACTTCATGCACCTCACGGGGGGTGCACTACAAAGGAAATTCATGGGTGAGGAGCGACCAAACCCTAACTACCCATTCCTACTTTTCCTAATTACTTTCTAATAAACTATAATTTCAACCTACAATTTTGAGCTTTGTTTAACAATGTCTATAGATTTCTATTGTCAAAAAATTTCAATCCTAAATAACATGTGATATATTGTCTAGAAAGGATTGAAAAATGAACTAAAATGGCATGTTTTTCAACTAAAATATTTATAGAGATCACATGAAGATGACTATTGTATCAATATTCAACCAAAATAAACTTTTAGTAGAAAGCTACTTTATAGAATTTTCTTTTCATTTTTCAATTTTTTTTTCTTATATAATATAGGGGTGTGAAAGTTATTTATAGCTTTACAGTGTATCTTTTTTCTTCTAAAATTTGTAACTAATTATTAGTAATATAAAAAAATACCAATAATTCAGAACATAAACTTTCAAAGTAGGAAAATCTATTCATATTTTTCTTTTAGAAAAAAAAATTTAGGATATAATATAGGGGGTCCAAAATTTGGTCGCTCTTCACCCATGAACTTCCTTTGTAGTGCACCCTCAGGATGCACCCCAATGAGATAGGGATGTAATACTATTTCATTACTTGACTAAGCAAAATTCAAAGCTTGTCAATTTCTACTTGAGAGCAACACCAAAAACCCTTTCAAACAGTTTAGTTATCAAGTGATGAACTTTTGAAAACCTAGAGACACCAAAAGAAAAAGAAGTGCTTTAAGTGAGTTTTGAAGTATAGTCTTTGATATAAGATAATAAGTAATGATCTTTGAGGAGATTTTCAATAAAAATTTATTATAAATACATGTGTTTTTGGTAAAATCTTACTAAAAAATCTCCTTAAAGGTCATTACTTATATCTTATGTTTAGGACTATACTTTAAAACTCACTTAAAACACCATTTTTTCGTGTAGTGAGATAGTATCAAGTCCCACCCAACTTGTCCTTTGTATATTCACCCAAGGCATGGATGATCAATCTGTGTATTAAAAATCACTAGAAGAAACCAAAAATTTTGATGTCTAAGGGAACGGATTTTAGGTGACGTTGAAGAAAACAACCCATGTTTTTCTGACAACAATTATCTCCACTGGACATCATTATTGACATGAAAAATATAGGTTGTTTTTTTCAACGTCACCTAAAATCCGTTCCCTTTGACGTCGATTGTTTTTTTGAATGTCACCTAAAACAAGGTTTTCTTATAGTGAATGGTCCACTTACAAAGGGCACCTTTATAAGCCCGTGCCATTATCTTATTCCCGCCTGAGCAAGTCTTAAGCTTAAAAGTTATAAAGGTTTATTCCCTTACAATTTTCAAGCTAAGGCCTCTAATTTGCAGCATTCTTGAAATTGATTTTGCATATCATTCCATCCTCTTCTACCAAATCTAAATATCAATGAGATTGGGACACATTTTAAAGTACTAATACCAATCAAAAGCTAACTCATAACTCAAGTTATTTTCCAAAATTGCAACTTTATTACCAAGTAAATATACAATATACAAATGCATAAATGCCCTGTTTATACAAGTGTTGTGTTTCTCCTCCACTAACAAAGGTTAATGTTCTCATTAAGTCTTATGCTCCTTATTGTTTAGTTGTCTACTTTGTTCAAACCGGTCCACCACTTCTGTTGCATTTGCCATGTCTTTGGCATTTATCCAAGTTGCTTCCTTTTTATAATAGCCTTGCCATTTTACTAAGTACTCCTTGCCCCTCTTGTTAGTGTTTCTACTCTTGAGAATACCTTCCACCTCATATTCAAGATGTTCTCCAACTAACTTCAGAAGAGGCCGCAACACCTGCTTGTGCTCCAGTCTTAAGGTATCTTTACAATATGGTTTTAGCAAAAAAACATGAAAGTTGGATGCACCTTGATTTCTTGTGGCAACTCTAACTTGTAGACATCTTCAAACAAACGTTTGGAAATGACAATTGGACCTACATATTTTGCCATGAATTTAGGAGTTAGTCCTTCAAGTAATGTGAAGTTCTTAATATTCATCCACACATAATTTGACTATTTTTGGATATTTCTGGCAACATTTACTTTAATATTGTCACATCCCTATCTCCTTGTGGTGCCTGTAGTACCTTAGTGAGCAAGGGGGACCTTCAAGGTGACTTTCCAAGCCTTGCAAGAGCCTAAGAAGGGAAAAATGGGTGTCTCATGAGCAAACAGGATGCAATAGCACCTTGAATTTGAATGGTATTTTCATTCTTTGGTCTTTGTGGCTAAGTATTTATTAGTGTTAGTTGCAATAAATATCCTACCACTCCTATTGTCTATTAATGTTTGAAATGATTTTTTCTAAATTATTAGCAAAATTAGACAGTTTGGAAAAAAAATCCAAGAATTCCTTGGTCTAATGGCTTGAACTTTGAAAACCCTCATAAAAACCCTCATTTCACTAGAGACAACAACCAACTATAGTCAATGGATGAAAAAGCTTGGTTCTTGTGTAGACACTTGATATAGAGCAAAGTACCTATATACACTATAAGATCAAGAAAACGGCTTGAAAGTACCATAAAACCACATAAAGATTTGTAGGTGGTTGTGATGTAGACATAGAAGAAAAAATCAATATTCATAAAGAGACATAAAAAAACAAGTTGGATGATTCTATCAACATTGTAACTAGGATTTGAGTATTGAATCTATACTATGATGTTTAACCCCTAAAGTCCCATTGTCCCTACAAAGGACAAAATGGTTTTTGGGTAGGCTCCTACGATTTCAATTTTTATTGAATTTTTTTGAAACTTTTTCATAAGATAGAAAAACTCATGAGCTTTCTTGGAATATAATTTTTATTTCAATCGGTGTGTGGGAGCAAAAATTGTGCTACAATAACCTCAAAATGGGGGAGACTAGGCAACCCAAAAAATCCACAAAATTTTTTAATAAATTTTTTAATATTTTTTTTTGTAGATTAGATTTTTTTTCCTAAATAAGAGGCTTTGATTCATTCCATTTGGATTAGTGATGTGAAAGTTATGGGTCTTCTTGTTTTGTAGGCAATTATAGCAATTTCTTGGAAAAAAATTCTTTCACTTTGAATACTAATATCTTTTGATCTATAAGGTCAAAAATCACCAAAAATTTACCACATGATCTTAGACAAGTGTAGAACAAGATCCTATGGTTAGATTTTTTAAATTTAATTTATTTCGTAGATGAATATAGTAGAAGTGGTAGTTTTGAGTGTTTTGACAAAAAAAAATGGCCTTGGGACTTCAAGGGTTAATACATGAGGCAATGAAATCATTAGACTATAAACATATGAAGATAGCTTTTAAAATAAGGATGTAGGAGGGCAAGGTCTTATGTATTGTGGGATTTGGGGGCATGGAACAAAATCCATGAATACACAAATGTAGACTAGGAATGCAACATGGAAACTTTTAGACAAACCAATTTCACAAGGGAGATATGGCCGGTAGACTTAGATCAACTCTAATCTTAGATTTAGAAAATAATTCAATAGTATTTAATATTTAAGTGCTTAATTGATAGTTCATACACTAATAGTAGATTAATTTAATATGATTTCACTATAATCTACATGTGTGGCCATCCTAAGCCACTTAGCCATAAGCATGTGTTTATAGACTCAAAGTGAATAGTCCAACATCTTTATATAGTTATGTAATACTTATTATTCTACATATACTACTTTAATTGTTTAAATTAGAAAGCATTATTTAAAGCAAAGACAAAAATGCTTATGGATTCCCTAATACAAGTGAAAGTGAAAGTATAAGTGAAATGAAATATTTTTTTTTCTTCCAAAAGTAAGTTTAAGGCACATACTAATAATTAAAATATTTTACTCAGTTCTTTCTTCATACAAAAAAATTGACCCACAACCACAGCATCTTCTTTCAAAAAGATTTCCCACTAAACTTGCCCTATTACAACTATGTTGCAATATAAACAACATATTTTATGGTATTCAATTCACTAAATTATAGTAAGAGATGTTTTGGGGGTACATTTACTTCATTTTTTTCTTACAATTGTTACAAATGTTGCATAATTGACAACCAAAATATAAAATGAAACTAAGTGTTCAACAAACATTTTAAAACTTCATGAAATAATCCTAAAAATCATTACAAATAATTCAATAACCTCAAACTCTTGCATATATGACCAATTTGATTCCAAATTAGTCCACAATGACTTGCACCTTGGAAATAAATGTACAAGAATACCATCAAATAAATTCACAATGTAAACATAACTATTGAAGTGATCCTTTGCCTAAATTTGGAGACACTAATGGCAAATTGAAATATTTAAATAAACATGTACTACATATTGGTACAATTGAATGATGCCATTGGAAAGAACCCCCTTGGATTATTGAGGTTCTAAACCTTCCAATAGTAAATCCATTAGACTTTGAGTTGCATCCCTATTTTGTACATCTGCTACCTCAGTCTGTAATTTAATTATCAAATATTTTCACAAACATAAGCACGTGTTAGTTATATAATGTGTGTATTGAAGCCATGTATACATTAAACAATCAATTTACTATTTTAGTTTAAAATCACTATTATTTGAGAACGAATCAATTGGCATGTCTTTTACATTTAACCTTGTAACAGCGTGGTGACCTAAAAGTGTCTAATGGATGACAAAGAATCTTTCTATGTAAGTTAGAAGTGTAGATGTTCATCTTTGGAATTTTATGTGAAAAGAGGAGGTCTTGCAAGATAGTAGTTTGACCTCCAATGGATGCTTTTGTTGTTTTTTAAAGATACGGTGGCCTAAAAGGGTTTGATGGATGACAAAGTATCCTTCTATGTAAGACAATAGAAGTGCACATGTTCACCTTTGGAATTTTGTGTGGAAAGGAGAGGTCTTGCATAGTAATTTGACCTCCAATGAATTTGACCTCTAAGCTCTTGTTTTTTTAAGGATGCCACAAACACTAGGTGCCTGATGGATAATAGAAAATCCTTCTACGTAGGACAGAAGTTGGTAGATGTTCATCCTTTCAATTTTGTGTAAAAAGAGAATGTCTTACACGATAGTTTGACCTCCAATGAGTGTTTTTGGTTTTTTCTTTAAACAAATCATCATATAGTACCTTAATAGATGATTAGTTTATCCTTCAACGTCAACAAGGATGTTTTCTATTTGATGGATGACAAAGAATCCTTCTATGTAGGACAAAAGTTGGCAGATGTTCATCCTTTCAATTTTGTGTGAGAAGAGAAGGTCTTGCACAACAATTTGACCTCCAACGAGTGCTTTTGGTTTTTTCTTTAAACAAATCATCATAGAGTACTCCAAAGGATGATTAGTTAACCCTTCAACATTGACAAGGATGTTTTGCATTTGATGGATGACAAAGAATCCTTCTAGTAGGACAAAAGTGCAACTATTCATCCTCAAATTGGAGTGTGGAAAAGGAAGATCTTCTACATACAACAATTTGACTTCCAATGAATGCTTTTGCAAATAAATTTTAAGTGAGTGATTCACTCAATAACCAAAGGGATGATTTACACAATCACCCATCCGTCCTTTTAAGGGTTAAGAATACCGTACAATGGCAAATGACATATGAATTTGATGACGGATCCCAAACCTGGTCAATAAGAATGGTCGTGACATCCGAGGAAGTCCGATCAACTAAATCCACTTCGCCGGCAATTCCGGACATTACTCGTCGGGAAGCTTGTTCGGTGGCGTCCAACTCGATCATGACATGGTCCTCAAAAGAAATCCACGAGTCGAGAACATTCATCAACCGACTCATAATGAGATCGATTCCATCTACCGCTCTTTCCGAGGTATCCAAGGCTGGGGTGACCTCGTCTGCCTGCAAATCAAGGTTCCGGGAGAAAATCGTCGGTTAGTTCATTGTTAGCTGGTGGAATTGGGGAAAAAATTGGAAAAAAAACACCCGTTGAAAATATCTGTAAAATTTCTAGTTGGGAGTGAAAAATAGAGAGAAAGAAAAAGAAGAAGAAGAAATTTGGTACTTTACAATTGTTGCAACATGGGAATTAAAAGAAAATAGTTGGTGAAACTTAGAAAATACGACTCCGAGCGGTGGCTTGCAAATAAAAAAAGAGCCATTTTTGGTTTAAATAATTTCAAGATTCTTTTTGACATTTAGAAACCTATACTTTAGTAACTAAAGCACAATCATTTTTATTATAGACTTAATGGAATTATAGTTTCATATTTTTTACATTTTTTTCACATTATTTTACCAATGGTGGTTTTAAGTGCAAGTCACTATCTCTTGAAAAAGGACATACATAGATCTTATCAATTATTTAACCACACACAAATCATAAATAAATAAATAAAATACTTAATTTGCCCACAAACCTCCAAAAAACAAAAACAAAACAACCTCCCCCTCAAAAAATTTGGTATATTCCATACATATAGAACACCTATGTATCATATATGGAATATGGATGTTATATGGAATACTGAAGTAACACAATATATGGACATGGGATATAGGATATGTTTGTTAATCCCATATCCATAGTAATCTAGCAAGTTAAAAAAAAATAGATATGGGAGGTAAAAAATATATAGAGATATAGGGGGTGTTAATTTACTCACTTATTAAATGAGTAGGTAGTGATCTCTCACTATCCTTTCAAAAAAGATAGCCCACAAGGGCCAATATACAAATATTTTTTGCTATTTTTCTTCAAAGGTTATCAAAAGAACGTCTAACTTTAGCATGCTATGAAAATAATGTGAAATTTAAATGATTCATAAAATACTCATACATACCATTATTGCCACTGCATGACGAGAATTGACAACAACACTAAGTTCACTTTGCATTTGCTTGAGCAATTTTGGTATAAAATGAATCTCCAACTGCACATTAGAAAAAAAAATACAATTTAGAAATATTCATTTTTAACAATCAAAAGAAAAATGCATGTAGAAGTGAATAATTTCCAAATTAATATAGAGTTTGTCTTTTGGATATATGCCAAATATAATAACTTTCAATGACAAAAAAATTGAAGTACCAACTTACTAACATTTCAAAATTTGTACAAAAATTTTAAGCTATTAAGAATTTCAAAAAATTCTTAATATGTTTATGTAGATTATATAAAAAAAACTTATAAAAATGCAACAATTACTTAAAATGCAACAATTAGTTCTTTCAAAAACAAAAAACAAATATATCACCAAGTTACATACAAATTGTTTTAAGCATTAGCCTTATTACCTCTCGTTCAACGGGGTCATAAAAGTATCCTTCTTTTGTGAGTTTGTCATATATTCCATCAGTGATGTTTTTGAGAACCCTCATTGCAATGCCCATTGCTTCAGTCTATCAATTTCAAAACAATACAAAAATTAGTTTATAATATTATTTATTATTGTTTTTCTTATTAGAACATACTCTTTGAAAGATGAGGTTTAAGAATTCATCCAAAATTTATAATCCTAGCAAATTATTGCACATCATTCAAAGTAATTTTCTATCCAAAAAAATTCTATGTATTATTTACTATGAACTATATAGTAAAACTCATTGTATCGAAGACATAATTTACAACCCAATGGATTCAAATATACATGTCCAATTATCATAGTGGCTATTGATTGTTTACAGATAAATGTTAAAACAACAACACTCTTTTAAGCTTCTAAATGACCAAAATATTTCTTTCAAAGTTATTTTAGAAATCATATATTCAACTTTTAACTTCAACAATTTTAACACTTACTTTTTGGTTGTTTCGTAACACTTTGTTGTAATATTTGTTGCAAAATTTTACATAATTGAATAGTTGAATATTTGATTACAATATTTTATAATAGTTAAAGTTTAATTTTTTTTTTAATCTATCGATCTTATAATGTGGATTATTCAATCAAATTTTTACCCGGAGACGCAACAATTCTTCTTCTTTCAATCGCGCTTGTTCTTGTTTGAGCCGCCTATCTTTTTCTTCCATCATCCGTCTCTCGGCAGCTTCCATTCGTTGGGTGGCTGCGAGCTCGGCCACTCGCATTTGCTCAAACATATCCTGATTTTCATCACAACATTTTGCAGTATGATTAAATCCTCGTTCATTTTCTATTTTAAAGTTATCAATCGCTTATTATTATATACAAATATAGGATTGTTTTAATAATATATGGAACTGTGGGAGTACTATGGATTTATTTTCTTAGTATACAAAATGAATTAAACCTGATGGGATCGCAAGTGTTCTAATTGTTTCTCCTCTTGTACTTCCATGAACCCTTGTTCAAGAGCACGTCCGGCCAAAACCTCGCACATAGGCTCAACCTCCATCTCAAAATCAAATAAATCTCCTGGAAAGATCTGGCACATAGTCAATGATTCCATTAACCTTGTAACGTTGTTGCAAACACTAAGTGTCCAATGGATGACAAAAAAATCCTTCTAAAGGAGCCGTCCCATTTCGGACCATTTAAGCAATTTTGCATATTTGGAGTGTTGTTTTTTGAGAGGAGAAATTTTCCGGTGTACAGAAATAGAGTTTAGAAGGATTCCATATTTTTCAGAATTTTGTTTCTCAAAACATAATTACTACGAATTTTTTAGTTGAAGATTCTGTTCGACACATTCTTGTCATATAGGTCCTCCTATTTCCAACCATAGGTTGGTTGTAAAATCAACCAAGACTACAACCAATCATAATGCGCCACGACTGCATTGGAGATTGTGCCACAATTAATGTCCTACTAATTGGAAAGAATGTAGTCTATATGACGGGAATGGGTTGCCTTCCTTAATATGTAAGACAAAAGTGCAGATGTTCAATCAACCTTAGAATTTGGTGTAAAAAGGGGAGCTCTTGTACAATAGTTTGACCTCCAACGAGTGCTCTTGGTTTGTTTCTTAAGCAAATAATTTCACATGGAAACCAAAAGCAAATGATTTCCATGGTGACCAACCTAGCATTCTAGGTTAAGGTAACTCAGCCTACGACAAACCAACTTGGGACCAGCCTCATACATGCCAAAAAATTATTGTGAAGTGCATTTCACAAGACACACGTACAGCTAAAGAATTTATGGGCCTACACTACGCTAATCTAGAGTTGGCTTGTCATAGGCTAAGTTACCTTAATCTCTAATACAAAACTTTTTGTTTTGATTAATATCATGATAATAATGAATTTAGCTTTACCCAGATATTAGAATTACAACAACATTAATAATTTTGAATTGAAAAACTAACCTGAGTGAAGGCATCAGGTCCTGATTTCCATGGAATAAAAAATGGGGTTGCCGGTCTATCAAGGAATTCATCAGTTTGTGTATCAAAGTCATTATAGGTTAATTTCCCACTTTGGTCTTCCAGATACAAATCTGTCTGTCATTAAAACTTTTTATAACTTTTTACTTATAACTTTTTATAACAATCAATATTTGTAATTGATAGTATTTGTAATTTGAAAAATTTAAAAATCAGAAAATTTAAAAAATTTAAAAATAGACCTTTAATTATAATTGTTCAAAGATCTAATGTGACAAATTTTAAACCAACCTGAATATCCATATGTTGTCTACCCATAATTGGCTCCGGTGTATTACTATACCGTATTTTTTTAATCTTTCGCCATGGTTTAGGAATATCCTCTTCAACCTACTCAAAACATTTTTTTCCACAATGAAAAATTCACCATCAATTTATTACGTAAGCATACAAGATGTTGACAAGAATGTCAATTAATAAAAAGACAATGCTAAACCAAAATAGAAATTTACATTCCCTTTTTTTGTATTTATATGCAAAATATAACTTTCAATTAGGTTTATTGTAACAAATATGTTTATTCTTACTAGTGCATTTCATTCCTCTACTTGTCAAAAACACTACTAAAAAATTTAGTTTTTCTGTTGTTTTGGTTGCGTTGATTCAGTCAAAATTTGACAGAAATCTATTGATTTCAACAGATTTCTCTCAGATTTTGACTGGATCAACGCGACCAAAACAACAGAAAAACTAAATTTTCTAGTAGTGAAAGAAGAAGAATGAGAAGAAGAAAATTCACCTTGACTCTATGAAACATATTGCCTCGATGGACACGAGGATCATAGGACAAGTTTTGCATTGGCGGTCGAAGTCTAGTTTGCTTGGGAGCTTTCCAACGAGGCTCCGGCTCGGCATTCTCAAGCATATCAAGTGGGCTTTCATACTTTGGCCTCAATTTATTGCCTTTATTGAATCGAGGATCAATTTCTTGACGCTTCATTACGAATGGCTTATGAGGACCTCTCATTTTGGTCGATTGTCTCTATTACCTGCAAAATGGAAAAATAAAACTTCGTATATTGAATTTTACATTGACAACAAACCAAAATCCTCTATGCAAAATGGAAAAATAAAACTTCGTATGTTGAATTTTACATTGACATCAAACCAAAACCCTCTATCCACTTATAAGCCTAATTGGAAATTTTTCCATAAGATAGTGCATCAACTAAGAACTAAAAATATTAGCTACTCTTGTCACTTTTCAATACTAACAAATTTGAGAAATAAATTATTGAAGAATAAACTTAGGAGTGATTTAATGGGCATTTAGCTATATTCAAGTTTGATGCATAGATGTATCCAAAAGTTATGAGTTGAGTTTTTTATGATTATGGGGTGACTTCAATTGATAATACACACAATTTGCATTCAAAATAAGTTAATTTAGATCATTATAAATTATGATTACATTAAAAAAACATTCCATAGCAAAATAGAGCGTTAAACCCTAATTTTGTATTACCCCAAATTTATATGATCACTTAATTCATTTAATTGAAGCAACTTTATCTTACCTTTGGACGAGAATGTGCAAATGCAAAAAGAAGAGATATAGAATAGGGTATTGAGAGATTGTAGGGGTGAATGTGGAATTGGACAAATGGAATAACTTCAATGCACTAATTTTACTTATTAGTGAGGGTTCAAAATTAGTATCATTCTACAAAATTCTAAAAACTTGGTTAATACAATAATATTTTAGCCTACAATTATTTAACTAATAAAGGTCTAAAAAGCCTAATTTTGGATACAATGTGATGTTTTGCATATTTAGACAAGAGGATGTATAAATTAAAGTATGCAATTGTAACGTGCTAATATTTGTGTTGAGTTGGAAGCTATAATGAGTGGAACTCCCAAGTAGTTACATGTTTACACATGTATTGTGTCGTATTTAAATATGATAAGGTTTGTATGTTAAAATGACAAATCAATGAAAGATGTTGTGTTGAATTATTCATCAAATGGTGTAAGTCTTACCATATTTTAATACATAATTCATGTTTTAGGAGTTAAATGCAATATTGTATTTTTTGTTTTACACATATCTTTAATCCTTGAACTTCTTTACAATAGAGGTTGTCAATGAGTTGTGCCACGTTTGATATTTTTTTGTACATGGATGTGCTTGAGATTTTTAATTTTAACTATACAAAGTGTAAACTACTTTGTTTAGTATGCATGTACTTAAATGTGGAATGTAGTAGCAAGTTAAAGTGAATTAAATTGGATAATATTTACACCATTGGAAATAGTACCAAAGTACTTTATATCGTACACTGAGGTCAATTTTGGCATTTTTGTGCCGAATTAGTTTAATTTTGGAACTTAGACAGTTTAGTTCAGCAACTTGATTTGTTTCTTTTGTCTTTCGACACTCTCTTTTTTCTACTTTTTCAACACTCCCAATTTTAAATTGATTTCTCTATTCATGTATAAATGTTTTCCTTTTTCTAAATTTCTTCACAAATAATTTTTGGATATTCAAATTAGCAACAACAAAAAGGTTTTAAATTTTCAAAAATAGTGATACAATTTTAAAAAATTTCAAATACAATCCAAATTTTTCATACTTATTTCCAAAATTGAATTGCACATACAATAATAGATAATGCTCCCATTGATTTTACATAAAATACTATGAATTTCTATATTAGAGTATTGTATTAATTTTGTTTAATTTTTGAATTAGAAAAATTAGTATAAATTAAAATTATCTTTCATTTTTGGATATTGATATAAAGAATTCTCAAAAAATTATCAAAATTTTGACATACTTTAGATTTTGAATAATTATTTACAAATTTGATCCATTATTCTTAAGGAATTCAAAGTTTATCTTTTAGAGACAACAACTGGCAACAACAAAATCCATTACATAGCTATTTTTGGTTTAAAATAATTTTTTATTTCAATATTTTTATTTATTTTTACATTCAAATTTGATGATTTTGTGTACATTTAATGAACATTGTTCATCCTTTGGACTTAGAGATGAGTTAGGAAGATTGTTTTTTTTAGACCCCAAAAGGGTTGGGAAGATGAATTCCCTTAACATTTGGGCAAATTTTTTGCTAATTAATAGAATCATCTATATAAGCAAGCAAGGTACTTGGATTTATCCTATTAGTGAGCTCAAGGTTGATGATAAAATCTCTACAACAACACCTAGAAAATGAACACCACCTTTGAAATGAGTGATACCACATAATTTTTAAATTTTTATTTTTATGGAAATCGGCACAATACAATAAATATTTCAATGTGCATGAATATCATCAATTTTGAAAATAGTGTGACTTTGATAAATTAATATTATAGGCACTAGTAAGACAAATTACTGTACTAAATTTGACTCATTGGTTGCTTTTCTAATTAGGTTGCCCAATCTAACAAATGGATATAAGTATGCAATGAAAAACATCGCATTCCAAAATCTACAAAACGGAGACATAGTAGAAACTCAAAAGCCATATTATTTGCGTCATTTGATTAATTTCTTAATTTAATTTAGAGTGAAATATTGAGAAAATAGTAAGGGACAACATCACGAGAGTAATATTTGGTGTAAGGTAGGAGCACCCATAACTGTCACTATACTCATAACCATCACTTCTAAAATCTTGAAAGATCCTGGGAAGCGGATAGGTATGATTATAAGAATGTGCTCCTTTTGATATTACCATAGTGTTGGTATTAGGTGCATGATTGTACAATGGGCTCTTTAAAAATTCTCATAGTGTCCAAATAATACATAAAAAAGTGCATAAGAATTCTTTTTCTCTTGCTACTCATAGGGTCCAATAATTTTTTTAATGTCTATTAATAGACATCATGGACGGTTATGGGTGCTCCTACCTTAGTGCTTGGAGTTGACTTGTAAGCGATTCAATTTTTTTTTTTGCGGGGAATGCAAGTTTTGGTTTTAGGGTTGAAGGCTCACGAGGGCTCTTCATTGGCGTTCCTTTGCCATTCTCGTCCTCCTTTTGTTTTTGCTTGTTTCCCCAGCCCTGGTTGCAGAGCTTCAAAGCAACAGGCTATGGAATCGCCACGATCACCACCGCAGCGCTACCGCCATCAACAACAACCTGAGCTTCTTCCCTCTTTCTAACTCCACGTAGTGCTGTTCCTGGCTCATCTCCTTTTTTGTTCTCATTCTCCGCTTCCCCTTTTCTTGCACCTTCCTTTCCCTCCCCTCCCCTCCCTTTCTCCGTCGCAATGGGCGACTATGCGGATGCCTACATGCGCAAGGCCGAGTCAGGTCCGCCGGGTCGCACCAAGGCGCAGAACCGCGCTACCGTGCAACAGCTGAAATTGGTGCGTCGTCGATTTTGTGGTTTTCTTGTCGGGATTGTATTAGGGTTTTCTAGGGGTAGGTTATTTGCTGCCCGGATGGGTTTTTGTTCTGCATTGGCTTTTTATTGAAATTGGTAGCAGGCTTTGAAAGTGGCGGAGTTCTATTCGTGAGGTGAAGAGATTGTTGATTTGAGTGTTTTTGCTGCCTTAAACCCTGATCCTGCTGTCAAGGCTATTGTTTTTGTATCGACGAGAATGACTACGGAGTGATGTTTTTCTTGGAAGCAATGTGCATTTACATGGTTGATTGTGCGTCATATGAAGATGGTTTTCGGTTAATGTGTGTTGGTAGGTGTATAAAGATTTGACGAAGCCGTCAGTCGCTTGTTGGTGTTTGTTTTCCGTCATGAGGAGGTCTCATCTACTTGTTTTGCTTGTTTCTGTATCATATGCTGGGAGTTATCTATGATGCTGTTGTAGAGTAATTATCATCAACCTTGTGGTATTAATTTAGATTGTTAGTCTTGTAGGAGAGGGACGTTCTCTTGTACTAGGGTGCGTTGGCAGGTATCGGTGTGGTGTAGAAAATTGATTAATGTGGGGTTTTTTTGGCGTTTTACAGATTGGGCAGAGCCACCCGACTGGCTTGACGACGAATCTTTTGAAGCTTTTTGAGCCTCGACCGCCGTTGGAATTCAAGCCCCCTCCGGAGAAGCGAAAATGTCCCCAGTATCAAGGTGATCCTTTCTCCTCGTGAACTCAATTGAAAGCGTCTATTCTAGTCTTTGTTGTTGCTTTTCCTTATCAACATCTAAACCTTCATTCAGGGTTTAATTCAAAATATTATGCTGGATTCTGGCCTGAAGTCTCATGACTTATGGTTTATTTTAGTGCTGGAAGAGCTGTGGTGTTACTGAAACTGCACAGGCATGGAACTCTGCGACCAATACCTCCTGGGTCTGGTTTCATTTTGGATTGTTTTTCGGTTAATGTTGCAGGCATTGGACAATTTGTTCAGCATTTTGCGGAGCCTGGAGATCCTGAATATGCTCCTCCTGTCACCAAGGGAGAAACTCCTGTAAGAGTCCTTATCTTTCGCCAGTAACTATGTCAAGTAATATCTTCTGATTTTCATAAGCTTCACTCTTGAGTGTTGGTTTCTCTCTAGTTCCTGCACATTATGATATATGTGCTTATTTTTGTTACGACGGTAAATTCCATATCGCTAAGTTTTCCAATATCGGAACAATTGCATTGAATTATATGTGAACAGTTTAGGAAAGAGCCATAACTGAGATGTGCATGTATGCAGACTCAAAGGCGTGCTCGAATCCATCAACTTCGATTGGAGGAAGGAACAAAGAAGGCACTTGATGAGTTGGCCAAATGTATGTCTTACTTCCCATGGATATATTCTTGGGATCTTTATTTTGCTGAGGGCCATAATACACGTTGGACTTTTCACAGCAGTGTATCTTTTAATTGATTCCCTCTCTTTAGTGTCTATTTGAAAGTTAAGAATGAACTTTCAGTCAGATGGTTTAATTAAGCTTTTGCATAATTATCAGACATTAATTTGACATGGGTTTCATGTCTCTTGTGTCCTGCATTTAGTCACTGCGTTCTCATCATGTGGTGAATGATGTATTATTAAGTCGTAGTCTAAAAGTATTACTGTTTTCTGGATGCGGTTCCTCCTTTAAAGATTATATGTAAAGATTACAAATTAAGATATTCTGTTCGCTGTGTTAAATCATTTGCTTCAATTTCAGACTCTGATGGTCTCCATTCCTTGGCTTTTGGCAGATGACCCGGTTAATGACCCAGATATAGAAGGAGATCCTTACAAGACGTTGTTCGTTGCACGCATTGTAAAGTTCTTTGAGAATCACGGTTCTTTCTTTGCCTTGAAAAATCTGTGGTCGCTGTTGTAGGTGAACGGTCCTTGGAGTCAGAGAAACGCTGCTGGCCAACCTGTCTAATTCTATAGTGTCTCTTTGCAGAGCTATGAAACGACTGAAAACAAAATCCGAAGGGAATTTGAAGGATATGGCCCAATTAAACGAGTGCGTAGCTGACTTATCATCTTGATTTTGTTCATGCTCATCAGATTGGTCGGACTCAGAATAGAATTGACTTGAGTTTTGTATCTCATGTGTACAGCTTGGTATATATAAATTCACAGGGTCAAAGGTGCAGGTCTAATTAAATCGTTGCTCTTTATGTTCTGTGCTTTCTTTACAGTTATTTCTTAAATGGTGTTGTGGAGGTGGGCTTGGAAATGCTCGAATGCTTAAGACTTCCCTTACTGGATGTATTTTTTACTTCTCTTTGCAGGTTCGACTTGTATCTGATAAAGTTTCGAAGACTCCCCGTGGGTATGCATTTATAGAGTATCAGCATACACGGGACATGAAAAGTACGTCTGGTGCTATCCTTATTTTCTTAATGTCAACATGCTGTATCTTGGTCTAACATTCTAACAGATGTATCACTTCCTTGATTCCGTGATGCCTGGTTTGATAAATTTTTAAGGCAATCATCTGTCTTGTGAACAGCTGCATATAAGCAAGCCGACGGCCGCAAGATTGACAACCGACGTGTGCTTGTGGACGTTGAACGAGGTCGAACTGTACCTAATTGGCGTCCTCGAAGATTGGGAGGGGGTTTGGGATCTACTCGAGTAGGAGGCGATGAAGTGAATCAAAAGTATTCTGGGCGGTGTGTTTCTCTCAACCTACTTTTAAATTTCATGCATGATTTCTTTCACCAATTGTATACTTCACACTCATTTAGTTTTCGACTAATCCCAGCCTGTGCTAATTTTGATCTTAGTCACCATGCTATGAAATTCGTCCTGATGTGCTTTGGAACTTAACTAGCTTATCTGGTGTAGAAGTGAAGTGAATGGTATTGTCACATATATGGTGTCGTGTACATGCCCGAATCTTCAGATCTGGCATAGATGTGCTCAAATTGAAGATTAAATTGGATGGCTAGTTCTTTTACAGTCTTTCTCAGTCTATTTTAATTGTTCCAAGCAATGATAAGTGTATGTCACTACTTTTAGGGAACCGCAACTGCTTCAAGCTGCTACTTCCACTAGATCAGAAGAGCCGAAGGCACGTGACGCTGTCATGAGCTACGATGATAGGTGGGACTCTCTCCCAGTGATTTTGCTCATATTCATCTCTTTTTACTCCTAGAATGTGAGAGGAATCGGTTGTCTGTTCCGATTCGCCTATTACAACATTTTAATGCTTTACCACAACTCTCGCCTGAATATGGGGCAAGCTAACCTACGTTTCAGACGTGTAGTCTTGAGAGCCCCGCAGTGTCTCCACTACACACTGGAATTAATCATGTTTATGTGATTGCATCACATATCTGCAACGTGACTTCTGTCTCTTTTGTAGTGTCAATGGCACTGTAGTTGGGTTTGGAAGAATTTGAATTGTAATTGAAGATCACCTCTTCTGAACCGTCTGTTGTGTTCATTTATGTTCTTCGGCTCTACCACAGGGATTTGGACAAGCCAGACAAACGAGAGAAGGATCGGGATTTCGACCGAGACCATGAACGAACTCGGGACAGAGGAGACGACGATGGTTACCGTGAACGTGAACGTGAACGTGATCGAGATCGTGATCGCGAGAAAGATCGGGATGTCGACCGAGAACGTGAAAGTGACAGGCATCGTGACCGTGATCGCGACCGAGATCGTGACCGAGGAGATCGCGACCGTGGTGAGCGTGGAACTCGTGAGAGAGATCGAGGGCGTGATCGGGATCGTGGTGGGCGTGATCGGGAACGAGACTGGGAGAGAGAGCACATCGGACGGTCTCGTTCACGGGAAAGAGAGCGGGAGAGGTATTAAACATCGGGCTTGAACTTTTAGCACTGTGCTGAGGGTCTATGTGCCCTCTTCTTTTGTAAGTTCTGGATTTTGTACAATTAGAACCCGTTCCTGCGGTCTAGATGCAAGCCTTTAAGAATTTCTGAGTAGAAAATCTAATCATTTAGCCAGATTTGGTCCAAAGTTTGTTATGAATCGCTAGAAATTGTATTGTTGCTACCGTTGTTTCAAAAACATTATGCAGAGTTCGCCTGAATTGGAAGCTTCAACCAAATTTTTGGAGTCACCCCAGTGATAACCGGAAAATGAAAAAAATTGCTACTCTAGAATATGTATTATTTGGATTGTGTATGAACAAGTTTTAATTGTTGATGTTTAAAGTTGTAGGTTCCCAATCACGAGCCTAGACTACCCTTGAACCGTAAGTATAGCGAAGTCATACCATAACCATGGTATGACTTGGAGGGGTAGTCAGAACCTAGAATTTTACTCCGTATCCCATTTCTTACGAGTCACGTGTTTGGATAACTTTTCAAATGCACACTTTTGCAATATGTGGTTGTCACACCCAATTGCAACTGTGGGTGTAAATGCAAATGTTTTTATTGAAGGCATTTGTGTCAGAACCCAATTCTAATCGTTTTGATCCACAATTGCGTCCACCTTACTTTTCGCTTTTGTCTTTGTTGTCCTCAGCCGGTTTTGGTTTATAGATTAACTGTTTACTGTCATTGCTTGCAGAGATCGCTGATTGCTAATTTCAGCCCACGTGCATCGTCTACTGCACACATAAAGAAGGTCGTGTGCAATGATTTGATATGGGGCCCTAGCAGCAAAGGAAATATTTATCATTGAGGATGCTGATCTTCGGTTGAGAGCAAAGGTCTGAACGATTGTTTTTATTGTGGCTCTTTCAAGAATAGATTTTTGAGCTCTTCTTAATGATATTTGTCTTTTCCAAGATAACTGTTGATTTCGCTAATTATATTTTACGTATTCAAGGTAATTGTTTGCTGCAGTGGTTCCATCTTGAATTTTGAGCTATTGGCGGCCACAGGAAACTAACAATTGCTTACATCCCTTTGAAGTTAGAGTCGGGGATTTGCAACCCCGTCATGCATCGGTCGTTCTCATGAGGTAGGATTAGTGTCGTGTATCATTTGAAGCTCAGATCTGTGCAGCACTTTATGTCTAGCAAGTTGCTGCTTCACGGACGATTTCTGTAATCGATTGCTTAGTACCTAAAGTGGATCCAGGGATATGATGTTGTAATCGGTGGTAACCTGTGTTTTTGTTACCCTGATGGCGCTTCAATGGATATTTCTCAACTGGAATCAGCAGAGTGAAGGCTTACCTTAACCTCTTGCATTTTCTCATATCTGGCCCTCATCTTTGACTCATTGGCCTAAAGGATGTTCTTAACCAATCCTGTTTCTTTTGGAGAATTAATGAGATCTGTTCCACGGTTGACTTAAATAGTACTCCGTACGTCTCAAAATGATCTTGTTGTACTTGTGATGTTGCAAATTGGTTAAATTTGGTTTTTATTGCTATTTAGGACTAAAGAAACAACTTCAAGTACTAGTTCCCCTTCCATCCATGCAATCATCAAAATTTCCTAGGTTTCAGAAAATGTTCAAAGTACCTATATTTCTGAAAGTCTTCAAAAATCATAGATTCTAGGAACGTGGCACTCCACTACAGGGACTCAAAAATTTCGAAACTTTATAACTTTCTCCAAAATCACTCAAATCTTGCGTTTTTCAAAGTGTTGGATTTATGTCATGACTACGATTACGACTATGACTATGACTATAAGTGTAAGCAACAATTTAGAAGTTGAAATTTTGTCTTTTCACTCAAGATAGGTACTACAAGAAGGAAAGAAACAAATAGTTGTCAAGTGAGAATCTATTGTATCAACACATACAAGCCAAGCAGCTCTCATTCCACTAAGGGAGAATCAAAGAATGTAAAGTGAAGATTTTATTAAATGATAAAACAATCATCTTCAAGCAAAGCAATCACACAACTCTCTTTAAAAACACTCACAAAACTTGACTTGACAACAATGTCAAGTCAAGGAGCTCTCTCCATCTAAACACTCAAGCCTTAAGATGGATGAACTTTAACATTTGGATGAAATCCATCCAATACTAAGAACTCTTAAGAGAGTTCATCTAACATTACTATTCGATGTAGAATGGCTCAAATGTCACCTCACGTGATAGATTGTTACAAAAACCTTCAACTCTAGAATAATTATCAATTACATGATGATTGTTTTGTAAGAACTTGAATATACACAGGGATAAATAAAGTGATCCTACAAATTATGTCATGTTGCTTTTCATTTGTCACTTCTTTAGATTGTTATTTGAAGTTGAATTTGAACTTCTGATTGAGACTTTGATTGAATATAGTTTTTCTTTGTTTATAAATTTTTTCAAAAGAAATATATAAAAAATTTATGTAGATATTTGATCAATTGAAAAATCCATTGAATTAATTATTACCTCCGTCCCAATATGATTTTTTTGTTGGATAAAATGTTCTAGATTAAGGGTAAAAATAACATTTTAAAAATCAATTTTACGCTATATCTAGAGTTTGGTAAACTTTTAATATTCTAGAAACTTTGAATTTTGGAGCCTTTTCAAAGTGTAGTTTTGGAATATTAAAAAGTATAATTTTGGGGGCATTTTCAAAGAGCACCAGTGGTCAATTAATTGTTGAATGTGAGGTTGTCATTTTGTAGGTATTTAATATATGCTTAAGACCATGTGTGGCTCTTTGTTTCACTTCCTAAAGCTTCATCCTCTTCAATTGGGCAATATTCAAAGAGATGCAAAAAATAAGTTCGAACAATGTTGATTCGCTCCTTTAGTCGTTGCATTTGTTTTTTGATTATTTGACTGATTTGCAAGGGCATAAAGTACAACAAGATCATTTTGGAACAAAAAATTAAGGCTAATACATTTGGGGACAGAGGGAGTATAATTTTGGGACAATATTATTCTTTTTTGGATGAATGTATATTATTTTGGATAAAAATTCTAATGGCCAAACTTGGTCTTTGTACATATCAAGTAATGCAATGTAGAAGGATTTGATGGGGACAGACAAGAGGCCTTGTTTGTATAAAATTGTTGATTTTGGATTGCTATTTCTAATACTATTTTATTGTTATAAAATTACAAAATAGAGCATGAATCAATAAAAGAATTCTTGTGTTTTAAGGAATTATATAAGTTTCAAATGTTGATTGATTTATGACTTGATTTTTTTCAAGAATTGTGAAGTACATGACTATTTACATATATGTAAATTATTATCATTAGTTTCAAATTATTATTTTATTTTTTAGATTCTTCAATTCTATTCATGATGATCTTTAAGTTGATGATTATGGGGGCCATTTCTCTATGTTTGACAAAAAAAAATGTCTATGTGAGATGTGCAATAAAGAAAAAAATGTTTGAAGCTCGAGGGTTTATTGTATCTAAATTACTATTCTATATTTAAAATTTGTAATAATTATTAAAATTGATTTTAAATGTCCAAAATTTAGATTTTATTATTGTGAAGGATGAAAGAGAATAATTGATTTTCATAATTTTTTAGGAGTTAAAAAAATAAAACTATTGGAATTATAGAATATAAAATTTGTAAATACAAGCATAATTAATTACTATGTATCTTTTTAAATTTATATGGCTGATATTTTATTTTTATTTTTAAAACTATTGTAATTAAAGTTTTAGAATTTTATGTGAAATTTTATTATCTATTATTTCAATAATGACTTTCAAATTAGAATCATTAAAAATCTAATTTGGCTTGTATAATTTGATTTGGACAATCCTAATTATTTGAGCGATGACTAGACATGATGTTTGAATACCAAAAGTATTAGTCTTTATGACTCCACTTACCTATTCTTGTTTTAAGAAAAAATTCTTATAGAAAATATTAAACATTAGAATACTTGCAATCTATAAAAAATAATTTGGGATTAAGAAATTAAAAAATAAAATTCCTATTGAATTGCACGAACATTATAAATCATGAAATCAGTTTGATATATTGAATCATCGGTTGTGTTACCTATTTACAAATTTATTATATGTACTATTAGGAATGGTGTTTTTTGATGTGCCAAAAATGTTTGCTTTTGCAATTTTTGGATTAGTATTTCTTCTACTCCTATCTCGTTTTATGAATTTACATTAATGTATTATTAAGCTTTATACTTTAGTGGATTGTAGGATGAAATATCAAATTCAAGATGTAGAATTTCAAGCTCAATGTGCTAGTAGGTAATGATATTTCCGAGCTAATTCTAATTAGTATTTTTAATCTATACAATAAATTTGGAGTGTCTAAAATTCAAAATTCTTTTATATTTAGTTAACCAATTGGTGGAATGAAAATTTATTAGAGACTACTTCAATATGTATAACTCCATCAAAATTATATTTCATGTCTTTTAAAATCATCAATACTTAAGTATGGTGATAAGTATTCATAGTTTGGATAAGAAAGAATAGTTTATTTGTTTTATGAATCAAAACTTTGCTTACAAAAATGATGGACTTATATTTAAGGAATTGTAATTCAAATTATTAAAGCCAAGGTTCTAAATATGGTGAAACAAGATTCTTGGAGAAAATAAAAAGTTATATGGTCAAATTAGGATTGTTGTCAAATGAAGGCATCTACTACCAACATTTTCAAAGGACACATTACAATGCCAACAATTGATATGAATAACATACAAGAGTGGTATTGACTTTAGATTTGTGTTGAGATTATGATAGTCTGACTTCCACAATAGTAATGCATTTAAAACTTATTGATTTTTCTAAATGCTCAATTAATGGTCAACTAATATTATAATAAAATGATACTTTTTGCCTTTGATCAAGATAAAATTACTGACACTGGTTTATATAAATGCTTTTTATTAGATGCTCGACATCTATTTATTATAGAATTCATGAGCAATTTACTCAAGTAAAGAGTGGAAGTAATATTTGTGGGTGATGTAATATAATGCCACTTGGACCAAAGAAATTTATGCCATTGATGGCGAGAATACTTTTAATTATGTTGACATACATCTTCAATATTATTATGATTATTAGACAAAAATTGCATGGTAGCATGCCAAATACATTCTTTTTTCTTTGTGTTTTCAACTGTCCCCCCATAATTGTTTTATTTGTGGCAATAATGTAGAAAAGAGTTGCCAATTTTATAACTTAGATATTGTAAAATACATAGCTTTAATTTTATAATATTTTCCATTTATTACTAATTTATTATTCAAGTGAAAACAACTGTTCAATACCAAGATCAGAAACATTCTTAGAACTATTGAACACTGTGTTGAAATGGATGGTATTTTAGTTTTACTATTTATTGGAGTATCGCAAGAGATGTCCCTGTGATATGTGCATTAAATTCTATTGACAAGATAAGAGTTAGAAAATTGTAATACACATTCAACACATATAAGGTAGAAGAACCTATTTTGGACATGCCCCCCCCTGACGGTTGCATACGCTAACCTATTGTGGACAACAATTGAATGCACTGATTATTGAGAAAGATTCTATGTTTGTACCTTCTCACCCATTCATCTCTCTTCTTTCTTGGCTTAGGAAAAAGTGCCAAAGGTAACCAAAATAGGTGAGTCTATGAAACTAGAATGGGTTAGGATGAAAAAATCCTCTTTTACATTCAATAAAATATTCATTCTAGGAGAAAAAATTCCGTTTTTTCTAGCATTCTTCAACAACCTTATTTTTGCACACCATGAATCAATTCCTCCATGACTTTCCCAAATCATACACACTAAAATGCTTAATTTACCTTATGACAAGCAAAAAATTAATTTATCCGAAATAGGTACTTCTACCTTATGACGAGCAAAAAAATTCCATCTTCAATCAGCCTCCCTGCAAGAATTCCTAATTGGTCATAATTTTTTGGGTCTGCATTGAAGTGGAGGAGTTTGGAAAGCCTTCTCCAAGGAAGTTTGAGTAGCTGCGTAACTCAAAAAGCAAGCCAGTGCTCCATGGACAGAGCCTCTCGCATAGCTGCATGTTAATTTAACCTTAAAGTTTAAGAAGATAGCCTGAGAAATATTTGCCTCATCCCCTTCAGTCCAAAGCCAACAAGATTTATCCTTCCAAATGTCATCCCTAGTACGTCACAGGTTACATGAACATCCTGTTGGCCATCCATGACAAAATTTCAATAATACCACTCCCCATTTCACAAAAAATTGTAAACCTGAAAGTAACCATATCTCTTGTTAAAACCTAGGAGTAAAACAAAATACAGAACCCAACTGCTCAGTTGAGAAAAAGAATAATGATGAACTGGAAAGTCTAGAAAATAACCAACTCCACAACAGCACTACAACAAGATCAAACCTTACCCAAATAATGTACCAAAAATCTACACAACAGCCAACCCCTGTCCACATTCAGCTCCGAGGAAATTCAGCAACCGCTGCAGTCTCTGAGCGACCTCGCAATGGAAAGGAAGCGGGGATCTCCTCAGGGCATAAGTGAGACCCACGTTCAGCCAAGACAAGGCATGCAAATCTGAAGCCACCGCTTGTAAGGTTCTCGAAACTTCCAGCATTTGGTGTTCCTTCGCATCCGGGGTGCCCTTGAACCCTTTGGAAATTCCAGGCTCTGGCGCCGGGCTACGCGCCGTCGCACTGTAATGGGACACCAGGGCTATACTCAGAGTGGAAGGCCAGTCCTCTTTCATGCCCCGTTGTGCGAAGTCTGGGCTTGTCGAGGTGGTGCCGGCCGAGATGGAGAAGGCTGTGGAGACTGGGCAGGCCAGGCCGCTTTGGTGCAGGCATTGGGCAAGAGGAGAGGAGTCCGAGAGCGGGGTTTGTGGGGAGGGGGTGAGAGGTCGGTTGGGGTGGCTGGGGACGACGAGATAGGAGGCTCCTGTTGAGGACAGCGTTTTCACTGTGCTGACTCCCATGCTCACCACACCACTTGTCGCGGATGTGGACGTGGTTGGCCATGAGAGGCCTGAAGAGGAATTTCCTTCTGGAGGCCCTGCACAAAAGAAAGGACATGAAAAAACATGAATGCACACTAAATAAGATCAATGCTAATCAGTCCTCAATAAACCAGCTATGCTAAGAGAGGCTCTGTTCCTGTAGCATGGCTTGCTTTTCGAGGAAGATCCTACTCAAATTTCCACACGAGTTAATATTGTCATTGCAAAGACTCCGCCCCTTTGGTACAGAGCCAAAAACATGCAGATACTCTAAGAGATGTCCGGCAGACTGTAGTACTGGTTCGATAATTCAGAAGCAGCCCACAAATGCGCTGCGGTTGTAGCTTTTGTCAATCCAAGGCCTTCGCCACTTCAGTCCACAGTCTAAGAATAAGAAAGGAAAAAGGTCTTTGCAGTAAAGGAAGGGGATGAAATATTCATGAGCAGTCCAAATTCCTGTTGTGAGTTTATTTCTAACGCAAGGTAGTAAAAGCTACAGAATGAAGACAGGTATTGGCCAGCCATTAAACACCTATGCACTCTCCACAGAAAATGTCAGACTTTTAAGTCTTTTATTCGGTTGCTATTTATAGTGGACAAGGGTGAGTTCTCACAACTGCTAGAGAATGATATTAGGGGGAAAAGACATGAATAGAATGGGTAAAGAAATAACTACAAACAAAAGACTAACGAGACTGCGAAAGTAAGAAAGCGGTAAAATATGGCATACCGTCAGTGGTGGACACAATCTGGAGACTCTGATCGACGCTCACAGACACCAAGCTGATGCTGCTGACCCATTTAAATGCGGTCGCAGTAGCCTCTGATGGGGCCATTTGATTTGTTGCTGGGTTCTGCCTCCTATTTGTTAGATCTGCTCCGGCTTTGCTGTAATGGGAACTCTTTCCACGTCCACCGAAGGAAGAGGATGACGGGCTGGGTGAGGTCGGCCCACTGCCCGCTAGGCCGAGACCTCTGTCCGTCATCAAGCCCATGTCAGATGAGCTTCCTGTGCCTCCAACAACGCTGCTGGAGGCATGATAGTCAGGGTGTCGTATTTGCACTGGCCACTTGCGCACTTCATCGGCTCCGGCAGACATGAACACTCGGTGCCATTCTGCAACCATTTCAACCAAATCAAGACATCAGAATTTGCTTCCTAGGTAGAACACATCAGGACAAGGATTCTATTTATTCATATGTAAGTGAATTTGAGAAATTACGGTAGTAAAGAGCTGTGGAGAGATCAATTTGGGTACAAGAGGCAAAACTCTCGTACAAGAGGCATCACTCTATGTATTTGATGATTTCTAAAGTAATCATTCGAAGTGAGGTTGTAGACCACTATTGAAGGGATACTAGAAAACCCTATTTCCATTCAGAAATCTGTGGATATAATATTCAGCCAAGTCGTGCGTACACCACTTGCTAAAACTTCAACCAAGTATATGAACGAATGAGTTGTTTAGCCCTTTGTAACACGGGTTAGTATAGGAGATAGGATCAGGTCCGTAATGGCTTTAGTATCCTCTACCATATCAATGAACTTGATTATACAACTATTACGTCAAAATTAACTCTACATCTATTAATGTTGATCCAATGTTCTGTTAGATTAACATAAATAACATTGGGAATGTAATAGGTGGGTCTATTGAGATGAAATACACACACACCTTGGCACTCTCTCACGTAGAATCCACCGAGCCGGGTGATGCTCAAGCCCCGGGGCTTAGAATTCCCAGCTTCCACCGCCAAATTCAACAACTGCAGACCTTGCAGCAACACCTGCTCAAACAGAAGCTGGAAACAGTTCTCCCGCTGCACATCCACTCCTGTCAAAGGCAGCACTTGCGTATCCAGAAGCTCCCCTCGAGCATCTGTCCACACAGACACCAACCAGTTCCAGTCCCCGGACCAACTGTAGCAACAGTGAAGATCAGCGGCCAGTTGAGCAGTTGCACCACTTGGATCCCCTTCTAGTCTTTCCGTTGTTGCAGTGGAGTCGACGTCAGGGCCACCACCACCACTAGTGCCAACGCCAGGGGTGGTCCTGTTTGCAGGCATGCTGTCACGGGTGGCATCGCTGGAGCATAAGGCTCGTGCTGGAGCTTGAGCGCCAGATCTGGCCAGAATGTATGCCGGCTCATAAAGGTACCTTGTTTTCTCAAGTGTGGTTTCTGGCGACGTGGTACCGGTCCCTGCATCACATTTGCGTGAGCTGTGTTTTCAGTACACTTTGGTTGTTTCAATTACTTTTAGACGACGTCATAAAGAGGATCTTTTAAGTGACTCATGAGGAGGTCTCCATATGGTCACATTGATCATACAGAGAACATCCTTTAATTTAACTACGAGGTAGAAGATACTTAAAAGTCTTAGGTAATTGATCTCGTCTCGTTTACTGACAGGAACTCATCTATTCATACAATTGCTTGGAGTTTTTAGCAAGTGGTGTCAGTATGACTTGGCCAGATGTCTATAGTCACTGATCTTCGAATGGCTATGGGTTCTCTACTGTCTCTTCAACAGTGGTCTACAATCTCCCACTTTTGAATGATCGCATGAAAAATCATCATAAATAGTGCGTGAGTTCACAATACCTAGATCCGTTTGCATTGAGGGTTTCCACCCGCCTTCCCACAAGTGGTTGTTGCTGGAATTCATTGCCATGGAAGCATTCCCACTGCTTCGTTGACCACTACAGTCCTTCCAAAGCCCCGGCATGGAGGCAGCATTCGTTTGCAGTACTGAAGAGCCACCAGCATTTCCAGCTTGACCACGTGGACCAGAAGCAATCTGCAGACATTCTGCCCTTTGGGATTTACGTGGAATGCGACGAACTTTGTTGTACACACCCAAAGCAACCTCTTTCAAAACATCGACAGTGGATGCTTGAGGCCCACTATTCTTAAATATAGTTTCAGCAGTAACCAATTGGAGAGCAAACCGAGGGATCGAAAAGCCCAAGATGCTCGACGGTAGGCCGTCTTCTCCTGGTATTCCTGCTGTTATCCCATGGCGTTGAGAATCTGCACCTGATATTGCAGAGCCTAAGCTTGAACAAGCATCAACCATGGTTTGCAGGATCCCAGCAGGATCCGAAACAGGGCACACAACATAAACAACCTGGAAAAGAGTTGACCAAAGTTAGCCTCTAAAGGACAACAAAATTGATTCAGGTCAAAAAAGTCGATTCTCGGTTTTAAAATGACAAATTTGATAGGTCATGATGTGAAAAATACGATTCCGTTGGGGCCAAATTCTATAGCGCCAAATTTAATGAGAAACATTGTAGGTGTTGGTCAAACAATAATATATTGAACACACAACAGTCGCCATATGACCTACTCAAACTTGAGGAAAAAAACACTAGATAAAAAAAGAAACAATTTAGGCCTCTTGATTCTTTAGGGTTTAGATCTATGGACACTTGTCAAATATGAGAGTTCCTTCAAACTATTCTATTTCAGATACAGATGATAAGAGAGAACTCACTGTGCATGGACCTTGCTCTGGCTCCCGCTGACTTGCTGAGGATCCAGATAAAATAGGAAATTCCTTACAAACTTTGACGAGAGCCTTTCTAAATTCACCCATATTCCAATTCGAAGCCATGTCGGCTGCAAAAGCCTTAGCCAGGCTATAGTTAGATGCATTGACAAACTCCCCACGTGCTGCTGGTGAATGTGATGCTCCAGCTATATCCACAAGAGTAAAGCCAGGTAGACTCTGTTTACTGGAACTGGTCATTGGCACAGACTGCCCAGCAGCCGCTCCTGAAGGCATATGAGAACCCAGCCGACACACTTCATACACTGCATCCAAGGCGACCACAACGAACACATTGAGAATTACGGGCGGACGGTGATTACTTGTAGAAAAATTTGCAACAAGAGTAACAAAAGCACTTCAAATTCAGATGCTCGGAGCAACATCGTCATGCATATATTCTAAAAATGGATCAAGCAAGCTGATAAAATAGGGCCCAGCAGTACGTAGAAAATCTCCAAAAACTCACCCGAGCTTAGTTGCTGAAAGAAATCCACAGCAGCAGTGACCAGCGGCTCCGAAGCTAAACACAGAACGTGATAATTCACCTGGACAACAAAAGACAGATATTGTCATGCCCATCAAAGAAATCGATTCAGTCTGAAGTGTGATCAGGAGGAAAGATAATAACTTTCCCTACGAATATTCTATTCCACACCAAAAGTTGCTCTAGGTTTCCTCAGCAGCAAATAATTGGTAAAATTACATAGACTACTTTTCACGATGCATTTTACTACGTGAAATGCTTGCCCTTCAAGTATCAAACCGAACGGTACAAATTCAAATGAAATTATCCACACTCCAGGGTAATATACAGTTTGCACCCTTGCTACTGTAGAAGAAAAAGAATCAGGAGCACTGAAACACTAAATAACTAGCCCACTTTTGAAGCAATTTATTCCAATGCCAGGCATACAATCACTGTCTAGGATACCTGCTTTGCAAACGCATAAGGTTCGAGCGGAGCCTTCTCCCAGAGATGGAGTGCACTAGAAGAGGTTTTCAACCAATCATCCTGATAACTGCAATGAATATTTCAGCAATAGCAAACTGTCAGTCAAACTAACAGTGCTTTCAAACAGCACAGAAGATAAAGAACACCCTAAACAACAAATAACACTACAGTATTGTGAAGAGAATCCCAGAAACTTACCCAACAAGCAAAGAAGGTGTGGGAAGAGCAAGAACAGCGGACTCAGTATTGAGGCCCAAAGCGTCACTATGCGTAACCCCCGAATCCTCACTAAACCCTCTCCGTTGCGAGGCTTCAGTCTGATCCGAGAGAGAGGACGAGTCAATCGCACGGCTGCTGCTACTATTCCGTCTCATATCGTCCATATCAGTCCCCTTCCCAGACTGAGGAGTCATAGATTCACCAATAGCAGTGACAGTACTATTCACTTCTCTTGAATCTGTATTAGTACTCTCTGCACAAACTCCACCATCTGAGCCTTGCACACAACCTTTACACCAATCAACCAAACCCAAGGGTCCATCGGCAGCAGTATCCCCAAATGCGTTCGAGATTGCCACTCTCACATCCGACTGGAGAAGACTGGCTGCTGTCGCTGCTGAAATCTCAGCTGACAATGGATCCATGATTTCCATTCCTGAATGGTCAAGGAATCTGCTCGAGGACAGCATACCACCTGCTAGGCTACCATCTGATTTACGTTTCCTTTGCTGTTTCTGAACCTCTTGGGCAGCTAGCCATCCAAAAGGCCCATCCTCGTACTGGCCATCCAAGGAGACGTCTACTGCTATGGAAGCTTGCTGTGCCAACAGAGGAATAGCTTCTAAAAGCTCATGCCAGTGACTCTGCCTGTCCATGCCTATGTCGTCCACAGTTGGGTCTATAGGGGAGGTGGTGTTGGAGACTCCTAATCGATAATCTGGCGTGTTTGAGGTGATGTTGGTGGATGGCTTTGGAACTCCCACAGGACGCCACACCCCGACCTCTGCAACTCGGCTGCCACCGTCCAGCAAGTCATCTTCTGCATGGCCAGCGATTCGCTCCGGCACCTTTTTTCGACGCTCTAATTGAGGTCTTGCAGGTGTGTCAGATTGCACCTGTTAACCACAGGTAAGAAAATTAGAGTCCGAATAGAAAACGATTTCCGTGTCAAACAAGTGTATCTATAGCAACAGGTATGCAGAAGGCCAAAATTGACTTCATGGTTTTGAGTAGGTCATATAGAGACTTTCTTTTGTTCAATTATATATTTTTTTCGACACAAATGTAATGTGCTTCAGTGATTCTAGACATATACAATATGACCCTACCTGCATTCTATTATTTTCACCATACAATCAATTGAATTGGTCGTTTTTTAAAGATGAATCGTTGGTCCTTTAGAGTATAATAATTAGTAACTGAAACTATATGGGGCTCAAATAAATATAGTTACCGATAGATTCAAGATGCAGATCATCACATCGCCAATTTTAAAATGTTAACAATAAGCTTGCAACCTTAACCAGCTTCATTAAATCAATCTCTTCTATCTCACCTGAATGGTAAACCTCAAAGTGATAAAGACCAAACCGGACCATTTTTGCATTTAAGAACATCAGCCCCTGAAATATATTATCAGGTTTTTGACGTCGTGTATTTAATCTACCGATTTGTCGAATCTCTCTAGCCAAAATGTGTCAATTCCTACCACAATTTGGCTAAAAGTTGCATTTCAACCCCTCTAAAACTAAATGATATTGGTATTGAATGGAACTTTTGGAGAAATTCTGGATAATATGTTAGCCGGTTAAAGAACAACTGAAAATTTAAAATCGATTATAAAAAACTGGTAGAAAAGTTCAACATATCACAGAAAAATTAATGCTCAGTTCAGGAGCTATACCTGAGTGATATCAGAGCCACTATCTTTAGAGGGCATGGGAGAGTATCTGGCAGCCTCATTTGCAGGGCTGGCCACGCCGGAGTTTGCAGAGACAGATGACGACGAATCTTGGTCTCGACATATCATCACTTTCAGTAGAGCACACTCTAACTCAGTTGCCAATGCAGCCACTGGTGAACGAAGGGATGATTTCGTGTTCTCTTTCTGATTCATTGTGGATGGCGATGGAATTGGAACCTGGGACCCATTCCCACCAGTGACATCCACTGGTACAACTCTATCTGGACCTGTGTCATCAGCAGACTTGCCATTCAGATTCGTCTGCCTTGAACTTGTGACAATAATGTAGTCAGCAGTAAGCTCCTTCTTCCTTTTCGACTCGCCAGACTCGTTCGGAGATTTGGTGTTCCCTTGCTCGTCTTTTCCTGTATCGATTCTTTCAAAGTTGGTGTAGGTGATTGGTATTGCTGTGTACACATATGTCTCCTTCTTCACAGACTCTACCATTACTTTTTTAGACGCTGGTACATATGGATCCCTGCAGCAAACAACACTTCTCTTGTAAATAAATGTAAAGCCAAGAAATACATAAAAAATGAATCCAGAACTGACTGATACCCACAATAAGGTTTTTGTCCCCACATTTCCCCCCCTAAGGGATCAAGGATTGAAAACGACCAACTGTCCAATGGGACTAAATTTTATATCAGTGAAGAACCCTGCATTAACCGGTCAGAAAAAGAAAAGAAATTGGAGAAAGGAAAGTCACCATATGCCCTACACAAAACTGCTATAAAATAAAGATTTCTCGGTCTTTCAGAGGTTAACTATCTTCAGGACTCGCAAATCACCACCACTATTCATGACTCGTAATAGATTCAAAAGCTGAGCATGCACGTTACGAGCAAACCTGATAGCAGTCATGGCTACGTCTGGCACACTCGTCAAGTCCACAGGCTCGAAGCCCGAAGCAAAGCATAGCGAGGCTTCAGACTTCAGTCGTAAGTTGATAGCAGGTGCTTGAGGTGGAGGAGATACTGCAAGTCCACTAATTGGTGGAGCTTGAGGTTGTACTTCCATAGGTTTCATGTCACTTAGAAGATCCATGTTCTGATCTAACAAAGGAAAGTCGAGAATCGGAAGCACCATTGGGTCGGATGCATCCATCAGGGGGGCCGTGCCTGGCGTCTGAGTGACTTCTCCGTAGTCGGGCAGAGAGAACATAAGAGCTTGCGACTCTGCTGTATCGGGGGGCTGCAAAACCAACAGAGTACATCAGATTGCTAGGAACCACTGCAGCTGAAAGAAACCTTCGGATTTAGGATAAGAAATAGATTTAAAACATCTTTTGAAATTTTATGATGTTTAACTTATATATTGAAGATGGAAAAGTTGAAAAAAATTACAGCAGGTATTCATCTCCAAAGCAAATTAGTCATTATATTATTAAGAATAACTTCAAAACCCAACATGCCTTACAGAATATCAGGCTCGATGCTAATTCTTCAACTTCTTTCCATGAAGAATTAACTCCTAATTTCCCAAACGACCAAAAGTGGCCGCTACAGTATCTATAGGAATTGAAATGAATCATTTAGGAAGCCCCAAGGAAGGTAATACAATGTACCGATAGAAAGCAAAAATCATCCCCGACAATTCTGAAGAATAGAAATTAATTTTTCAAAGTCATTACAATTCACTATTAGTTTTCAAAGTCACAAAATTCAAGAGGTTCATAGGATGGAAAGCGTCCTAGTGTGGTTTTGCTTACAAGATTGCTCACCTCGCCAAATCCAAGTCCATCGTCTTCAAAAAAATCTCCAAAATCTCCAAACTCAGCGAGGATATCTGCATCACTTTGTATGTCCATGCCCAGACCCATTCCAAAGCCGCCATCATCAGCCCACTGATCCCAAGGATTGCCCAGCTGGCTACTCCCTCCTCTTGGAGTTCCAGCTCCCATGGTTCCTGACAAACCGCCCCCAAAGCCGCTCGACTCTCCTAAAAATCCTGATCCTTTTTTTTCATTAGTTGGCGTATCAAGAAGACCTAGAGGGTCGTTACCAATGCTGTTCGACCGTTTTAGAGCTTTTGCAGGAGGGTCAAAAGCAGCTGCCTTCGGGTTCTGGCGTCCTCTCTTGGTGCCCTGCATGTCCAACAACCATTCCTTCAGATTCTGGACACTGAGAAATTTTTGCTCACAATATAATACCTTTTGCTTTACTGACAATAGCAAGTCACAGATTCATGATTTGCGTCGTGTCTACAGTGAACATGCTCCTTCCTCAATATTCTGCCTCAATAAAGTTACAAGGTTTTCAGTACAGGTACTTTTTTTCGAGAACCTGTAGACATCATCCTAATGAGAATCGTCCCTCTTGAGTCATAGGGAGGTCTCCTTATGGTTAGAGTGATTGAATAAAGGCAACCTTATGATATATGAAGAGGTCTTTGATCACTGTGGACACAGGGAGACCTCCCTATGAGTATAGCAAAGATTATCCTTGAGAAGACTGTCTAAAAATTCTACAAATTGCCTAATTTTACTAAGCTTGATATCTAGATTAGAGTATAGTATCCTCTAAAAATTGCAAATCTAAATTGGGCCCGTGATCAAATATTCATTCCTGGGAATCACCTAAGAATGTTTGGCAATCCCACCTGTGAATAAGCACCATGAGCACTTTTCATATCCCCAGTATCCATATCCAACCCCTGCAATGAAGTGGCAGGGGCACGCATGTCATTGTGTTTTGAGTTTAACACTCCAGGTGCCTTACTACCTAAAGAGTCTCCATCAGCTTCTACATCTCGCAAACCTGTATACAGTTACATGGTCAGTTTCGAAGATGGGACTCCTCGTGAGGGAAAAAGTGGACAGTCATTCAACAGCCAAGGAGGTGGGAAGACAATGTTCAAACAATTGCACAGATACCCAAGGAAACGAAGAAGACCCTAGTAACAAAAGCTTGCAAGGTAGAGGTTAGGAGGCAGATACGTTGATGCTAAGCTGAACACGGTTTTCAGTGAACTTTCAAGAACTTTAAAGCACCATCATAAAGAGAATCTCCATTACGAATCATGGGGAGGTCTCCCAATGGTCATAGTGATCATATGAAGAACTCTCCTAAACTAAAAGTTCTTGAAAACCCTGTTCTACACGATACAACCAAGAAAATAAATACAACTTCGTTCATGAAATTAGATCGCAATCTGTTCGATCAATGAAAACTTAGCAGATCCTAATTTCAACGTGGGATGAGAAATCTTTAAATGCCTTACCTTCTCCGTCAGCATCACTAGAACTGGAAGTACCACTACTTCCTTGACTGCTGCTGCTGCTGCCTCCACTGCTATAACTGCTTGTGCCAGGCCCACTGCTGTGACCAGGAACAGAACCATTAGCACCGAACCCAGTAATTGTTGACTTCTCTCTGCTATCCCCATCATCGAGCCCATATTTGCTGCATAAACAAACATAAGGCGAAGTTGTAAAAGAGATACCATCGAATTAGTAACTCTAACCTCTTAAGTGCCCCAGTGGTCAAAAGCGGTCACTTCCATAGCTATAGGAATTGAACTAAATCATTTAGGGTTTTCAAGGAAAATAACACAACATGCCCAACAATTTTTAACAATAGAAATATATTTTGAAGTGGACTTTAACCATACTTCAACAATATACTGTGCAAAGAGGACTTGTTATATTTAGTTTGGGAACTCAAGGGTTAAAACACAAAAATTTCGAGCCTAACCGAATCCTGATTCCAGGCAAATTGTGCCCGAGACAAGTAAAGGAGATTACAAACCTCGTTGAAGGTCGACATTCATCATTGATCCCATCTTCCAACCAAGCTGTGCCAGCCCATTCTTGAAACCAACATCTGAGGACGCACAAAACTTATCAAAATTCCACAGAAGCACCCAGAGCACAATTCAGCAAGTAAAAAAGTTCCGGTGAGATAGAAACCTTCGGATAAACGGATGGCTGGGAACCACCGGTCGCATAGGTACAAGCACTGCGTCCAATGGATAGATCAAAACATGTCCACCGTCTACTCCGTTGCTTCCTTTTCCAGGTAGCTTAGTCTCCGTAACCTGTCCAAACCATTGGAAACATGCCATGATAACCTCCAATGTTGAAGTCCTCTGACGGCTAAACATTGCCGATAAAATTTACGAATTATGATCTAGTAGCAGAACCTTGTAGACGAGAATACTCACCTCAGGTGCAGAAGAAAGCTTTGTTGATTTCGCGCTGCTTGTTAGTTGTTCCAACATTACTTCTGCGAAGCATGGTTGCACTGAAGGTGAGCCACCAGCTGCTGTAGATCCAACCACATGGAACGGGAGAGAGGATGCTTCGTATGCCTGTGACTTGCTGCAAGGGGGCAATTTATAGTACCCTAATCAGCATGAGTGGAAACGTACGCAGGTATCACGCCAGCCATCTCAGCATCTGCAGTCCTCCCCAGTGTGATACGAGATTACATCTATGTAGCTGGCATGACGCTCAGCAGGTGCTTTGAAATTGCAAAGGCACGGCAAGCTAGACTCAAAGTAACAGACCAACATGAAAAGCACCATTTCACAATAGACACGTCATCACGATAGCGTGGACAGTTATATTTCAACAATTTTGTAAAATGCTTGTGATTTGAGTTTGGAGCTTCTGTCTTGATAACGGTTTTCAAAAAAAATGAAGTTTACCTTTTGTACAGCTGTGTCACCAGATCATCTGGAGAGCATCCACTGAGACGACCAGATAACCCATTTGGGGCCACGATGACTGCGGAGACAAAGTTCGCTTGATCAAAAGGCAGTCACCAAAACTCTATCAAATTAAAATACATTTATAAAACTAGCTTACAAGCAGAGGTTCAACCCAGAACCAATTAACATAAGAGAGAACAAGGAGACCTGCAAGACTCTTGTCACCCAAACCCGAGTTGGATCTCTGCTGAGCAAGTGCCGCTTGCAAATCACTAATTACAAGCTGCCGAACTCTCCTGCGATGTAGTGCACAAACCAGATGTCAGTTCTGCAGCTATACACATCTACAATGCTACAAGTATACATAGACTACAGAAATTACACAGCAAAATATATTTCCGGTGGTCCTCTATTCTTGTACTCACTTATCCTTACTTTGCACACAACACGCTCAAAACCGTTGCAACACTTCAGTCTACGACAAGATCACGGAAACTTCTAGCTTAATCAAGAGTGCCTCACAAGGTTCTCTACGCACTTTCGGCGCACCAATACATGCACAAAGATGGCGTCGTTGCTTGATGTAAATACTAGCTCGCAGCTGAAGAGTGACTTCCTGAACACACAGGGGAAGCCGGCAACACACAAGAAATTGTAAGCCTTACTTAAGAAAACATATGGTCATGCATTAGAGAATATTCTAGCCCCAATGATAGGGCCGAACTGGTTCTGGAAGTTAAGGTATGCGCACAAGACGGCATCCAAAGAAGAATCTGAGCAAAGTTCCTATTACAAAACTGTCATAATTCCTGTTAGATCTTTTTGGCACTTGAAAGAAGAATCGTACGCATATTAGCTTGCATTACTTGAACTCCGTCTCAATAAAGTATGAATATTCAAAGTGATGATCATAAATGTACCCAAAAATCAACCCTCAAGCGTGCATGTGCATGGACATTTTAGGAAAGAATCTACAGGGGTCACTATAGGGAAAGGTTGCAATTAGGCGTAGTTAACTTCCCTTAAGCATGATAAATATTCAAAATAAATATCCAGTGGTCGAATACATACCAAAAACTAGAATTATATCATAACGAAAAATTATAAGGGTCAGATTCGTGAAGAAGCCCACATAGAGATGACATCATGCATATTCCAAACTATGTGCCAGATTCAAATATTAGTAACGTGAGGTTTGCAATAGTGTACAGACCTTATGCAGGGCATTCAGCAAGATTCTTGATTCAGTATAAGTTTCGTGATTGAATCCAAGTGGAGTCGAAGATATAACTGGCGCATGGTCTTACCTCAAATTCAGTTCGTTGGTACTTTGCCGCAAACACTTGACAAACACATCTCCAAATCGAACGTAAGACACACTCTTGAATCCTCTGCATCATACCGATATTTTATTATTATATTCCAAGCACATACTAAATGAGAACATACGCAAGTATTTAAATATCTGCTCTAGCTTAGTTCCTTGTTATGGAACCTAAGTGTCTGCCAAACAAAGAAATAGCTCAGTTAACAGACTACCAAAGGTAAGCCAGATTTGAATTGCAAAACAAGTACTAAAAATACAGTCTTCAAAAGCATGCACATCTTGATGATACAGCTTAAAACATATTCCTCATCAAGTGACAGCTCCCAATTCTTACTTCTCAATTCGATTTCGTAATGCTTGGTCCAAGGCGTAACCAATTTCAGTGCATTCTCCAGGAGCACGCCACAGTCCAGATCCAACCACTGTGCCCATCAAAGGCGATCAAAATCATATGAATTCAAGGAATGCTTGAATCGAAGACCTCAGAAAGCATATATAAATATCAAGGTAAAAAGCGTAGATATATAAAAAGTGTGTATATGTATTGTGGCAGGCTAACATATACACTCCAATTTGCCATTATCATGTAAGCTAACCTTTAAGACCAGAAACTGCGGCATGAACCACAGGGTTGAGGCTGTCATGTCGCCCTGGTAAGAACAGCCAAAGCTTTACTTTGTCATCTGCACAGCAACGAGGTCTTCAATCAAACAACAACTTAAGTGGTTGCTAAACCATTGAAAAGACTAAGAAATTATATTTTTTGATAGATAAATTGTGGCCTCTAGTCATCTTGTTCTATGTAAGGTAGTGAATCTGGAGATGTTTTGACATGAATGGGTCACAATTGGAGTACAATTGGAGTAAAATGTTAGTGTTAGTGAAAGTATATATTTAGAATCTAGTAAATAAAAACCATGAACAGCTGAGGAGTCAAAGACTACCCTAAGTTTTACTCACCTAATGAGAAAAACTTTAAAGATTCAAAATTTATTCGGATATCCCGATACTATATATTTTCGTGCATAGGTCTTCTTGAAAAGAGATTAAACCTACATTAAAAAGTTCAATTCTAAAAAGAGAAACCTCTCAAAATAATCCAAGGACACAGGAATGGGTTCTCTAATTTCAACAGTTCACAATCTCACTCCTTGGTCAACGGTAGAAAAAGGATAATACCTAAAAGAGTCCAACTACTCAAATTGCCTGACTCTTGAAGCCACATGTGCGCCCTCATCACCTGCATTGCAGCCATGTCTTGCAGCGATCTCTCCTTCCTGTCAACCAATGCCACCAAAGAAATGACCCAAACCCTTTCAGAGTACAATATTCTGCAGGTTTAACACCAGAATAAGTACTCTGCAACTTCTATTCCAAAAAAAGGATCCTTAGAGACTCTACCCTTATCAAGTAGATAAAAACTCGAACCGAAGCGTACTAAACTATGAACCAGGTAATCAAGTAACTAAAACTCTTTTGAATCATTCTAGGTCTAAAATATTTCTTAACAAAGTGAGCAAGCCAAAAAAATGCCATCATGAAACCAATCAACTCACGCACTCACCTGGCCAAATTGGAAGGGAGAACATCTCCCTCTGCAAGAAATTGAAACCATGACACTTGCTGCAATCCTCCCTACAAAAAGCAACCACATAAACCCCTCAAACAACTTTGACTAGATTCTCCACCTCCCAGAGCGTCATCTCTCCAGTCTCCCTTGCTAATCCACTAAAACATTGAATTAATTAGAACTCAAACTAATCACAACATCATTCTCTCATTTTCTTCTTGAAGAACCACCCACTCCTTCTCCACGTAACAAACAATCCAGTCTCCACTAGGTCATAAATTCCAAGTGACTACAGCCACTCAATCCACCACTCACTTCCTCCTATGAATTACTAGAAACCTCAAGCTCTCACAATCACTTGAAAATTGTGAAATAGATTCAATTCCACACTATAGTAACACTACGATTCCACACGCGTTCCCCAAATCTCCCCAAACAGTCCAAAACTTGACTAGAAAAAAACAGAGAGTGGAAGCGAAATCTCACAATACGGAAGACATTGGTAAACATGATTGCTGCACCCTCCGGCTCCGGTCACTTCACGCCGCGGCGCAATTCCTTCCCGCGTCTCCTCAACATCTAAATCAAAGACCTTCCCGGAAAGTCCTACCGACAATAATGTTCGGCGCTGACGTTCAGTTCGTTTTCGGGAAAACGGGAGTTAGCGGGGGAAGAAGCGAAATGGAAATCTAAGCTGTAAGCTAGAGGGGAGGGAGGGCGGGATCTCTGCGACGGAAACCTAAAATGGCTGAATCTCAAAAAACGGAAACGATGGCAATGGAAGGGAAAAGCGAAATGAGGAAAAACAGAAGAATGGCGTGGGAGGGAGGACTCGGTCAAGGGCGCTAGGGTATGCGCTACAGGGAGAGCCTCTTACACTACAGTACACTGAAGTGGGTTATTTAGTATGGGTGAATAATTAGTATAGGTGAATTAGTTCACAACACCAACCATTGCACACCGTAAGGTAAACTATCCCATTACGGACAGAATGGGAGCAAGCTCATTGTAGGTTGAATTAAGATAGTGATGTACATTTGAGAATTTGAATGTACACCACCATTACAATTTTGCCCACAATGGGCATGCTCCCATTGTGTTTGTAATGGAGTAGTGCACTTTATATGTTCGACATCGCCACTCATTCATGGATAAACTCCTTGACCTGGACTTGGGTGTGGCCAACAAGGAAAAAGTGGTCCAGCCAGGGACAAAAAGAGACTGGTCATAGCATAATTCTCTCTCCAAACACTAGGAGAGCATCCTCGCCATGCTCGTTGACTCACTACTAGAAAATTTTGTTGTTTTGTTGTTTTGGTTGTGTTGATCCAGTCAAAACAGATTTCTGTCAGATTTTGACTAGATCAACACAACAAAAACAACAAAAAAACGAAATTTTCTAGTAGTGACTCAAACTTTATCTTGTCAGCTTGTAAGTTTTGAGGCCATTTCTTACATTTTTTTAATTAATTAGCAAGTTAATTGGATCTTGATTCTATCAAATCATTGATGCATAGGATTGGTTTGTTTTGGCATGTTCTTGAGGTCAGAATGAGTGGGGGACAGAAACAATCCGAGAGCTATCAGGCATGGGCCACCCCATTTTCCTAGCCCTCCTTGGAGGGAATGGGTGGCAATGCTCTTACAACATAACAACTACAACCAAGATTGAATAGCATGTGCTTGTGATAAATACTTTAGATCATATGGAGTACTAAATAACCATTTTCATGTAATGACCAAGAGCTAGTCTAGATAATTTTTTTGATCTTGGCTCTTGGTTAAGAATTGTGATCAAGAGTCGTCTATGGAGTCACTCTAATAGAATACAATGAACTTTGATTGGTACCTTGGAGATTGATTTTTTAATTTCTTTAGTCCTAAAATCATTTTTCCATTAAAAAACAAGCAAATTTGCCATTTCTACGACAAAGAGGAAAAAAATTAGATTTTTTTGGTACATTTAACAACAAAATCTTGCATGAAACTAGTATAAGAATGTATAGGAGAAATTTTAGAAACTTTGATTGCAAGACACCTGCCATCAACCTACAAGATCAATGGACGAGGACAACCTTCAAACACACGATTGGATCATGAACAAGAACTAACTAGCCAACGTCTGCAAGATTAGATGATCATGAACTAGCTATCAGTCACAAGATCAACAGATGAGGACCAACCACCATTTTACAAGATCAGAGAGACAAAGACCAACCATTAGCTAAGAGATTAATGCATGAAGACAACCATTGGGTTGTAACAGCAACAAACAAGGACCAACTGAGTTACCTATTGGAGATTTGAATTCATCAAAGCAAGGAGATGGGTAGAATGAATGAGAATTTAGATAGCTAAAGCATTAGTATTGAGAAGGAAAAGAAGGAATGAAGGATATACATGACAATTAATGCCAATAGTCATAAAGGTTGACTATGAATATTTCTTTAGGTTACTTGATCCTACAACTTGAAGTTGACTAAAATGAATGCTAGGTAGTTTAATTAGATGCTTAGTAGTAGTTATGAAGCCCATATCTTACCATTAATTTGATTCTTAGTATTAAATAGACATAATTTGTAATAGCAGAAGTTAACGGTGTCAACTTAAATTATTTAGAATTTTGTAAAAAAACATTAAAAAAATTCAAATAGAATAATAGAAAAAATAGAGAAAGAATATTAGGAGAAGGAAGACATAAAGGATTAGTTTAAATTCCAATTTTTTGGTCACATTTTAAATTTAAGCAATAAACCAAAAAAATCAATAGTGATGGGGAGAGATGGATAATACAAGACAATTGCAATCTTATTGCAAGAAGATGGGATCATAGTGTCCACAACGTTGGAAGTATGTGCTTAAACTAGCTTTGTGAATTTTAGTTTTTTTGTAGAAATAGGAAATAGACTTATAACATAAATGAGTAAGTCAAATCTTTGTGAGTCCATTAGAGTCCAACTTTGAATTTAGAGTATAGTGGTTAAATTCTAGAGGTTTTAAAAAATATATTAAACTTTAAAAATAGATAAAAATGATAGAAGTTATTTTTGGATGAAGTTTAATAATAAAAATGGATGAAAAATTAGGGAAAATCATTCTAAGAAAGTCACAAAAGAATATTGGAATCTAGATTAAAGGCAAGATTCAAAACTTAAAGAAAAAATCACTTCAGTAGTTTAAATTAGTAGAAATTAGTAGATGAAGTTTCAAAGCACCACAGATTGTCAAACTTCATCTATCCGTATCATTTTTTATATAAAAAAGTTTAATCTTTTATTGTTATGGTTTTTTAAAATTTAATTTTATGCTTTACAAGTTTAAAATAACAAAAATCTACAAATGTTAAGTTTAGAATAGAAGTCAAAAATAGTAAATAATGAGTAGATAGACATTTTGAATCTTCTAAAGCCAACTCAAGAAGAAGTTAGAAGTAGAATCCTTTAAAGAATTTTTGAAAGAATTTAGAACTAATTCACACTTAGAAAGTAGATTAATATTGAAGAAGATAACTTAGGATGAAATTTAGTCTTAGTTTAGTTTAATTTTAAATGAAAGCCATAAGTATTTGGTCAATTCAAGTGAAACTTAAAATTTAAAAACTAGAACAAACTTTTAACTCAATTGTAAAATTAAAAAAGAATTTGCATTAATAAATTCGTAAAAATTGATGGATGATGTTTTATAGGAAAATTTAAAAGCAAAATTTCATTTGTTGACAACTTCTAGTAAAAACGTCTTATTAAAAAGTATTTTATCATTTCGCAAAAGGTGTCAGATATTCTACAACTTAGGATAGTTGAAATCCTAATTTGATTAGCTTTTATTTCAAGGTCTAGAGTTTTGAACAACATTGCTCAAATCAACCTAAACTTCTAACTTTTAGAAATTATTTTGTTTTAAGTTTATACTTAAAAAAATTTAGTATCTAGCACAATCTAAGTTTTTTGTTGCTTGAAAGGCACAACTAGATGACGCTTAGGCACCCATTAGGAATTTTAGATGAGAAATATAAAGAACCTTATTATGCTTGGTTTATCTCAATGGTGGAAATAAAACTAGCTTATACAAAGCTACTTTTAATATGTAGTCTTTTCTATTCACATAGAAATGAAAACATCATAGAATTCGAAAAAGGCAATTCCAACTTTAAAAACTCATAAATTAATTTCCAATTTCAACAAAACATTGAAGTTTGCTTGTAGAGGGAGATAGGGTAGGTATATCTTTGTCAAACATTTCATTTTTTTAAAAATAAGGCTCAACAAATGATTAAAAAAAGTCATTTTATAGGGATTTTTCATCTATAAAAAAAAATTTGAAAAACAATTCTCCATCCCCCAATTGGCATCTACTTTCACCATTGTTTTTCAACATAATTTTCCTACAAATGTTATATTGCACTTGAAGATTTAGATTTGAATATTATTCAAATACTCTTAGACAAATCACTCCTTGTAATTTAAGGTATACATCTAAGTGAAGAAGGTATTTAATGTAGGGCTATTTCTTTTAAATATTATATTTCAAATGACCATAATTTTATATAAAAAGCTACAAGCGGCATATTTCTATTACCCAATGCTTTATTTATGCCTAAAGGATCATTGTCCCTTCAGGAGATGAATTGGATTTCAAGCACATGCCTATGGTTTTATTTTGGCATGATTTTTTGGAAATTTTTTTTGAAGATAGAAAAATTGATTATCTTTGTGGAAATATTGTTTTTTTTAATTAGTGCCTGAAAACAAAAGTCATGCCCAAATAAGCTCAAAATAGGGGAGACCATACAACAAAAAAAATTGAAATCTTTCATTTTTTCCGTTTGGATAAGTGATGTGAAAGTTATAGACAATCTTGTTTTGGGGGCAATTTAAGCATCTTTTTGAAAAAAATAACTTGTAGGGTTCATTTCTGAATCCAATTTTTTTTAAATTCCAAAAAAATTCCAAATGGCTTAATTTACTTGCTATAACAATCTCACCATTGGAATTAGTGCATTTTAATTCCATCTCATAGATATTAATAATTTAGATTTTTCTTCTTTTTTAACCTACTTCTACTTAACAATTTTCATCAAAATGAAAATTAAGTTTCTTTGAGATTTTTTCTAGATTCTCAACTCAATTTCTCACCTTAAAGATTTAAACCTCAAAACTTTGTATTGCAAAAAAGAAGGTTCAAAGTTACATAATCTAGTCCCTCAATGTGCAAAATAATCTTGTTTTCTTTAGTTTAAACACAAATATCTTGCAATTTGTGTGGTCAAAACTTCAGAAATTTATTCTACATATTTCATACTAATTAGGTATAAGATCCTAAAATTATATGTGCAAGAAAATAGTTTTTAATTTTTTTACTCTTTGCAATAGAAATGGCAATTTTTAGTGTTTTTTGATGAAAAAAAGCCTTGGTCCTTTAGGGATTAAATTGGCATAGCTTGCATATAAAAATTAAGTGTCTAAATTTTTCCTTGGCCTCATCCTTCTTCATAGATTTTCCCTTCCTTCTACTACATACATGTATAGGATAAATTTGAAACTAACACCAATCAATTCAAGTGCCATTGACCATGTGGCGGTTTTTAATAATAAGTTTACCATTGAACACTTCAAAATCTCTACCATAACTATCATATGAGTACTCCATTCAATACGAGTATGTTTAATACATATGGTATCAAAGATTGAAATTAAATGGACTATAAACTTTATCCTTGTATTGTATAATTTTCAGTTCATTAAACTTACAAAGTAAAACTCTTTATTTGTGCAATGTCACAATTTTTGCCACTTCTAGTCATTGTTTTATACTTAATTTGATATGTACACTACTAATACTATGGCACAATTTCAATCAAACACCCTTCATTGTAAATTTTCTTGACTATGTTCATTTTATCATCCACATGAAATTATTTGTCCCCATCTATACTCATTGTACTATGAAAAATAGAAACAACCCCTATTTGTCGAGGCTAACTTATTAATAAAAAGACTTACTACATGATGTTTTTACATAGCTTAAATAAAATATATTAAAGCATGTAGCATTTCATGAACTCTACAATATCCCTATATACTATATAAAATTTCCTTGCTTTGAAATAAATGGACCCTATCATTTAACTCACTTAGTTTTCTAAAAATCCAATAATGATCTCCATGGATATGTATTAGCTCTTAACCATTGGTTTGATATAGTTGGAAATCAGACGAAGATTTGAAATTCTCTTTACAATCATTTTTGGGACAAATTACTAATAAACTATGAATTTTTAAAGTATTGATAATAATTATATCCCAAATTGCCTTTAACCCTTCAACCCCTAAAGACCCATTTGTCCCCTTGAGGGACAATTTGGGTCCAAGTAGGTTCCTATTGTTTCAATTTGTTGTGACTTTTTTTGAGATTTTTTGAAGTTGTGTAGTTTTTCAAGAACTTAGATATATAATTTTTGTTTCAATCGGATGCTGGATGGAAAAGTTATCAACATTTTTTGGCAAAATTACAATTGAAGGGTAGGCTAGGCAATAGAAATTGCTTTGATTTTGCAGGATTTGGGGCAAAAGGCCCAACCGTGGTAGGCAACGAGTGAAGGCCTAGCCTAGCACTCCGTGCACTTGGTCAGATGCCCCTTTGTTGCAAAGATGTGAGGGGTGTAGGTAGGGTACCTCAAGTAGCAAGACGAAGCACACAGCTTGCGGATTAAGTTATTGGGGCAATAGGCCTCGTCTATCTTACCAGTTGGGTTGTGCTATCCCTAACATACTGGTGGGCTGCATTGCATGTGGCTTGCTAATTGACTTTGGCCATGCTCATTGCCTATTTGCCTAATTCCACCTAGGTCTACCAAATTGCATGTAATAGAGTGCTCGTTTGTTGCAATTGCAAATTGCTAGCCGAAGATACTCCTTTTTCTAATTTGCAAAATCCACCTCAAAGTTCTACTCCCCCTATTCCATTATAGATAGGATTTGATTATCCTACACCTCTCTTTGTACCGCCATTACTCGACAAAGGTCAAGAGTATTTTTTCCATAGGATATTGTCATCATCAGCAATGTGATTTCAAAATTCATTGATAGCCAAGATCATGAAGGTGGAGCCTCTAATTGTAAAACTTAACGAAGATGAAGAGGACTTTGACGAAGGCCCCTAGCCCCCTACTCCTCTTACAACATTCGAGATCTTGATGATGTCCTTTGGCCTCTAGAGTTATTATACAACCGTGGGTAGATTGCATGTGAATACCAACAATCATGTGACGCAAAGGATCAACAAGGGTGGAGAGGAAAATTGTACAAAGACAATCGAATGTACAAGCCTATAACCTTTGTTGATTAGAATAATTGGGGCACATTCGTGAACTTGAGAGCACTTGGATGGATATGAAGGCGATCATTGTGGGAATGTAGAAATAATTAGGGAGTGTCTACAAGGACGAGTTTGGGAGCTCCCATGAAAATGTCTTCAATAGTAGCTTTTTATAAGCCTTTCCACAACATATAAGTATAACAAAATATTTTTGGGTGGGTCCTTTTGTGGAGTTGGGGTTGCAATTGGAAGGCAAAGAACTAATTTTTTTTCAGTCCCAAGAAGTGGCCATGTATTCCTTCAATTCTCTAACAACTCTTCAGTGATATAATTAAATGTGATAATTGCTAACAACTTTATCAAAAGTAGATGATATATAGGGAAAAAATAGATGATATATGGTGATGTAGTGGAATGGTGTTGAATATAGGATTCAACTTAAATTACCATTGTTCTAAGGGGGGACAAAATGGATTTCAGGCAATTTCATATGAGCACAATTTTTGAGGAATATCTAATAAACTTTTCCAAAAATCTGAAGAAGATATTAGCTTTTGAAGAATAAAACAATTATTTCAATATGTACCCAAAATCATGAATTCTACCACAGTAAATATCAATTTGAATTTAATAGACAAGAAATAAAATTTAAAAATTTGCATTTAGAATTTTAGGAAATCGATTTTCATAGTTTATATTGTTGTCAAAATTACAAACTTTGATTTATTCCATTTGGATTTTTGATGTGAAAGTCATGGAGCATTTTATTTTATGGGCAATTACAACATGACTTGTGCTTGGAGAAAAAAATATTTAGAGTGTATTTTGAAGCCATTTTTCCACCATGTGTGAGAACAATAATTTCTAGAGGGTTATTTTCCAATACTAGACCAATTTTATCACTAAGATTATTATATTTAGTCCACCTTTGAGATATTATCCCCACTCTCTTGTATTGTACTTACTTCTACCTAATAGTTTCTTTAGAAAATGAATATGAAGAGTTCTACTTCATTTTTTTCATCAGAAAAGAGTGAAAATATATAAATTCAAAATATATTAACTATTAAAATTTTATGTTCAAAGGATTCAAAGTGCCATAACTAGTTTTCCTTGATGCTACAGAAGTACTTTTAAAAAACTTCCAATGCATGTACTTTGCAATATATGTCATCAAAGTTCTAGAAATCTTTTCTTAATATTTAATATTATTTTTTGTGAAATCTTACAATTTGGTACTGCAAAGAAATTCATTTTTTAATCCTTGCCTTTTCATTTGAAATGGTAGTGTGAAGTACTTTTTTATAAATGAAAATGCCTCTAGACTTCAGGGCCTTTGGAAGTTTAGGGGCCTGTTTCAAAAGGTTTTGACACATGAAAATTTCAAGTTCGTAGATGAAAACAGGAGCAAGTTGGACGTTGAGTACCTCGAGTTGAACATTGAATATTCCGACTTAGATTTTGATGAAGAGGAAGAAGAAGTTGTGCATGATGATGGCTATGAGAGGGATGTGAATAGCATCATTGAACATATATATTGGGATTGTACTTGGCTCAAAACTTCATTATTTATGATCCTAAGCTTGAGGTATATTTTAATCATTCTAGGTCCAATTTTCCTAGAAATAGATTCTTTACTTTTTTCAACTTATTCCAAGTATTTTGCCCGTTATGGATTTTTACAAGACATGGTTGCTAAGATGAATTAGTATGCAATGGTATTCGATGAGCATAGGTGGACATAAGGAGGACCAAATTGGAAAAATCTTACCGTATAGGAATTGAAGGTTTTTATAGCCATCATATTGTATATAGGCATGAGGTGCCAACCCAATTAGAACTCTTACTCGTATAAACAGGACTCAATTTTTCATTGTCCAACTATCTCTAATTTAATGTCAAGGAGTCGATTTGAATTGCTCACAAAATGTTTACATGTAACAAATCTATCAACATATGAGAGTAATAAGAAAATGCCAGGATATAACAAAATAGGTCAAGTTTAGTGGTTATTAAATGCAATGAAAGACAATTGTCAGAAGAAGTAGGGCTTGAAGGTTTGGTGTTTAGTAAATTCAAAATCAAATTTTGTTTCAAATTTTGAAGTGTAGTGTAGAAAAACAACTATGGTTGAGGAAGAAATGAAACAACCAGGAGGGCATAGTGAAGCACAATTAGCCCATAATGTTATACTGCGCTTACTTGCACCAATTGAAGATAAATGGTACATAATTGTTATGGATAGTTTTTTTTCTCTAGCATTGCACTACTAGAAAATACAAGTTTTATGACTACAAAATATGATTGCAACGAGTTAAAAATCTCAAAATATGACTCACGCCAAAATCATTGTAGATGATTCGGAACATGACTAGATCCAATCATTACCGACCAGTCGTATTGAACATCAATCATATTAGCAGTCATATACGTTGAGGAGTATAATTAGCTATAATTAGCCATTTTTTGCCAACGTGGTGTATATGTTGACTATTCTTTGAAGCTAGACCTTCTCTTGAATTGCCCGAGAAGAAGAAAAAAAAGCCTACGTGGCATATGACTTCATATAGTCATATTTTTGGCAGACATGGAATATAACTACAATGAGTCATATTTTTTAATGACTTGAAATATGACTATGGTGAATCATATTTTGATTGACATGGAATATGACTACAATGAATAATATTTTTTGTTGATGTAGAATATGAATCTTGTAAGTCATATTTTCTACTAATGTGGAAAATGACTCTCTTGAGTCATATTTTTGAATGATGTGGAATATGACTCATGAATTATATTTTTTTTACTGATGTGAAATATGACTTTTGTGAGTCATATTTATGGTTGATGTGGTAGTTCACGTGGATGTTATTGATAATTTATAACTGATTGCAATGATGTTTTTAAAAGTGCAAAGTCACCTTTTGGCATGCATAACTATGAGCATTATATGACTACAAGAGACAACTATACAAGAAAAAATGTGACTTTCTTCAATGACATTTACTAATCACTAATACAAAACATATATATCACAATAAAGTATTTAAACAAGTCAATAGAGTCTATTTTCTTTACAATAATGTGAAGATGGTTCTAATGGGTAGTAAGTAGCCTCCAACAACTTTGTTCCAGATTTTCATGTCTATATACACTATTAAAAAAATGGAAGGTTAATTTTTAGTGAATGAACAACAAAACTCTCAACCTTCAAAAATTTACAACAACACAAAATCTATAGCATAAATTTAAAATAGGAAGAATAACAATGGTAATGAAGTGAAAAAGAAGGAAAAAATAGTAAGTGTTAAGAAATGACAACAAGCAAGAGTTATGATGTAATAAAGAGCTACAACTAAGAGACAACAAGAAACAACAAAAAATGAGAGTTAAAATGCAACAACAAAAAAACTAAAAGCAAAAACTAAGAGTTAAGAAAAAGAAAGAGTTTTGATGCAACAAGAAGAAACAAGAAGAAATAAGAGTTAAAATGTAAGAAGAAGAAAGAATTTTAATGCAACAACAAGAAACACAATGCTTAAATTAAAAAGTAAGAAGAAGCAAGAATTAAACTATGAAGTAAAGAACAACAAAAGACAACAACTAAGAAGCAAAATTAAGAAGCAAAAAGAAATAAAAGACAAAAAACAACACAAGGCAAGAAAGAAGAGCCCAAAGAAGTGGGAGCTAGGGTTTCCAAAATCCTAAGAAAATGGCAGCTAGGGTTTTCAAAACCCTAAAAAAGTGGCGGCTAGAGTTTTTAAATTTTAGAAAAGTAGCGAATAGGGTTTCAATATCCTAAAACAATGGCGTGACCATATTTTTTTTGGATTGCCCATATTTTTTGAGGGCTGCCTCAAAAAATATAATTGAAAATATAACTAAACCAAAAATATGATTTGGCACTTTTTCCACAATTTTCTTGCCCAAAACAAAAAAAGTAATTACTATGAAAATATGACTGCAAAATATGATTGTAAAATATGACTCCACATCCCCAAATATGTTCTCTATGGTTCTCTATGAAGTGTTTGGTGTTTTCAATGGGCATTTACTATACACCCATGAAGTATAAGGTCAAAATATAACTGTGATTAGTTGCCAGCACTACAAGAAAAGCAGTCCAAAATGACAAAAACTGGTCCGAAATGACAAAAATCAGCTAGTCCTAATCTACAGAAAATTGACAGTTTTTTTGTCAATTTAGGCAATTTTCTGTAGATTCAGACAGTTTTTGTCATTTCGGACTGAAATTCGTCAAATTTCTATAGATTAGGACTAGCTGATTTCTGTCATTTCGGACGTGTTTCTCTTGTAGTGCAGTCATCCTCAATTATATTTTCGTAGTCATAAAAATATTCATTTTCTAGTAGTGTTGCCCTATTCAAAGATCTATTGGAAAAAAACATATGCAAGTGACATAATGAGGGTAAATCAAGTGGGGCTTCCTCAATCTCTCAAGAACACAAAGGACTTTAATAGAAATGAGCACAACACACTAGATTGGTGCATACATGATTCAAGAAAAATGAATAGAATTATATGGAAAGATAAGAAAGTGGTTCTTATTATTCAATGCACGTAATTCCAATTCAATTTCTATGGGAATTTCTAGTTGCAATTGTTCTATGTCAAAATGGTTTAGAATGGGAGAGCATTTAGACATAACCAATGCACCTTGAATATACAACTCACATGCGTAATGTAAATGTGGTTGACCAATTATGAGCATCATATACATGTTAGACCCGGTGGTGGCACCATGTTTTTTTTCTACTCCTAGATACAAACATTATGAATATGTATATGATTTGTGTGGACAAATGCAAGGCAAAAGATCCTTCAAAGCATCTAATGAAGCATTTGCAATTTTGCAATCAATTGTGTAAAATTTAATTATAAGACAACATGGGAAGAGACATTGAGAATGTGAGCAACCACCTTGTCATAGGCAAGTGTGCTATCTTGCATTTACTAAGGCCCGCAATCCTTGTGTGGTTTGCAACGATGGCTCACCTTCAATGATGCAACCAAAGACATATTGCCCTACTTGTAGCAATAAATTCATGTGTTGGTGCAAGGGGTGTTTCAAAATTTTGCACAAACGTTTGAATGGCTAAGCCATTTGCAATGTGAGTGCAATATTCATGCACCAATCTAACAAATATTTTGGAAATTGCTTTAAAATTTATTTTCTATAATTTTATTCAAAGACTTCACAAGTAGCAAAAAGTTTTATACCTATAAAGGCCATTGACATTATTTTTTGGAGCAAGGATGTTCAAGTGGCCAAGATGGCTTGCTTATCTGATGTTCTAAAATGAATGCAATTTGGTAATTCATGTCCTAAGAAGTTTGCATGCCATTTATTGCAAATGTATATGGCTCATAGAGGAGACTTAACTTTTAGAGGAAGTTGAACTCCTTGAATCAATTTTAAGTAAATTTTTAGAAAAAGAAAGGTGGAATTGGCATCTAATCCAAGTTATTTCATATTTTTGGGACCTTTGTGGAATTAATTATGAATTTTTGAAGTTGATAGAGAAGTAAGTTAGGGGGCCCATAAAATGACCCTCTTCTTCAAACAATCCTTATAGGGGGCTCTGAAATGACCTCAAATGGTTTTAAAATGGGTTGCCAACAATGTCAAAGCATAAATAAGAGTTGTTAAATATTGCTTTGCACTTCGCTAACAAATGGAATAAGAGCCAAGGAGGGACCATTTCAAAGCCAAGGTGTATTCACTTAATTTTTTCAAATGAAAATAGGTGCCTATTACATATTGATAAAAAATAGGTGCCTACTACATAATTCTTTGAAATTTCATAAACCATTCATAAATGCTTCAAAAAAATATGAAACCACTTATGTTAGATTCCACATCAATTTTTCTACAAGTGAAAAATAAATGAAAATATTTTGGGGCATCTAAAACCCATTGAAAAGGCCGACTAGTCTTTAAAGTGTTGCTTTATGAGCCCCCTACTATAGGTGGATAGGAACACTTGATGGATGGAGTGCATTATAGGTGGATGATGTGGTGAGGTGGAGGTCCCATGCAATGAAACGTAGTTGGGAACATACCAGAAACACAAGGGAACATATTGGGTCCCTTTTTTCCCATTGCCTACAAGACTTTAGCTCACCGCAGTCTTTTAAATTCAATAGAAATTAGAGATTTAAAAAAAAAATTGTGGAAGCTTGTCAAAAATAAATAAATATTCCAATCCACTGTTGCGATTTTGGAGTTTTGAAATAATGCAGAAAACTTGTTAGCAAAAAAAGTAGTATATTGTCATTTTTTTGAACATTATGTCATTGCAAGATTTGTTGGGATGTGTTTTACAAATTTATTTTAAGTGAAATTTAGTGTACATATGTGTAACATTACCTTCATTATAGTAGGTTGTTAATTTCAAAGTCCATTGTGCAAATTTTTTTCACAAATGGCAATCAAAGGTAGCTAAAATTGTAGGGTAGTGTTCAAAAAACTTTTTTTCCAACTTTGAATGTTCATATCTTGCAATCCAAATGATGAATCTCAATTAGTAGTTGTAAAATATGATCCATTTATTGTAGTTGGATTAACTAATACACAAACTAATATTTCAATAAAATTTAAAGTCAATAATTGAAAATTCCTTTGGAAACAACTTGTAGATTGAATATTTGTGATTTTTACAAGAATTGTTTTTCTTTAGCTTATGATATTAAATTCTTATAATTACTTTTATGATTCAAGTCGTTATTAAAGGATCATTTTCTAAATTGAAAAGTTATTTTTTGAGGCTAGACCTACTAATATCCTTTGAATTATAGAATATTTTCAAAGAAAAGTCTTCAAAATCTATAATGAACTAATACAAGAATCTTCAAAAACTCAATGGATGAAAAAACACATTTTCGTATACTAGGGATATGTAGCGTTTATCTATTGTTTAAAATTTGAATTCTTAGTCCTTGAAGGATTAAAATCTCATGTTTAGAGGACTCACATTTTAGACGAGAACTTTACAAGGATGTATTTGCAAATATATGACAATAAGGTGCATTCACCTTAGACCAAAGGAAAAGAGACATTGTGTTTGATAAAAGTTACATGTAAGGATTACGTAAGCTTTGAAGCTAAAATACAACCTTACTTGAAAAGCGAAATGATGCTACATGGACAAAGCTCCTTGTAGTGTAGTAATATAACCCTTCAAAGAAATAAAATTTGTTAGAATGATGCTAAAACATAAAAGATTTTGCAAAAGATTTTTAAAATTGTGGGTTCGTATTTTTAGAATTATTTTTCTATCAAACTAGTCCAACAACTATGACATCCATTTTTAATATATGATTGAAGCCCTCATGAGATTGTAATGTAACACAATGGGGGGGCTACATAGGAGATAAATTGAGAATATTAGGTATTGTAAGTTAGAGTGAAAATTATTGACTCTCAACTAAAGGGAAGGAGGATTTTTATCAACCAAAGTTGTATGTGAAAGAAACTTGGCTAATACTTTACTAGAAAGCAAGCTATCAATCAAGGAACTAAGTCATTTGTGCATAGTTCCTTGTTTCAATTTTTTACCACGCATATAGATAGCTAGATTGAAAAAATGAAGTCATTCTAGATTTTTAAACTATTTCAAATAAGTTGCATTAGATGTGGTATTAATCCTCCAAAGGATCAAATTGTGTTTTTTTGGCAATATAGCAATTTTGGACAATTCACTACAAATGGAATTTAAAATTTTTTTTCTTTGAAATCTTCACACGACATGTACATGAGGAGTAATTTTAAGTCTCAACAATTTTCATAATTCTTACTACAAGGTTATAAAGTTAATGTATCATATGTAATTTTCATTGCTTAATGCGTAGCCTAGGCAACTTAAAAAATTCTTTAAAAATCATCTTTTTAATAATTAAAACTTTGAAATTGGTTCTCTAGATTTATATATGCATGGAAAGTTTTGAATCATTCCATTTTGATGAATGAGATGAAAGTTATGACTTTGCAGACATTTATGAAATCTCTACTCTAAGATAAACTTTGAATTCCTTTATTTAACTCAATTTTCAATATTTTTGGATTAAAATTTAAAAAATTAGGTATACATCTATATGTTAAAATTAGGTTATTTTGTTTTGTTGGTTTAGTTTGGTTTGGTTTGATTTGGTTTGATATGCTAAGATCTAACAAACTGTGAGGCATTCATCAAAAGTTCTTGGCAAGAAGGGGTGCATGGATTTTGTTTCATGGCATTTGAACTTACGTGTGTAAGTTATTGAATTTCAAAGTTTCTATGAGTTCAAAATTGAAATAAATTATCTTTTATTTTGGAAAAATCATAATTTTTATGTCACATATTCAAATGCCATGAAACAAAGCCCTTATCTTCTTTGTGCATGGAGCTTTCTATCTGTACCTGAATTTCATGGTGTTTGGACCTATCTTGTGAAAGGTATAGTTTTTTTTAGATTTAAAAATTGAATTATACTATCTTTTTATTTTGAAAAAAACATAACTTTCACAAAGCATGTCTAAATGCTACAAAACAAAGTCCATAGCCTCATGTGTGTATGAAGCTTTCTATTCTTACCAAGAATGCAACCTCTCACACCATTGTGTGAAAGTTATTAAATTGCAAAGTTTTAATGAATTAGAAAATTATTTTCACTTTATTTTGGCTGTGTCAATGGTACAAGGAACACTCAAATGCAATCTCTTACACTGCAACAAAGACCTTGCACTCCATTGTGCAAAAAAATACTAAATTTCAAAGGTTTTATACAAATTAAAAAATTATTTTTACTTTTATTTTGGTTGAGGCAACACAATAGAGCACACTAGTTGTATATTACAACATTACAACTATTAGGATTGGTATTTTTCAATTCCATACATAAATTGCTAACAATTTAGTATTTTGAATCATTTTTTTCTATTTACTATTTTTTTCTATATGTTGTACAATTCCAAATTATCTAAATTTTTTTCAAGTACATAGCCAATCTACCTTCAAGAATGAATCCAAAGAATTACAAAAAATTTGGACATTTTTTTATAATGATTAGACCTTGTAAAGTATAGCTGCCCAGATTTTCGTAGGGCAAAAATAAGATTTTTGTCACTTCAAACAATAATATCTTACAATTTATATGGCGGAAACTTTTGGAATTTTTTCTACATCTTCTCAAATCAAGTAGATCCTATAATTTCACGTGTTCAAATATGTTTTATTTAAAATTTGGTACTTGTACTAGATATGGTAGTTTTGGAGCATTTTTGGTGTAAACATAGTCAAAAAACCTTAAGGATTAAAGTTCACACACCTGAAGTCATATGAATGTCATATAATAATAACAATTCTGATTTTCAGAGGATGACATGTCTTTCTTTAGGTGTCCACAATTATTCTTTGTTTCAATATATCATAACCAAAAGGCTTGGACAACCCATTGATGTCAAATATTTAATTGAAGTTCTCAAAATAACTTCGGTGTTTTGAAATTTAATTTTTATAAATTCAACATTATATTTAAAAAATCCAATATATTTGACACAACATACCAAAAATCTCTCACATAACTGAGAGTGAGGGTGAAAAAGACAAATTCTTTATACAAATTGAATGGTAGGAGGTAAAATAATCCATGTGATATTGGATTTTAGTAAATCATCATGACTAGGTATCACTTGTATTGTTCAGTACGTGCAGTCACACTATATCATCAACTACATTAATTGAGTGAATGAATTGGGCTGAGCACTGAGCACTTGAGAGCCTGGCTTTCACTCAAATAATCAGCAAGGCTTGAATGACGCTCTTAATTTTTTACTTCAATACCCCCTCATGGCCCCTGCATTTTAGCCTAGGGAAAACACTGAAATTTTTTATTTGCCACCCATGATAAAATTTGGAAATTTTGAATTCATATATGCTAGTAGAGGTCCAGCTCCAAATTAGGTAGGAGAAATGATGAAATACAAAATTAATGTGGCCCAAAATAGAGGGCAATTTTTTACATTTATTTTGAATAGAGGCAATGAAGGGGGCAATTCAAACATGGAAATCAAAAGTTTTCAGAGGTGTTACAATTGAATAATAAGTGAGAGGGAAAACTTTCAAATTGTTTCAATAGTGCATGCACTTTACAAAAAAAATACACTTATAAGCAATATAGGATGTAAAAAAACAAAAGATATATTGACATTTGTAACGTCACAAACATCTTTTTTTGACATTGTTCTAAAAGTTGTATTGTTATAGATGTTTATAAATTGAGGTTGTTGTCTATAAGCATCTTCTATAACAAAAACCATTAGATGTCTTTTCCTTCGTGTTCTTCGTCCTCTGGAAGTTGATTATAATAATTTCTTTCTCATCAACATGCTTCTTTTATACGATTCATAAGTTTCATTCTCATAACAATGTGGCACCTTTGTATAGTACAATGATCTATTTTGAAACATGTTCTTATCCAAATTATGATTTGATTTGTGCATTATGTATTAAAAATAACAATAAAACTTCTTACTTCACATTCCATTTCTCAACAAAAACTTTCCTAGCAATGAATCCATGTCCAAGCAAGCTCTCAGGTAGCAATCTTTAAAGAGAACAAACCCTTCAAATCTTCCCTATAAAAGGATCTAAAGTATACCAGCCTATTACTACCTTGATTTGCAATCTGAATATCTTAGGGCCAATTCCAGTAGCTACACATGTTTTTTTTAGAGGTATGCACTTGTTTCACAAACCAAACCCTTGTGGAATTATAATTTTTTGATAAAAATTATAATTTATGTGAATTTCTAAAGTGGTTTGCCTTGAAATTACAAAATTGCCTTGAAAGTGGAGTTATAAACATCCCATAAACTACCCATAACTACCTTTCCATGTATCTATTGGCAATAAAGTACTCACCAATCAAGGATTGACACGTTACCCCTTAATGTCACCAATGCACTGATTTTGTCATAAAATAAACAAATTTAGATGACTTTGGTGTTGGAAATGGGGTCAAAAGTACGGGGCAAAAATAGGCAATTGGGGATTACAAGATGGTCTATCTTAACATGGTTAATGTAAAACTAAATAACTTATCAACAAAAGCTTAATATTTGTCTCCGCATGCTACCAAACAAAATGGGAAGCTATGGGGACAAAACTCAATTCTAAAATGGATTAAAAAAAAGGAAAATGTAGCAACCAAGAAAAATCATAATCAAATGAAAATCCATAAAGTTCTTGTTTTCAATTAGTAGAAATATGGGTAATGAATGTTCCGGCCATGTTTTCAATGTTCCATTTTCAATCAGTGAAAGACATTTTTTGAACTCATATTGTGGGCCATTTAAATGCAAGAGGATCACTTTGGAGATATAGTAGTTGTCTCATATTGCAACCTTCTTCTTCAAACAATCCATATAAAAAACTTTGAAATGGACAATAAGTGGTTCTAAAAATGGACTATTGATAATGTGAAAGCATAATAAGGTTTGTTAGATATTGGTTCAAATTTCGCCAATGGATGGAATAAGAACCAAAGTGGGTCCAATTTGAAACCAAGGTGTGTCCACTTAATTTTTCTAAATAAGAATTGGCTGCCCAATTGCCTTCTTACAAATATTAAAAGAATGTATGGTCCATTTAAGCTCATTAATGGTTGCATCTAGGAACCTTGTATATTGCTTTTTAAATGCTGCAATGCTTGTTTTTGGTCAAGCCATATTTTTGTTTAGACTGTGCGTATGTGGATTTTACAAGGCCTATGATCAAAAATAGGTGCCTACTACATAATTCTTGGAAAATTTATAAGTAATTCTTAAATGCTCCAAAAATATGAAACCACTTGTATTACATTTCGCATTAGTTTCTCTTCAATTGAAAAGTAATAGAAATACTTTCAAACATATGAAATCCATCAGAAAGGTCAACCGGCCCATAAAAGGTCACTTTATGAGCACACTACCTTACACCATGATGGCTCATTCACAGAACTATGCCATGCGGTGACTACACCACCTAGTATGAACTAAAATAGTGTCTTGCTATCTTTCACTTCTAAGAAATTATAATTGGATGTCCAATAAGGTAACAAGTTCTAAAATTGTCCACATCCTCAAAATGTACAGTGTGTGTACATGTTGCTTTTTCATATCCTTTAGCAATGTACAAACAATGTACATTTTAGGAGCTGGGCGATTTTAGAGCCTTGTGCCATTTCAACTTCAAAATTTTATAACTAATTCCACAAAGCTCCAAAAAATACGAAACAACTTGGGTTCGATGCCCATTCCACTTGTCTTTCAAGGAAAATTCACTGAAAATCATTTCAAGAAACTTCACATCCCCAAAATTCAGTTTCAACTCTCAGGCGGGTGGGTGATTTCTGGACCTGTTCCCTTATGACCTCAAAAAATATGCAGCTTGTTGCGTTCACTGCAGCGTTTTTTGTTTTTTTTATTGTAAAATAGTTTTGTGTTCCTGGCAGCATGCCATTGCATTATATTTGGAGGGACATCAGGGTATTCATTTCTTTATGTCAGAAACTGGCAACATATCGCCAAAAAAACCCCACCATGTTTACTTCATTCTTTCACTTAAAAAAAATTCATCCACTGCACCAACCAACCCCAATTTTGATTCACGTGGTAAAGGGTTTGCTTCCCTCTTGGACCTGCCGCCTTAAGCACTCGAATTCTCAGCACATACTGGCTCCATGTCAGGGAGCTACAAAACAAAAACAAAAATTGGAAGCATGAAACTCGTGGCCGGCCGGCAGCCACTGACTTATAACAAACATTCAAGCTCGCATAGAGAGGCCCAACAATTTGGATTTCCATGTCCCTAGTCCATAACAACCATTCAATTGAACCAACCCCTTGCTCGTCCTCGAGAGAAAAATGCTGGAATTTGTTTTTATTTTGCCAACGGCATGATGAAATTTGCAAATTTCGAATTCATATTTGGAATCAGAGGCCCCAAATTAGCTTGGAGAGGTGTAGAAGATAACTTAATCAAGTGAAAAATAGGGATGGGGGGGGGCGTATTTTACGTGCACCTTTGGAATGACTGGGGTCGGGGTGGAGGGCAAGCAAGGGGGCTGGCCTTCAATCTATACAAGGGTTAGGTGAACCTGCCTATTACCACCACCCTTCTCAATTCCACCTTCATGCACTCATAGGGGACATTTCAAAGGGGACATGTACACCATAGTTGTATGCAGGTGGGATTGAGAAGGGTTAGGTGGTAATGGGTTGGGTCACCTGATGTTGATATTACATGAACCACGTGATTGTGTTCCCTTGCATTTGAAAGATTGAGGTGGGTACCCACCAAACTACCACTTTTTGTCACAATGCCTAGTTGCTGCTATTATTGCATCTAGAGTATACATGAACCCCTAAAGGACCAAATGACCGTTGGTCACGCGTAGGTGATTTTGGGTAAGTGAGTATGAAGCTACCTTTTTAACGAATATTCTTCAAATTTTGACACAAAGTGCATATTTTGACAAAATTAGACAAATCCAATAGGTAGATTAGAAATTATCATGCCTGAAAAGGCCTCCAAGTAGAAGGATGTTGGGCCAAAAAGGTCAAGGGATATTGGGCCAGAAAATTTGATGGCTAGTTTAGTTGGAACTAGACAAGTAGAGAGCCAAGTTTGTTGCCAAGGAGGGCTTACTTGCCTAGTAGGTTCTCCTACAAGGAGTGATGCAAGGATGGCCAAATTGGTAGCCAAAGCCCCTTGGTTTAGCAAAGCCTTGGTAAAGGTTGGAGGGAGGGTTTTGGAGAAGGAAGACAAAGTTGCATCACAATTTGCAAGCAAGTTTGTATTCAAAATTTAGTATTGCTTGTTTGCATGCATTGGTTTTTCTTAAAGTCTTGAGGACTACAAACAAAAGGAAAGAAAAAAATAGTGTAACTATAGGTCATAGTTTTTATGCTATGAAATTTTTATATTTATAGAAGGTGGTGTCATGTATAATTTCACCATTTTAATTTGGAAACAAAGTCCTTCAATGCACAAGAAATCTTCAAAAATTACCTAATGTACACCCAACTTTAATACCTTTCTGTATTGTAGGGTGATTTAAAGAGAATTGGAATTAAAATTTGCTTTTGAATTGTTTCATAAGTTTACCTAAGAGAATATACTACTCAATAGTGAAAAGATTTGATTTTGTACAAATCAAAAATTTAATCCAAAAGGCCTAAAGTCTACTATCCTTGTTGGACAATGATGAAAAAAAATTATTTTAAACTTTAAATATTATAATCTTTCAATGTGCTCAATCAATGGTTTGAATTTTTTCACTTATTAAAAAAATATTTTACTAGACTTTTGTAGGGTTGAAGTTTAAAAAAATAGTTTCAATTTTTATTTTAAATCAACATACCACAAAATCACAATTTTTGACAATGGCTTTTGAAAAACACCCTCAATTCATTAGGGATTAAAAGAGATGCTTCAATCCTATGTGTCTCCTTAAGTTTAAATCATGCATCTATAACCTTACAATAAATCAAATTCAAATATCAAACTTAAAACAAAAAACGCTTGAAACTACAATTCCATTTGTGGAAAATGCCTTGGATTGAAGCATCTTATGCAAGACTTTAATCCCTAAAGGTTTTTTACTATGTTTTCCTCCAAAGTGCTCCAAGATTGCCATTTTTAACATAAGTACCAAATTTTAGAAAAAAAACATTTTTGGACACATGTGACCATAGGATCTTGAAGTACACCAATTTGAAAAGATGTGGAAAAAATTCAGAAATTTCCACCAACAAAGATATTAGTGTTTGAAATGACAAATATCTTTTTTTGCCCCTTCCAAATTCCAGGCAACTGCATTTCACAAGGTCAAATCATTATGAAAAAATGTCCAAAATGGTTGTAACTTTTGGATTAATTCTTTAAGATAAGTTGGCTACATTCTTGAAAAAAATTTAAATCATTTGGAATTGTATAACATATAGGAAAAAATAGTAAGTAGAAAGAAGTAGAGAATGATTCAAAATACTAAATTGTTAAGAGTTTATTTATGGAATTGAAAAATGTTGATCCCAATAGTTGTAATCATGTTGTAATAAACAATGTATACTTGTTCTTTTTATTTTTTCCAAAAATATTGAAAATTGAGTTAAATAAAGGCCTTCAAAGTTTATTTTAATGTAAAGGTTCTATAACTATCCACAACTACAACTCCCCAAAACTTTCATCTCATTAATCGTAATGGAATGATTCAAAGATTACCATGTGTATATAAATTTAGAAAAACAATTTGAATTTTTTATTTAAAAAAAGTGATTTTTAAAGAAGTTTTTTTGATGCCCAGGCTACCTACCAAGCAATAAAAATTAGATATCATACAATAATATTTTTAACCATGTAATAAAAAGTTATGAAATTATTGGGCCTTAAAGTTAGTTTTATGGCACATGTTGTATGGAAATTTCAATGAAAAAAATTACATTTGTAATGAGCTGCCTCAAATTGCTATATTGCCAAAAAAATACAATTTGGTCCTTAGGGGCTAAAAAGTCAAACCAAGCATATACACCACAATGACTTTGAAAATAGTCATAATTCATTCAATAGTAAGAACTTGCATTGTGCTCCACTTGCCCTTTACAACAACCAACCATATTCAAAACTAAATAGAAACCATATGTATGTAGCTAAGATCTTTGTTTTCAAGGTTTAAGGGACCTTATCTAACTTTCATTTCACAATTCTCATGACACTTGTCACAACCTTTGATGAATGAATGCATTGATAGATGAAAGAATTTATGATGATTGTATCATGACCTTTAATGGATGAATGCATTTAACTAATTCATGATGAAATATGCAGTTGTAGATAAGTAGAGATTGCATGGAGATAGAGATTTCCAAATGCTAAACTTGTGCATTGGAATTAAACAACTTCAGTTGAATGACAAAAGCATTGGAGTTAGACAACTCTTAGAAAAGATAAGCATGTAGAACTTGGATTTAGATAACTCGAAGTAGAAGATCATAGGTTTGGATAATAGATGATTTAGATAAGATATGATTGAAGAAGTGTAACTAGGACTTTTACTTTAATAGATGGTTCTAGATTGAACCAAGGATAGAAAGCTAAAAGTAGAAAAGAAGTCCTAGTCTGTATTAAGGACTAATAGTCTTTCTTGATAGTCTTTATTATATAAGACAAAGCTTTGGGGTAAAGAGATTCTTTTTCAAAGATTGATATCTCTCTATAGTCATATAATAATAAGTATATTTTGTATTCATACTTAGAGTGCATTGTGATTTGAAGTTACAAGACATGGAAGGTTTGTAACAACAATAAAAGTTGATTTTTGACATAATGATTGCATTATTCGACACCTTAAATTAGGTTGTTTGTTTTGTTTGTTTGTATGTTTGTTACCCGGTTTGTTATAGTAAGATCTTTTGGACCATGTATCCCCTAATCGCATTCTTGGTACTATTAAACATCCCTTAACGAGGAGGGATGTACAAGCTTTGTTTCATGGTGTCTTGACCTATGGAAGAAAAAATATGGAATTTCAAAATTTTCATAAATGAAAAAAATAAAAAAATATTTTTACTTCTACTTTGGCTATGGCAATAGCACAGGGCACACCAATATTATTGAAATTAATACTTTTCTACTAATTGCATAATTTCTTCATGTATTGTTACACACTTCCAAAACTTGAGAGCCAAGCTTGGAGCCCATCATAGTATAGGAGTCAAAACTCTACTAGATTCTACCTATTGCAAAAGAATTGTAGTTTTTTTTGGTTTTGTTGCACAACTTAGTTACATTGAAAAAAATAGGGTATTCTAAAAGTGCCCCTGCTCTAAAAGCAACCACTAACATAGAGGTACATTTCAATGTACCAACAATGTACATTTCAAGAAGTGGTCGCTTGTAGTGACTAGTACGTTGTAATTTCAAAAATTTGTAACTAATTCCACAAACTCAAAATATAAAAAATATAAAACTACTTAAATTAAATGTCAATTCCATTTTGTCTTCCTACAAATATTTTATTCAGTATAAATGTGGATTTTTCATTGGGACCCATTCTAGTCTTATAAAACTCACCTATTGTGGTTAGCTTTGGCACTTGTCCCCAAGCAAGGAAAGGGAAGAGAGATGAGTGGATGAGAAGATGCAAACAAAGAATCTTTCTCAATGAATAGTGCATCCAAGTAGAGCTTTTGGGGGGCTTTCTAGTACCAAATTGCTCTAACAAAAATAATTTGGCTAAAAAATGGCAAAAAACTATGAAGTTTTTTGCTAGAAGCCTTTGAATTAAAAAAGAAAAAAAGAAAAAAAAGAAACTTGAATGAAATCGTCAAATTGTGGTTGAAAGTAGAATCAGAGACACTTGATATGTACAAATGTGATATTTTCTATCCAATATGTGGATGCCAATGTTAAAATTTGGAGCACCACCATAACATTTTATATCGCCACTTTGGCATTTCATAAAAAATGAAAGAAAAAAGGTTCAACATCCAAACATTGTTCACAATAGGTGAGCCTAAAAAGCCACAACAGAAGGCTGTCTGAAATAGGTACTTTTTGTTGTACTGAAAATTGTTTTTTTCATAGGTTTTTGCCACTTTTTTTTTGTTTGTGCTTGTTTCTCTTCATTGTCCAGCCTTAAGCTTGGTTGTTTTTGTATGGTGACTCTTTTTTTTTTGATGCAATGGTTCTTCCATTTGTTAAAAATTTAAAATTAAAAAAAATTGTTTCAAGTTCCAATTCAGTACAGTATGGAGCAAACACCATTTGTCAGCCCAGCATTGATCACTGCATATAATCAACTGGGTACCAGTTTGGAAATCATGGCCACTTGGCATCTTGGTGGTAACACACAAATCAGTCAGTGGTGGGGAATGATATTCTTTGAGCCGCTTCACCAGCTTTCAACAGTATAATAAAGTAAAAGTAAAAGTAAAAGTAAAAGTAAAAGTAATTTTGTACTATTTTAATTTATAACTACACTAAAATTGGTAAATAGTGTTGGCAACACTAATTGTCAACAATAATACTAATTGTGATTGTGTTAGATGGGAATTTACCCATTCTAACACTATTTTAGTTCTTTAGTAAAATTTGGTCATTTCATTATTTCTACGAGAGTGCATTTAGTGTTAAATGGGAATAATATATAGAAATTGGAATGGTGGGAAAAAAGCAGTGTATGAAATGCTGAAATAAGCAATGAAATGCTGAAATAAACAATGAAATGCTGAAATAGACAATGAAATGCTGAAATAGACAATGAAATGTTGAAATAGACAATGAAATGTTGAAATGCTGAAAATTTTCATAGTGTATGTATAAGTTGCTAAATATAGCAACAACAAAAAACACAGCATAATAATCCTAGTTGTAGGCCAAAAATTAAAGGAAAAATATAATAAAATATCAAATAGGATTTTTAAACTACCCTATTGAAATTGGGCAGTTCTTGCCCTTGGAAGTATTGCAAATGTTTTGCAATTATCTCTTGGAGATGTGGAAACAATTGTCCTACACTCCAAGATCCATTAAGTCCTAATGCTAAGCCACAACAAATCATTACTTTTCTATCATAGGATATGTTGTCACAATCCACCTCTTGATTAACGTCTTCTACACTATCAGCAACCAATTGTAGAAAGAAATGTTTTCTAGGATTTGTCAACTTTCATGACCATTGTTCATTTGCCTGAGGTGCATTTTGTCAAGCATTTTGTTGTATCAACTCAATTTTCTTGGCTTCCCATTGTCTTGTCCATGCATCTTTGATTTTTGAAATGAGGAATGATTCTGCTGGTTGGCAAAGGTGAGTAGAACATGGAGGCAAAAATCTAAAAATTGTGTTTGTGGCTACTAGAATAACAACCAATCTAGGGGTCATAGTATGGCCACTACAATTATCAAGCTATATGATCTTCATGTGTTGATGAAGATTGGCTTGATATGCACGAGGTTCTACAAAGTATTCAGAGAAGATGGTTTAGTTCATCCAACCTTTAGGGCCCGTTCTATAAGAAACCTCTGGAATATTATCACCCCCCGTATAGGATAGTTTCTATTTTCATTTGAGAAAATGAGCATAGGAGCTTTTATTGTGGCACAATGACCTCCTGAAATGCAAACCACCATGGTCATGGACTACCCACCCGAGACAATTTCAGCGTATTTGACAAGTGTATATCCTCTATTGTCAAGATTGACAACGAAATGCATTTCATCTAGGTTTTCCATGAGATTTTCATCAAATTCCGTGGATGAAAATCCTCTTTGCAAGACCTCCAAATGGTAGGTGGGGTCCATTTCGATTTGAAACTCCTTTTCAGGGATACAAGTCAAACGCCCACGTTGGGATAGAAGGACTATATTGTGGTTATCAATAACTGATTGATCCAATTTGTTGTGATTTTGTTGACCAACAAAACATTGTCGTTGGGATCGACAGAAAGGGTTGTGAAAATGGACTTAGGAGCTACAAGAATGGAAAGAGTCAATTCATGAAATAAGTGAGAGGAAAATTTGACACTTGTTTTGCGAAGGCGGTTGAATTTTTCAAGTAATAGAGGGTACAAATATTGCACCCATTTGCTTTTCTTTTTGTCTCAACCCGGTCTAGCCTTTGGAGAATGGCGCCTCCTTTTGCCCAAACGGTTTTGGCTACAAGAGAATGGAGTGATGGGACCAGGAAAATATCTTCAAGAAATTGATTGCGTTGTTGCCACCATTGGCTGGCTTTAATGAGGTTGGCGGGGCGTTGGCCACGGAAATATTCTGGAAATGCTTGAATGACTCGAGCATTGAGGTCCACCAAGCCGTGAACAACGTCTTCAATCATCCAAGAAGTGACAAATCGACGAGTGGCAAGGCTGGAAACTTGTTGAAGAAGGCGAGGAGGGGCATTGGGAGAAATTGCAACAAGTGGGAGGCAGTCCATGGCTGGCTACAAAATAAATAGTAAAAATGTGACTTTAAAAAAAATGGCGACAAAAGAAAACATTTTTTAGAGGAAATAGAGGAGGAAAAGACAAATCCAATGGTGTCATCCAATCTTCAATCACATACCTCAATTAAAAATTATAGGCATCACAAGTTTGAATTGGAGCGGTGGGAATTCAAGCGGCCGGAACCCATGGAGTATACCCCCACCGTAGAAAACTCTTCACTTCTCTTCTCAATGTCTTCAAGACTGCCACTGGGGAGCTCTCCACTTCTCCGCACAAACTCTCTAAGGCGGTCACCAAGCAAGGAAAGAACGGGGCAAGCAAAAAAGAAAGTTTTCCATGGGAAGCAAAAATTGGAGTTTCCCAGGGAAGGGCTGGAACGTGATGATGGGAGGCGGAAATTTTAGTTTCCTAAGGAAGGACCAGAAATTATGAGCAGTCGGCGGAAATTAGAGCATTCTAAGAAAGGACCAAAATTTGACAGTGGGAGTGAAGTGCCCAGCACTATTTACACATAAGTTAGAAAATAGTGTTACGGGTAAAAAATAAGGAACAACACTAATTATCACCCAACACTATTTAACAATATTAGTGTAGTGTGCCTTGAGTTGTTGCCATAGTCCAAACAAAAGTAAAAGTAATTCTCTAATTTTTTAGTTCATAAAATTTTCAAAATTTAATAACTTTCAAACTGTATGTCCACACACCATGAAACCAAGTTGGTGCACCCCTCCTTGCCAAGGGCTTTCCGACAGTACCAAACATGCGACCAAAGGACACACGGTGCGGGAGATCTCAACATGACAAACAAACAAAACAAACAAATTTAAGATATAGACTAGTGTACCTTGTGCTATTGCTATAGACAAAACAAAAATAAGAGTAATTTTTAATTTTTTTTTGTTCATAGAAACTTCAAAATTCAATAACTTGCACACCATATGTCCGAATGCCACGAAATCAAGCTGGTGCATCCCTCCTTGCTTAGGGCTTTTTGATGGGACTAAGTACACAACTGGGGGGGCATGATCTGGGAGATCTCAACGTGACAAACAAATAAACAAAACAAACAGCCTAATTTAAGGTATAGATTAAAAACTTTCAAATTCCATCACTTCCACATTGTGAGCTAGAACGCCATGAAACCAAGCACATGCACCCCTCCTTGCTAAACACTTCCCGACAATATCAAAAACATGCTGAGGGGATACACGGTTCTAGAGATTTCAATGTAACAAATAAACAAACAAATAGCCTAACTTAATGGATGAACTAGTGTGCCTTGTGTTGTTGCTATAGTCAAAATAAAACTATTTTTCTAGTTATTTATTTCAATCCGTCCCTTGTGGGCCCCCACGCATCCTAGTGGAACCTCAAATTTTAATAACTTTCACACTATAGGTCTAAACACCACAAAACAAAGCCTGTGCACCCCCTCCTTGCCAAGGGTTTTCTAATAGTATCAAGAACATGACCACGCGATGCATGGTACAAGAGATCTCAATATAACATCAAAAACAAACAAACAATCTAACATCATGGATGGATGGATATGGATTAGTGTGCCCTTTGCCATTGCCAAAATCAAAATAGAAATAAAAGTTATTTTCTAATTTTTTAATTCATAAAAACTTTGAAATTCAATAACTTTCACATCATAGGTCCAAACTCGACAAAACAGAGTCCATACCCCCTCCTTGTAGAGAGTTTTCAAATGGGATTAAGAATGTGATCAAGGGGATGTACGGTCCAAGAAATCTCAATGTAATAAATAAACAAAACAAAACAACCTAACTTAAGGTATGGATTCCCATAATAAGTTTTTCAAGGAGTTACTCTAATTATTAGTCTTAAGTTTGTATATGCAATAAAGTTAAACACCTCTTCTTTTAAAATGTCCAACTGAGAATGAGGCACATTTTTTGTCTTCATTTTTAGGTAGGGTATCTTGACCCTGCTCAATGCCATAACATTGTTTACCAACTCCATCTCCACCTCCCAGGTGGAGGTATAATTCTCCCCTAGATATTGAGGGGGAATTTAGTTAAAATACAATGGTTCTGATTGAGGCTTGGGAGGAGGTTGTCAAAGGTGCACTAAAGCCTTGCCCATCTCCTCCCCTACGTCAAAGGATTTAGAAATTTTCAGTGTTAGGTGGACCCCCTTTTCTACAGAAGTAAAAGGCCCCCCATGCTTAGGTAACAATGTTATGGTAGGTTAGGGTGAATCAACCCCCTTGCTCGTCCCACCCAAGTGGTTGTATGGGTGCATGTAAAAAATGACCCCCTATTTTGGGCTTCATTAATTTACCTTCTACACCTTTCCTAACTAATGTAGGGCCTCTAATTGCAAATATGAATTCAAAATTTGCAATTTTTATAATGTGTGTCAAATAAAAAATTTCAGTGTTTTTCCTCACGGATGAGTAACAGGGGCAATTCACTTGGCCCTCAATGCATTGTCAATTTGTTGTAATTTTTTCTACACCAAATTAAGTACACCAAAAGTATCAAAATTAACAATTTGCAATGGCACCATTATTATATTAAAAATGTTTTTGTAGAGTCTTATTGGTAGTCAAAAAGATTCAAGATTCTCTTTGAGTGCACTTTTTGGATAATATATAAATAAATTATGAACTTTCAAAGTGCTAAAAACACGTGTTTTCAAAATTAAACCTAGACTTTTATGAATATTAACAAGAGTACATTTTAGGCAAAAATCTATTAATGGGTATCATGATATTTTTTTGGCCACCAATCATTTTGCTCATGTGTTGATTGTTTGTAAAGAAAGGCACCAATTTACACCCATTTTAATTATATTTTTTCTATTTGTCTTGTATAATTGACTACAATAAGACAAGTTTGGCAAACCTCCAACCTTCAATTCAATGGATTTGGCAAAATTAATGCAATTAAATAAAAAACCCAATTTTCTTTACACTTATCACAAAGGCTTTAGGGAGTTTTCTACAATAGATTGCCAAAATCAATTACACTGTTAGTTAGGGATCAATTTTAGAGAAGGGTTGGAATTTGTCACCTCAAGGGGTTCAGTTTTTGTAAACACCTCCAAATGGCATCCTCCCCCAAAATTACCATTGTCATTTTGTGTATGTCTCCAAAATCAATACATATGTATGTTAAGGAAATGATTTTTGAACATCTTGTACCTAAAAAAACTTCGACCCCTTATAACTTTTGCATACGATATCCAAATGTCATGATCTTTGGTGCGTTGGAACCTCCTTTCACTTGCCAACAAGAAAATCAATGAAGATCTCACTTGTCTATTAATAATAACTAGGCATAGTAGCAAAAAGTGGCAATTTAGGAGGTACCCACCTTATTTGCTCTTTTTTGTTGGCAAAGTGCAAGTGGCATACAAGTAATGCAAGGGTGTCCACCAACCCTTTTTATTTTCTGAGAAAGTGCCAAGACAGTGATCACTTAAAATTTGGTGAAGCATTGTATTTCTACATTCATCCATCTTTTGGACCCCCAAACACTTTTCAATCATACTCATGCACTTTTTCATCCAAAATTGACAACCTCATCCACATTTAAAATAGAAATGGAAAATTTATCTGACCGAAAAAAAAAATTCTGGCGAAAAGTAGAAATTTATTTTGAAATGGTGCAATCTGGCCCAAAAGACAAAGGGCTGGTGTCCACCAAACACACTGTCTTCCAACCCTTTCTCGTTCTTGAAACCGAGTAGCCGGTTCGCCACCGGGGTCTTTCCGGTCACTGCCGGTGAACCCCGCCCCACCCCAGCTTGTCAACCCGCAGGATCTTCTTCGCGATTTCTGCACAGAAGTTGCCCCAAGAAATCAAGGTCGCTCCTCGATCACGTCCTGGCGCGTACTAAGCCCTCCAAATCCCGGAGACAGTGACGCCGTACAGATCGAATCCATGGCAAAAATGGGGAAGAACGACCCCCCACCCCGTCGGAACAAGTGCCGGCCAGCCCAAGCAAGCTGTGAAGCTAGCTAGCCAGGCGCGCGCGCGCGCGCGCGACAGTACTGAATTCAAGTACGTGGACATTCGAAACGCAGCATCGATCCACGCATGAACAGTAGTCAGTGGGCGATTTTTTCTAATTCTTTTGTCGCCAGCGCGCGAGCGAGCACATGCACCCGAGTTTCATTTGTGATTCTATCCATCCCAACCGGCCGGGTGGGGATGGACGTGACGCACAAATCGATGTAGTGGAGCACCTTCAACCGGCAGCTAGCTAGCCATCGTTTCAACAACTACGATCACGTACTTTCAGTGGTTCGCAACAGGTCCAACAAGTTTAGGAACCTGATGAGTCATGTCAAATGAATAGATTGCTTTATGCTACACTGCAATAGAAGGAATGATAATGTTGGTCGTTGCCGGCAGGACATCAGGATCTAGAACAGTTTTGGGGGACTGGGATCCGGCCAAACCATCATGGAAATGAGAGTAAAATAGAATTGAAGCAGATTCATGTCGCGTCAACACTACGGATTATCTAATGATTGTTGAGTTTTCATATATATATATATATATATACAAGGGACGACACCAGCTTTGGAAATGGACGCGCAGACTGCCTCAACAGTCTCAGGGGATAGTAAGATAAGGAGAGAGAAAGCTCTGTCTCACGGTTAAGTTATTTTTTGCCAACCTTGTACCGTGTGTCCTCGCCTTGAGGAAGAGAGTTAACTCAAATCTTCTTTTAAGGTTTCTGAAGAATCTGTTCCTGCCATGTCGCGCCCCGAAGGACCAACTTGCACAAGTGACACCAAGTGACTTGTCTGAACGGTCCAAGTGACACTCATAAACTTTGCTGCTACTCTCAAATGGTGGTACGCCAAGGTGGTTTACCCAAGAGTTAGTAAAGAAAGTAACAAGTTCATTCTCACAACGTCAACTCATAAGCATTCAGAGTTAATTCATACAAGTAGACAGCCAAAAACAACTCCGATGAACCATGTCAAATATACGGTAGCCAACAGCCCGTTACTGGTTTAGAGAAGCGATACTTGAGACAACACTGATTTCTCCAATTAGTATAGATCAGTCTTGATCAAAAGCTACAAATGAAGGTACATGGGGAGACGATATAAAGGCTGCCATAAAGCCCATACCAATTCTCTCACCAAAGGAATAATTTTTACCTACACTAATTTCAGAAACCAGCGCACCTACGCTTTCTAAATGCTAGCAGAGGGTTTCACGAACTTCAATTCAAAAGAACCCCAAAACGTAGCCCAAGATTTGCCAAAAAAACAGTCAACATTGTTGAAAACTAGTGTACACAGTCACGCTTCGATTTTATCTACATACTGATTTATTGCACAAGATAGAAAAGAAAGAGAAACTAGCTCCACTAATCTCGCCGTTTTTAAAATTCTGGTCCCCTCTTGATAATCTGCCGTTGAACACTCAAATCAAGGAATCTCAGATCAGTACACTCAGCCATGAGCATCCGAGTCCATTGCCGCCTTCAATCTTCCAATCAAGATCAGCAAGCCTTGCTGCTACCGTCCTGTTGCTATTGATCACTACCTGCTTTTCAGTTGACAGTATGACAATTACGGCCTTGCACGAAAATGGAAAAACAACCAACATTTCATATGAATATGTTGGATGCCATGCAGGACCTAGTCACAAATCTCCTCCTCCAAAATACAATCTCCCCGTGCTCCCAATAAAACAAACCGATAGTTGGCGATTCGGGGCTTGCATACAAACCCTACCTAGTCACCAAAATCTCATGCAGAAATGACCTCTTGGAACTCCCAGATACCAACCAACCCCAGGATAATATTTAGAGGTGAACTATGAACCCAGATCAGGTCCACCCTTGGCCCTTCATTATCCAACCAACCCGAGAATAATATTTGGAGGTGACCAATGAATCCGGTTCAGGTCCACCCGAGGCTCTCCATTATCCGCCAGATAAATTAACTCTCATAACTGTTGGCCTGCACAACCGGCATATCATATGATTGAATACATTGAATGCCCGCCCCTCAATCAGTTCCGCGATCTCTTGCATGGATATGAAGACCAGTCTTGGGCAGAAAACCTCTCTCCTCAATCTGAATCGCAGAAAGCTCCAAATAATGAATTAATTCACCGGTGCAACAACTTTTTGAAGATTTCCATCAACAAAATTTGAACTCTGAACCTGCTGCTCAGCGTCCTGTCGTTGGCTTTGTTTCTGCGACTCCTTGCAGTGAGCAATGGCACCCTGGATGGCGCTATGAAGCTCCGAGGACGCGGAGCTCGTGCTCACACGACGCGGCGGTCCAGTTGACGCCGGAGGCGGCCTAGACTTGTTCATCTTCAGAGAAATCTCCTTCGGCGAGATTCGGAAGCTCTGTGAGAACGGAGGGAAGCTTCGGCTTGCAGCAATAGCCGGTGAGGAGTGCTTCGTCGGAGCTCCTTCGTCCGACTTGCTGCTGCGACTAGGATTCAGCGCTTTCATGTACCGCTGCAGATAGCCTCTGGCTCCGCGAGGATGGTCATGGCCGAACGTGCGAGAGGAAAGGTGGAGGTTCCCGCTCGGGGTAAGCTCCCCGCTGCAATCACTGAAGTATCGGTCCGTTCCTACTGGGGAAACAGAAAAGAACTCGGGTGGCGCTGTTTCCATGGACTGCGTCTTCGGCTCTCCGCTGATGTCGCATGGCAACCTTGATGCTGTTGATTTCTTCGCCCCGAAGAGGACTTTCCATTTGAACGGCGGTCGGAGCCTTGCGGAGAAACGCTCCCCGGGGTGAGCACTGTGCGTGCTGAAAACCTCGCGGTTGTGAAGAAACGAAGTCGCCCTGCCATCCGTGCTGCCGTCAAAGCAATCCTGGGAGCTTCCGCTGGAGTCGCGCGACGACGAGTCGGACGAGTCACGGTCTGTGGAGCTGCTGCTGTTCTCGCCGCGGGGATCCCACCATGAGTTTCCAAGACGCGCGGGGATGGTCGGAGCGACGTCTACATTCTCCGACGAGGAAGCACTAATGCAAAACTTGGAGTACTTCGGCTGGAACAAGCTTGTAAACCTCGTTTGCATCAATGCATTAACACGAGCGATAATCTCCTCGTTACGCTGAACATTCCTAATCTGCGACGTCGTCGCAGCGGGTACTTCCTCTTGCTGTTGCTGCTGCTGCTGCTGCTGCTGCTTCTCCAGTGACAATTTCTTCACCATTTGAATGCGAGGGGGTAAATGAAGCGGCAATAGCTGTCCCTTAAAAAAAAGTTCATCAGCAGGGGAGATACCTGACCGCTCCACCACCGTTGGCGCCTTCGTTGTCGACACACCACTACTAAACTCAAACTCCTCCTGTTCATTCCCATCCTCTCCTAGTCCCGCTTCCTCTTCGACCTCTCCAGCCCCTACCGACGACGACGACCACAGAAACGAAAACGGCGCCTCCACCTCCTCCCACTCCTCTTCCGCAGGTCCTTCCGGCCGGCGCGGCTTAATCTGAGTGAAGTCTCGACGCGACCATTGCTCCTCGGACTCCATAACTCTCACTTCACACAAACCTCACCACTAATCCCACGAGAACCAGCAACCTCACTCTTCATTAACATGAAAACATGCAGCTGCTAGCAATGCAGCAAGCCGTCACGACGTCTCGAATTCGACCGCTGCAAGATTCATAACCTCGACGTGTTACAAACCTATAATCAACTCCGCATCATCATCATCATCATCATCATCACGGCAATGATCACCACTTCATAAACCGACCGCCCGACCTCGAACGTCCAACCTTAAACGTCCCCTCAGACCACGACGTCATTCTCTTGAGCACGCACAAATGCACAAGCCATCACTAGGACTCCTTCCTGTTCTTCCTTCTAGTTCCGCTTCCATTGCCGTGACAGTAGTTTAGTTTTCCCTTTGCACCGCCATAGCTTCGCTTATACTCCAGCTCCTGCAAATCGGCCTGTCGCAATCGGCTTCAGCTTCCCATGAGCGCCACTAGTACAGTAGTAGTTCACCAGCAAGCACCAAGGGGGGGGACTGGGGGAGGCGAGACGGCGACCCGGAAGCCCAGCGCGGGGGACCGGGAGAATGACCCGGCGACTGACGCGAGGACCCGGCGATCGGACGACCCGGGCGACCCGGGCAGGCGGGCACCCGGCGCGGAGGGCGACCCCGTCCATCCCAGCCAATAATGAGGTGTTGGAAAAAGGCTGACATGGCACAGGCGGAGGGGGTCCTCATTGCGTCCCAGTTGGACTTGGGGTCTCACCCACTGGCCTTGAATGGGGTGGCAGCAGCCCTGATGATGACCCGACTGGGGGTCGGGCCTGTTCCCACGCCAGCTCAGGACATGGCCATTTATGGGGCCTGGGACCCCTTGCCAAGGGTCAGTTGATGGCATAACTCTGGGGCACTCTGCACTGCGTGGGTAATAATTATTGGGGGGGGAGAGGGGGGGGGGGGACTGTAATTGTCATGTAATATAAAATAAAATAAAAATGGGGGGTACATAGCATGTACCAGGGTTGTTGGTTTTGGTTTTGTTTTTTTCGTTTTTTTATGAAGTGCCAAAGTGGAGATATAAGGTAGAACTACCCATTACCATACAGATTTGCTATCTAGGTACTTTGGAGAAGCTATTTATGAGCTCTCATGTTTTTCACAGATTGAATTGTTTGAGAGAAGCCAATTGCAAAAAAAAAATGAAGACATTCGGACAAGAATTGAATTTTTTGTGATTTTCCAAAGCTGAAATGGAAAACTGTGAGTAGACCCTTGGAAAAGCATGACCAGACCATTGTTGAAGCGTGGGCTGATGTGTCCGCTCCCCAGTGCATCGCCATCATGATCATAGATGAGTAAGATTGTGGTAATAAGATGGGCCAGTGACAAAAATGGGAGGAACCTGTAGGTGGGGGAATTGGGTAAATGGTGGTAATGGGTAGTTCTACCTTATATCAAATGTTATGGTGGGCTCGAAATTTTCAGCATTCAACCACATGTTGAATAGAAAATATCACATTTGTACATTGGGGAAAAAGCCCCCCCATTGCAACGATATTGCTGCAATACTGTTTCAATGCTTGAACAATAGAGTACTAAAAACATACTATTTTCAATACTGCAACAATACAATTTCAGCGGAGTGTAAGGGAGGTGGCTCTTAAAGGGGGACCCTTTAAGAGCTGATTGCATTTGGGGGGACAGCTAAACATCTCAAAGCAATTTTCAGTGAATTTCGGTAGGAAGAAATAAAGGAATAGGCATCTAATCCAAAGTCATTTTCATATTTTTTGGAATTAGTTACAAATTTTTGAAGTTGAAACGCAGTGGTTTCTAAAATCGACCCTCTTCTGAAATGTACGCAGTTAGTACATTTCAGAAGTAAAATGTACCAGATTGGTTTTAGAACCAAGTTGGTTTAAGAGCCACCTACCTTATACTCTATCCATTGAAAATATACTATTGTAGTATTGCAACAGTATGTTTTTAGTACTTTACTGTTCATGCATTGAAACAATATTGTTGCAATCGGGGGATACTTTCTTGATGTACTTATCACATGTTTCAAATTCTATTTTCGTCCATAATTTGGCGATTCCATCCAAGATTTTTTTTAAATTCAAAGTTTTTGGCAAAAAACTTCATGTTTTATGTCATTTTTTTAGCCAAATTATTCTTTTAAGGTGTAATCTCGTACTAAAAATCCAAAACAAAGGCTTCGATATGTACCCTCTAAAAAAACTCTCCAAACCTTCTCCATGAGGGATTAACTGTATTTTTAGTTTTTGTGCTAGTGATATGTGCATTCAAGAATTGGTAATCCATCCCCTAGATCTATGCAAAATCTCCAACTTAGGCACCATTGTTCAGGCATCTAAAATCCATATGGAAAGTATCATAGTTGAGCATCATTTTGCAAATGCTCCTAGCTCGCCATTTTTGACGATTTAAAGGTTAGTGGAAGCAATGGGATTTTAGATATCTACTCCCAACCTAAATACCTGCAGTAAGGAAATCTAGTCCTCTTCATGAACAAATATTCATAGTGCCTAAGTGATCATTGAATCCATCGCCAATTCGACTATTTGACGAAGCAATAAGTATAAGGTGCCTAATTTGGGCAAGGCCAAGCTTACTAGAATAGGAATGCTCCTTGATTGCTTACCACTTGCCCCCATGAGGTCATTCAACTTGGCCAAAGCTTACTTCGAGGTCGAAATTAGTAAACAAAGGTTTTTAGCAGGATACAAATTGTGCAGGATTTGGAGGTTTTTAGAAGGATACAGGGAATTTTTTTAGAGGCGGGAAGCAAAATAGTGCCATATTGCACCAATGAAAAAAAGAAAAAACATTGGCTAAAAAATCACAACAAATTGTGAAGTTTTTTTTGCCAAAGATTGCTAAACAAAAAAAAATCTTGGCTAAAATCACTAGATTGAAGATGAAAATAGAATTCTAGACATGTCATACATAAAAATAGAATTCTAGACATGACATAAATGCTAAAATTTGGAGCACCACTTTCCTAATACATTTTATTGATTGTAGGGGGGATATTGCTAGATTGCACCACGGAAAAATTAACAATTTGGCTTAAAAAAATGATGATACCCCATGAAATTTTTCATCTAATAACTTCAGATTACAAATGCAATACTATGCAATATGTGGAGAAAAAAAGAATCTTCTACAAAACTTTGCCAAATTGTAGATGAAAACAAGATTACAAATGCAGTACTATGCGATATGTGTTGACGTGATATTTTCTTTCCAATATACAAGGGAATATTGAAATTTGGAGCACCACTACTAACAACCTTTTACCATGTCTTTCTTTCTTTTTCATTTTTTAAGAAGTACCAAAGTAACAATATAAAATGCCATTGATAGTGATGCTCCAAATTCCAACATTCACCCACATATTGAAAAGAAAATATCACATCAGTACATCTCACATGTCCATGATTCAATTTTCATTCACAACCTATTGATTTCATTTAAGATTTTTTTCTTCCAATAGTACATATCACATGTCTATAATTCAATTTTCATTCACAACCTTCATTAAAAAAATAAAATTCCAATAGTACATATCACATGTCTATAATTCAATTTTCATTCACAACCTTCATTAAAAAAATAAAATTCCAATAGTACATATCACATGTCTATAATTCAATTTTCATTCACAACCTATTGATTTCATTTAAAAAAAAATTCCAATAGTACATATCACATGTCTATAATTCAATTTTCATTCACAACCTATTGATTTCATTAAAAAAAAATTCCAATAGTACATATCACATGTCTATAATTCAATTTTCATTCACAACCTATCGATTTCATTAAAAAAAATTCCAATAGTACATATCACATGTCTATAATTCAATTTTCATTCACAACCTATCATTTCATCCAAGATTTTCTTTTCTTTTCCAATTCAAAATATTTTGACGATTTCATCCAAAGTCTTTTTCAACATTTTTCGTTGGTTGCATTTAATAGCCAAATCATTTTTTCCTGGTACAATCTGGCACCAAAAAGACGAAAAAAGAAAAAGCCTGCATTTTACTGATCGCCTCTTTCCCACTTCATTAATAAAAATGGAAAAAAGAAGAAACAGGAAAAAGTAAAAAGGCCCTGGGGGTACATTGACTGTCATGTCATGTACTGTCTGTTTTTTTACAGGGGTGAACTTACTCCTGGGGGCAGGTGTCGCAGTTTGTTTGGTTGGTTGGTTGAACCCAGGTAAAGTAAAAGAAAAGAAGTGATGATGCGACTGTCGGAATTGGGAAGCAGAGCCAGTATCAGGGCACACAGTTTTGTGGGGGAGGGTTTCATGATGGCAGAAGGGGGGGTGCAGGAACTTAATTAGTGTGGGCATACCCCCTTAGTTATTACTAGGAAACCCACTCATGTGGTTTTTACTTAATTAGTGTGGGTGTAGTTACCCCCTTGTTAGTTATTATGGAAACCCACTCATGTGATGTGGTTTGACTTAAATAGTGTGGGCAACTGGGCATACCCCTTGTTAGTTATTATGGAAACCCACTCAATGACTCAATCATGTGGTTTTACTTATTTAGTGTGGGTATACGCCCTGTTATTATGAAACCCACTTATTTAATTAGTGTGGGCATATCCTTGTTATTATGAACCCACTTCATGTGGATTTACTTACTTAGTGTGGACATACCATGGTAGTTATGAACCCACTTCATGTGGTGTTACGGTAACCTGCTGGCTTTTTTGTGGGGTTTATTTTGTCCGCTCTTGTTGGTGTGGAGTGGGGCCCGCGAGGCGGAAACGCGGGTTTTCTCCAGAGTGAAAAGTAAAATCTTGGGCCCTCTCATTTTGTGTTGTGTTTAGGGTATGTTTTTGAGCTCTCATAGACAATTTTGGGTTTTCTAAATTGCAAATGCATAACATTGTTAACCAAGTTGGGGGATCTTGCTTTTGCTTACGTAGAAAGGAGGAGCCTATGTTTCTAAAATTGTTGCAAAAAGTGACATGGGGAAGAGAAGGGCTGGCTTACCTTTGGGCAACGCGAATTAGAGGCTTGGGATTATACTTGATTTTTCCCTATGTATCTAAAGGGGGATTATATGTCCACTTCGTAAGTGGAGGTTCAACAAGGTAACAATATTATGTATGAATTTAAAATTTGCAAATTTTATCATGTGTGAATTTCTTTTCTAAAAACCCTACTTTTTCTGCAAGATAAAATTCCTGCATTTTCACCCTACTCGTCTCACTTTGTGCAATTGGTTTAATGTCCTACAATACAATGAGGCCAAGGCCAAGGCTAAGGTTACCCCCCTAAACGACTAATATGCATTTGGGGGCATTATAGAAATTTTGGGTAGATACATGTGACTAGAAATTTTGCATATTATTTAAACTGAAATAATAATAGGTGATGGGGACGAAGAATATCTTTCATAAACATTAAATTTCATGACATTTGGAAATATGAGTCAAAAGTGATGGCTAAATTTGTTACTTTTTTCCTTAGCCATGCAGTCTTGGCAAATCAGAAAAAATCACATTTTTCAAAAATAAAAATTTGAAATTGGTTTCCTAGAGTTATATTCGTGGAAAGCTTTCAATCATTCCATTTTAATCAATGAGATGAAAGTTATGAGAGTTTTTTTGTTTGTGGGCAGTTATGGATTCCGTACTCTAAAATAAACTTTGAAGTCCTTTATCTTATTCAAAATTTCAATATTTTTTGAAAAAAAAAATCATAGGACATAGATTGTTTATTACAACATTTCAACCATTGGAATTGGCATTTTTCAATTCCATAACTAAATTCATAACAATTTTGAATTTTGAATCATTCTCTACTTTTTTCTACTTACTATTTTTTTCCTATATGTTGAACAATTCCAAATAATGTGAAAATTTTCAAGCATGTAGCCAACTTGTCTAGGAAAAGAATCCATAGAAGCACCACTATTTAAGGCATTATTTCATAAAAAAAAGTGAGCTTGTGAAGTACAACTGCCATATTTTTTGCAAGGCCCCCAAAATGATTTTTATAAATTTGAATGCTTACATCTTGCAATCCACGATGTGGAAATATTTGAAATTTTTACCATGTATTCTCATGTCAGCTTACTACAAGATCCTACAATTCCATATTTCAAAAAAAGTTTTTTTTCCAAAAGTTTGGTACTTGTACTAGAAATGGCAATTTTGGAGCGTTTTCATAGAGGAACTTTAGGGATTAATATAGTAGATTAGTAAGTTACTGTAGCCCACCTCTAAGGTGAAGGCATCCATTACTAATGGGTGCCTCATCAATAGTCAATAGGATGCAATATTTCCAACCATGGGTAAAACAAATTCCAACATGAGCTTGGAATGTGGCTTTTTTTCTCCCGAAGTAGGAGCAAAGAAGTAGGAAGTAATGAGTAAAAAGTAGTTGTTCTTGAATGACCGAAATTGGAAGAATTTTGACATTGGCTATCGGTCTGGAGCACTTTTTGCCTCCCAAAATTCATAGTAATTTCACTTCAATCGATAAAATTATCAAAAAAAAATTTGCAATTCCCATCACTTCTATCCATATACCTTTGGAAATATTTGTTTGCTATGTACTACTCCAAATCATGTCCATAATCCTACTTGTTTGATTGGTTATGGGTGCCTTCACCTTAACATAAGTTAAATTAGTTTGACCATGTGGGTCCTTCATTAACCTACAAACAATGTGGAAGACATTTTTGGGCCAATGAATGACAAAGAATCTCTCTATGGAAGACAAAAGTACAACTATTCATCCTCCAAATTTTTTGTAAAAAGGGAAGGTCTTCTACAGTGGCTTATCCTCCTATGAGTGTTTTATCATTTTTTTATGCCAACAATTCACATGGTATCCAAAGAGATGATTTCCACGATGACCAACCGGCTCGTCATTGAAGGGTTAAGTGGTCAACTAACTAAAGATGGTTCTACCATAGTCCCGTCAATGAATAAGAAGTACCGACATTTAGTACAAGCTGGTTGAATGTTTTCAAGAATTCCAAATGGGATAGAAAAATGTAGGATGAAGTTCCATACGGAAAAAGGGGCTTTTTGGAAATGGACTAGGTGTTAAAAAATTCAACAATTAGGTTGACCCTTCTAGAATTGTGCAAGAAAGTTGTCGTTTTAGCATTAGTTTTGATAGCTATCAACCATCACAATATCTAGTTTGGTAGATATTTTTTAATAGGTTAGGTGGCCCTATGTCCTACCTACTTAAGTACCTGGACCTCCATTCCCTAGGTACTAAAGGATATCATGTTTGGGGCTTGGGCTTTAGGATTTAGTACGCAACACACATTTAGTGGTTGACAACTTGACAAGTGACCGAGTGACAACTATGCCCTCTTCTCTTCCACATTTTTCTCACTCTCTATCTCTCTCCTAAGGTACGTCCCTTCCCATTGTATTGCAATTTTTTATTGTGTCAATGTTAATGCTTAATGTTTACGTTGATTTCATGTTTGGGGGGTGGATTGCTTATAATTTGTGGGCTTTTGGAATGGAGATGGCTAAGTGGTAGAGGTGCCTAAAGAACCATTTCTTTGCCAAGTCCAAGGAATTCGACATTGTTGAGATATTGTCTTCACGATTTGAGACCTCTTATGGTCTTAAAACTAATGACTCAGGCATAGACCGGCCTCCCCCTTCAAATGCACAAATTAAACGAAGCCGGCGGAAGGAGCAATAGTGTATTCAATTCAACTAGTTCCATTTTGCTCAAGACATTAGAAGGTCTTTTTTTTTGCAAGGTGTGCAGGGATAAGGGGGGAGGGATGTTCATCGTATGCCAAAGAGGGCTCCAAAGAATTTGAAAGTTACTTTACAAAAAAAAACTTAAGCAAGAGAACCCCCCCAAAAAAAAATGGTGAACCGACCGGATTCACAAAGTTCTGGAAATTTTCCAAATGAAAACTCGAAATGCTGAAAATAAAGCTGTATAGGAAATGGACTGGGAGTTGTTTTTTTCCCACCTTTCGGCATACTTCCGGACAAAGTTTCGGAAAAACAACAACAACTCGAGGCACTTGGAAAATATGTACGAAATCCTCTGATTTTCATTCACACAGAATAGAATAGAATCTCTCTCACACACACACATCTGAAGGCATGTGATCCATTAAAGTCACCTCCCATCATTCCACTGAATGATCCCTCCCTCTTCGGCCTCTCGTTCCCACAACCATACAAAACCAATTTCAGTTGATCATTGATGGCCACCCCCTCACATGCCGAAATCGGTCACCATGAATTCCAAAAATTGGTAGAAGGAAAAAAAAGAAAAACCAATTTTGTACTTTTTTCAACACGAATTCCAAAAGTGGTAGAAAAAAAAGGTAATTTTATATTTTCTTCACCATGGATTCCCAAATTGGTAGGAAAAAAAAAAAAGCAATTTTGTACTTTCTTTGCTATGGATTCCAACCTTGATAGAAAAAAAAGAAGGTAATTTTGTACTTTCTTCACCATGGATTCCAAAATTGGTAGGAAAAGAAAAGAAGGCAATTTTGTACTCTCTTCACTATGGATTCCGAAATTGGTAGAAAAAAAAAAAGGCAATTTTGTACTTTCTTCACTATGGATTCCAAAAGTGATAGAAAAAACAAGAAGGCGATTTTATATTTTCTTCACCATGGATTCCCAAATTGGTAGAAAAAAAGAAGGCAATTCTATATTTTCTTCGCTATGGATTCCAACCTTGGTAGAAAAAAGGCGATTTTGTACTTTCTTCACCATGGATTCCAAAATTGGTAGGAAAAAAAAAAAAGGCAATTTTGTACTTTCTTCACCATGGATTCCAAAATCGGTAGAAAAAAAAGAAGGCAATTTTGTACTTTCTTCGCCATGGATTCCAAAATCGGTAGCAAAAAAAAGAAGGCGATTTTGTATTTTCTTCGCCATGGATTCCCCAATTGGTAGGGTAAAAAAAGAAGAAGAAGGCACTTTCATACTTTATTTTTCTTGCTCTGCAAATGAATCTGCACGGGCAGTCGACAAAATATTCACGCGAAGCCCGTCCCGGCAACCTCATTAAAGGCTGCCCCGACCCCGACCCCGACCCCGACCCCTCCCCCGGCAATGGCAGAAGCCCCGGCAGGCGAGGCCGGGACAAGCTTACGCCCCGCATTGAAGCCGGTGGTTTCCCCTTTCTTCTCCAATTCCCTGCCACACAAGCATCATGATGTCGCCACATGCTTTTGTTGGTTGAATGAGGGGATGAATTCAAAGTGTAATATTTTCCTTGGCCTCTTCTCCTCCGCGCGCGAGACAAAGCCAGACACAAACAAACGGAAACTCTAAAAGCAACCATTTAAGGGCGCTCGTCTGCTCTTTTTCATGGGTTTCCGTGGGGACAAAAGTGGTTTTTTATACCATTTTTTCATAGGAAGAAAAACAGACATGGAACGTAACGCAAGTGGTTTTGTGTTTTTCCAAGCATTTTTGAATGACTTGTGAATTTTCAAAGATTAAGGACATAGGCAGGCACTCGTTTGTGACTGTGGGTCTCCATAGTCTAGGAACTTGCAGTCTTGTTTGGGGCCCCAAACAATGGGGTAGGATTTTTGGAGGGGATGGCAAAAGGTCCATTAGGGTTTCATTTTCTAATTTATCCTAACTTCTTATTCCTTTCCTTTCTTCCTTCCTCCCATAGTCTAACAAAGCTTTGCAAGGTAGTTGCAATGGACCAAAAAAATAGTTATTTATTTATTTGGTGGGTGGATGGAGTCTGCTATAGGATAGACAATGTCAAATCCCTCTTCTTTATTGGTGATGGGACAAATTTTCCCATACAATTAGTAAGTGCAATTTTACATGGTCGAGTGCAAAAATAATGAATTGTTGAGTTTAGTGGAAATCAAATTATGGAAGATTAAGGATAGGATCCATTGAGAAGACATGTAAAGGGTTTAATTGTCATACTGGTTTTCTAGTTGATCTTTTCTTTGGATTGCACATACTTAGCACTATAAACTGTATTTCTACTAGCCTAATAGAAGTTTTTATAACAATAAAATATTATCGTAATTAAAGTATATCATTTGTCAACATAGATGTTGTCATTTCAATTTTGGGGGCTATCTAGAAAAGGTTGAGCTCTTTTTTTAACCCAAGAAAGGACCAAGTGACCATTCAATGTACTCAAGAAATCTTGAGTAGTTGCATACAAAGTCAATTTGGGTCGAATGTTCACAAAATTTCGACACAAGGTGTAAATATGTACCCTTCAAGTGGAAATATTTTTTTCCCAATTGAGTACCCAAATCAAAAGTTATACTCCCTTGAACTCTTGGACCAATCTGAGTAGTTTGAAGCAGCATGTACCGAAAACTTCTCTTCTACTTTTGAAATTTGGCTAGTATGTAAGTAATATGATGTAGGATTCAATTGTCCAAAAAATAAATATGTGTAGTGCAAAAATCTCATTCTAGGAAGAGTTAAAGTATGTTGGTCTTGTTTGATAAGGTTAGAAAAAATAATTCTCCTAACTTCAAATGTTATAATCTTTCAATTTGTGTAGTCAAAGTTTCTGAAATTTTTTCTATACATTCCTATAATAGTCTAGTACAAATTTGTATGGTTGATTTTTTTTAAATTCACTTTTTTCTCAATGCCCTAAAAAATTGTAGTTTTGACAAATTTTGCTTGAAATGTGCCTCAATCCTTTAGAGGACTATCAAATCTTTCTATCATACTTAGCCATTAGGGCTAAAAAAATGAAATAAAATAAATAAAGCTTGTAAGAAAATCAAATATCTTCTCATTAAATTAGGCTTTTTGCTTTGTTTTATTTGTTTGTTACAATGAAATCTCCATAATCATACATCCTATGGCCATGTTCATGGTACACTTAGAAAATGACTTTTATTTTTTGGTTATTTTAATTTATTTTATTGTAGCAACAATACAAGGTACATTGATTTAATTACTGTGAAGAAGGTTTAGAAAACAACCCATACCTTAAGTTAGGCTATTTGTTTTGTTTTGTATTGTTTTGTTTGTTTGTTACCGTGAGATCTCATGGACCATGCGTCCTCCAATTGCATGCTTGATCCCATCACAAAGTCCTCAACAAGGAGGGGTGCACAACTTTTGGTTCATCATAACATTTGAACACACAGTGTGAAAGTTATTTCATTTCAAAGTTTTCATGAATCACTAATTTAAAGCAAACGAGAAGGAAGATGCTGGACACTAAAAGGTATGTTTGCACTTGGTGTTAGGGGGGATGTTTGTGATGTGAATCTAGTCTAAGGCAGAACCACCTATTCCCAACCATGGAGCCATAACCACCATGTAGGGTGCGACTATTTCAAACCAAGGCCGGAACAGATTTAGAACCCAAGCGTGAAATGTTTTTTTTTTCTTGTTTGCAAGGTTGGATCATGAGACACGTCCTAAATTGTCATAAAGTCTGTGGGAAGTACTAATTAGGAAAGTAGTCTTTTGACTGATTGGAATTAAAAACTCTAAACTTTTAGATTCTTTTATTTCCAGATTTGGAACACTTTTTGTCTCCTAAAATTCATAGTAATTTCAATTTTAGGAATAAAACTGCAAAAAATCTAGAGTCCCAATATTTTCTCATCACGTCGGAGGATGTGGGTTGTGGCAACGCACTCCCTCGCAGTGAGGGCCACGCACGCAGTCGATCGACGAAGCTAATGAAGGCGAATCTCTTGAAACTAAAAAAAACATTTGAAGCGGCTTCGATCGCAGCCTCCCAAATGCTTCCTTCCGCCCTGTCCACGACGTGATCTCCACGAAATCGATGGTGCTACTTGCAAGCCACAATTCACCAACAGCTACGGGAACCAAGAACAACAATGCAAGCTCAATTCTCATTCTTAATAGTATTTCTGGTGCGTTGAAAGTGTTGGGTCACAGCGGTACGGACCATGGTGGCAAATCTATTCGGGAGCTGGCTTGAAGGTGCATGCGGCGCCTTTCAATTGCCGGTCTACAGTTCTTGAAGTTTTCTTTCGCGTTCTTGATTGTTTGCTTCTATCTAGCTGTTGCTTGATTGATTTCAGTCTACAACTTGACTCTAGCGCGCTAGTCGTTGCATGATGGTTACTTTGTTTCTGTCTCTCGCTTGGTTCAATTATGCTGCTCAAGTTTAGTTGTTGTTGTTGGAGCGGGGGGATTGTTTTCTGAGAGTGCTTGATTTCAGTCGGTTTAATTAGATGGAACGGTGGGCTGAGAGATTGGAATAGGGGCTAATCGTCAATGACGTTCATGCCGTTATCTTCATGAAATTGATGGTGCTCCTTACAAGCCACAATTCATCAACGGCTGCCGGTATAAAGAACGACCATGCGAACTCAATTCTCATTCCTAGTTTCAATTGCTGCTGGTCTGTCGTTCTTGATATTTCTTTCGCATTCTTGATTGTTGGCTTCTATCTATTGCTCGATTGATTTCAGTCTCCAGCTTGATTCTAGCCGTCGTTGCATGGTGGTTACTTTGCTTCCGTCTAACTCTCGCTTGGTCTCATTACGTTGCTCAAGCTGTAGTTATTGTTGTTGGAGGGGATCGAGAGTTGAGTTGGGTTTTCTGAGAGTGCTTGATTTCAGTCGGTTTAGATGGAAAGGCTACGGTGGGCTGAGAGATTGGAACATGTAGTCTATTGGGTCATTTGAAAGTTGCACCACAAATGATAGCCATCACTCTGCACTCCCCGATCGATCGAGGGACAGTTTTTTTTTTTTTTTTTATCGTATGGCTCGGTCTCTGGACGACGTCGTGGTGCAATTCATTCTAATAGTAACTACTACAGAATGTACGGTTTGCAACAGTTCCTGCAATGGTTTTGCAATGCCCACAATTTTGGTTTGAATAAGTTTGCAATGTTTTTTATGAGAGTATTTCATAGTATTTGGAATGCTTTTGGACTTGCAACAGTTTTGGAATACAATAGCATGGATTTTTTGTCCAAGACTTTTACAGTTTATTGATCACAAGTTTCACTAGAAACTTTGGATCGTCTAGCCCGGAGGGCTAGACAACTGTGGGGGGCTAGAGCTTTGAATTTCAGCCCCCATGACTCGCATTGACTTCAACAAGAAGCGATTCAGCCCCAACTAGACATCAAGCCTAGCCATGGCTAGTGGTACAAAAGTGGGGCTAGTGGTACAAAAATTCTAGTCCCCTGGCCCATTTCACACAATGCTAAGGAGGGCTAGAATGGGGGCTAGACCACCCCATTGTAGCCTTGGCTATGACGTCCAAAGTTTCCAGTGTTTGCAATGCATTATTTCTGAATGCATTGCAAAAGTATTGCAAACTAAGTTCCGTTATACATCAATCCATTGCAGAACCATTGCTAATGTGTTGAAATGGTGTTGCAATCACTGCTTTCTTTAGTAGTGAGTCACATGGGAACTTGTCTTAGAACGCACACATAACTCTACAAAATGTAAGGAAAGTATAGGAATTGAAGAGGAGTTTGCCATGAGCTTAGACTAGAGGCTCAAACACAACACACCTCGATTCAAAGTCTACAATAGATACCAAGTCTTGGTTGGACGTGGATGTCTCTTGCTACAGGGTGATTGCAAGAAACACTTGTCGATTTTGTTGCGTTTTCACAGTACTCATGGTTTTTTTCTGTAGTACTTTAAAAATAGAAAACTAATTTTTTTTAAATTAAAAAAATATGAATTATGTATATACTTTTAAAATGAAGGTTTGCAAGGAATGAAATGTGTAGGAAAATTCTCTAACTAGGAGAACTTGAAAAGTACCAAATCTCAAGAAAATAGGACTTTTGATGTGAAAATTAATTAAAAATAGTAAAAACAAGTAAATACAAAAAATAAAAAGTGTCCATTTTTAAGAACTTTATGAAGATGGTCATTCACCAAAAAACTTACAAAAATAATATTTTATATGTTTCAAAATGCAAGCAGAAGGAAGCTCTCTTCATAGACTTCCACACCACACAAAATTAATTATTTTTAAAAACCCTTCAGTGAAAAGTTGTATTTATATGTAAGGAAGAACTCCATATAATTCTCTTGACGTAGGGTATATGAAAAAGGTACTCAAAAGTACTAAAAACCTCCAAATTGGCAAGTGTGACATTTCTTTCGGGCCTATTTTTGGATAGTAAATTATTTTTGAAAATTACCAAAAAATCAAGGAAGTTGTAGGATAGTCATGAGTACCTTCCTTGTAAATCTTAAGTCATTCGAAGTTAAAACACAAAAGTTATGGCCAAAAAACAACTCAGCCCGCAACGTGTGACAAAAAATAGTACAAGTGTTTCTTGCAATCACCCTACAGTTTCTAATATCATTAGCTTGCAAACTTTGTCTTGAGGTGGGTACCCCAAAACCACCACTTCTTGTTACTGTGTCTAGTTGTTATTGTTATTATTAGACTGGTCAACTTTTCAACTTTTCTTATTGGCAAGTGAAAAGAGGTTCCAATGCACAAAAAGAATGCAACATTTGGATGTTATGTGCATAAGTTATGTGGGAACAAAGTTTGGTTCTAAAACAGTTTCTTCCGTGTAGATACATATTAGACTTTGGAGATGTACTTAGAGTGAAGATGGCGGTTTAGGGTCAATGGTGCATTTTGGATGACCACCTTAGATAGTAGCAAAATCATTAAAGTGGGACTTTAAATCTATCAAACAAAGTAGGCCCAAGCTAATGTGGCCCTTAGCCTTGACCAGGGGACCTGGCTTAGCACCCACTCCCGCTCATGGATCGGACTACATGACTACAACTTTGACGGAGGATAATCACTCAAGTTGGGTGCTTGGTATTTTCTTGGATGTGATGGGGGGAAGTGAGTCCAATGAAGAATGTGAGATCACATGAAGGACAAGAAGAAATATTAGAGTTACCATGCTAAAGAGCACAGAACACAACAACCATGAACGCATCTCATGTCTTCACAACATCATCTTGAGAGATTTTGTTAGCAAGATGAAGGATCAAGTGAATGAATAATACATGGGCAAGAGCCCTCACCTTGTCTATCCTAAATCCAAATGTGCATACATTTTCGATGTATGTTATGGCTTACTTCATTATGAAGAATGCACGTGCTCCCAATTTTCTAGTTGTTGCAGAACCTCCACAACCTTTCGTGATCATCTATCAACAACCTTCTTCCCCACCTTAGCAAGAAAGACCACATGGAGTAGCCTATAGTTTTCTCAATAGGCGCTAGAAATTAGCCATGTCGTGTGTACTAATAGAACGCAACTAATCGAAATGAAACATATTCTAAAGAATCAGTAGTACTAGACTCCAATGGCTAAACATAAAAAATCAAAAAAGCTTTCAAATGTAAATGTTAAGAGTGTCATCACTATCTCAAATAGTAAGCAATGCTATAGCAACAATTGACATATGACTCCTAAACTATATACCATATAAAAGAAAAAGAATACGTAGTAGTATCTCAAGCAATAGACGAACAAATGCTCAAACCATGAAGATTGACACATCCTATAACTATACACATGATAAAGCATTCTACAATCATCCTACAATTCCATTGCAACATCCGTGTGTGACTCAATCATATGCTTAGTCATTTAAGGAATACTTAAGACTACAAGGAATGCAAAAAGAAGACATCCAAATTAATCCTTATCGGCCGTTGTATATCTCAAAATAGTTGAGTTCTCTTCACTATGTAAAACCTCAAAAAATGAGGACATTTTGAATTTCCACTACAAGAACCTCGTGATTTTTGTGTGTTTGACTATAAACACATGATGTTCAACAAAACATGAAGATGTCAAAGGGCAATTGGTTTGAAAAGGTAGACTTTTGTGGACATTGCAAAGAACATTAGTACATTATTGTAAAAACAAGTTGATGCTATTATTGACGTTGATGTTTAATTTGACATGACAAAAACATACTGATGTTTTTTGGATTGTCTACAAAAATATAAACTACTATGTCAACAAGCAGATCCATTTTAATAGTGGGTAAGTTAGTGAAAATTACTACAATTTAAGATAAAACCTTGATGAGATGTAAAAAATTTAGGAAAAGGGCAACTTCATGGTATGCTTTGCCAAAAAATGGAAATGGATGGATGTGCACTATGGATGAAAAGAGAAGTTTTTTCATGAAAGTAGAGTGGTAGGATCACTTCCTATATGGGATATGTAAAACAAGAATTGAGTTCAATGTAAAATGTTTGAAACAATGTCCCTATTTTTGAAACGATATCTAGAGGTCTAGAAATCAAGCTTCCATATTCAAATTATTCCATATCCTTTGTCTAACAATGGACAAACAATGAATTTCTATATAAGTACATCCTCTCCACCCTTCATTTTTATTAACTTTTAATATAGGAATACCTTCATTTGTTGATGGTAGATGGTAAGTTTTTCTTGTTTATTTTATTTCAAATAATTATTTTCTATTGACCATGCCTTACGGTGAATTGGACAATGGTGTAGGGACTTGCTGAAATAAGCATTAAATTCTATACATCGTTTAATGTTGTCCTTCAGTATTTGACCAAAATTAAGCCACTCAAGCATAATGTTTCTTCTTAAATAATTATAAATCGTTACTTGAGAGTCTTTGCAATTTTTAGATAGATCTTAGAAAATTTCAAGTATCACAAATACTGCAATGTTGCTTCACTACTATTCAGAGGCCTAGAGTCCTCTACAACTCTATTTCTTACTTAGAAATTCAGGGGAAAATGGGCATCTATTTGTTGAAATTGTAAAGTTGAAACTTTGCATATAAACACTCACAAATGAAAATACATAGAAATACGGAAGTGAGAAGAGGGTTATTGATTAGGGTCCTTTGCACCCAAGTTTCCATTTGCAAATTACAAGCCACAAATTTGCTCCCTTCTTATTGTTCAAAAACCCAAAAGTTAACCCCTAAATGCCCAATTGACCATTTTAGGGGTGCTACCCAACTTTAGGAGCTACCCGGATCCCCAATTTTTTTTAAATTTCATATTTTTTTATGTAGTTCATTAAGTTATCTTTCTATAACCAAAAAAATTTGATTTGGACAAAAACTTTGACTTGAGTGATTTTTCAAAGTCAAACACTTGAAGAAATGTTCATTATGGATTGTCTTGGAAGGGAAACCTAGCCAATCAAAGGCCATCCCAAGAAAAAAAATCTATGGATATGTGAGCCTCTTAGTTGTCAATTAGGCTCACATTTTCATTTTTTTTTGTTATAAACCTCAAAAGTTTAGAAAAAATGCAAAGAAGCATTTTGAAAGGAAAATAATATATATATATACCAAAATCCAAATGGTCCTTAAGGCCACAAAGACCTTATTGGAAGTCTTATCATGGGCCAATAGAGTTTAATGTTTAAACAAACCAAAACCTATGAAAGAAAGGATTTCAACTAAATTAACGAACAAATGACCAAACTACTAAAAAATAAAATTGTGCCTAAATAAAACTCCAACATCAAACAAAGCTAGAAATGTGCAACTAGAGGCCAAAAGGATGTGCACTAGACCTAGGAACATTGCAAAAGCCCAACAATGCAATCAATTCATCAAGATTCTACACCACCAAGAGATGTTTATGCAACTTATTGTAGTGAAGGTAATAATTGACAAACATCCTCACCTAAAATGCAAAGTAAGAAAATAGACTTGCATACAATATAGAAAGCCTTGAAGAATCTACATAAAGTTTCGGGATTTATTGAATTGTATAGGTTAGTCATATTAGAAGGAAAGAGTTAAATTGATAACATAGTTTGATAAATTTTAATAGTGTAGGATTGTTGATCAACACCTTGGAAGCATATAAATTCCAAATGAGGGCCAAAAGGGAGTATTCATCAACCCTTCTAGATACCCTGGTTATGTCAAACTCTTTGGGAAATTTGAATTCTAGCAACTAAGATTTTATAATATTTAATTTTGACCATTTATGTATTTTATGGATCTAAATGATTGGAAGAAAAGGGTTGGACAATTTGTGAATGACAATTGAGTTCTTTGGAAGCTAATAGTGCAATTGCTTTGTGATATGGAGCATTTCTCCAAAAGTTAGAATGTTCAACCAATATAAACTTGACTTTTTGTTTTTTTGAGTAATTAGAAGATAAAACACCAAAAGTCTTGTGGTTAAAAGAAAGAAGTGAGTCTTTGGGAAAAATATAAAATTCCTCTGTCTTTTCCCCAACCACCCCATTTTTTCTTAGTTTCTTGATGTTGCATCACTATTAATAGTGTTATTTTGCCAAAATTACTCATTTGACTAAGCAGACTTATTCTTTAGAGCAATTTCTTTAAAGAAGTTTAGAATTAGTTTATACTCGCCTTTTATAAAGTAGTGGTAGTGCTTCATTTTGGTGGACATGGAGTACTATCAACTTTGTACAACAAGTGTTTCTTATATTTTCTTATAATTATTGTTGAATTTAATTTCTTGGCTATTTTGTGCAATTTTGTGTTGTTATTTGAAGTTTGGAGTCTTTTTCTAACCCTCTAGAGTGGATTCCCATCTATAATAACTAGATGCCACCAATTAAGGATTTCTAAGGATTTAAATTTGAATTTTAGACATAATTTTGTCAAAATACTAACCTTAAATAATTTTGATCAAATCTTGGCAATGCTAATAGTCAGAAACCTCTAATGTCATAGTCTTTATATTAAATTGTGTTTTCATTTTGTTTTGTGGCATATGTTAAGTTAATCCTTAGTTTTTAAATTATTGATTTAGTTTCAAAGTCCAATATTTTTATATGGAAAAGCTTTGAATTTATAATCTAAACCTACCTTTATTAAATTTAGTAGTTTTTCTTAATCCCTAAAGTTCCAAAAGTCCTCCCAAAGGACTCTTGAAAGTTCAAATAGGTACCTATGATCTCAATTTTTAGCAAGATATTTTGAAACTTTTTTTCAATATAGAAAAATTAATCAATATTCACAAAATACAACTTTTATTTCAATTGGTGCTTAGGAACCAAACTTATGCCACAATTAGTCCAAAATAAGCAAGCCAAACAAAAAAAATACTTGAAAAATTTAAAAAAAAATTCATCTCTTGTAGATTACATTTTTTTGTGTGGAAAAATTTGATTCATTTCTTATGGATAAGTGATGTGAAATTTACAAAGCCTTTTGTTTTGAGGGCAATTTTAACAAATTCTTGAGAAAATAATGTATACGATTTGTTCATGGATTCAATTTTAACAATTAACTCCCAAAGGATTAAACCGAGTTTTTTTGCAACATAGCAATTTGAGGCAACTCACTACAAATAGAATTTTTATTTTTTTCTTTGAAATTTTCTCATAACATATAGACATGTTTTTTTTAAGGCCCAATAATTTTTATAATTTTTGACTACATGATTAAAAAAATTATTGTATGATATGTAGTTTTTATTCTAAACCGGGCAGTCCAAGTAGATTAAAAAAATATTTTTTTTCAAAAATAGAAATTTGGATTTTTTTTCCTAGATTCATATATATGAGGAGGATATATATTCTTAGATTTATATACATGAGGAGGATATATATTCTTAGATTTATATATATGAGGATATTTCCTAGATTTATTTATATATCATGTTGGAGTCATTTTTGAGTCATATATATGTTTGAATCATTCCATTTTGTATTGGGGCTCAATAATGATTTTAACATAATACTAATATTTGGACTAAATTTGACCGCATTTGGATTCATTTATTGGTTCTTGCTAGTAGGGTAGAGTCCTCTATTATTTGAAACAAAAAGAGGCTCTTCTTTGTTTTTGTAGTCTTTTCAACTTTGGCCAGTCCTTACTTTTATCTCTTCATTGTCTAGCTCTCAAGCTTGGTTGTTGTTCTTAGTTCTTTTTTCTAATGCAATGGTTTAATCCATTTGTTAAAAAAAAATCATTCTATTTTGATTAACTGGATGAAAGTTACAAAGAGTTTTAGTTTGCATACTAGCAGTTGGCGCTTGCTATGCTACGCATTCATCATTAGAATTTTATAAAAAAATTTATGTATTAAATAGAATGAAGAACAAAAAATGCAATAAATCTTCAAATAAAAATGACTAAAATCTTTGTATAATTTTTTTTTATAAATAAGCATATATTGAAATGTACAATAGAAATTTATTGAATGATGAATGAAACATATGCAATGGTAAATATTATAAAAGATATACATACATTAGAATGCATTAGAAAGTTGACTCCATTGTTACAAAAATGGCAACCCAAATTGAAGAATTTAAAGGAAAAACTTATAAATCTCAAAAACTTGGTGAACAACTTAATTGTTGTGGAATCCAAAATTGCTTCAATTGAATAAATTTCTCAAATCATTTGGTAGTAGCAATAGAAAATTGAAATCATGAAAGCTCAAAGCTCACAAAAGCACAAAATCATAGAAGTGCAAAGAAGTGTAAAGCCAAGAAAAGCAATGGATTTGGCGATTTGCTACCTCTATAATATCATCCCATGGATCCTTTTTAATATCACCTTAATTGCAACAACTATATTATTTCTATAATATCACCCTTTGTAAAAAGTGATATTACAGAAGTAATTGTGAACTGCTACTCTATTTCTGTAATATCACATTGTATGAAAATACAATTTCTATGTATGCATGAATGAAAATATTTTTACAAAATATTTAAAATAATTATTTTAAAGACTTATCAAAATCATTATCATGCATTCTATTTAAATATATCAAATTTTTACTAATATGTGATACAATGAATGCATAACATAGCAAGCACGAGCCCCTAGTATTAATGGTAACATTTGTGATATTACAGAGGGAGTTATGATTTTAGTAGTATGATAGTTATGGATTCTCTATTCTAGAATAAACTTTAAAGTCCTTTATTCAATCCAATTTTCAATATTAAAAAAATGATAGGATGCAAATTATTTATTGCAACATTACAACCATTGGGATTGGCATTTTTCAATTACATAACAAAATTCTTAACAATTTAGTATTTTGAATTGTTCTTTACCTCTTTCTAGTTTCTATTTTTTTCCCTATATGTTGTACAATTTCAAATGATCTAAATTTTTTCAAGCAATCATGTAGCCAACTTGACTTGTAAAATGAACCAAAGAAGCCCCACCATTTTGGACATTTTTTCACACAAATGTGACCTTGTGAAGTGCAGTTGCATCAATTCAAATGCTACTATCTTGCAATCCATATAGTGGAAATTGATGAATATTTTTCCACATATTCTCTAACTAGCATACTAGAAGATCCTACAATTACATGTACAAAACTTTTTGTTTTTAAAAAATTTGGTACTTATAATAGAAACATTAGATTTAGAGCATTTATGGTGATAATATTATTAAGGAACTTTAGGAATTAAAAAATGAAGTTGCACATGGTTTAGTTTGCTTTCTAGAATAATCTCACCACTAGGGTTAGTACATCTCAATTCCATCTTAAAGCTATGAGCAATTCAATTTTTCCTTTTTTCTTGTACTTGCTTTGTTTGAATAAAAAAAATTTAAATGAAAATCATCAAGCGATTTTCCCAAACTTTCAACTCAATAATTTTTAGTTGAAATGATTTAAAGTCATATACATTAGTTAGGATACAAGAAAAAAACTCAATTTATTCACTTTAAATGCTTATATTTAGTGATTGATATAGTCAAAGCTTTTGAATTTTTTTTAAACTTTGTAATTTAAATCTATTGCAAGATCTTACAATTGAGTATACAAAAGAAAAAAAAATTCTAAATTTTTTGTTGTTTACATTGAAAATGGCAGTCTCTAGTGGTTTTGTAATTGACTTTGAAGTTTTAAGGCCTAAATTAGTTTTTAAGGGTTTAAAAATCATATATTTTACACTTTTTGTTTTTCATATGTGTATTTTATACAAATTTTTGAAGGTAAATTTACTTAGATTTTTTTTTGATGAAAGTCATGAATTATTTATGGGAAAAAAATTGGATATTCTACTACAAAATTAGTACAAATCAAGCATTTTTATGCATGAAAGTGCATAATGGGCACTAGAGAAAATTTAGAGTCTTTGGAAGGTTGTTTGATTTTTACCTAAATCATTGTGAATTAGATTAGGGTAGTTGTATAGATGAGTGTCTCAATGAACTAGTCAAAAAGATGTTTTTAGAAAATGTTAGCATTACAAAGGCTCTAGGTCACAAAATGGTTACATTTTTTCACATTTTTTTGTCCAAAATACTTAACAACTTTCAATTTTTAATAGGAATATGGGACTTTTGAAGTATGGTATATGGATTGTCCTTGCTAAACTGTTTTGAAAATATAGTTATACTTAAATGTTTTCAAGTAACTTTGATATAAGAACTAGCTCTAAAGTTCTTTTGGGATAAAATGCTTTTTATATTATAAGAACTTTTCCTTATATAGAATTAGAAACTTTCTAGTAGTTAAAACGAAGGTCAAATTTTTGAAATGTTTTTTTGTCAAGTAATTATTATTATCATTGTTATTATTTTTTCTATTTTACCATATTTTATTTTAGAAGATTAAGGTAGGTTGATCTTAACTTTGATTTTTTTTCTATTTATTTCCAATATAATAGTCATCAAAAGAAACAACCTTTGGTTTTAGTGATTTATAGTAAGACTACAAGTGTTACTTTTGATACTCATCTTCCATTAATCAATTTTTTTTCTTCGGGATATTTTTGACTCTTTTTTTAGATTTATAAAAATCCTTGCTACAAAATCCTTCCTGACCAAGTTTTTTTTGGTAAAGATAGGTAGATTATTGGGAAGCAACGTGAACTTATAGAAGAGACATGATTCAAGCAGTAGAATCATGTGCAACAATTTCTTTACAATTCTAAGCAAAAATATTCAAAAGATTCTTTCAATTTTCATCTCAATTTATGCATTTTAGTAAATTTACTTTAAAAAATCCACTACCTTATCTATTTTATTGGATGGATTAGTTTTTGTTTAGAACCTTTGATTCATTCTATTTTGCTTAATACTGCAACCTTTAAAGTTCCAAGTGTTCTTTTAGGGGCAATTGAAGATTTGGCAAGAGATTTGGTTAGGTTCCTATAATCTTAATTTTTGGAATACTATTTTAAAAAATAGTATGCCAAAATAGTAAAGATAGGAAAACATATTAACTTTGGGAGGATATGATTTTATTTGGATCAATTCTTTGGTAGCAAAAATTATATCATATGCACAAAGCTCAAAATAGTATAGCAAAAAAAATCACAAAATTCTAAAATGAATTAAAACAAGTTTTTATTATAGATTATATTTTTGTGTAGGTATTGCTTGAATGATTCATTTTATTAACCCTTGAAGTCTTGTGGCCATTTTTCCATTAAAAAGCACTCAAATTGCCATTTTCAATGCAAACAATAAAATTTTAAACATTTATTTCTTTTTATATTCAACCATAGGATCTTACACTAAACTAGTATAAAAAAGTATGGGAAAAATTTCAAAAAATTTAAGCATATTATCACAAGATAAAAGTGTTTAAAGTAAAGAGAAGGAATTTCTTTGTTCCTAAACGTACTAGACTATAGGCTTTTAATTTTCTTAACTTAAATTTTTTTATACCCCAAATTTTGAATTTAAAAAAAACATTTTTTATTGAGAAATTGAGTTGAGTTTAAGAAAAAAATCCCACTCTCACTTGATTTTTGTTCTTTAAATAATTGCTAAGGCAAAGCATGTATGAAATAGGAGGAAAACTAAATTTTTGATATTTTTAAGATGGAATTGAAGCATACTAATCCCAATGGTGAAATTGTTCTAAAAAACAAAATAAACCATGTGCTCCGTTTTTTTTTAGATTGTTAAAATTGAATTCATAAATGAATCCTATACATTATTTTCTCAAGAATTTGTAAAGCTTGCCTTCATAACTTTTACATCACTTATCCAAATGGAATGAATCCAATCTTGTATATAGAAAAAATATAATCTGTAAAAAATAAATTTTTAAAAATTATTTCAAAGTTTTGTATTTTGTTGATGTTGCTTGCCCATGCCTATTTTAGGGCTTATTGTAGCATAGCTTTTGTTCTTTGGAACCAATTGAAATAAAAAGTATATTCTCCCAAAGCTAATAATTTTTCTTATCTTAGAAACAAGTTCAAAAAATCTTGCTAGAAATTGAGATCATAGGTACCTTCCCAAACCTTCAAGAGTTCCTTGAGGGAATACTTGGGACTTTATCACTTTAGGGATTAAAGTAATAGAAATTAAATATTCTTTACTACTATGCATTCATTGAATGTTAAAATATCAACTGTACAACAATTTTTAGGAAAATGGGATGACTTGAAAAGATTTAGAAAGATTATTGGCACTCTCAAGTGAAATGTACTCAAGTCATTTTCTAAATTTTTGACAATCAATCACACAAGATTGCTAGAATGTGAACTTAGGATTTTGAGCCTAGAAGCCTATAATATATTATAGGCACCTTCCATGGTTATAGGATATTTATATCATAGGCACCTTCAATAGTTGTAGAGTGCCTACTTGCAGCTAGGCTCAAGGCTTGTAGACTCACATACTAGCATTGTTGATCAATCATGTAATTAACATTTATTACCTCAAAAAACACTTCAGCTCTCATTAGTTGCTCTTAAAAATTTGGAGCAATTCTTGGTGGCTATTGATATATATTGAATCTTTGAAAGACCAAGGCCTTTCTTTACCTCTAAAAACACTCAAAACCGCCATTTTGTTTGCAAAATAAAGAACTTGTAAACACTTGATTATTTTTGCATAATTATCTAACTCTAGGATCTTATGCTCAACTAGAAAAATATTGTGTATAAGAAATTTATGGAGTAGTGACCATGTAGATTTCAAGATATTTTCATTTTAAGTGAAGAATTTTTTTCCTCTTGTAACCATAAAAAATAAAAAATTTGGCTTTTGAATTTCTAAATTTAAATTTTTTTGCACTATAGATTTTAAATTTAAAAAATATTATTTTGAAGAAATAAATTCAAGGTTTGAAGTTTTTAATTTTCTTTAAATCACTTGATTTTTTTTCTTAAAAAAATTAATAAATAAAAATATATAACAATTACAATTAGATTATTTAAGCAAACAAAACAAACTATGTAAAAGTTTTTATCTTAAAAAATTATGAAAATTGAAGTAAAAAATGAATCTTATGTTATTTTTTGAAAAAGATGCTTGGATTGACTAAAAATCAAGATTTTCCATCACTTTCTCATCACTAGTCCAAATAGGGGCAGACAAATCTTTCCATATAGACACAAATATTTCCTATGAGGATAAAAAAATTTAAAAATTGAATATGAAGTTTTTCTAATTTTTTGGGTGTTGCCTAGCGCCCTCCATTATGAGCTTAAGGTAGTATAACTTTTGTTTTCCTATGTTTATAAAAAGTTTCAAAAAATTATGCTAAAATTTTTGACCATAGAAACCTACACGAACCTTATAGTGTCTAGTGTTGGGCATCGATGGATGTGACTCAAATATTAAAATGGTTCTCGATAATGGTTTCTCAACCTAAGCCCTCTTTGTTCTCACTTTTTCTATATGGTAATTAAATATAACTCAAGTGCATGGTAATATAAAATGAAGTGCGTATGAATAACATCAGTGAAATTAAGAAGCACTAAGAGTATTATAAACAATATATTTGCATAAGTAGTATGAGTAATGTTTGAATCTTTAAGTAATGGTTCTAAATGAAATTGTTGTAGTTTCATAAAGTCTATTGAAACCGTTGAAGTGGGAGAAGTATTGGAAGAACAACAATTTATTTTGCCACTCCAAGTAATCAAATGCACACATGAGGTTCTAGATTGGAATAAGAGTATGAGAATGCTTGTAGAGGCTGAGCTCCTCAATGACAATGAAGAAAAAATTGAAGAAACTAGATTTTTGAGATACTTTCAAAATAGATTTCATTTTTATTTTTAGAATGTTTTTTATTGACACTTACTTTTCATTTATTGCATATCAACAATGCAATGGACACTGAAAGTCAAAATTGAGTTAAATTTTATTCATTTTATTTCTTTTTAATTGAATGATACCATTGAATATAACAAACTATTATACAAAGTAATTTTGAAGGTCTACCTCATACCAATACATTGGTAGAAACATAAAGTTCATGTTGATATTGATAACAATTTCAATCAATTGAAATAACTTTCAACCCTAATACCATTTTTCTAAATGATACCATTCAAATTTGTAAACCAATACCCAAACTTGACCAGTCCAATACAAGTAGTGTCCCTTAATGAGACACTTGATCCTTCAAGGGGTTTGATAAAAGACAAAATGGTAATTGAGTACAAAAGAATCATGGCTTCATTTATGATGTTTGTAGCTATGTATCTTCAAAATTATTTGGCTTTAATTACAATGGCTCTTATAAGTATTCATATAGTATCATTGCAAAAATTGCCCTAACTAATTGAAAAATTAGATTTTTCCATCAAATTTTGAATATATTGAAGTATAGGTACCATACTTGTATAAAAAGATTTTTCAAAATTTTTAGAAATATTTTTTATTTCTTATAAATTCATCATATTTATTATTGAAAACAACTTATAATACAAGTAAAGTTTTTTGAAGATTTTTTAGTAAATAGAATAAGTAGAATGGGGGTTCTTTGTAGAATTTCATGATAAGAATTTCACAGATTTTAATATTTTATTGAGTGATATATATATAAGTATTATTTCACTCAATAAAATTTTTAAATTTATAAAATTTTCTTACCCAAAAAATCTTTAAAAATTGCCATTCCATTTATTAAAATTTTTAAATTCTTTTTTGTATCAAAATAATTTTCACTATTAATTTTGATTGAATTAAAAAAAATTATTTTTATTTTATGCAAATGTATTATTTGTACTATAATGAATTTGAATTTCGTTTAAAATTTCTAATTTTTCAACTAGTTGTGGCAATTTTTTAAAGTGTACAAAACATTTTGAGAGCTACTATATGTCATGTACTTTAAAATAGACCCTATATTCTTGAATACACACTAATAAAAAAAAGATATTTGAGCATCAAGGAGTAGTGTAAGTGTGATGCCCCAAGCCCATATGGGCACCAAGCTAGTGATTTTGGACTTTAACACCACACTTTTACACTATAATTCCTTGTTGTTCAAATACCTCCTATCTACTAACAACCAAAAATTAGCTATACTAGTTCTACCTAGTGGTTATCACAAAAAAATTTGCTTGTTATTGACTTCACCCCCCCTCCTATATATTGGCACTCTATTCTATAACTTGCAAATGGGCAAGTTATAGTTTACATTGTAACCAACTATGAATGCAAAATAGTATCAAAATCATAGAAATATTACTATTCAATGAAGTGGCATTAGATGAGAAATCCACTAGTAAATAAACAATTAACAATATTTAAGAAACCTTTAATAGTGATTCTCGTTACATTATGTTTTTGTTAAACCTTGTTAAAAAAAACCTTAAATAAAACCAATGGATGTTTTTTAGTGTAATAGTGCCTTGAAATGTTTTTTCATGAATGTGCAAAATTTGAATATTTTCCTCAAAAGGGTTAATTTATTGTTACTCATGTGCATATGCCAAAATTACAAGTAATGTTGGGTTTTTGAATTCATAAGGTAGAAAATTGATATAATTGTTTCTATAAGGCCTTTTCACGAGAAGAGATATTCTCTTAGTGCACATAGAACAAATTTCATAAACTTTGCAGTGAAAATCACTTTTTTTTTGTTCCTTTCATACTAGATTCTAAGACTTTGAATTCTATTAATTCAAATTTTTTGGCACTATAGATTTAGATTTTGTATTTTTTTTTATATTGAAAAATTAAGATTTTGAATTTGTAGTGTTGATAGTCTTGGAAAATAACAAAAGAATTGATTCTCATTCTATAAAATGGTTAAGTATAGTAGGTGCAATATAGTAGGAAAAACTAAATTGATAGGAGTTCTAAGATGGAATTGAAATAGACCAATTCAAGTGGTACACAAGATTATTTATCAAGAATTTAAGGCCCATTGATATAGAGTGTGCTTTTTTTTTTCCTGTGTTGCACCAAAAGTCTTCAAATTTTGAAAGTTATAGATATCTATAGCCATCTCAAAGAAGTGAGTTTGACTGAAATTCTAGGGGTCCTTGTTGAAAAATGTTCTTTTTAAATCTTTTTAAAATTTAAAATTTCATTTCATGCCATCTTGACGAATTAAACTGGTTTACAGGTCATGACTTCCAAAAGAGAACTTCTTAGTGGCAAACAATAAACTTAAAAAGGAAGACTTCTCAATTCCATGACCCCTCATTTTTGGTGTGAACTAGGCCTTAACCCCTAAATGTTTGAGGCACCAAATTTGGATGTTGACAATACTTTGAAGTTAAATAAAATTTAACCAAGTTGCTATTTTTAGTAGTTCATATTTTCAAATTTTCTTTCTGAAGTCTAATTTTAGCATCAAAAATATGATTTTGAAAATGATTGATCATGCTTTTTTTTATGGTTATATACAAAATGCATGGGTGTCCATACCAATCTTGACTTTATGTAGTGTTGAATGCTCTTGGAAATGAGCCTCAAACATACCAAATCTTGGAAAAAAAATCACATTAGAAATTCATCTAAAAAAATTGTAAAGTACATTTTGAGAGCCCATAAATTGATTGGGGTTATGCATATTAGGCCCTTTATCCTCATATTTTTTTTGGGTGACCAACTTTTTAAATCTAACATGTGAAAAGAGGATTGAAAGCCTTCAAATCACTTTCACAGGTTTCAACACCCTCATGATTGAACACTATAATCTTTCAATCCATAAGTGCTATTCTTGTGTTTTCTTTTCCTATGTAATCTCTAGCATGTCTAGTTTGACCATATACAGTTACAAGTCAAAAAAAATTGATACAACTTAACAAAATGTTGGCTTCTTGTTCAATTTAAAGCAAATTCCTAAAATCTCGGGGGGGGGGAAAAAAAAAAAGGGGGGGGGGGGGGCCTTGGACATTTAGGGGTTAACTTAGTTCTACCCAAAATGAATGGAGCAGAGAGCACTCAACTGAACTCAAATCCCGGAACGAACGAGAAACGAGCCCGGACGGACGACCGGACCCCCCTTGTTTGCCAACGATCCCGATGAAAAGAACTCGGCAACAACGACAACCCCGCCAACGGAGGCGACGATGGTTCCCTGGGGACACAACGAGAAACGGCCACAGGGAACCATCGTCGTCTCCGTTTGGAAGCGCGACCAAGTCTGCTCCGTCGCCATAGCCATAGCCCAGCGATGGCGGGGAGGAGCATCCAATCTTAACCCCTTCGCTGCATCGTTCGGAGAATCGTAAGCTGCGGCCATTCCGACCTGGACAGGGCGCGATCCGTGCCAAAATTCCATCTGTCGCAGTGCCCGGTTGCGCTTCCTAGGGTTTGCTTTTTCAGACGGAAGGAGCTTAGGTCGTTTTGGTTTTCTTTCCGAGAGGAGGAGGAGGAGGAGGAGAGGAGGAGGAGTTTTTTTTCATTCATATATTGTTGTTAGTGTTTTTGTTGCGGTGTTTCGACGTGTGGAGAGAGGCAGCGGCGGGCTGGGCACAACACGATGGACTTGGATCAGTGGCTGGAGAAAGTGAAGGGCGGCAACTACCTTTTGGAAGACGAGCTCAGGCAACTTTGTGAATATGTAAGTGCGGGCGGGGTTGATGATCTTGAGTTGATCCTGCGGTTTGGTAGTTGCGGATCTTGTAAGGGGAAGCGACGCGCACGTGCGCATGTGTCGGCGAAGTTGTAGGTGGTGGAGGGAGAGAGAGAGAGGGAGAGAGGGAGGGAGGGAGGGACCGGGGCGGTCATTCATTCGGGCGTTAGGGTTTGATTGACCGGGGGTTTCGTTTTAACGGACGCCATTCGAATTGTGCGCGTTTGGATTTTTCGTGCTGGCGTTTGGTTGTGGCGTGTTCGGGCTGCCTTTGGGAGTTGTGGACCCTAGAATATGGCGGATATTGGGGGGTGGATTTGTCGGTGGGGTTGTGTTGGGAAGGATTGAATGGCAGCTAGTACAAAGCAGAGGAATTGTTTTTGAACGGGAAAACTGGATCATCGCGGGCTGCCTTTGCTGGAAAAAACTGGACTTGATGATGTATGTGTGCCTCGTGCTGATTTTGTTTTTGGACATTTGATGGTGTACGAAGTTTAGGTCTGAAAACGATCCGACAGTCTGTCATACTTGTAGTTAGATTTTCAACCTATTCTGTTCTTTTTTGTGGTGGGAATCCAAAGTGAGTGGAGTGTATTAAATTGAATCTTGATTTCGCCACCCGCGTGTTTTCTTTATTGTGAGAGCTACGCATGCGCACGGTTTGAGGAATCGACTTTCAAACTGTATGAAGTGGCCGTTGACGTATTTGATTCTTTTCTCTCACCTTCAGCTCTTCGGCCCCCTCGACACTGTTTGTGCTGTGAAAATGCCAACAACAATTCTCTCTGTTTGTCGTCGGGACTGTCAGCTCTTTGGCGTTGGGGTTCGTAGTGCTTATCAGATCTGCTTTTTGGCACAGGTGAAAGAAATATTGGTGGAGGAGTCCAACGTTCAGCCTGTAAATAGTCCTGTGACTGTTTGTGGCGATATTCATGGCCAATTTCACGATTTGATGAAGCTTTTCAAGACTGGAGGGCACGTTCCCAGTACAAATTACATCTTCATGGTGCGTTCATCGGGGGAATTTCTTTTTCCAGAGGGTCTTTGTTCTCTAAATCGCATGTTGTTTACTATAGCTTAAGTTTATACTCCATGTAAGCTCTTTCTTTTCGGATAAATGTTTACTTCTTAAAATATATACTCCCGAGGACCTGTGACTCAACTGAAGACCTGTGAACTTTATGTGTGGTTAAGTTGGTCCAGAATATTGCCATTTTAAGGATTTTTACTACATCATATGTACGATCCTTGATTTTATGTTCTCACCGAAATTAGTCTGCTTGTGGAGATGAGCAGGGTGACTTTGTGGATCGTGGTTACAACAGTTTGGAAGTATTCACAATACTTTTGCTTCTGAAAGCAAGGTACAGCAGCTTTGTTAATGTACCTTGTGGATATGACTTTGAATTCTGCATTTATACGGATGCTTGAGACAAGCACGGTTACTTATTCGTGATTTTGAACCTATCCATCTCTTGTGATCTGTTCCAACGTTTTCCAGCTTATTGACTCGATGCTGTCAGTCTAGGTCGTGTGACAGCTAGTTAGAAAGTTTGGGCTTGAATAGCACATGACATTTTCTTACTTGTTTCTTCAGATACCCTGCACACATGACATTATTGAGGGGTAACCATGAAAGTAGGCAAATCACTCAGGTATCGACTGATTCTTTGCGCAACGGCTCTGAGAATAGCATTAATTTGCCCTTGTATGGTGTTGCATTGGCTAAGTTTCTGGAGAACGTTTATGATATCGGTGGATGCCTGTCTTCAGCACAAGGCATATCAATAGAGTGTTCGGATTTTTGCAATTCTATTTAAGTTCAACTATTTTGCATGGTCTTTAGTTTTTTGTAGAATTCTTGACTTAGTTGATATTTGTCTGCCCGACAGGTCTATGGATTCTATGACGAATGCCAGCGGAAGTATGGGAATCCAAATGCTTGGCGGTATTGTACGGATGTGTTCGACTACCTTACACTCTCGGCTATCATAGATGGAAAGGTGAGGTTCAAATCTACGTTTTTCAGTGGTGTATTAACATCAACGTTATGATTATTGTGAGCAAAGCATATAAGTAGCCTGAAGATTTATGAATATATATGCAGTACCAGGGACACCTCTTTTTTGGCGTTAAAAAATTTTGTAGTATAGACGGGATTGTGGTTTTACTCTGCCAATTCAAGAGTTTTGTTGGGCTCATTTCTCTATTCCCGGTCATATGATGTGCAGGTGTTATGTGTGCATGGAGGGTTGTCTCCAGACATTCGGACAATAGATCAGGCAAGATGCATCTTCATCATGTTCGATCAACTTGAATGATTGCATTATCATTTCACGCAAGAGCTTTGTTTTTCATTAGATATGTCGTTAAAGCAGACAAGAACCTCTGAACTTTGGTAAGCTGGTCAAGTATTATCTCTCTTTTATGATCAGAAGAGGATCCTGTACTCTAGGTGGGGATACTACACGTGAGATGCGCGGCATTATAATAATGTACTTAATTTTGCAACAATCTAGACTTGATTGACTAATTTTTGTTGCGACTCCATTCCCAGTCCTTTTCCTGTATCGTAGTGACAGTGGAAGTAAATGTGAAGTGGGAAGGTCACACTATTGTTGTGTTATTTTGTTGTGCAGATTAGGGTGATAGAAAGGCAGTGTGAAATTCCTCATGTGGGACCATTCTGTGACTTGATGTGGAGTGATCCCGAAGACTTGGTCCTCCATGAGGCTTGGTCTGTTAGTCCACGAGGTGCTGGGTGGCTCTTTGGTGCGCGCGTTACCACTGAGGCAGGCTTTCTGAATCTCAACACTCTTTTTCCCTGTTTACACGGACTTAATATCTAGTGCGAATCCCTCTTCTTGGATTTAGCCTTCCAGGTTTAACTACACCACCGTCCATTGGTAACTTGAGTTTGTGGTTGTTGCAGTTCAATCATATAAATGGGTTGGAGCTTGTTTGCCGTGCTCATCAACTGGTACAAGAGGGGCTGAAGTATATGTTTCCTGATAAGGGGCTTGTCACGGTATGTCCTCGTTTCCGATGACCTGATAACTTTGTGATTTAATTTGTGTTGCTGGTCTGAATTATTTGAGCTAAGCCTTTCCCGTAAGAGTGGAAACCAATCGTGTAGATAATTCTTGGTATGAAATATCTGATTGAAATATTATGAACGGCTGGTCTGTTCCAGGTGTGGTCTGCTCCCAATTACTGCTACAGATGTGGAAATGTTGCATCGATCTTAAGCTTCAATGAAAATATGGTAAGGTTTTGTGTTTTGTTCTTTGTTTACTATGTATAAAATTTCGTTTCGTTTTTTTCTGCTGCTGATTGTTGATGTTTGTGACTTTATTGTTTTAATACTAAGCAAAACCCTTCATCATTTTATTGTTGTTTTACAGGAGAGGGATGTGAAGTTTTTCACCGAGACTGAGGAGAATCAGGCAATGATGGCACCGCGAGCAGGAGTGCCATACTTCTTGTAGAGATGTTCCCCGGATACACCAAATGACTGTCTTATACCATCATATGGTGCCCCCAGTAAGAGCGTACAGGTTGCCATCAGTCTTTTCATTTTGCTTGAGGCGGCACCAGGATTGTGGTGCTCTGTGGCAATGCCTGCCTGTCTGTCTGCAACTTGGTTCAAGCCGTAATGATTGTCCAGCACTATGGCTTCTTAGTTAGTACCGAGGAAGTATGTTGAGCAGGTCTTTACTCACAGTATTGTTGTGAGATGTTAATCTGTCATTTGAAAATAGGCTGCTCTTATTCTGGGATTTGTTAGCTCTCCATGTACCCATTCCGTAGATGTAAGTTAGATTGGGGCAGACTTGGTTGTGGTGGACAGGGAGTATCATTCGTTTCTTATTTATTTATGGCCATGACTTGTGTACATGAATTATGTTCAGGAGTTGGTAATTGAAGTCTGTCCACCATTCTAGATGCCGCCTTAGAGGTAGAAAGTAAGTCAGTCCATGGCCGCGAATATAAAGTTTTAAGGGTCACGGACATTTTCATGTTAGGTGTATGTACTCCTCTCACTTTCAAGGTTGACACCGATTGAACCATTCATAGCTTGAGCTGGCCTCAGTAATGTTATGTTTTTCTTTATCTGACATCAATTTATTTTTTGTGCTTCTATGAATTCTCAGCAATTGTATTGTTGTCTTATACTTGTTGTCAGTTCCCATGTGGAACTGCTGGCCACGTGAGGTCTACGTGGTCCGAGATTCTGAAGAGGCGGTGACGTGAGTAGTCAGCATGGGTTTCAATCAAAGACATCTCTATTCATGGTCACCTTCACACTTTATCTCCCTTCGCTGAACTTGATTTTTAGCATCTTACAACACAACGTGCAGGTACCTTATTTCGTTCCCAGCCTCAATTCCCACCCATGAAAATTGCACCTAAATTTTTCCTAATGTCTTAAAACTTTATTGTACATTTTTGCTTATCTCTATCTTTGTTTGAAAATATTATTTCTGTCAATTTCATCAATCTGGTCATAAAGAAATATCATCTTTTTAAAAAAGAGGTCTACACCAAATTGTTTTTACTTGATCCTTGAGGCCCCCTTGGTAGTACCTAGGGGTGGGTGCTCTAACCAATTCCAATAGCTATGTATCTAGAACACCATGAGATTTGCAACTTGTGCTTATTACACAATATCTTAAATTAAAATTCCATTGTTTGTCAATTGAAATTGAGCTTTGAAATTCTTTGCAATTAGATCCCTAGATTGTTCCATTTGGCTTTAATGATTGCTATAAATCAAGTCAAAAACAATTTGGTCTGTGTAATAACTCTCTTTGTTTCTCCTTGTGTGAAGTTGAGTTACAACCACCACTTGGCCAATGAAATAGAAGAAACATGAGAATTGTGCTATAACATGCCTTTACAACTTGTGACAATGGGATTTTTTTTATTGTATGGTGATTGGGATTCCTAATGGATCCTCTGCAACCTTTATTGCTTGTCATTTTTGATGTGTCAAGGTATGAGTGTATGGTGATTGGGATTCCTAGGTAGTGGCTATCATTGCTCTAAATCATTAAGAGAATATTATAGAAATTATGGTACAAAGATAATTAGCATGTTTCTCGAGGCCTAACTAAATCAATGATTTCTAATTCTACAAGAAATCCTATTAAGATACGGTCTTATTGTAACCAAGGTAATGAATAAAAAAATCAAATTCCAAGATAAACACATGCATTCTTTGTTTTCTATAGTTTCTTTGAAAGTCATTCATCACGTTTTTAGTCTTCAATGTTCTTGTTGTGTTAACCTCTAAAGGACCAACCTCCGTTTTTTGGCTACATAGTGATTTGGGATAGTTCACTATGAATGGAATTTTTATTTTTTTTCATTGAAATTTTCACAAAACATGTGTTCAAGGAGTAGCTTTAAGTCCCGACAATTTTCATAACTTTTGACTACATGGTTAAAACGTTATTGCATGATATGTAATTTTCAGCAATTGGTGTATAGCCCGGGCAACAAAAAAAGCTTCTTTAAAAATCACTTCTAAAAAAAATAAAAACTTGAAATTAGTTCTCTAAACTTATGTATACATGGAAAGCTTTGAGTTATGCCATTTTGATTAATGAGATGAAAGTTATAAGATCAAGGTTTTAGTTGTGGGTAGTTTATGGATAGTTACAAAATCTCTATTCTAAAATATACTTTGAAGTCCTTTATTTAATTCAATTTTTAATATTTAAAAAATAAACAAAAATACTAGGTGTTTATTGTTTAGTACAACATTACAACCATTGGCATATTTCAATTCCATAACTAAATTCCTAACAATTTGGTATTTTGAATCATTCTCTACTCCATTCTACTTACTATTTTTTTCCTATGTGTTGTACAATTTCAAATGATCTAAAAATTTTCTAGCATGTAGTCAACTTGAATCGAAGAATGAATCTAAAGAAGCACCACCAACATGTTGCAATAACATCTAGAAGTTGCAAAAATATGTTACTGCAACCTCTAGATGTTGCAAATTTTGCAATGGGATGTACTAATGACTTACAATAGTGTTTCAATTATAACTAGTGAGGATTCTAGGTGTGCATATCTTACTCAGGGTAGAAAAATCCAATATGCCATCAATCATTGAATTCCAACATCTACTAGACCCTCTCAATTGTGTCAATTATCCACCCACCCACCTACCTATTACTGTAATCTTAACAACCTATCAACATCATGACAATGCACTTGGGGAGGGAATACGTGGGTATGGTTTAGCATGAGTTTAAAATAACAAGTCAAGAAATTGCCCATCTAAGAGTTGAAACTGAATTTTGGAAAGGCGAAGTTTTTTGAAATAATTTTTGATAAATTTTCCTTGAAAGACGAGTAGAATTGGCATCTAATCCATGTTGTTTCATATTTTTTTGAGTTTTGTGGAATTAGTTATAAAATTTTGAAGTTGAAATGGCTAAAACCACCCTCTCCCTAAAATGTACATTGTTTCTACATTGCTAAGGGCTATGAAAAAGCAACATGCACACATAGTGTGCGTTTGAGGATGTGGGTGGTTTTAGATTCTGTTACCTTACCTAATCAAGCTTTACCAATTTAGTCCCATCAAACTTCAAAACATTAGAAAAAAAATTCATTTCTTGTCAGAATGTCTTGGTTCTACTTGCAAATGGCTTCTCTCAAACTTTTCAATCTCTGAAAATTATGTGAGTTGACAAATAGCTTCTCCCAAGTTCCTAGATAGTGAATTTGTGTGGTAATAGGTTGATCTATCTTACAGTCAACACCCTACACAAAGGTCAGATTTGGTAGAAATTAAGTCATTTTTGTTTAAAAGTGCCACATGTCATCTTGTGAATGGTTTGAGGTGACGTGGACCCATGAGATTCTGACATGGAAATTCAATCGCACCTTCACCTATGGTACTACTCCATTTTACTTCTTCATCCATCCACTTCATCCATCCACTTTGATAGATGTCAATAAAAGCACGCGGTCCGTCACCAGTGGCGTCCCCCAACACTGACCGCCACTACCCACATGGAAATCATCCATCCTCTCCGACCCTATCCAGGCTCCTTTCATCCCGACATTCATCCCTATCGACGAAACTCATCTACTCACGTTCGTCTCCCGCATCTGCGCTGGCTCTCCCCCGCCTTTTGCTTGCCTTTGCCTTTCTTCTCCGTTTGCTGCCCATCCCTCCGCCGCCCCGCGCCCCGTAGCTCTCTCGCGATCGCCCCCCCTTGCCTCGGATTCCTTCTTCCCCCCTCCGCCACTCTCTCTCTCCCGTTCTCACGTCTTCTCCAGCTGCATTTTGCGCCACTTTGGAGCCATTGGGGAGCCATTTGGGAGCACCCTTGGGTTGAGTTTCGAGGAAGTTTGGTTTCGCAAGCTTCCCCCTCCCCGAAAATTCGTTCGCAGAGGTTCCTCCTAACGCACGGCTTGGATCTGTTCCCGTTTCGTTCCGTTCTGTTTAGGCGTGCTCAATTTGTCAGGGGTACGAAACGAACCACTTTCGGTTTTGACAAGATTTCGTGGAAGGGAGGTCTTCGTCGTGTGTTGTTACTCATTTGGAAAACAGATCCAGGGTTGTTGTTGATGTTGTTGTTGTTTTCCTAAGTGGAGGATTACGTTTCTTCTCGAGCAGGAAGAAGACGAGGTGGCGTTTTGCTCTTGGTTGCGAGAGGTGGAGAATCTACGAGGTGATATTACAGAGGGAGGCATCATGAGGGGCTGGGGTTTGGGAGACAGATGGGAAGGTGAGTAGCGCAGATCCTGTAAAATGCAAGTCGTTTCTAGAGGAATCTTGGAATCTAGAACTGGTTGTAGCCTTTTGGGAATGCGAAAAGGGTTACATGGAGTTTTGATACGAAGTGTTCGCTTTAAGGATCTGGAATATGTCCACATGGTGAGAATTGATGTCGAATTTTTGGGGGCCTGTGAAGAGCGAATGCAACCGAACGCAAGTCGTATCATGATATTTGGAGTTTTGTTTAGTTATGAATTTTGAAAGTCCCTATGGGGTTAGTCATTTCCCAAATCATGCACTAGAATATGCTCATTCTGCCCTTCAGAGTACTCCATTCACACTTGGCCTTCGGAGAGGCAGCAAAAATAATCTAGTTCAATGGTAGACCTAAATTTCTTCCTAGCGCTTTGGCGAAGTCCAATGGTGTACTTAAACCTTCTTCTAGCACTTTTACTTACACCAAGTGCAAATGAACTTCAATCCCTTAAGCTTCACTCCTCAAACGCCAAAACCAACGAATGCTGTTTTTATATGTGGCAGTTTCTAGTTTGGCATGAAGTCAAAATTATAGAAGTATGGTTTAATACCCTGCGTGGAGTAGACGTATGTGCCTTAGGTTTAAGAAATCTTGGATGTCCACCGGAGAGCCTCTTTAATCCTCTGTTTTTGTAATTTCCAGGAACGCAGTTCTTGAATCCCTTAAAGCTTAACGCCTCCACTCCTTGTATGAGAACACAAGACCAATGAATGGAGAGTTTTCCTATGTTGCAGGTTTCTAAGCTTGGCATTGAGTCAAAATTACAGAAATATGGTTTAAGCCCCGAGTGGAGTCGTGGGGTCCCACTGAGTGCGTCGAGGGTACCCTCGCATCCGAGGCACACCTCTGTGCACTCACGAGGACCCAGGTTTGAGTACTTTTGGATGTGCACCTGAGAGCCTTTCTAATCCTCCTTTTTTCTGATTTCCAGGAACGCAGTACCGATTCCCCTTACGTCACAAAATGCAGGAGCATTCTTAGGATGAGTTTGGAATTCGAGTTCAACAGCGAGAGCAACATTTAGATAAACTGATTAGGGTTAGATTCAAGTAAGTTTTGGTAACCATGACAGTCCCAGTCTGCCCCGTGGGTTCCGATCCCAACACCCAAACTCCTATCTACCTCAATGTCTACGACTTAACCCCCATGAACAAGTACGTCTACTGGTTTGGCTTGGGCATTTTCCATTCGGGTATTTCCGCTCACGGGGCCGAGTACGCCTTCGGTGCCCACGACTACTCCACCAGCGGCGTGTTCGAGGTTTCCCCAAAAGAGTGTCCCGGGTTCACCTTCCGAGACGAGGTTCTTCTTGGCACCACGAGCTTGAACGCAGCTGAGTTTCGGAGCTTCATCGAGCAATGTGCAGATGAGTATTACGGGGACACGTACCATCTCATCATTAAGAACTGCAACCACTTCACAGATGATGTGTGTCGGAGGCTGACGGGGAGGGCGATTCCTGGATGGGTCAACCGGTTGGCGAGGGTGGGCTACATGTGCAACTGCTTGCTGCCCGAAGGGCTGCAAGTGACCAAGAACGATGTGCCGGACAGTTGCCAGCAGACCACGCATGGCGAGAATGGGACGTCGGAAGGGAAGGAGATGCAGGAAAGTGAGAGTGACCAGGAGCGCGCTTTGATTACCACGCCGAGTGGGAACACGCAGACGTTGATGAGGGACAGCTTCAAAGAGGTGAAAGACGATGGGCTATGACCTTTAGTACACACTCTCTCTTTCTCTCCGTTTTTATTTCGCCCCTTTACTCTAAGTGTCGTCTCCCTTAGTGGAATATCGACGTTCAGCCCTTTCTGTTTACTCATTGAAAGAGTTTAAACCAGTTCCTTCGCTTTTGCATTTCGTGAATAATTTTTTTGCTGGGCATTGTAGCTCTGTGACACTGGGATCCAGTTTAGGGTACTGGTTTTGGTAGAATCTCCAAGAGTTTCAGAATGGTTCTGGATCGTTTGTGGTTCTAGTTAGAAGCAGTGTTGAGGGTTAATTTTTTCTTCAGCTCGTCTCTTCACTTTTTTGTGATTGTTGCTTCACATGTTGTGTCGCCACACTAGCTGCTGAGATTTCGGGCAATATTGCTGGAGTAGTTGCTTTCCTTGGAGTTTAGGCCTTGTCTCAGGCACACATTGTGCGCTATCGTTTTATTGAATAAACCCATTGGTTACTGGTTCAAGCTCAGGGTAGTTGTCACGTATGTGTGTTGGATACATCTCTCTTCTTCTCCTTATTATAGGAACAGCCTTGTGTGGTACATTATTATTGTACATGTCGTGTGTAGTTCCTGCCGTTAGATGATAAGTCCATTATGTTGTTTTTGTGATCGTTCAGTAGGGTTTTCAGTAGAGTTAGGTTGCTTCACTCAGTGAGTTTGTTGAGTGTTGGGATCATAGATCTTTTGATGAGTTTTCCTATTAGTAACAAAGTGATAGTGTATAATGCAGAGAATAGGACGTGACGGTCATGTCCTGCTGACTGCCAGTCCGGAGAACACACAGACAGTGTTGCAACCCCCAGAGTTGAGTGCTATGCCTTCGCAGGTCTTGCGAACTGGTGATGGAGTGAAGACAGGGGATAGAACATCTAAGTACCCGTGAGTTCGCACTGCTCGCCTCAGATTCAGTTCCGCAAATCAGGTTGTTAGCAATCAATTTTTTTCATATTGACAGACTGACAGAAAATTGTTTCCGTTTTGGGAAGTAGGGCAGTTGGTAGCCTTCCTCAGTTGTAGAATTTCTAGCGTTGAATGTGGCCCGTTTATTTGTTTTTGATTTTGTTTTTTCTCACGTGTTCCATCTGGAAATTCTCTCATGGACACAGAGCTTTCGTTTCCAACAGTACATTAAAAGAGGAGAAAATCACTTCTTGTACAAACGCCATTAATCAATCAATCAAACACTTTATTGGATTTTAGTTTGTATCATCTGTGGATTGAACGTGGTCGAACCATCGGCGTGGTGGCCTGCAGGCACTGGTTTGGCAGTTTTGATGGACTATGGCACTGGCCCCTTATGGAAGTTTTCACGTTTACGGACGAACCATTATAGGAAGTTGCAGTGTCAAAATGGAGAGAGGACTGATTTGCAGATCCGCCCTTCGTAGTTGCACTTACTACTTGGTAGTAGTAGTTGCACATGGACGAGGGGAATGGATTCACCAAGTGTTGTAACTTTGTATGTACCATGAAGTTGTAGTAGCCGAGGACAGAGTTGGGAACTTGGGATCCTAGGTAGGTTGATCATTGAGCTACCCAGAGGGATTCTTGTCACAATATTTGTGGTGTTTTTCACATTTTTACCATTGCCACCAGCTGTATAAAGTGCCAGAATACTTAGTTTTTTCCAGTAACTGAGCCATCTGTGTCTTCTCCAGTTTTTCTTTTTTAGCTCCATTGTTGATTTCCATCCTCATGCTGTACCCATTCCTAGTAGCACGCCCTAGAAGATTCTGATGGGAATGTACTACTCCGTATGAAGGTCCAATCATGTATTAAGAATCCCATGTGAATGTATTGAAAGTTTTAATCATACATGAGATATCTTAGGGAAGCATCTTTGACTCCAGATGTATCTCAATTTTTATAAATCATTTGGGGGAGTCACAGTATCTCTCAGATTCTTCAGTGAATTTGCTGAAAATTCAAATGTCTTCCTGGCGGATGAAGAATTCTTCAGTTAGTTTGTTTTTTCAAGTTTGTCGTGCCAACCACTTTCTACTACGCAAGAATTCTTTCAATGAACTTGGGGATGTTTTTTCAACCACCTTCTACCGCACAAGAATTCTTTCAATGAACTTGGGGGAATGCTATAGCGTTTGTGATTATTGTGATTAACCTTTAAACAACATGGCGGCCATTTTCTACTCGATGAATGACTTGAATCTCTCCATGTAGGATATAAGTGCAACTATTCACCTTCCAAATTTTGTGGGAAAAGGGAACATCTTCTATAGTAGTTTGTCTCTTTGAATCTCTCCATGTAGGATATAAGTGCAACTATTCACCTTCCAAATTTTGTGGGAAAAGGGAACATCTTCTATAGTAGCTTGTCTCTCAATGAGTGTTTTTTCATTTTTTTAAGCCAACACTGCACATGGTATCCAAACAGATGATTTCTATGGTGATTGGCTCATTGTTTAAGGGTTAATTGTGACTACCCCTATTGCCATACATGGAGGTTTCATTTGGTAGCTAAGTACCGAAATTGAATTTCCACATCAAATTCTTAAGGGCCTTTATCACCCCAGACCATTCACAAGGTGGTACTTCTTCACCAATATAACTAAAATTCTATTGAATGTGACCTTTGCATAGGGTGTACAACAATGTTCTATGAAAGCATATTTTGCTCTCATACAACATAAAAGTTAGGTATGAGGTCCATAAAGTGCCCATTTAAGAGTTGGAAATTAATTTGGGGAGGTTAGACTTCTTGAAATATTTTTCATTAAATTTTCATTGAAAGACAAATGAAATTGGCATCCAATCCAAGTTTCATATTTTTTGGAGCTTCTTGGAATTAGTTATGAATTTTTGTAGTAGAAGAATCCACCTCTTGAAATGTACAATATTTGTACACTGTTGGTGCACTAAAAAAGAAAAATGTACAAATAGTGTTCATTTTAGAGAGTGGATGCTCTTAAAGCCAAAGCACTTTATGGACAATTTTAAAAAGTCTATCTTATCTTATCCTGTCTTATGGCCTCCTATCTTATCTCAATTTTAAAAAGTCATGTATTTGGGCACAAGATTATACAACAATGTTAGAAATTCTCCACAATTCAATCAAATTGGTAGATCACAATTCAATCTATACCTTAAGTTTGTTTGTTTTATTTTGAATGTTTGTTTATTTGTCACGTTGAGATCTCTCGGATTGTGCATCCCTCGGTCGCGTTCTTGCAAAGTCAAAAAGCTTCAGGTGAGGAGGGGTGCACGGGCTTGGTTTCGTGGTGCTTAAACCTACGGTGAGAGAGTTAATGAATTTTGAAATTTTTATGAATTATGAACTAAAAAATTAAAAAATTACTTTTACTTTTGTTTTGACTGTGGCAACGGCATAGGGCTCACTAGTCCAATTGGTAGAATATTTTGTTGTTTTCAATGTGTTGGAGATTTCAACAAGTTTGTCATAAATAATGATGACATAGGCATTGACAAGTCATTTGAAAGACCTTGCTAAGGTACCTCCATTTGTCCACTAATCCTATGTAGTCACTTTGTTCTCCACATTCTTCTTGAGCATCAAAAGTTAGATGTCATTTGTTCATATCTTTTTGAACTAGAATGCATATCTACTACCTCTAGACGTACATAGTTAAGAGCATTCTAGCAATGTATTACACTTGGAGTTGACGGAAAATAGTTATACGAGGAATTTTATTAAAATGGTGAATATTCTGTGACTTTGACATTCCATAGTTCAAACTGGGCAATCTAAAATCTATTAGTGGGAATAGCACACTATGAAAATGGCACATGGAATATCGCCATTTTAATGAAATTCCCCATTTATTTCAATTATTCTTCAAAGTTTCAATGTTTTTATTGCTTGTAGATTTGGCACCACTTCAACCAACTCAATGGACTGATATCCTTTAGTTCCAAGAACGGATGTAACAACCATCTATACCTTAAATTTGGATGTTTGTTTTGTTTGTTTGTCACATTAAGATCTCCCAGATCATGTGTCCCCCGGTCGTGTGGTTGGTACCGTCAGAAAGCCCTCAATGAGAAGGGGTGCACCAGCTTCGTTTGGTGGCGTTCAGACGTACGGTGGGAAAGTTATTGAAATTTCAAGTTTTTATGAACCAAAAAACTAGAAAATTACTTTTACTTTTGTTTTGACTGTGGCAACGACACAGGGCACACTTAGTAGTAAAATTTAAACCAACATCATAAGCAACTAGGGATGAAATAACAAGCTTGACTAACCCATTGCATACATTTTATACGTGACACCTCTTCACGGTGCATTGAGATAACAAGTATCCAATTCAAACAGAAAGGAAAGAGGTAAGGTAACTCTGCCTATGACAGTGCAAATGGGAGCCATCTCATCACAGGCAAAATTGTACTAATGCTGTACATTCCAGTTTTTGAAATGTGCATCACTAGAATTTTTTTTGCCTGTGATGGGTTGGCTGGCATTTGAACTGTCATAGGCTGGTTTCCCTTACATACAATTTCCACCACTTACTCCATTCGAACTGGGTCTCTCGCTTCTCTTCAAATAGTTCAAGAAACAAGAGATTGAATTGATAAGGAACTAAAACCCAATCTAAACAACTACGTTACTTACAATCCGAAAGTTTCTCATGTTTCATCACATAACAGGCCGTTGAGTATGATCAAATCTCGCAACTAGGTGTATATGTGCACTTAATTGAGAGTAATTTAAGTTACGCTTCGAGCCAGAATGCAAGTTGCAAACACATCAAGACCTCAGTCTCCAAATGCTGCTCCTGTAGTTTGTGCATGAAAGCAAAGTATTTCTTCTTCTGGCTCCAGGCGTCCTAATTGCCAGTCTTCCAAGTCGGCAGATCGAGACCCTGTCAACAAACCCATGATCCACATGAAAATGCTTTTGGATGGCACATTAATTGTGGCGCTTACGCAAGGTTGGTAGTTTCGCACTTACGGAATGCCACTGCGTTGAATCAGCCCTTGGGCATGTTGTGCACTCAAGCTTCGGTTGCACCTGAATCAGCCCTTGGGCATGTTGTGAACTCAAGCTTCGGTTGCACCTGAATCAGCCCTTGGGCGATGTTGTGAACTCAAGCTTCGGTTGCACCTGAATCAGCCCTTGGGCATGTTGTGCACTCAAACTTCGGTTGCACCTGAATCAGCCCTTGGGCATGTTGTGCACTCAAGCTTCGGTTGCACCTGAATCAGCCCTTGGGCATGTTGTGAACTCAAGCTTCGGTTGCACCTGAATCAGCCCTTGGGCGATGTTGTGAACTCAAGCTTCGGTTGCACCTGAATCAGCTCTTGGGCATGTTGTGAACTCAGCTTCGGTTGCACCTGAATCAGCCCTTGGGCATGTTGTGGACTCAAGCTTCGGTTGCACCTGAATCAGCCCTTGGGCATGTTGTGAACTCAAGCTTCGGTTGCACCTGAATCAGCCCTTGGGCATGTTGTGAACTCAAGCTTCGGTTGCACCTGAATCAGCCCTTGGGCATGTTGTGCACTCAAGCTTCGGTTGCACCTGAATCAGCCGTTGGGCGATGTTGTGCACTCAAGCTTCGGTTGCACCTGCTCGTGGCCGCGGTTTCCAGAGCTTTGATTTCACAGCGTAAGGGTGGCAGGAGACCAAGCCGCATGCCCACAGGTCGTCGTCTCGGTAGTCCATCAAGCATTTGCGAATCATGGTTGTGGCCACACCCTTGTGCCTGTGATCTTCTCGCACTACAAGCGTCAAGCTGCGTGATCTAGATCGATGACCTCCTTGTTTATCGAATAGGGATACTTCACATACAAACAAGGCTTGGCCAGCTAAACCTCCGGATCCTTCTTCGGAGTCTTTGGCAACCACAAGTGTCCACAAGTAAGGTAAGACAGCCCATTGTGGTCAAATGACCCATTGCAGTCGCCTAAGAAATGACCCATTGTGAGTTTTTTTCTCGGGATGTGGGTCACAATGTATGTCTTACATGACAGCAATGGAGTGAACACTGACCTCATTAGGAACTTCTGAGGTTTTCAATGTGAAGTCCATGGTAAAAATTGACTTTTGGGGGCCTTCTGTAATAGAAAATGTTTTGACTGCATTAGGCAGTGAGTTGAGCATTACAGATTCAGATTTTGCTGGTCCTAAGGTAGTCTACAGACTCTTTTGGGCTGAATGCTTCAGAAATTCCTAGCGAATTCATACTTTGTCAAGAACATTTAATTTTAATTGCACTTTCTGTTTCTCACACTTGTACTAATGTGAGGAAAGAAATTGAAAAATTTCAACAAGAAGAATGCCAAACTCCTCATTCTGACTAAAATGGGCCGGTTTACCTTAGTAGTCTAGATGCAGCCTCCGCGCGCTTACTGTCACAGGCTTGTGAGGATGACGGCCTTGTGAACTCCAAACTACTAAACAAATCTCTTGATGGCTTCAGTTGTTCTGCCCTTGATGGCAATTTCGTTAAAATGGCAAAATTCCGCTACTTTGACAGTTTTTTCAGTTCAGAGCGGGGCGGTCTGAAGTGTACAAATGTCTTAGATGTTTGGAATGTATACCATTCTTAGATGTGTGAAATCTACACCTGTGATAGACATCACTTTTATAATTCAGATTGTACATTCTGAAATTTATAGTAGTCAAAGATTTCTTAAGTCTATAAAAGTACAAGGTTACCGAAAACTATACCTATCCTAGATGTCACTTTTACAATTCAGAGTGGGCGGTCTGAAAATGGCACATGGAATGCCGCCATTTTAACAAAATTCTCCATCCTGGCTTTATGTTTGTCATTGCATAAAGACATGTGGTATTACGGTAAGGTCAAGTTTAGGCTTGGTCTCAAGTCAATTTAGGCTCACTACAATCCCCAATTGTCATATTGGACAAGTTACTATTCATTTTTCATCCTGTAGAACGAGTTACTATTCGTCAAATGTACATGAGAGGTACATTTGATGAATAGTAACTTGTCTTACAGGACAAGAAATGAATAGTAACTTGTCTTACAGGACAAGAAATGAATAGTAACTTGTCCAGTATGACAACCATGCTACAATCCTCGCTACAATTTGCATGGAAAATTAGTGGTTGCATGGTAAGTTAGTTTTCTAGCATGTCTATTCATTTCTTTGCAGTGTACTCTTTTTTGAAATTTAATGAAGGGAAAATTGAGTTTGGAATTCTTTTGTTTAGTAATACAAAGTTGATGTTTTTCATTAAACAAAGGTTGGCATATTCAAGATGTTTCTTGGAATACTGAAATCTATGGCAAGTGATAGTGATACTATACACTCTAAATCCATGAAAGAGCTTGATCGACGACTCAGTTTTGTCATCAAAAAGGAAGCACATTATGCTCATTACAAATGTTTGTTTCTAGTGTGAACTTTAATTTATGTGATTCAAGTTAAAGACGTCTTATAAGGGGGAATACTTTGAATCCCATGCAAACTCTGCAAATTTTGAACAATGAGTAGTCATGCAAGTTCTTTAAGTCTCTCACCTTTGAAAATAATTGTTGATAAATTTTGATTTTATTGAACATCTACTTAAAACCTAAGTTCCAATCAATCAATTTGAATTTGGCACTAAAATTTCATTTTTAAATTGTGTTGTTTTCAAGTGATTGTTTTGAATCTTATTAGGATCTATAAAGATGACATCATCAAGGCCATTATACTATTTTTGAAATGGTATAAGTTTGCTACTCATAGTTCAGGATACATACCAAAGTCATTGGTTGAATATGGACAAACCAATGATAAGGTATGTTGTCAATTTCAAATTTACTATAATATTGAAATCACTATCAAGTTTCAAATTTTTTTGCTAGTATGTTATTGCTATCTTATAACTAAATAGATGTTTTATTCTGACAATCTTAATATAATCAGATCTATATAGGCTTTGAAGTGAGTTAGATTTGAGGGTTTCAAATTTGACTCTACACAACTTTTTATATCCAAGAGTGCACAAAACCTCATTTGCAAGCAAACAAAGCTACAAAACTACTTCCACAAACTCTAAACATTTACAAAGCTGAGAACAATTTTAAAAGTGGAGAGGTATGGTTTTTACAAGCTCAAGTTTGTTAGTGCAACTTCATTACAATTTGTAATCAATGTTTGAAGCTTGGATTGCAATTAGTGTATACAACTAGTATCCTATTTGCAAGCAATAAGGAAATCAATGCATAGAAGTTGACAATAATTCCTTAGGACCAAGGCCATTTTTCTACTAAAAACGACTCAAAACTGCCATTTCTATTGTGTTCACTCAAGAAAACAAAAGGAATATTTTTTCACAACCTAACTATAGGATCTTGTACTTTACTTATTTGAGATCATGTAGTAAAAATTTCCTGAAGTCTGATTGTATAGATTAGGAAGTTGGAAAATAAATTTTTCTTGAACACTAGTCTTTTGTTGAAGAATTCAATTGAAAGTCTAGGATTTTTTTTTAAATGCTTGATTTTCATTCTTTAAAAAATTATCAAGTAGATATAGGTCCAAGATTGAAAGAAAATCTAAATCGTTAACAACTCTAAGATGTGATTGAAACACAATAATCCAACAATGAGATTGTTCTTACAAACAAACTTAACCTTGTCAAACAAGAAACCTGAAAAATAAGATTGTCCATAACTTTCACATCACTAATCCAAATGGAATGAATCAAAGATGCAAAGTCTAAGATTTTTAAAGATTGAAAGTCTAAGATGCAAAGATTGAAAGTCTAAGATTTTTTTTTTTAAATTTAAATTTTTTATAGATTTCTTTTTCTGCTTGGCGACATGAAAATTATGTTTAAGATGGTATAATTTTTGCCCACCAATTGAAATAAATATTATATTCCCACAAAGCTAATATGTTTTTCTATCTTATCAAAAAGTTTCACAAAAAATTGAGCTCATAAGAACCTACTCAAACTCTTCAAAGTTCTCCGAGGGGACTCTTGGTTCTTTAGGGATTAATTTAAATAGGTACTTCATATCTTTTCATCTATAACCATTTCAACAAGTTCTTGTGAGCACTTTGGTAATATACTACGATACATATGGGCCACAAGCAACTTTTATAGTTCATTATACTATTAGAAGAAAAAATATTTGTTTTAATATAATTTACAACTCACATAATTATGTTGGTAATTTTAGTTGGTTAAAATGTTTTGGTTTGGACAATAATGAATACTTCTTTGTTGATTTTATTTCTTGTTTTAGTGCAATAAAAAAAATATTGTTTGAAAATTTGTAATGTAGGCAAAACTTGACATATAAGTAGGGTTGTCATATAGGTAAAATCCACCACATGGATAGGTTTGCATGTAGGCAAATCCACCATGCAAGCATGGATGCCAGTGAGGTTTGAATCCACAACTACATGTATATTAAAATATAGCTCCAACCATTGCATCGAGGTTGGCACTTTATAAATATAATAAGCATTTTATTTTTATTTATTCTTACTCACTCTATTTTCATTGATTTTATGTAAAATTACTATTTGAAATCTTGTTTTGGGGGGTCCATTCAACAAAAATATGTCAATTTATATTTAGAGGATTGCCAAATCAAAAAATCCCCCCAAATTTGTCGTAATCAATGTAATTGCATTGATCTTCTATTGATTAGGGCCCCTTTTTCTTTTACTTTTTTTTTCTTTTTATGTCTTTTAGGGTTTCTTGAATACACCATTATGCTTAAAAATCCAAGATTTCAAACTAAATAAAGTATATACTTTGTACAATAATAAAAATACAAGGGATTTAAAATAGTCATACAAAGTATTTTTATTATTGTACAAAATAGTCACAATGTACTAAATTTTCTATAACTCTTAAAAGAGGGGATAGAATTTTCTTTAGAATTTGTATATATTTTCTATACTATATAAGACAATTGGTTACAAGTTTACAAACCATTGGACACTTTTAGATTTTTTTCATCATTTTTGAATTGTTTTAATTTCCAATCCAAAAATAAATAAAAATTGGTATTGATATATGCAATTCCATACTTTAATATACTTATTTACGATTTATTGCAACTTTGGGGAATGTCTTGGATAATTTTTTGAATCAAGAGGTTAGTATTATAGATGATTTCTTGAATTGCAACTAATGACACTAATGTCTATATAGGGCATTAGTTGCAGTAATCAAAATTGAAGAAATCTTCCACAACTCACATGGAGAGTCTTTCTTCTTTAGAAAAGCATGACGAATATTGAGGCCGTAGGAGCTTGCCCAAAATCCATTTTGTACCACAAGGAAGACAATGGGACTTTAGGGGTTAAGCCTTGTGAACAACCTACATGATACCAATGCAAGGCTGATAGGCCACATGCAAGGTATCAAATGGGAGTGCTCTTATTCTTGAGAATCCAAGGAAGAACTAAGTTATCCACAAAACCTTGCATCTCCAATCCAATTACAATAACTTAGTTGCTTGCTTAACCCCTGAAGGACATTGACGCTGCAAAAGGGGTTGACAGATGACTTCATTGTTCACTGTAGAAACAAAGAATGCACCTACTGGTCTAATAATCAGAGCAGTTTTGATGTCTACCTTGGTCATGGAGGCCTACGTCCTTTACGGGTGAAATCAAAGTAGTCCGGTTGATAAGTACATGAAAATTTCTATTAGTGTAGCCTTGTCCAACAGGACTGCTAAGTCCTATGAGAAAAACCACTGGAGTTAGGCAGGCACCCATGTCTCAGCCACGATTCATTGCTTTGAACTCTGAAGCTAATATTAAAAATGTGAATTCAATCAATGATGGATTAAACTGTACATATGGAACAATTTGTTAGCCCTTCAAACAGAACGCTCTTGCCTGTTCTTGAGCCAAACCGTGCTGTTCAAAATGCCTCTCTACTGAAACAAAACAACGCTGCAACCTGCTGCATCAGTACCGTGGATACCAAAACATACCCTTAATACCGTCAGGGTCTGCTTCGAAACCGAGTCCCTTGTAGAAGTCCACAACTGCATCCACAAAGTTTGTTCCAGTCAGCAAATTGAACACTGCAACCAGAGAATGAAGTCCTATGTTGACAAGATTGATGCACTAGGAGTGAGGCTCATCACTTTGGTGATGAACTATTTTGGATCGAAGCTTGAGTTTCCATCAAATTTATTTTGATGATTTCTAAGAAATTCATCACCTGTTGAATAATAATGCATTGAAAACAAGTAACTTCATGTGAAAGTGTCGAAAATATCACGGCGAGTAAAACAAGTAACTTCATGCGAAAGTGTTGAAAATATCATGATTTGGTGCTTTGAGGTCAGAGTTTTGACTTTTCAAAAGTTCATCCTGAAGGATGCGAGACTTTACATATTATCAGATTTTCTATTCTATAAGTGAATTGTTGATGAAGGAGGGTCACTGAAAGCTAGGGAATGCCACGAACAATAACCAAATGAAATTCAATCGTAGCCAAGTTCTTATTATTACCTTGAGCATCAGCGAAGAGTGTAATATTGCCAATATCTCTTCTTAACAAAGCTCGTATCATCTGCTCCACCAAAGCCTTCCCTAAGCCTTGCCCCTATACGAATCAGGTAACAGAGCACAGAATAAGTCCGATGCACCAGGAAGACAAACATAACAAAAATGACCGACAAGCCATTCTCATCACATGTAGGTATGTCAATGCTTCAATTTCGCTTGATTCTCTCTCTGATTTTCTCTGATTTGGCATGACTTTGCTCTAATCTTAGTTCAGTGTTTTAAAAAGTGTCATGACACTACTACTAATTAATTGATGAAAGAGGGAGAAGAAGTTAAGTTGGGAATGTTTAGATAAGTATGGATGATTCTTGGAGACCATACATTAAATGATTTACTCATCAGTAGTGTACAGAGATAACAAATTCCTAGACAATCAAATTAACATACAGATGCAAAAAATCGTAGCAACTGCTTTTCAAATACTCACGCAAGTGCGCATTAGCATTACCTGATACAAAGGATCTACAAGAACGTCCCAAATAGTGGCATTGAAAGCGTGGTCAGATGTAGCACGGGCCATGCCGATAAGCTCCCGCTTCTCCAAAACGGGACTCTCCCCATCTGCCGACACCCTCACAGCCCATTTCTTAGAGGAGGGCATTAATAATTGCCATGTTGATTGAATAATTAATTGAATAAAGATGTTAGCGTTAATATGAACTTACGAGATTTTGATACTAAAAACTACCAATTCCAAAGTTTCGATGGTAAAGGTGGGAAATAAAATGAACTTTATACCTGAAGTTTGAACTTGCTTATGTAAGTGCAGGGAAGCCACCATGTAGCTGTTCCTGAGAGCTGCTGCGACCTTCGAAGGCGGTCTCTTTGGCCACCCAACCTAACCAAACCTCACAATGGCATCATTCAGTAGACTGCAAAAGGGCACCTAATAGCCAAGAAGAAACACATTAATGGCGAAAACTTGCGTCCACTCCAACTATGATGAACAAACAAACTATCACTACAAAGCACCAAGAAGGGTTACCAGTAACCTAGACTGTTTCAGGACTTTTAAGACCTGAGAAGGCCTCCAAATGATCACTGTGACCATAGAGAGAATTCATTATTAAAATATGGAGGAAATTTTCTTAATAATGTTGTTTAAGGTCCTGAAACAATCTAATTTTACTAATAACGACCTCGTATGGAGAAGATGTGCAAAAAATAATGAAGCATTACATTGCAACCTCATAACCAGGTAAGTTTGAATACCTTGTCACAAAGAATCTCGAGCTCGTAAACATCAACCTCTACACCTGACGCGAACACAATCTTCTCAACAGTTCCATCTTCATGTGTTTTCTCCACTAAAACCACCGAACCTTCATCTTCCAGTTCCACGTCATCCTTATATTCCACTTCTGTGGAGTCCACTACTGCCGTCGGAGCGTTCAACCCAAAACTGCAAAAGACGTGTTTTAAGTCATTTCAGATAACAAGCACGGCGACATCAATGAACAGTATCAAGCCAGGTGCTCTTTAAACTTGATAACGCATGTAACCGCAAACGAAGAGAGCAAGAGACCTCTCCATGAAGACCTAAATTAGGCTGATAACAAGGTTACTTTCCAGTAAATTAAAACTGGTGTTAAGACAGCATCATAAATGGGGATAATAAATTAAAAGAGGTCTGCCTAGCGTCACAATGATCATACAAATGCCTTACCCTGATCTAATAGAATCCCACAGACTCCTTGCTTGTATATCTCGTCTTTCCAGCTGAACTGCATGACTGGGCCCACCTTCCTCGTCAATAACCTTAAAGAAAACCAACGCCACTACTCTGAAAAACGAATGTATACTGAAGCCGCCTTCTCTTTATTAAGGTAGAGAAGCCATCTCCCTCTCTCTGAACACCAATCTCCCAAAAATTGGATCCATTTTCATTACAGTCAATGATTTTCAAACCCATTTTCAATGATGCACAGTATGGCCTATAATCGTTGATACACAAGAGCACTTGATTCACCACGAGCAGGAAAATTATGGAACCTGACATAAGGGAGGTATGATTTTGAAATCTACAATCCGATTTCCTTGCTCCAATCCAACATACCTCTAACCTGCACCAAGAAACGCAACATCTTCAAATGCATTGCGCCAAACAATCACAACCAATGTTCCCCCAAAAGAAATGCAACTGTACAAGAACACAATCCTCTCTCTCTTAGAGAACCCAAAAGGGTGCGGATGCACAAATGGTACCACTTGAAACAGAAATTTCAGCTCGTCAAAATAGGAAAACGTCATAAGTCATAAGGCATTAATCCATACAAGGGAGACTAGTAGAAAGAGAATCTAACCCAAACCAAAGGGTTTGTGATTGTGAGGATCCCTTTTTACTAACTATCCCAATACTCGTACACCCAAAAAAAAATGCACAATCTCGCAGTCTTGCTCCTTACCCAGCAATGTTACGAACAGGGACGTCAAGCAGTCTCACGAAGCGAGCCTGCGCTTGAACCGCCAACAGGCTCCTCTGCAACAACCAACAACCAACAAACAAAAACAGCAAGTCGATAAGGAAATTCACTGCAAACCTCTCAATCTACATCACAGTTCGTAAACAAACGCAAGGAGCTAACCCCAGGCACTGTGACAACCCAGAATTGGGAAGAAAGAGCTTTACTTTGCCTTTGGCAGTAGCAACTTGCCCATCACCAAGACGAGGAATGCTGGAAGGCGCAATTGGCGCCAGCGCGTGGGGTTTGCGGAGCGGTTCGTGGGTTGTCCATGGAGTGAGAGCGCGCGAGTGCGCGACTGCCGATGCCATGGAGACGACTGACGAGGAAGACGAGGCCGAGAGCAACGCACGAACTCAGAAACCCACAAATCCACAGAACATTTTTGGTAGCAATTGGGGCAGCACGGGCATGGCAGCCAGACAGAAGTTTCACTCAGGGTGGAGGATGGAGAACTGAAGGGTGTGAGCGGATGAGGATTCGACAGATTCTTTTCATCTATAAGTAATGAGATCTTGTCAAATGTGATAATAAGGAGGGAAAAGTGAAAAGGGTACCACCGTCTTCCTGACAAAGGGAGGGTTTCTTTTTTTTACACACAAATACACACAAATACAAGTGTCTGCAGCGCTGGCTATGTCGGTCTTGAAGGACGCATTCTACGGTGTCTGTGTCATTTCGCTACAGTGATGAAAGCTTCACGATTACTGTGGGCAGATTGTTCTGGCGAATCTTATTTGGAATTCTTTTTGAGTATTCTCTGTGCGCGCATTTCTGTTTTGGACCGAGACTGAAGAACGGCAGCGGCAGCTTGCGGTGTGAGCTCTGAGGTCTGCGGGAACTCTATTGGATTTGGACGCTGCTGATGGCCTTGAGGAGGAGGACGGTGTTGTCAGGTAACCTTAAATCCCTAAACCCTAATTCGTTTGATTGCGTGAATGCCATTTACTGGATCGGCGGTGAGCGTTGGATTTTAATAGTGATCAATTGCATTTGCGACCAATTGAACATTCTTGAGGGGTTCTGCAACTTATGAGTAAGATTGTGCAGTGTCGCATTATCGAGTAATTCTCATCATCTGCATAACCCCATATATTTTGTTCCCGTGTTGCCAGATTCCAAGTGAATTGGGAGAAGAGTGTGCGCCTGGTGACTTTGATTACAACGATAAATCTGTGTCAAAGTTGAATCATTCCTTGTTGATTTCATTTCGGAAATTGTTGCTGCTTGTGAAGTGCGAAAGAGTTTGTGATTGCAAGCTGAACTAGGTGGGCAAGATCGTAGGTGGTGCGTCGAAAAATTTAGACCATGCTGGTTAGATATCAAGAACGCAAGTCGCCTCAGGCAAGCAGTCCATGCAACCTAACTGATTGCACACAGCTAATTTGCGCTACATTATAGCTCTTATGTTATGAAAGAAGTGCGCGTGCTTGGAGGCTATTGATGAACTTGGTATTTGTGAGTTTTATTGGCCATTGATTGATTTTTCTTTTGAAGTTTTGGTTCTTTGGTTATCTGTGCATCACCGTTATGTGCATGCTGGTGTTCTGTGGATGCAGAGAGACAGTGAAGGGATCGCCCAAGAGATCATCCCCGAGTGCCGTTGCTGCAGGTTTGTATGAATTGCTCCAAGGTTTAATGCTGTTTGTCTCTACTCCTGGAGGGAATGTCTGAGAATGAACTTAGCATTGTAACACAAATTTTCGCCTTGCAAATTGTATGAACATGGTTTGTAGTTTAGTAGTGCCTTTGTGTGATGAGAGTGTCCTTTTTTGTGTTCACTTGTATCCAGGAAGGAGTTTGAAGTTTGGGAAGATGTCTAGTCCTTCGAAACCCAAACGTCAACGTGTAGACCTTACCTGGGCTGAGAAGAAAACAATTTGTGAAGTTCATAAGGAGAAACCGTCTTTCTCACATTTGGAACTTGCCAAGTACATGGTTGAACATCATGGTTTCAGACTCGTAAACCGGTCAACCATCTCCAGAACGCTTGAGGAATCCAGTAGGTGGCTTGAAGTTTCACCAAATGTGCGCGAGGGTAAAACCAAGAGGGTGAGAGATGCCAAATGGCCGCAAGTAGACAAAGCGATTATGTTGTGGTTTGGTCAAATTCGGGCACGAAGGGGGGTTATCAATGATGCCATGCTTGTTGAAAAAGCAACAGAGTTTCGAGATGTTTTTGGCATCTCTAGAGATGACTTCAAGCTTTCTCATGGATGGCTGGAGAAATTCAAGTCCAGGCATGGAATTCTGTGTCACAACAACAACCTTCATGATGAATCGCCGGGTGATGCAGATGCTCATGGTGCTGGGGTTCCTCATGACAAATTGCTTGCAATCATCGAAAAGTACGATCCTGAGGATGTTTTTAATTTTGACGAGACAGGCCTGTATTACAGGGCACCTCCTTCTAAATCTCTGAATGTAGGCCAACTTAGGGGCACGGCGAAGGAAACAGATTGCGTTACTTTGGGCCTTTGTGCAAACATTCCTGGGAAGGACCGTTTGAAGATGATTTTCATTCACAAATCAGCTCGACCTAGATGCTTTCCTACCGCTTTTGATCCCAATCATTTCGTGCATTATTACTCAAATCGCAATGCATGGATGAATGGAGATGTCTTTACAACTTGGGTGACAGGTGAAAACAAGAGGATGGCTGCGAAGGGAAGGAAAATTCTCATCTTATTGGACAATGCCGCAAGCCATAATGTGGAGGGCCTGCGGAAAACCAAGATTGGCGACTTCGATGCCTTTGTTTTGTCCAACATCACTCTCTTATTCTTTCCTGCGAATGCGACCTCGGTTGTTCAACCTCTGCATCACGGTGTCATTGCTGCCCTGAAATTGCGTTACAGAAGCAAATTGGTGGCCTGGAGTTTAGCACAATCTGGTGATTCGAACAATGTGCAGGATTGGGGAGTGGACTTGCTGCAATGTATGGTTTGGGTGGTGGGAACGTGGAATCACCTTGATGCTGAAACCATTCAAAATGCCTGGAGAGCATCTGGTATCCTTCCTCACGACTGGAATTCTGCAGACGTTAGTATTAATTCTCAAGGACAGGTAAAATCCCGAATCATGGATGATGAAGTTGCGGAGCTTGAAAGACTCATTCAAGCAGTGGATATTGGCGGTGATCCTGTCCAGAAACTTGCAGCTTCAGAGTATATTAATATGGTTGATGAGGACGACATTGAGGCCGAATACTCAACTCAGCAGATTGTTGACTTGGTGGAGAATGGTCAAATGTCATTGGATTCTCGTACTGAAAAGGATGATTGCAATCAAGAAGAGATCGATGGATCAACTGATCAGAATGATACGGAACGCAGGCCTATTGAGATGGTTGTAGCACGTGGTTGTGGACAGAAGCTGTTGGATTTTATGTTAAATCAAGATAGTTTTGAATGTTCTGAATTGCTGCAGGTGGAGAGAATTTGTGATAAGATTAGTAGAAAGTGTTGGGCTCATGTGACAGCCGCCGCTGAGCAGTCTCATGGCAAGAGTTCGGAGTTGCCGGGTGAATGACATTAATTTACTTGTATACTAAGTCTGGTGTTTGTTTTCTTTTGTCTGTTTGTGATTAACTTTTGAAATGTTTAAGTAAGTCATTGAAAATTATTTAGAGATGGGTAAAGAAAGAAAAAATAGGAAAACATTGTGCAAAACTACTTAAATCACTAGAAAAAAGTAGGAACGTGTTTTGTTTGCAATTGGATTTGAGGTCTTTCTGATTGTTGGGTTGATGTAACGTAGAACTACCCATTAGCACATAGATTTGCCATCTAGGTATTTGGAGAAGAGATTGAAAAGTTTGAGAGAAGTCAATTGTAAAAAGAATGAAGACATTCCAACAAGAAGTGGATTTTCTGTGATTTTTTCAAAGTTGGAATGTTAAACTATGAGTAGACCCTTGTTGAAGCATGGGCTGATGTGTTTGCTCCCCAAGTGCATTGCCATCATGATAGAGAGTTGCTAAGATTGAGGTAATAGGTGGGTTAGTGATGCAAATGAAAAGAACCTATAGGTGGTGGAATTGGGTAGTTTTCCTTAGGTGTTTTTGATACTACTGAAAATCCATCTAAAACAAGGCATATATATTCAAAGTTATGCAAGATTTGACTTCAAAAAGAACATGATATTGAATTTTGAAGTAACTATAATTATCACTTTAAAGCACAAAGAGCAAGAAAATATAGGGAAATAAAGGGATTTGTGGATGCATTTGGTTATTGTAATTGTGGTAACATTGGATGTTATTGAATTGGAAAGTCTTGAAGAGGTGGACACAATAGTTGTTATTCCTATTTGGGACCTATGTAATATAAGACATTACAATTGAGTGTATTATCATACTACTAAAATCATAACTCCCTCTGTAATATCACAAATGCTATCATTAATACTAGGGGCTCGTGCTTGGTAATATGCTACGCATTCATTGTATCACATATTAGTAAAATTTTGATATATATGAATAGAATACATAATAATGATTTCAATAAGTCTTTAAAATAATTATTTTAAATATTTTGTAAAAATATTTTCAATCATGCATACATGAAAATCATATTTTCACACAATGTGATATTGTAGAAATAGAGTAGTAGTTTGCAATCACGTCTGTAATATCACTTTTTACAAAGGGAGATATTATAAAAATAATATAGTCGTTGCAATTGAGGTGATGTTAAAGAGGATCCATAGGATGATATTATAGAGGTAGCAAATCCATTGCTTCTCTTGGCTTTACACTTCTTTTCATTTCTATGATTTTGTGCTTTTGTGAGCTTTGAGCTTTCATGATTTCAATTTTTTTATTGCTACTACCAAATGATTTTGAGAAATTTATTCAATTGAAGCGATTTTGGATTCTACAACAATTAAGTTGTTCACATAGTTTTTGAGATTTATAAGTTTTTCTTTTCAATTCTTCAATTTGGGTTGCCATTTTTTGTAACAATAGAATCAAATTTCTAATGCATTCTAATGTATGTGTATCTTTTATAGTATTTACCATTGCATATGTTTCATTCATCATTCATTAAATTTCTACTGTACATTTCAATATATGCTTCCTTATAAAAAAAATTATACAAAGATTTTAGTCATTTTTATTTGAAGATTTATTGAAATTTTTGTTTTGCATTCTATCTAATACATAAAAATTCTTATAAAATTCTAATGATGAATTTGTAGCATAGCAAGCGCCAATTGCTAGTATTTCAATGAAAAAGTAAAAGTAAACTAAGTAAACATTTGTTATTTATATTGGATATGAATTGGGCTTGTTGAGCATGGGGACATTATTATAGAAAAATAACTCTAATTCATTTTCGAACCAAATTACTTGAAGAATATATTTGTTAAAAGTTTTACATCAGAATTGATTGGATTTTGTATGTGATTCAAGAACTACATATCCCTTTTAGATGGTAGACTCTATTGTGTGTCAAAACTTGGTGAGACAGAGAGTGTGTAGTTGGATCTTGTAGTATAAAATTTTGGGTGTGTTTATATTAGTAAATTGAGTATTTATTTTTTGGGTTGAATTAGGTGGTCACCATGATAGAGTTGTGGTCAACACTTGATTGAATTGGATAGTATTGTAGTTGATTATTCTAAGAGAGTTGGGGTCAATACTTTGGATTGAGTTTGGTAGTCTAATGATTGAATAGCCTAATAGAACTAGGGTCAATACTTGATTGAGTTGAATAGTATGATAGTTAAATAACTTGATAGAGTCGGGGTCAACACATGATTGAGTTGGATAGTGTTGTAGTTCTATATTTCATTCATAGTGACTGTTTAGTTGTAGTAGAGCTTTATGTTAGTACTAGTGGTTGGCCTATGTCAAGGATTGTCCTATGTCAAGGAAAAAATCTCATTCTTTGATTGCCTCTAAATAAAACTTTTCATAAATTTAGTTTCATAACTTGAAATAAAGTGATTCAAAGCTTTCTACATTAATACATGGCTACAACCATTTTTTCCCAAAGGCCAAATTTCTTAGGTACCTGACTACTGTAGGTTGTTCCCAAAATCTAACTTACATCTACCTTCATTCAATTTTAATTTCCATTCAATCCAAATTTCATCAACATTGCATTCAAATGTCAACACTACTTACAATAGTCTAATTAATCATACATCACCCTCTAGTTTATATGAAGAAAAAGGCTTAACTAAGAATAGTACAAAAAAACATAGCATAAAAATTCCATCTATTCCATTTGGCCCCATTTTGGATACTTCAAGGAGTTTCATCTTATCATTTTTTCAAATTGTAGTTTTTGGTCCCTCATTGCACATACTTCACAATTAATTCTAATTCATTCATCCAACCTTCATCTAATTTTCATTTACGTTCCATCCAAATGTTATCCACATTTAATCTAAATGGTTATACCATGAAGGTGGGCTTTTAACCAATCATAAAAATAGCACATGCAAATAAAGTAAATTGTAGTTTTTGTGAATGCTTTGAAATTACTAAATATTCATAAATATTTATTCACAATTGACTACTATATTGAAATTTTCTATTTGTAATGTACAATAGTTTAGTAGATGAAAAACTCAAAATGTTGTAATAGACCTATTATATAGCACATTTATTCATCCCATTTTATCCAATTAACCACTAGAGTTCCTTCACTATGTTTTCACCTAAAACGCTCCAAAATTGCCATTTTTAGTCCAAGTGCCAAATTTTTGAAAAAACTTTTTTTGACACCTGTAACCATAGGAACTTGTAGTATTCTAACTTGAAAACACATGGTAAAAATTTCAGAAATTTCCACTGCGTGGATTGCAAGATATAAGCATTCCAATTCACTAAAATTATTCTTTTAGCCCTGCGATAACCGCGGCAGTTGCACTTCACAAGCTCACTTTCCTATGAAAAAATGTCCAAAATGGTGGTTATTCTTTAAATTGTTTTTCCTAGACACGTTGGTCACATGCTTGAAAATTTTTAGATCATTTGGAATTGTACAATCTATAGGGAAAAAAATAGTAAGTAGATAGTAGTAGAGAATGATTTAAAATATTAAATTGTTAAGGATTTAATTATGGAATTGAAATATGCGAATCCCAATGGTTGAAATGTTGTTATAAACAATGGCTACATTCTATGATTTAATTTTTTTCAAAGAATATTGAAAATTGAGTAAGATAAAGGACTTCGAAGTTTATTTTAGAGTAGATCATCCATAACTGCCCACAAACAAAAACTATTCATAACTTTAATCTCGTTGATAAAAATGGAATGATTCAAAGCTTTCCAAATACATATAACTCTAGAAAATCAATCTCAAATTTTTCTTTTTAAAAAAAGTGATTTTTTTTAATTTACCCATACTACCTGCCCGGTGAAAAAAGTAGCATATTTGGCTATAACTTTTGACTCGTATTTCCAAATGTCATGAAATTTGGTGCGTTTGAAAGATATTCCTGGCCCTCACCTTGTATTCAAATTTCAGCCTGAAATATGCAAATCTCTAGTCACATGTACCTGCCCAAAATTTCTATACAGCCAAAAAACGCATGCTAGTCCTTTCAGAGGGAGTGTTGCTTTTGCTCCTAATAACATCCTTAATAACATTTAGTAAATAAGATAATATCATAATGTACTAGTAAAGTAGTAACTTACTAGTAACCCTTCCAAAATTAAAAACCAACGAAATTCTTTGCTTGGCCAAGGGTCCAACAAAGAAAGAAGAAATCAATCCATGGGAAAATTCTAGAAGGAGAAGAGAAAAGAAAAGTGCAGAAAAGTGGGAAAAGGAGAATGATGTCAAGACCCAAAGTCGGCCCGCCCCTCACGCATTCCGAGGACCAGCGGCACCGGCCCCGCCAGGCCGGGCCCGCCAGCCGTTCTAGCCAAGCCAAAGCGAAAGCCAAGGGCATGTCCCATAATGAATGGAGCAATAAAAGCTAAGCCATGGCTAGCTTCGACCGCTATAGCAAAGTGGAAAGCTCACCTCGAGGCCGGTCTGACGTTTAGGTCACGCTCCCTCGCCCCCCTTTCGCATCAATACTTTGGTCAATTCCTCGCAGCTCCCGTTTTCCTCCGACCCTTACCGGTTTCTCCCGGTTTGAATGAAGTGTTTGTAGTCAAATTTGGCCGAAATCCGTTTGGATGCGATTGAATCCCGTGGAGGCAGTTGGCGATCTGAGCAGGCAGGCCCATGAGCAGCAGACGGTGAAGGCTAGGGAGAGTTGCCTGCTATGGCTGATCAGGGAGGAGCCGCATTGCAAGTCGAGACTGCTGGCCAGGCCGTTGTGGCGGCCCTGGACTTTCAGTCGTCTCCGGAAGCCCGGCAGCAGGCTCTGGCGTATCTTGAATCGGTGCGTGGATTTTGTTTTCGGCTCTAGGTCCTAGTGATTGAGTCGAGGTGATTGTGTGAAGCGGTATGGTGTGAATTAAGTGATGCGAGGTTTTTTTGGTTCTTTTGAGCTGCATTGCGTGTCAATTGGAACTTAGCAGGCAAATCTCCCGAGCCTCTGAGAGTTGCCTGGCATGGCTAAAGCCTTTGTGATTAAGGCTCGGCTTCTCTTCTTGTTATTACTCTCGTTTGAGTATACTGAATGCAAGGTAGGTTGGTGATCGCGGTTGATTTTTGGAAATGGTGACCGTCGGGCTTGGTTTCTTGATATTGTGAGCGTCGAGAGATTTTCGGTTACTTGAAGTGCTGGCTGGTGTCTGCAACAGGTTGTTCGTGTTGACGTTACGGGGCTTGAACTTCTAATTGTGAGAGGGATGAATGCTTTCTTTGCATTAAGGGACTTCTCTGGTCTTTTAGGAGTTCACAGAAGTCTCTTGTTGTGTTCGAACGATCTGGCGTTATTAATGAATGATTGGAAAGTTTCTGTGGTTTGAATTGAGAGTTGAGAGTTTTTTTGGAGTGTGCAAGAGCTGCATTACATGTCGATAGGAACCTTTGTGCTTGTCTTGTGATTGATTTTCTGTCTGAATGAGCCCAGGATGCGGTCATCGGGCTTGTTTCCTTGATATTGTGAGCATTGGGAGGTTTTCTTCTTCTTGAAGTGCAGGATTTGAATCTAGCGGGTACTGGTGTCTTCGATGTCGATAATAGGTTGTTACTGTTGGAGTGGAAATTCTAATTGTGAGATAATGCGTCCTTTGCATCAAGGACTTCTTGTTGTTTGAGGAGGGAGAAATTTGACTTATCTGTCGTTATAGTGAAGGACTTCGGAAATATTGTGCGGTTTGACTACTCCTCAGAGGTGGATATTTTTTAGGGAGTGAACTACATTCACTTAAACGTGCTTATGTCGACGGGAAATTCGAGAGCACGACAGTGATTGATAGAGCTTGGGACATATTGTAATTTGTAAATCGCTTCCTTTTCTTTAAGTATCTATTTTTCGTGCAATTGCAAGGATACGACCTCGCAGGTTACCTCGAATTTTCTTACATGTTTATCTGAGTTACTGGAGGGACTAACTAGGAACTTCTGAATCATCTCCATTTAGTTGAGAATGTAGCTTAAATCTAGGAGCGCTCGTTAGTCACAAATCGATAGGATTTTCGTACACGGGTTGCACGGGTTGTAGTTTGTTTTCCCTCACAAGTGCTGCGGAAATGTAGGTGTGTTGTGAATCTCAGAGCTCATTAGTATAAAGTATATTTGCCTAACAGGTACATAATCTTGTTGCTGTATGCAGTTGAAATCAGGAGAGGTTCATGTATTAGCTACAGTTGCGTTTGCTTTGGTTAAACCTGATCGACCTTCTGAAGTCCGTCATATCGGTTTGAAGTTGCTACAGGTACGCATCAAGTATTTGTGCTAAAAACTATGCCTTTTTGTGAAGTTCATTTGGAAACTCATTTGAAGCTGTATTTTAAGTCAAGGAAGCTATTGAAACCAAGAAATCTGGCGCTAAAGGTTGTACTTGGCTATTCCAACCGTTTTCCCTCTGAAAGATTTGAACTTAATATATCGTGTTTTGTATCACTCAGCATATGATACGGATGCGCTGGGATGATTTGAATGCCGACGAGAGACAGCAAATGGCGGCCATGGCTGGCAATCTATTGCAAGAAAGTGCAAAACCTAATGAACCCTGGGTTCTCAAGAGTCAGGTTGCGGCTCTCATGGCTGAGGTGAGTTAGTCCTTGAATATGGTTTCTTCGGCGACTTTAACCTACAAGGTTCACATACATTTCACAGCAACTAGGTCTCTACGTCTGTTGACATGGACGAAAGGTCCACGTAGTCATGCATAATTTTACTGTTTTGAGTCGTCAGAGTTGCTTTCATGTTGCTAAGCGGCCTTTTTTATACTCGGATCAGGTTGCTAGAAGGCAGGGGCCACCTATGTGGAAGGATATGCTTGCTGCTTTGTTTACTCTCGGCAACAGCAGCGCTCTTCATGTAATTCCTTTAACTTATGCTGTTCATGTTTTTGGCGTCTACATTCTTCATAAGGTTGGCTAGTTGAGCCCATTTCCTTGCATTTTTTGACTAATATTGCGGTTAGAAAGCTAGATTTGGGCTTGTTTTGAGCACCTAAATCATTAATACTCGTCCTCACGCACTTGCATATGGATTTCTTGAATCACTCGTGGATACCAGTATGCGATTTCTGTGTCTGACCTAAAGTTTGGCAGGCAGAATTGGTCGCGATGTTCTTTCGTTGGCTCCCCGAGGATGTCACCATCCACAATGAAGACTTGGATGGTATTTTGCTGTCTTTCACTTAGTTGATAACTCAAAGTGACGGCAACGTCTTAAAGTTGCCTTCCCTTAACTGTCTTTACTTACCCGTGAGGAGTATCCTTGTCCTAGATTATTCTTACCACCATTATTATCAGTTTACCTATTTTCCAAAAGCTCCCCTTACAATTGCTTGCAAAATAGTGAAGACCTGTCATTGGTTCTGGAAACGTGTTTTTTGAATTATTGTACATATTATTCACCTGCCTTCACCATCTACAGGTGAGCGCCGAAGGCAGTTGCTACAGGGTCTTTCTCAGACATTGCCAGAGACATTGCCATTTCTATACAAGGTTAGCACGATCATACTGATAATATTATGCTAATCATTATAGATAATCGTTGCAGATTGTGTCGAATGCATCAAAGTCGATTGTTTATCTCATGAATTGTATTGTCAACATTTTGCGTCTTGTTCCATATTATGCACCACTTATTTGCTCTTCCCCCTTGAAGCTGTAAAGGCTTTAAGCCTTTTTTATTTTAGTTCACCTAGATCTTTCTGCAATCCTACTTATTTGGGAGCCTATGGCGCTTGTCGTGAAATTTGTATATGGTTCATGATTTTCATGGAAGGCATGTTTTCTTATCAGCTTCTAGATCATCATTTCGGAGCTGCTATGCTAGCAGTGCAGCAGAAGCAGTTGGAGTCTGCAACACAACATGCCGCAGCTGTGACTGCGGCCCTGAATGCTGTTGTTGCATATGCGGAGTGGGCTCCTGTCGTATCACTGGCTAACCATGGCCTCATACAAGCGTGAGTCTTTATCTCTCGTTAACCTTACCTTCCGCAATTCATCTAAATCTTCTAGACAGTTTTCAATGGTGTTTATCTGCCAAGTTTCATTTGGTTCTGTAATAGACTGCACCATGGTTTTATCTTCATGAAAACAATTGACATATGGATTCCTGGGTTCATGGGATTGAAGGTTCGAACCCACATTTACCACACAGTGCCAAAATGCAATTCGATTAGTTTTGCTTTTTGTGATGGTATTTGTCGATATTCTTGTTGAGCCCGTTGATATGCCTTTTGCACTCCATTGCAATAAGCTTATGATGTCTCGAACGAAGTGACCAATTAACAAAATGCTCTTTGAAAGAAGGATTCCGTTTTTCTTAGATTGGTTGTGGATCGTGGCGATAGCTTTTGTTTGGCCATTCTGTCTGATGGAGAGTTGGTTTTTGTTACAGATGTGGCTTCTTGTTGAGTGCAGCAGAGTTCCAGATCAGCGCTTGCGAGGTATTTAAGCTTCTGGCAGCAAGGTACGATGACCCTCCATACTTGAGATGAACATTTTGCAACCTCATATGCAAGTGACCAAAAGTATTCCTTCAAATGATTTTCTTCTTATTCTCCACTCTCTCTTGAACAAGGCACAAAATTAATGTGCATCACTTTATTGCAGGCGTAGGCCAGTTGATGAGTCGGTTGGAGATTACGGCACTGCCATGGAGGGCGTTTTTGAAACTCTTTGCAATGCATCAAAAGCATATTTCGCTGAGCTTAGTAAGCGTGCAGCCTCTGGTGAGGAAGTGGACGAAGATAGTGAGTTTGGAGAATGCTTGTGCGAAGCAATGGTGGCCTTGGGTTTGCAAAATCTTCATTGCGTTGCTCGAAATGATCCTAAAGTTACTTTTTATCTTCATCAGGTCAGATGTGTTTTTATTATCGTCTGAATAATATTAACATTTCACGTTTTTGGTAGAGTGTTTGTTCGTTTTCCTCAATGCTCAGAATTAGGTTCCATTATGAGACTCTCTGGGCAGTGAAGGCTGCATTGCTTGAATCCGTGATATTTCTTCTCCAGTGCTTGTTTGGTTCTCCAAAGTCGGCCTTCGTCAATAACTTGGAACATCGCCTTTAACAAGCGTATCCAATGCCAAAAGATAAAAGCATTATTTTTCTTCTGTTGGACATTTGGCGTTAGTTTCTGTTACCTCATTTGATTGTGTGCGTGCAGATGCTTTGTTTCCTGCAACACCCGAAGCTTGCATTGCATTCGCTTGCTCTACCTTTATGGACGGTATTCTGACGTTTCACCTCTATCACTGTTGTTTTTTCCTTAAAACCGTGCGTGTATGGTAGGGGACATCCCAACACATTGGATGTTGTCGGGTTTCTCGTTTGTGATCGTCGAATTGGGTTTTCGATCTGCAATTAGATTTTTTTTGAATGGTTCGATTGATATATTTTAAAGTAGAATATTTGACATGCGAACTGCCTGCTCAGCAGTTGAGTTTGTCAGTTTTTTTGTGCTACGAGTTTCCTGAGCAATAATATTAGACTTTGTTTCTCACCCAGACATTGCTACGGGAGTCGTCCTTAGCTATGAGTACCACAGATCAACAAGGACTCACTGACAAGGAAAAGGAGAAACGAAGTCATGCAGTAATTGTCTCCCAGGACTTCTGTGCTGTGCTTTTAGATATTGCATTCCAGAGGCTGCTGATTAAAGATGGGGGCGATGGGTCTGCCGAGGATGAGAACTGGGTCCAAGAATTTTCAAGTGCGAGTGACTTCAGCCAGTTTCGGAGTCGACTTGTACGTAACCTTACGCTGCCTTCATTATTCTCCACTATTTCCAGACACCTCCTTCATCTTCGGGTTCTGAGTATGGTCCCCTTTTTGGCTGCGTTCGTTTATGGTTACAATCTCTGAATCTTCGGAGTTCCATTTTATGCTTTTCTCTGATTTCTTGATGATAGTCTTGCAGGTTGAGCTTGTTCGTCACGTCGCCTCTCAACAACCTGTCCTGGCAGCCTCTAAAGTTGCTGAGCGGCTCCAGTCGGCATTCAGCACGTCGCTCTTCGAGTCAGTCTCCAGCAAGGTATGGTTGTAGATCAAAACAATTCCAATAAAAGCATATTTTTAACAGTTAAAGTTTGGTTGTCCAAGCAATACGTAGTTTGTCTTTGTGCAATGAGGTCACTATTTATGTTTTCAATATTATTCACTTTTTTTCCTTCACTGTCCGACACTTAAATAACACAGGCTGTTTCTCAAGTCAAATTAAAACTACATTTTCGTTTCTATGGTTTCTATTTGATTCTGTAAGACATTTATTAAGAAGTTGACATATTGACGTTGATAATCTGTGATTTCTATAAAATTTTATCACAAAACGATATCATTGATGTACAATAATTTAATCAAATTCTCATTATTTTACTCAAGGTCGTCTATGTTCAGGAAGAAATTCGGTTCTTTTTGTTTCCATTTTTTTTAAACAAGTAAGTTGGATAGAATTACAGTATCTTCAGTGGAGTTTAATTCCTTGACACAGATTGTATGCTAGAGCTCTAGGAATATTTTATTCTGTTTTTTTGAGGAATTTTGAAGTACATTAGAAACTAGACTCAATAAGCTTCATTTTCCGTTACTTGTGCAAAACATATTTTCTTATAGTTGTCGGTTTGACCTTCGGGAAGGGTTTCGTCTTTGATAACGTTTATGGGTTAATTTTGATCTGTGCGTTAACTCAAATTAATGAAGACAGCTTCTGTCCTTTCAGCATGAATTTTTTAAAGATGCTCTGCACAAATACCCTGGTTCTGATGTCTACACTGCTGATCTTTCATCCACTGTTGCTTTTATTTATTATTTTTCAATTTCTTCGTGTTCTATAGGAAGTTACAATCCTCGAGACCACACAAACCTACCTTGAGAATATCTTGAGTGGGATACAAGAGAAGACCATGGCAGCTGCAGTGGCTACCGCTGCACCCTCAAATGAGCTGCGGACTCTCCTTGAAGGTATGATCTCCCTTGCAGTTGCATTCTGTCGTGTAGTTGAGTTTTCTGCGTTTATTAGTTTAGTCTGTTACCTAGATCTTGTTTTCCTACAATGAGATGGTATGCAATGGTTACCTAAAGAGTGCTCATTTATTCCTCCAGGTATTTTGCAACACCTTTTGAGGGTGGAATGGAATGGACCTGTGCTAGTTGAGCTTCACACGCGCCACTTTGATGCAATGTGTCCTTACTTCAAGCATGCCACAGCTGCCATTCCTGTGGTGGTGGATAAACTTTTCAAGCTTTTGACATCTTTGCCTGTAACCAGAGTGAGTGATTCTCTGCCTGTAAAAGCGTGGATTGCTTGTCCAAGGTTATCTTTTTCCTGGTTTCTTGTTTGAAACTGAACAGTTTTCACAGGAGAGATGTTTGTCTGGATCTCTGGAGTTTTAATGAAATATAAAATCTTGCTATTTGAATGACAGGATTATGGAGATGCAGAGAAAGACAATATGAGGGCTCGACTGCAAGTGTGTACCTCCTTTCTACGACTAGCAAGAGCAGGGGATGTAGCCATGTTGCCGTACATGCAGGTACAGTTGACCGCTTTGCAGTATGTTCTAAGAATGGATTTCCAATTCCTGTCGATATGCGGGTTTTCAGGAATTTGTCGTGGGATTCATGACTTACTCATTCTGACTTACTTTTGAACAGGTTATTGCTGAAACAATGACTAGTTTTCACGGGCAAGGACTTATGGTTCGATCGGAGCTAAATCTTTTAGGCGAGTCGTTATTGATAGTTGGATCTGCTGCAGGGTAAATCCTCCATCTTTATTTGCAAATCCTCTGTTGTATCACATAAAGGTTTCTGAGTTTATGTTTCCCTGTCTTGGTCTTTGGTTTAAGTAGATTCAACTATTTAAGAATCATTTCCACGGCTGTTCATTTCTCATATGTAGAATTTGCAATCAGTTTAGTATTTTTTTCTCCTTGTGTATAATAATTTTGCGTGGATGTTGCCTTGGGATGCTGCCTAGGTGCTGGAGGTTGAACACATTGGTACAGCTTCTGATTTTTTCTCGGGATTGCTTACCACTGATAATTTGTTTCAATTTTTTTCTCTCATTCTTAACTATATCTCTTCGACAGGGGTGAGCAACAGGTACAGGTATTGGAGTGGCTATTTGGGCCTATGAAGCAGCAGTGGATGCTACCTGCCTGGCAAGAAAAATACTTGGCGAGTCCTGCAAGTCTTGTTCTGCTGCTTACCCTAGACACGAAAACGGCTGCTGCGCATGAGGAGATGTGGTCAATGTACCATACGGTGACTTTCTTTGAACGAGCACTCCGGAGGTGTACCAATCCTTCTGGAAAAACGTCCAGTGGTCCATCAGCTCCTGCTGACAATGTCGACATGGATGCCGCAGCAGCGCCTGCCCCCAGTCATGCCATGATTCCCCATCTGTTATGGATGATGTCACCTCTTTTGAAGGTGTGGGAAAGTTTAATTTCTAGCTTGTCTTTGAATGTGCAGCTCTTCTTTGAATGAAGAATGGTAGATCGTTGAAATTGTCTTTTAGACTGTTTCTTAGTGATTTTTGAGCACTGTGGATTTTGGCAATTTCACAAGATATGTGTCACAATTTTTTCGCGGCTGTTAGAAATGTGTTCTAGGAACGTCGTGACTGGGATTAAGTAATTGACTTCTGTAATCAGTTCATGGTCCTATAATATTTCTCAGCATATTAACTTTTTGTGGCCTTGCAGCTGCTGAGATGCATGCATGCACTATGGTCCCCATCAGTGGCGTCAAGCTTACCTATGCAAATGCAAGGAGCTTTAGCTATGGCTGATGCTGAGCAAGCTTCACTTCTTGGGGAGTTGGCAACAGCTCGGGGTGCGGCTGGATCTTCCTCCATGACCGACGCACAAGCCGATTCTGAAGACATCAAAGTGAAAGAAATAAGGACGTGGCTAAAAGGTGTCCGTGATGCTGGGTAAGTCTTCCGATGATGTTGAGCTTGCAATCAATAGGTTCTGACGTTCTGATTTTCTGATCAATATTTGAACTCTTGTATTATATTCGTGTCTAACTTTCTGAGAGACTGTTCCTCAGGTACAATATTTTGGGCCTTTCTGCATCCCGCATTGGAGAAGGATTCTTTGTTGACGTGGATGGCCGACCTGAGGCCCTGGCAACTGCACTACTTGAGAATGTCGAACACATGGAGCTTCATCACATTCGACAGCTTCTTCATCTAGTTATAATTCCAGTGGTGAAAGCTTGCCCTGTTACTCTTTGGGACCCTTGGTTGAGGCAACTCTTACCACCGGTCCTCATCCATTGCCACCGTGTGCTGACTACAGCTTGGACTGCCCTTATCAGAGAAGGGTCAGTGAAGATCCCAGACAATTGGTCCGTTAGTTCAGCAACTGATGCCAAAAATCAAAGCTCTATACAGCAGATAAAATCAGAGGTTATAAAAGAGAAGCTTTTACGGGATTTGACGCGAGAGACTTGTCAGTTGCTTTCCACTGCTGCTTCTCCGTCACTCAATCGGACGACTCAGCAAGAAGCAACCGAAGGAGATGGTGGGGGGATGGAGATCGTAGGGTTGCAGTTTAATTCTGCAAATAGCCTAGTTTGGTAAGTGATGATTCAAGTTCCATTCTTTTTCTGAATTTAGCAGTGCCTGAAGCGATATTTTGTTCGTATTCGTGTTCTGCGTTGTTAGCGCTCCTGTTGAGGGCATTCGACACAAGCTGGATTTAGTTAGTGAAGATACTTGACATATGGAGACTGCCTGTTTTTTTCGGTGGCAGGTTTCTGATGCAGCATGGAGAAGCTGCAACGGCTGCACTTCATGTAGGAATCGAGGCCCTGGAGTGGCCTGACAGTGAGTCCGTCCACAAGGCTCTTGTGTTCTGCGCGGCTGTTGCGAATGTGGCGACCTTGGTCAGCGACGCATATCAGTTACAGGAGATTGTTGGGAAGGATATGTTCAGCACTGCAATTCGGGCACTTATGTTGGAGAGCAATGCTTCTGCGCAGGCAGAACTTGTTGGACTTCTCCGTGACATCTACTTGCGTCTTGGGTCTCGTCATTCGACACCTCGTCAGGTACTAAATTTATAATTTGCAATTAGGGATCATTCCATTGAACCAATGAAGCTGGGATAATACCATATCTTGCATCTTATAAATTTTGCGATTTGGTTCAGCAGTGCATGCTGATTATTCGAACTCATCCATGTTGCCAGGTCCTCTTAGCGCTCCCTTCTATTACCCCCGACACCTTGTCTTCCTTTGAAGATGCGTTGCATAAGACTGCGAGTGCCAAGGAACAGCGGCAGCACATCAAATCGTTTCTGCTCTCTGCTGGAGGTGACCAGCTGAAGGCTCTTATACCGCAGAAAAATACAAACGTTATAACCAACGTTACAAGTAAGAATCTGGGTCCTATTTTAATTGTTGTATTTTCTGTTTAAGAAATTTCATGGATTTGTTGTGGAAGTAGGGTTCACACATAGGAGTTCTGTTATCAGGCTTTGCCGACGAGTCAGGTTCTGATTGTTTTTTTGGTAAACCCTCCAGCAGATCGAAATTTTTCAGGACTTTCCTCAGAGCGGACGTCTCGGGCATCTCGTCACGACAGAGCAGAAGAGATGAGCGTCATTGGATTGGCCGCCATTATCTGATCAGCATGGAGTACTCAAGTCTCGGTACTTTCACATACCCATCGACTTACAGCTACTAGGTCATACTTCGATTGACAATCTAGTATCTTGAGATGGAGATGACTACTGCAGTTCCTAGATCTAATTGGCTAGCCTTCAACCTAAGATTAGCGAAGAATCAGCAAGCAGCATATCCGACGGAATGGCAAGACTTTCAATTCAATGTAGAAACCGCTTGTGCTGTGTGCTTAGCTGTAGCATTTTTTTAGTTAGCAATTAGATTTTTATGCCTGGGTTTAGCAATGATTTGTGCCTATTCAGATGCAAGTGAGGATGCTCCTGGCAAATTCGAGTAATTTATAGATTCGGGAAAACGAAAACATGAGATCAAGATCTGAGATTTGAGGCCTCAAAGCAAATAATGGAATACAGACTTGACATGAAATGTCGTCATGCGGCCAAAGCTTGTCTTTCTTGTTTTTTGTTGATTTGTACTCTGCTCCGGTTGCAGGTTAAGCAGTTCTTGCTGAATTGACTTCGGTTGATTCAATGACTTGAGTCAAATGAAGTCAATGGCTCAAATCAGAAAGACTTGCTTCAAATCATTCACATCTTATTTAGTTTGAGTTGTACAAAATCCCATTTGGCTGCATTTGATTGGTTTTATACTTTCTTTCGTTAAATCTTCTCTTCTCTTCTGTCCCCTAGTCTTTTGCAAATTATTTTAGTTTTTTTTAATTGGTATTTTATGCAGTTTTGAGGAACACACCAAATTTCACTTTCAATAATGAAACTCCATTTTAGTAGATTATTTTGTATTTTCATGTTTTTACATAATAATTGATTGAAAAGTATTAGCAATAGATTTTTAATATTTGTAAGAATCATGTATATCCACATCGCTCTTTAAGAAAACCAACACTTTATCGAGACATAGGTTTTTAATTTATATAATTTAATGTCAAGGTGTTGTTTTTATGAGTTTTATATTATAAATACTTCTAAATTACAACTATTATTATTGAATGTCATTGGTTAAATGTAAAAATTTGTCCCCTACTTTATAGTGGATAGTTTTCTACTTCTCAACCTCTCTTAGCTAATTTAGGATTTTTCATTCCAATTACGATTCCAAGGTTTCTAATTTTGATCAATTGTAGACTATTAGTTCCAATGCTCTGGATTTTAGTGTGTAGGGTGATTTTGACTCCATCTATACACATGAATTTAAATTCATGACAGTAGATGTCTCTACGTTACAGGTAGGCAAGAAGTTCCTTGTGGATCATTGGGGAAAGCTACCACATGAGTGTAGAGTGTAGAGCACAGAATATAAAATAATTTCTGATATAATTTTAAGCTCTTAAATTCAAAAACCTATCACCATGTGCAAATGAAGTCCTAAGATGTAGAAAGTTGAGATCTATGATGTAAGGTAAATGTAAACAAAACTAAATTGAATTATACAAATTGTACATGTAGGGTTTTCTTTTATATGTTCTTTTTTGTTTTCACATTTAGTAGATATAATAATATCTATTTATGGAATTTTTATGTATTTATTTATTTTTTAATAGTCTTTTATTTATAGATTGCATGCATAATTGAATATAAATTTGCAATGATTGTCATTTCAATTTGGTGATTATTTAAAATATAAATACAAAGTAATTAACAAACTATTTACAAGAGCTATTTTAAAATTATAAACATATAAATGAGAACTTTAGACTAAATTTGGAGAACATAAATCCTCTTGAAGATCAAGAATTCAAGGAGCTAAAACCATTCTTTACAGATTTATTGCCACTAATAATTTTAATACTTTGATAGTAAAGAAGGTTTTTTCATTTAATCTTTGGAGATTTTTTCAGAAGATGTGTTTTGGGATTTATTACAAAATGGCTTTCAAAAAGTCAAAACACCAAAAAAAAATTCATAATTCTGTCATATTTGTGAGAGCAACATGAGAGTAGGCAAATTGCAAACATTTGTATTTTATATTCATCATCATATACTACCTTGATGCAAAACAGATGTTTTGATCGTTTTCATCCATGCTTGAAGCTTCAGCTTCAATGACCTCAAAGATATTCTTGAGAGTAGCATCTTGAGGTGCACAAGCAATTTATATGTGAATATAACTAGTGTGCTTGGTCAGGGAAGAGGTAAATTGAAAAGAAATTCTTGTATTTTGATTCCCTTTTTAAATGTAGTGTGACAAAAGGGTCACTACTTGTTTCATACTATCATTGGTAATGTACAAGTTGCATTTGAATGTTTTCTTACATATCTTCTTCACTTTTGACATGAGTGATTGAGTAATTGTCTAATTGACTACCATGTATGTGCTCCCAAAAATAGTTTGATATATGTAATAGGAGAAAAGTTTTTTGTATCAAATATGAAATCCTACAAATCATAGAAACATTTTGAATCCTACAAATTTCCATGGACTTAGAATAATTATAGTTCTAATACAAGTTATGGAGTTTTTTGTAACAATTCTTTGACAATTCATTTCCATGAACTGTTTGTATGAAAAAAATATTTTTAGAATAGATTAACAAAAGGCTAGGTTCAAGTTTTTGTATTATATTTTTTGAAATACCTTATTTCACATAGTTTTAGGTCCACGGTTATAGGTTCCAAATCTATAATTAAAAAAATCTCAAAATATTTTCAAGTATTCACTAAAAACAAAAACAATATTTTGAAGAAATTTTATTTCTAGCTCAAATTTTTATGCTCCATGCTCTACACTCGTATATTAGCTTTATTATGGATCATTGCTAGAGAGAGTAGTTCACATGTCTCCTCCACCCTTGCAACTCTATTTGAGTTTCCTAACAATTGCAAGTTTTGTTTTATGCAAAGAGTCTTCATTGTTTATTATGGCAATGTACTATTTGTTGAAGAAAGAATTGTATTTGGTAGAGTTGGCAACCTTAGTCCAATTGTCCAAGTGTTAATTGTATCCATGTTTCATCCAAAAATTGTCACTCCCAATGTACTTATTTGTTGTGCAAGTGGTAATGTTCATATTTGTTTCCTCAAATTGACCAAAGGATCAAGTACAGTATAGAAACCATACACCCTTGTATATTGTAATATTGCATATACAAATCAAATTAAAGTTGGTTGAAACATTAAGTAAACCAAGGAAATTTGGAGGTCATGTCCAAAGATTTGTATATATGTGTGTAAGGCCTCAAGATTGAATTTGTAGTTGAGTTTGTCTTGTTGACTTATCCAACAAGACAAAAAAGAGCGCAAAGAAATGTTAAGTAAGCCATTCCATGCACCAATGTTCATCTTAACAATAACCCTTACAAGACAAAACCTGTGGTTGTGAGGTCAACCTTGATAGTTTTTTGTTTTGTATGCTCTATCAAAGATATCCTCTTAACCATGAAATTTTGTTGTCACTTGATCATTTTTTTTTCATTCTAAATTATATTTCAGTTTCAATTTAACTTGTTATACTTTCCAAATGACAATAAGGGAAGAAAATATGCACTATAATAATACTAACCCCTAAAGGACCAAGTGATCATTCAATGTACATAAGAGATTTCAAGTAGTGATGCATGAAGTCAATTTTAGTTAGATGTTTACAAAATTGGCACAAAGTGTGAACATACACCCCCTTAGTAAGAATGTAATTTTTTTTTCCAATCAAGAGCATGAATCAAAAGATATATTGTTGTAAGTTGTTGGAGGCAGATGTTTGGACACCATGTGCAAATCTCTTCCTCTACTTTTGAAATTTGGCAAGTATATAACATACATGATACAAGATGCAAATGTCCCAAAATATAATCATATGTATTATAAAAATCTCACTCTAGGATGTGTTAAAGTTTGTTGGCACTATAGGCATGGTCCGAAAAAAAATATTTAACAATTTCAAATGTTAAGATATTTCAATTTGTGTGGTCCAAATTTTTGATTAAAATGACATACATTCCGACAATATTCTAGTACAAATTTGTATAGTTAATTTTTGAGAACCAATTTAAATTTTATTTTATTTATTGCCCCCAAAAGTGGCAATCTTTCACAATTTTTGTCCAAAATGTGCATTGGTCCTTTAGGGGCTAAGTTTTTTTTATTTTTTAATATTGAGTTTTTGGTCCTACTCATGCACTTCTAAACTTCCAAAACTATAAGCAATTTAATAATATTGACTAATTGTCTTTTTTCTAAATTGAGGTTTTGGCCCCATCTTAATAAGTCCAAGCTTCAAAACAAGGTTAAAAAAAATTGACTACTTTTTGTTACTTGGAGTATAAAAGTGGCACCAAAACCTTAGATGATTAGAGTGCATGCAACCCTATTTTTTGTCATTCCAAAAAAATAACAAGTTAAATAAAAATAAACAACATTAGCATATGAGCCTAGATATGCAAATCTACAAGCCTTGAGCCTAGGTATAAGTAGGTATCCTTTAACCATTGAAGGTGTCTATAATATACATACCTATAACAGAGTTATCCTATAACCATCAAAGGTGCCTATAATATAGGTATCTATAACATAAACACCTACAACATATGTATCCTATAACCATAAAAGGTATCAATAATATAGATATCTATAACATAGTATCTAGATTCATGGGTTCAAGATCTTAGGCTCACATACTAGTAACATGTGATTTTGATTCAAGTACAATTTAACATAAAAATTGAAAGAGGGACCAAATGAAAGTCGACATTTCACAATTTAAAAGATTAACTTTATCTTACCCCAAAGTTTGAGTGGGAATTGCTTTATTTATTTTTTAGGGATGGAATCACATGAATTCTACAAAAATATACTAAAGTCTTAAATGTCATTAGATTGTATCCAATCTTCCTTTGTTGTCACTCCAAAAAATACTAAGTTGAATAAATATTCAAATACAATCAAGAAAAGATAGAGTGACATTTCATAACTTTTAATATAAATATACAAAGGAACAAGATTCAACCTACAAAAGTTTGAACACAATATGCAGGTTAGCAAATAATGAAGTATTATGGTACTAAAGTTACCACTTAGCTAAAATTTTCAAAAGAAGATAATTGCAACTGGATACACCTAAAATGTACCTTATTAAAATATGTTTGCAAAACCATCTCATAAAGACTCTTTCCTAAAATAGAAACTTTCTAAACCTGAGAGTCAACAATTGATTTTGGATACACCTATTTCCAACCAATTGAAAAATCATAGTTTATTTATATATTGCCCAAAACATGCTTACAAAGAGAAATTCGAATTCACTTTAGATACAATGAAATAGCAAGAACATTCTTAAATAAGGAAGCTTGGAAGTCCTTCTACGAATAGCACAAATTGATTTTTCTTCAAGATTTTCTTCAATGAAAAGAACCTCAATTCCTAGGAAGGAAAGGATCCCTTGCCTTGAAGTTCAAGAATGTCATAACACCAAAAATTTTGAAGCTTTGAGACATTCAAACTTCATAACAAATATAAGCAACTTCCAATATACTACATTATCTTGGTTTTGTAGTAGTGTACATGTTGCCTATTCACCAAAACTAACCAAACTTCATCACAAGCAATGATCACATACAAGTTAACCCTAAAACACCAAACTAGTAACTGTAGAAATCATCCTTTTGGGTACCATGTGAATCATTTACTTAAAAAAAACAAGAGCAATCATTGGAGGTCAAACTACTGCGAAAGACCTCCCCTTTTTGACACAAAATTCATAGAAGGATTCTGTCATCCATCGGACACTTTAGGACACTTTCGGACACCATTAGGCCGCCCAGTTGTTACAGGGTCAATGTGACGTGCAAGAAAAAGTCTTCATCCCATTCGGTGCAAACAGGATTGTGAGCTCACTTCCAGCAGCCCTTGCTACCTCTCGGTGCTAAGATTTCGGTAATAAAGGTATCTCATTCTCCAAACATTCGAGTGACTCAAAATGTGGCATGGAAACTATAACACAAATTCAACTATCAGTTAATGCTTTCATAACGCCCTGAATGAACTCTACATAAAACTGATCACTCCGTATCGCACCCTTCCCTGGCAGATGACCCTTTTCTAAGTTTTTGTAACCTAAATCATGCAACTCTTTGGCCTGGTTGCAAACAGCTTCGCTATTCTGCCTAAGAGATATTCAGCTGATGTGGCTGCGTTATGCACCAGTCTTTCAAAACCCTTAATTTGGCCCAGAAACTCTATCATCATTCTCTGATTTAAGCAACAAGATATAAAGCTGCCATGATTTTCTAAAGAGCTCCAGGCCAGAATGAAAAAGATGAACACAATGTACAAGTGCAGAACCTGTAAAGGGGTCTTTGAACCAAATGTATTCCGTACTTCCTTCGACCCTGTTCTTCCTGAAACATGCTCGTAACAGCCACGTAGACACAAAAGATTACAAGTTTTCGACCTCGAGATCGTCTGCAATGGGCAACTTCTCGATGGCTGTCTTGATGAGATTCACGTCTGTAGTGGATGGCTTCAAATCCAGAGCAATGCAAAAATGGTGGATGGCGCGTTCCAGCATGTCTAACCGTTTATATATTCGTCCCATAAGGAAGAAGACACTGCTCTCCCGTGGGGCGAGCTCCTTGAGCTCCTCCAGCTCTGCCAGAGCCTCATGGTACCGTCCCTCGCTCATGAGGACATTCGCCCTTTGGAACTTCGGCAGGGGGTTCTTGGGGTCCGCCACTATGGCTTGCTCCAACAACGCCAGGGCCTCGCCATTCTTCTTGAGCGCGTGCAAAGCCATGCCCAAGTAGCAATGCAATACCGACGACCGCGAGTTCACATGAAGGGCTCGTCGAAAATGGTACTCAGCCAGCTCATACTTCTCCTGCCGGAAGTAGATCGTGCCCAGACCATACCACGCATTGTAATGGCGCGAGTCGAGACGAATCGCTTTGCGATAGCAAATCAGCCCCTCCTCGAAATCCTCCATCGCCACATACTCATGTCCACAAAGCGTGTGCGCATATGTAAAATGAGGCTCCAGCTGCAGAGCGCGTTGGAAGAACTTCAATGCTGTTTCATGATCCTTCTGCAAACTGAAACAGTTGCCCATGACACACCACGCCTGCGGCGAGAGCCGGTCCATGGCCACAGCATCCTGTGCCAAGTAACTCAACTGCACGTCTTTCTTCATGTGATAAAGTGCAGTGGAGTACATATCCATCCCCTCCGAGCAGTGTGGCGAGACACGCCGTGCCCAACTGTACACACGCTCGGCCTCGGGGTAGTTTACCATCTCCAAATAAGCTCTCCCAACCTGGCAAAGCACCCACGCCGTCGCAAAATGCTGCTGTGGCAGCTTGGAAAAACTCTGCACAGCCTCTTGACACCGCAGCATACACAGGTGACGAAAACCCTCGCCCAAAATTCGCAGCAAAGAGAAAAGCTCTACACCACCCCGTGAGATGCATCGTCCCGACTCGTCATCAACAACTTCCAGCTTTGAATTACTCAAACTCTCCTCACATACCTCAAAACTATCAAACAGCTTCCGACCATCATCAACGCTGATGCCTACCACTTGCTTGCGAGACACAGTCATCCGCGAGGCAGCACCCCCTCCCCTAATGGGCGCCACTTGAGAAGCAGGGACAGCGCCAGAAATGGGGGAGGCAATGGTACTTGTAGTGCTACAAGACAAAGCATTTGTGTTGCTGTTGTTGTAATCTCCACCTGAGTTCAGCCTCGTGCTCCTTCTCGGCCCCTGCTCAAAGAGCCGGCCAGGGATTTGAGTATACCCTGGACGCATTGACAAAGACCGCAAGCTTTTCCGAAACTTGCCATCAGGGTCCACAAATTTGCGGCGTTGTTGAGCATAGCCAGAAGTTCCTCCACCTCGTCCCATGCCATCTGCTGGAGTTGATCCCAACGTATTGTTTCTTCCCAACACTGGAGGTCCCGGAACCACAGGAGTGACTAGGGCTTCATTTGGAGGTGTCATGAACGCACTCCCAGCTGATTCACCAGAATGCAATCTCCTGTGCTTGGGGCTGCCATTGCTGGACACCGGCGTTCGAAGAGAAAATTCATGCTCCTCCTGCTCAGCTTGCACCAGCGACTCAAATTTCTGAAAACTGGAACTATCACTGTAAACATTCGCCGCTTCGTCTTCTGCCCCGAGCAAACACAGATCCTCGTATGCCGACCACAGGAAGGGGTCCAAAGATAAAGCTTGCGTGTAATGCGCAATTGCAGCTTGCCGTCGGTCTGACTGCTTGCAAATCACCCCGAGAAGGTAATAGCTCGCAGCAGAACTTGCGCCCGCTTCCACGCCAGGCTCCAAGGAACTCAACAACGCCGCTTCCGCTTCTTCTGAACTCTCCATCTGCATGCACGCCAAGGCGAACAAGTACCGGCATTGCCGCGACTTCGTTTCTTTCAAAACGTGGTACGCCCGGTGCCCTTGGTTGTTCCGGAAATAACAAGTCGCCAGCAAGTGCACATTGCTCTCGGAAGGGAAGTCCGCACACAAGCGCTCACACAGAAACGTCGCGTTCTTATACAAATAAGAACGCAAAGACGAATGAACACACTCGTGAAGAAAATTCTCCATCATGTCCGCACGTCTCTCTCCTCCCCGTTCACAAAACCCCTAATAATCCCCCAAACCCTAATCCGACATATTCGACTTCATTCAATCCCCCTGGTGCAGCTGCAGCTGGAGATTCAACCACGACGGGCCCTCATTCGGCGCCATCTTCATTCTCGCCACGAAAAAACCCTAAAACCGATTCCAAAATACTCGGGAACACCAAAACGAGCAGAAAACTAAATTCAAAAATACGAACTCACACAAAATTCGCCAATCCTTATTCCGGGCCCATCCTGGAGATTTTCATGCTTTTTTCCTCATACTGCGACAATCCCCACCATCCTATGCATCCCGGTGTCGATATGCGCAACCCGTAGTTCAATCTGGCGCTCACATCACGAGGCTCAATCGCAACGAGACTTGATTGGTGAGAAAGACGGGGAGAACTAAAAAATAAAAACCTTGCAAAGGTAGTCGAAGAAACTCCGTTTAGATAAGGCTCACAACACTGATCACAAGATTGGAATGGCGATGGAGTTGTCCTCGATTGAGACGCTGCCACATTTGGGAGGGGGGGGAGGAGTCTGCTTCGGGGAGTGTAGATTGAGCGTGGGCACCCTCAAACGAGGCAGAAGTTTGAAAGCGGGGAAGTCCCGCCCGCTCTTTGTTGCGTGCGCGTTCCCTTTGTTCCCATGCAAATGTATGGCGTTCTCTCTGTTCCCGTCGAACCTTTGTTCCCATGAAATTCACCTTAATAATATATGTATAGTACAAAGATTAAAAAAAAAAATTTAAACGGTATGCAGTAATTTTAAAAAGGATTTGGGTGTTCACCCTAAAGTCCGAAGACCTTATTTCCATCTCAAACCATTCAAAATTCCCATTTCTATTGCAAAGTACGAAAAAAATATATATAATTTTTTTTCTTTCTTTTGTACATTTAATGGTAGGATCTTTCACTAGACTAGTACATAAATGTGTTGTGTCTTTGATTTGTCCTAATTTAAAACTTTTGCACTATTGGTTTTGAATTTCTAATATTTCATTTTAAAATCTAGAATTTAGTTTAAAGTCTAGGAGAAAAAAATCCCCAAAACACATCTAATTTTCACTCATTGAAAACTATTAAATAGGAATATGTTCAAGATTGAAAAAAAAATTGAATTGTTAACAGCTCTAAGATGGAATTGGAACATACTAAGTCTCAACAATGAAATTGTTCTAATAAGAAATCTTAACCTCAAAAAAAAACATTATTTGAATAATTGAAAAAAATTGAGTTTAGAGTTGAATCCCACAAGTTTAATTTTTCAAGAACTCAAGATGCTTTGTTTGTCCAAAAAATAAGATTCCCATGATTTTCATATAGTAATTCCAAATGGAATGAATCAAAGCTTCGCATCTATAATTTAAATGAGGCTATTTGTTTTGTTTTGTTTGTTAAAGTAAAATCTTTTGGATTGTGGATGCTTGAGTCACGTTTTTAGATTCGTAGAAAAATATTCCTTGAGCCTAGAATATGAAAATTATTGAATTGAGAATTTTTTATGAATTATAAAATTAATTTTGCTTTTATTTTGTAGAAATGGCATATGGCATACTAGTTTAAATAAAATTCAATTCATAAGAAACAAAATTTCAAATTTTGTGTGTAAAGTTTTTTCTGCATGCTAAACCTAAAAAATTGATTTTTGTACTATTAATTTTGCTTAGAGTAAAAATTATATTCTCCAAAAGCTAATGTGATTTCCTATTTTCACAAAAGTCTAAAAAATCATGACAAATTTAAAACCATAAGCACTTAACTAAAATCCATTTTATTCTTCAAGGGGATAGTAAGACTTCTAAAGATAATCCCCAAAAGACAAAACTAGAATTTCATCCAATTTCTCAATCTTGGACAAGCTACCCCAAGTGCAATTTTTTTCTAAATTTTATGAATTTAAATGGAAATATTTAATTTTCTACCATCTTTAAGTAGTGCAAAATTTATATCATTATGATGTACTATTGAAAAGTTACACCCAAAAATAATGCAAGAAAGTTTTCCTTCAGTAGTTTAGGCAATTGGACAATCTACAAAAATCATTTTTTTTAACCAAAATAAATTGGGTGTAAATATCTAGATTTATATGTATATATTAAAAGCTTTGAATCATTTTATTATAATTAATGTGATGAAAGTTATGAGGAGTTTTATTTCATAGGTAGTCATAGGATTTTTCTTTCAACAATAAAATTAGAAGAAGTTCATTTTTTAATCCAATTTTTATATCTTTTTGAAAAAGAATAAGGTGCAAATTTTTTACTCCAATAGTATTGCCATTGGAATTGACAGGAGTATGTTCAAGTTTGAAAGAAAATTGAAGAGCGGGCGGGACTTCCCCGCTTTCAAACTTCTGCCTCGTTTGAGGGTGCCCACGCTCAATCTACACTCCCCGAAGCAGACTCCTCCCCCCCCTCCCAAATGTGGCAGCGTCTCAATCGAGGACAACTCCATCGCCATTCCAATCTTGTGATCAGTGTTGTGAACCTTATCTAAACGGAACCCTTGCAAGGTTGTTTTTTTCAGTTCTCCCCGTCTTTCTCACCAATCAAGTCTCGTTGCGATTGAGCCTCGTGATGTAAGCGCCAGATTGAACTACGGGTTGCGCATATCGACATCGGGATGCATAGGATGGTGGGAATTATCGCAGTATGAGGAAAAAAGCATGAGAATCTGCAGGATGGGCCCGGAACAAGGATTGGCGAATTTTGTGTGAGTTCGTATTTTTGAATTTAGTTTTCTGCTCGTTTTGGTGTTCCCGAGTATTTTGGAATCGGTTTTAGGGTTTTTTCGTGGCGAGAATGAGGATGGCGCCGAGTGAGGGCCCGTCGTGGGATTGAATGAAGTCGAAAATGTCGGATTAGGGTTTGGGGGATTGGCAATGGAAATGGCGTAGGTTTGGGGGTCATGAGCAGGGCAGTAGAGCCCGAGAGGCTCGTAGATGGCAGGGAATCTTCCCAGGGTTTTGTTGATCGTAAGGAGGATGTATCATCACTTAAGGATTTGATTGCCCCTCTGGATTCCATGCCTCCGGTGGAATTCGCATTTGCTTATGGCTCAGGAGTTTTTCCTCAGCGCGCAATCGAAGTAAGCATCAATTTGGTTTATGAATCTTCTCGAAATACTTTTTATGATTTATATGTTTTTGTTGTGATGTCTTTATTTGGTGGAAGAAGCTAACATTGTGTTACGGTATGGACAGGCGCCCATGGTGGATTACATTCTTGGAGTCTCGTCTCCGGTCGATTGGCATACCAAGGTAAGTCTCAAGGATTTTTGAGTGGTGACAGTAATGCTTGCAGTTGCAATTTGGAAGTTGAGGTTTGGGAATCGTTGGACGGTTGGGCAGAACTTGGAGCAAAACCCGCGTCACTACTCCTCTTGGCTGGCTTGGTTCGGTGGCAGGGCGGTACGTGAAGGATTGTCCATTTTTTATTTACTTAAATGACGTGAAGATTTTTTAGAAACTGATGGTATTGAATCAGTTGCTTGATGATCTGAGCAATTTTGAATTACGAGATGCTGCTTGAGATAAATGAAAATGTATGTTTTCTTGGAACAGGAAGAAAGTTATTGAAAACTGAATGTTTAGGAGAGAGATATCCTGTTTGTTGTAGTTTGTTGTAGTTTTCTGCATGTCAGTGTTCAGCACATTGAGTTGGAATAGTTACTTCACAATGCGATGATACTGGTAAGAGGGGAATTCAGTTGAACAGAAGCATTGGAATATTTGCAAATCTTGTTGGAATACCAGGGCAGCTGTATGAGGTCCTGTGCAGGTGAGTAATGTGGCTGAGAAGTTGGGAGCTGGTGTCCACTTTAATGCGTTTGTGCCATGGAAAAATAAGGTGTGCGTTTGGCCTTCAGAGAATATGGTTGGGCACTCAAAATTGACAGGACAACGTCTTTGCTTTTGCTTTCTATTCTTTTTATGTCCTTTCCCCTAGAGTTTGGACTTGGTTCGTACAAATTGAAGATTGTACTAATAGTTAACTGAACATTAACTCAAATGGAAGATTGTACTAAGTTTGTCAATCTAATGGGGGTCTTTTGAGGTGTAGCGTATTTGCGAAGTTGCTTTCTTTTGTCGTTTGGGTGCACGGTTGTTGAATTTTCATACGATGACTGTAGATACTTGAAGCCGGCACTCATCCCGGAAAAATAAACTGTGCCGTGGTTTTCGGAACGTGTGCAGAGAATCAAGTATGGGGTTATTAGTGTTGATAACCTTGTTAAGGATGTCTATACCTGGCAAAGATTATATATCGGTGGGCGACTGCAGAAACCGGTAATTTGAGTACCTGGAGGTGGTCCATTTAATCTTGTGACATGCAAATAGGTTAAGCGTTTGTTCTCTTCTCATGAGGAGGGGGCTCTTTCACGTTTTGCAGAAGTTTCTGAACGGTGGGTATTAACGAGATTAATGTGGCAGGTACGTTTTCTGGTGGATCGAATTCACGGAGAAGAGATGAACCGCAAGAATCTGCAAGCTGCTTTGACGGCAGCACTGCTTCTACTGCCAGCAGAGTTTACTGAGGTACTTTAGGAAAACATCACAATCACCTGGAAGTCGATGTCATCCCTTCGTGTAGTGGCATGTAGAGGACTCATGGATGCCATTGCTTGACAATGATGTACATCTGAATGATAGCTTTACCATCAATCAGAGTGTTCTAGTGTTTTCAATTTTTACCATGAAGTTCTCCCTTGAAGGGTTCTGGAGTTTCCTAATGATTGAGTTAGCATATGAGACATCGATAGAGAAATCGTAGTTATATTAGGTTGCTTGGTCATAAATTATGATTCTGTAAGTTTTCCTACAGTTATTAGTGTTTCTCTATGTAGTCCAGTCCAGTTCAGTTCATGTGCATTTTGTCACTTTCTGCGAAATTGGTGTTCAAGTGGTTGTCTGTGGATGAGGTTTTTTGCAGGAGGATTTGTACGCTGCTATCTGCGGGCTTTCATATACGGGTGACGTCCGCATGCTTTTTGCCGAAGACAAGCAGAAGGTAAAGACTCAACACTCAATGATGAACATTCCAATTTTTGGTTCGTCCATGTATTGTGTTATGCTGCGGGAATAGCTGTATATTGTTCGTGGAAGCTTAGTTTGTATGGTCTAATTCACATGCCCCTTCCGGTTCATCTGATAACAGTGTCTGAGGTATATAGTTTAATTGGAGTAGCAACGGATGTCATTGATATTTTAATCATTGGAGCGCTTCAGGTTCGGAAGATAGTTCAGGGATGTCCATCTCTGTTTCAAGATTTGTACAAGGAACCGATTAATAAGTATGCCTCGCGGGACATACTGCACCCTCCAGAAGTTTTTTCATCTGATCTCAAGTCCAGGTTCAAACAGGTTTGCGCCTAGATTCCTTATTTTTCCATCGCATTCGGAGATTTATATCGTGGTCATGCTTCTTGCTTATACGGATCGGTGTCCTTCAATGCCTTGTACCTGTCGGTGAGCGCTTAAAAGTTTTCAGTAGGTTTAGGGAATTCCATTTGAATAAGACCATGTGTTGATGAGCTTACTGTTGGTTATTCTCGGTAGGATGGGAGGATATCCACGAAGTACTTACTATTGAGTTCACTTCCTGCTTGTGTACTGCAACGATTAGCTCGGCAAACCGGAACGCAGTACGACTCCACCATACCTGGTGAGCAGAAACACAATTTACATGCTCCTTTTTCTGTGTGCTTGTTATTAACCTACTTTTTTCGAAGATTGGGGTTCGGTTCAAATAGCTCTTGAGAGAGGCTTCAACGTCATTCTCCTTGTTTCAAGTTCCTACGAGACAGTTGCGAGCTCATTTTACCCCGATAATATCTTCCAAACTACTTCACACGTCATATTGGACAGAATATGATCATATGATCACATGGTCTATTTGTGATCATATGGTTTCTATGATCATATGATCTCAAATGATCATATACTGTCCCTAGAGGCCTCCCAATGTATCATGTGGACATCTCCAAATGATCCTTGACAATTGGGAGACTTCTCCATGAATCACGAGGAAGGTTCTCTTTATGTTGATTAAGTAAGTTGATTAGAGACATGTTGGTCCCTGGTGCAGAAGGTGATACTCTGATTAGAAAATGGAGTTGGAATTATGCAATTACTATCGTACCATTTGGCCTTATTACGCATGTCTTAGTCCTCAGAATTTAGCCACAGCACCATTTCTGAAACTTGATGCGAGCATGAACATTAATTCTGAGCTTTTGCACGTTTGTTTTTCAGCAAATATGGCAATTGCCAAGGCCGTAGTAAATTCTACGGAAGGCCATGCCAAATTGGTTACACGAGCTGTGAGTAGTGTCGTGCGAGCCTCGAGCTTCAGGCAAATGCTATCAGGCTTTTTTGCAGCGGGGGGCGTGAATGCAATACATTACGTTGGGAGAAAAATAAGCAAAGCGTGGCAGTCACGATGATAGGGCAGATAAGGAAATATGGATATATAAGATACAGCATGCCAGGAGCGGGTCGTTCGAAGGTTAACGACGCTGATTAGTCCTCCCTGCTCTTGAAACCTCAATTTTTCTGCTGTATCTATTTGCTACCTGCAAGAAGCTTAGAACTGAGATGAAGGTCCTGAAGAGGTCTTTTATGTGGGTCTTGTGATCCGACCCTTACAAACGAGGTTAGTATCCAGATTCAGCTCCTGGGAATTCGCACCAGTTTCCCTTCATCCTCCTTTGCACTTTGGCGTCTTAATGACTAGTTTTAGTGCGGTCCCTTGCCTCCCATGAAAATTAGGACCGTGCTAGTGAGGTATCAGGGCCACTTGAATTGGTGGGGAGGGGTATTTCATCCTCTGGTGAGGTGTCACAGAATGTTATGTGCCAAATCTCGAACTACCTGTGGATGTAGTGTGAAGCTGCTACCAAAGGAACAAGCAACTATGCTACGAGAGTTTGCTTCCATCTAGTACTGGCTCTCATTTAGAGTATCAAATTCTCCAACCAGCCATCTATTTTAGTTACAGTAGATGTAGGCAATTTAGTTTTTCCATCTTGTTTAGACTTCCATTTTATATTTTTTTCAAGAATGAATATGTAGTAATGTAATTTGTGTTAATTTTTTGTTTTAGTAATGGTAATTATTTTATGTTAAGAAAAGTTACAAAAAGGATTGCAAAACTTGTTCTTAAAGTCTTGTTACAATTTACAAAATGCAAATTACACATTTAAAAAAATATTATTAGAAAAGGTTGTTTTGAGGCTCAAATCACCCAATGCGCACTTGATATTTTAGATAGAGTTTCCAATTTAATTACTGTGTACAATTTTTTTATAAGTGATAAGATGAAAATCCTGTAAATTCAAAACCACATCCTCCACAAGTGCACTTTTATCATGCTTTGATCATTTGGAGATCAGGCATGGAGTGTGCAATAACTTAGTGGATTCATAATTTTATGTCAAAATTTAAAGTTTAAAATTTAATAAATTTCCATAGTCATTGTGAAGTACAAGGTTGATTACAAGTAGGCCATGAGTAAATCAAAAGGAATCCACATCAAGTACAACAAATCAAGCACAAACTAGATGTATGACTCATTGAACCATTTAAAATACATTCCTTTTATCCCTCTAAAAACCTCCCAAAATTTTCCCAAGGAGGGATTAATTGTATTTTAAGTCTTTTGGAACTGGGTAACCTCATCTAGTTTAAAAAATATGCATTGGTAGTCAAACTATTGTGGAAGATTTCTCCTTTCCACCCCTAATTATGAGGATGAATAGTTGCATTTCTATCCTACATAGGAGAATTCCTTGTTATTCATCAGACAAAAAACGTCTGTCATGGCGTTTATGGGTTAAGGTCATTCAACACAGGTAATGATTACTTAATGGTTGAAAATCAATAAAAGGAGCTTTTTAGTAGGACACAAATTGTGCTTGATTTGGAGGTTTTTAGAGGGATAGAAGAAGTATCCTAAACTTGAATCCCTTGAAGCACACATCTATTATATGGAAAACTCAATTTAAGCCATTCATTTGATTTTATGAATGTCATAATGAATGAATTGCTTGACTACCACCAAAAATTCCTAGTATGATCTCACTAAAAGTTTGAAAGTGCCTTAATTTTCATCCATTTCTAGTTTTTGACCATTCACTACTTTTTCACATTTCATTATCATTACAACAAACAAATGCATGAAGAAAGATGAAGTGGTGGTGAGTTTTAAAAGTACAAGATTAGATTAGGGATGGAATTAGAAACTTCCACCTTATTGATTGGTTTCGCTCAAATTTCTTGTAAGACACTACTACCCAATTGAAGGGTAAAGACAACTAATGTCATGCTTGTACTAAAAGTGATTTAAGTGGCCATATAGGTTCTTGTCTAAAATGCACAACTTCAAGACATGATAGAGCATAACCAAATTTGAGTATACCTATAATAATCAATACTTAAAATTTTAATTCATAGTTTATTCATTTTCATATAGAATATACATAAAAAGAGGATGTAGAATCACCTTTCAATTACTAACAAGAACCAACCTAAACTAAGACAATTTAATAAAAAAAAATCATTTTTAAATGGATATTTAGAAGATTCTAGGTGCAAATACCTTTAAGTGCTAGGGTTACAACTACAAGAGGACAACAATCTATTCCTTGATTGTAATATGGAATGCTTCATTAGATGTTTGGGGGGGGCATCAGAGGGTTGTTTCAAGCCTATTTCCCATACTTAAAAATAATCATTGTTGGCTAGAATAAAGAATAATTTAAAAAAATTAAATTATATATATATATATTATTATCCAATGTGGCAATTGTTCTACCACGTCACACTATTGCTATGGCTAAATTCTCACAATTTGGGAACTTTGGGGAATTCACGGCTTTGTTGAATAGGTGAATCTCATCTAATGTTGAATTGCCATAAAATTACATTTCAACAATATGAATGTTGCATTGTTGGCCTAGGCATCTAGACAATTAGGTCGGCATTGCTAAAACCAACATCATGCCTTTTAACCCCTAAATACCGAAGGCAACAAATTTTGATGTTGATAATAATTTGAAATTAAATAAAATCTAACCAACTTTCTATTAGTACACTGTGTTTTTGAAAAAATCATCTTTGAAAATGGATAATTGTAATTTTTCTATTCAAGATTTTGCACAAGGGTATTCATTGCAAATCTTGATTTTTTAGTATTGAGGGCTCTTGAAAATGAGCCTCAAGTACACTAAAAAAATCACATTAGAAATTTATTTGAAAAAATTATTGTGTAGATTTTGAGAAGTTGTAAATTGATAAGGGTTATCCATGTTATGCCTAATTTTTTAGATTTGACTTGTGAAAAAGAGGATTGAAAGACTTTGAATCACTTTCACAATTTTAACACCTTTATGATCAAATAGTGTAATCTTTCAATTCATAAGTAATATTGTTGTATTTTCTTTTCCTATGTGATCTTTAACATGTCTAGTTTGAATTTGTGCAGTTACGATTAAAAAAAATTGATGACACTTATCAAAATTTTGGCTTTTTGTTCAATTTAGAGCAAATTTTAAAAAGGCCTTGGACATTTAGACACCTTGGACATTTCCTAGGTGTCTAATAGTTTCTTTTGGGCCAACAATACAGCACACTTGAAAATTTCGTAACAAATTCATACTTTGTCGAAAAATAATAATAATATTAATTTCTCTCCACATATTTCACATTTCTCAGAGTTGACTTTACATGGAAAAAAAATTTAAATTTTTCCAACAATGCCAACTAACCAACCAACCATTCTACCTGCGAGGACGTGATGGTCTGTGCAAACAAATCGTATCAGAAAAACAATTTATAATCTCTAATTCAAACCATTTTGACAGCAGATATAAACACAAAGCATTGCTAAAATTAGTGTAGTTGGATCTAGATGAGCAGCTCCCGTAATAAGTCATCCCAGACTAATTTTCACTAGCACAAGCAATGATCTCTTAACCCCTGAACATCACAAGGGACGAAAAACGTCCTCATAGTCTAAAAGTCAAATTCAAAGGGTTGTAACTTTTGCATCCAATGTCCAAATTCAATAAAACTTGTTGGAGAAGTTGCGCATACTAGTCTAGTTTGTGTGATAAAAATTTTAGATCAATACAAGATGTATCATAGCTTTCAGAGCCAATCGAAGTTCACAGGTTCAATTTGAGCTCACCAAAGTGCATTTGATGTCTGAAACTTTGGGGGCTTGTATCTTTGTAATCTAATGTTTGTTTTCAATAAAAATTTGTTGGGTTTTGTTTCCACTGAAGTATAATTATTGTTGTAAAGTTTTCATGTCAATTTGAGTTGTTTCAAATGATTGGGAGCAGTTCAAAGTTCAAAATCCAGACATTGGTGAATTCCAGTGAACTTTGGCGGCCTATAACTTCTTCATACAATGTCCAAATCCAATAAAACTTGTTGGAGAAGTTGTGCATACTAGTCTAGTTTGTGTGGTTAAAATTTCATAGCAATCCAAGAAGTTATAAGTGACTGAGAAGCATTTTAGTAGAAAGAGGTTCAATCATAGATGTGATTTTTTTTTTTTTTTTTTTTTTTCACTGTTTTCCAACATTTCAAATCCATTTTGCAGACACAATGATTCATTTAAATGATATTTTTTTCACCAAATTATATATATTTTGGTTTTGAATCACTTTGTAGTTTTAACTTCATTTGAGTAGGTTTAGAAATCGAATTTCAGCTCCAAATGTGTTTTTAAGAAAATTTCACCACCTTTTTTCAACACTAAAACATTATAATCACTGCAATCTATATGGTCAAATGACCCCAAATTTGTTCCACACCATCTACAACATGCACACTACATTATTGTACGGTTGAGATTTCATACCTTCCACTAATTTTGACTTTTCAGACTTGCAAAGGAAGGTAGTTTTTAAACCTGGTTGGACCTCTGACGTTTAGGGGTTAAAGATACCTCCGAATTTTTTGAAAACCTGTTCGAATTACTGTAATTCTTGCTGCTCATCAGAAGTAATAAAATTGCCGAAGTGGTCTCATTACTGTACACACAATTGAGCTCAGTATCCTATTACGGTAGTGAGGGCTAAAACTGAATGTCACTTCCAAAAATAGTGTTACTACAAAAATTATATTGTGGAAATTAGTATAATACAGTAACATCTCAGCTTGCATTACAAGTAGTTAAAAATAATGTCACTCCGGTAAATTACTGTCAGTCACTATAGGGCTGATAAATCACTGCAGATTTCAAAGAAAAGTTTGACAACTGAAGATCAGAGTCACGTACAATTCATCAGCGTTTGGATTATTGAACACCCCGGAACTTAACAGGGTCAGTTTCAGGGAAATCAGATTGACAGAACTCGACAAGCTACGCATCTGTTTGAACATTCACAAACAATACTCACATCTCTTGAGTACGCTTCCTCTAGGACTGCAATCACTCCATTAAAACAGCTCAGACCAGTCCAACAGATTGTCACAATAGCCCCATCATTTCCAGCAACATCAGAAACTACTGCAATTAGACAATCGGACAAATCCACTTGATGGCAGAGAAATCAGAAAATTCACGAAGGAATAGTCACATCTCCTGAAAATGATTCCTCTAGGAAAGCTCAGACCATAACAAAAGGTGGTCACAATAGCCCCATAATTTCCAGCAATATCAGAAACTACGTCAATTCTACCTATTGTCCAAGCTCGGCCTTCTTCTTGGCCCACAACCTGTCCAGGGCGCTATCAGCATCTCCCTGTTTTACAAACACAACCCGCACAGACTAAGCCAACCACAATCAAACAAAATTTCTGCACAGATACTCCTACCAAAACGTAACAAATTCAGGTTGAAAATACACAGAACTACATAATTGTCGTTAAATAAATCTTAGCTCAGGAAAAGCATACACCAGAAAATGTATTACATTTTCAGAATCATTCTCTAAATATGTATTACGGTCCACATTTGGTAACCTTTAAACAGAAGATGCAATCAGTCGATTTCCTGAATAAAGAAGAGCAACGGACCTGAGCACGGACGAACCCGCACAAGGCAAAGGTGGTGAACTGCCCGGTGTAGACGCCGTTCTCATCGACGTGACCGACATTCAACTGAACGGAGGCCACATCCTTGGAAGTGATCAACCTGTTGGTTGAGGAACTGCAATTACCAGAAACAACCAAAGGATTAGGGTTTCAGCCACAAATTTTTGAACCGATACAGAAAATAGGGTTTGTTCAAAGGAGGAGAGATGGCAGAAGATGGAGAATTCTGGGTCAAAGGGCGTACCACTTCCGGGGAATGTAGAGATCGACATTGTCACCTTCCTCGTTCTGCATGGTGCGAGAGTAGCAAGACGCAAGGTGGAGATGGCGGTGGACGACGTGAGCGAGCGAGCGAGCGAGGAGCTGCGAAAACCAACGAGAGCTGCGAAAGAGGAAGCTCTGGTTTAGGGTTAGGGTTTGTATACTGGGGTGGTTACCCTTGTGTTGCCCCTGTGGGAACATAGAGAACGTCGGGAACAAACTAAAATTACATTACAGTACTGTAGCTTCATGAGTCTAAAGTATGAACTATGAAGCTACTGGGTCCTATTTGTTGTTGACCAAGTAGTTTGATTCCTCCATCATCTTCTCCATTACCATATCTGTGGATTTGACCTTGGGTGTTTTCGAAAATTTTCGAGTTTTTGATGGGTTTTCTCCTTTTTTTTCCCTGTTTTGTGAACTGGAAACAGGGAATTGTTTTTTGTTATCGGTGGATGGTTCCCAGTTTTCACCCTGGCTTCAGCAGCCACTCTATTGTATGGTGTTACGCGGGGTTTTCTTGTGAGATTGTGTCGAAAGACGCATCGGGGTGGAGAAATTGGTCTGATCATTAAGAGGAGCTTCAGGGCGTCGTCTGCGGTCATGGCAGGCAGAGGAGGAAAGCAAGGATCGTTTGGGGGAATTGGCACTTCGACTTCTTTTGGAGGTGCAGAGAGAGGCGGATACCGTGACTTAGGTTCATCGTCTAGGTGAGCTTCGCTTGTTGATTTCTGGGTTTTATGAATTCTTGCATCCGAGGATGTGCTACAGCTCTGGGTGGAAGAAAACAACAGGAGATTCATGTAATCGAGCCCGGAGATTTGTTTTTGTTCTTGTTCTTTTTCTACTATCCTCATTATTGAACCTGATGTATATACAAAATTTCTTGCAGGCAGGAAGAATATCCTAAACCAGCGGCTTCAAGCCATGCTGGTGCAATACCAAGGAGTAGCGACCGATCCAGGTGAGCTTTTGCTTGGTGATTTCTAGTGTTTTGTGAATTCTTGCATCTGAGGGTTGGTACTGTACTCGGTGGAATAAATGCGCATGAGATTCATGTAATGTAAAAGTCTCCATTCACCATACAGGAAGGGAGAGGTTCCGTTCACCGTACAAGTGAATTTTGAACCTTTTCCTACAGCAATCTAGAAATGATCACCATCTTAAATTTTACACATGTATTTTGTGTCAAGCAAATAATCAATTGCAAACTAAATGTCAATTGAATAAGTATATTCACACTGAGCTCAAATCAAAGCTCACTTGTATGGTCGATGGAGCCTCTGATGTGTTGTATGCATCACAAAAAAGGACCTCAAGCATACAATATTGATTCAATATTGTTTCAATATGATTTGTTGATTCAACACTACGATGATATTATACCCTACAAATGTTTCAGTATGGGAGCAATATTGAAGCAACAAACATATTAGAACAATACTGAATCAATATTCTAGGCTTGGGGTCGTTTTTTGTGATGTGGTTAACCCTGGAGCGCTCCGACGTCCAAAAAACGTCCATTTTTTGGACGATGCACAGATTGAAGTTCTTGTTTCTGTCTCGTTCCTGCTCGGATGAAAGTTCCTGCAAAAATGAGGTCACAGATATAAAGAACACAAAAATTTCAAAAAATCACCATGTTAAGAGAACCTCATTTTGAATCCATATCAATAAGTTTTGCTCAAAAAATCATAATATTTTTTTTGTAATTAAATTTTGAAGGAATTTTGAAATTTTCCTTTCCAAATTTATAGAAAAAGATTGGTGATAGCATTAGTGAATCTAACCATACAGATGGAATCTAAAATTCGAAATCTACAACTTTCCTTTGTATATCACTTCTAAAATATTCTTCCAAATAGCACTTTATAATGATTTTCTCCAAATCGTCAATTCTGGAGAAGAGTCCAGACGTTTAGAGGTTAATGGAACTTCTACCCTAATTGAGCCCGCAAATTGTTGTTATTATTTTTCTACTTTGTTCCACCTTCATGGACATGTATACTAAATTGCTTGCAGGCAGGAAGAATACCCTAAACCAGCTGCTTCAAGCCATGCTGGTGCGATACCAAGGGCTAGCGGCCGAGGTGACCATGTGGTAAAAGATGGACATGAAAATACAGGATCAAGCGCTGGTTACCGTCAGGGAAGGCCCTCTGGGGGTCGTGGCCGAGGGGGCAGGAACGCAATGGATTCAATTGAAGCTCTGGGACGATGCATGTGAGCCTCTTTATATATTTTGATGACTGACCGCATTGTGAAATGACACAAAATCATATTTAGGGTTTAGGTTGTCATTGCTAGTTTGTTCCATATCTTACTCCAGAATATTCTGTAAGAGTTTGACATTCTTGCATGTTAGGAGATGAAACGTGCAGTCGGTTTTCAGCACTTACAGACTTGGTTTGCGTTTGTGATCAAGTCTTGTTGGTTGGTGTCTATATGCCAAGGGGAGAGATTAAGTGATGATTGAAAATGTACAAAGTTCTGGTGCTTAATGAAAATTAGACATGTATTAGAAGCAACAGTAGCATGTAGTGGCTCATCTTTCCAAAAAATAAATTTGCTTATATCTAAGAGAAATTGTGACATGTGATCATAGGAATGATGGCTCTTAAAGATTTAGGAATGGGGGTTTTGAATTTTTCATTTAGTTGGTGGTCATTCTGAGGATTATATGAAAGGAGACGTGAAGAACATGCATTTCCGCGCTTGCTATTTGCCGCTGATTTACTTTCGTTTTCTAATTGGCGAGATTTTCCAGGTCGGGGATTCTTAGGCATCGAGCTGCAGATTACGATCTAGAAATGAAGAGTGATGGATTTGTTCTAGTGGCCGATCTTTTGAAGCTGAGCAAGAAAACTGCAGCTGGCATTCCATTAAGTGCGCATAGTGAGGAGGATGTGCGCAAGGTGACTTTGCATTAGGCATCCCCTATGAGGTTTCGTATTCTATGCTGCAATGGGTAATGTGTCTTATGATCAGGGGCTTGCAAGCTATGTCCTGTCCCAGTAGAAATTGAGCATAGATTCCGTTGATTGATTGCAGGCTGTTGCAGCAGACGGGAAACAACGTTTCGGGCTAAAAGAAGAAAGTGAAAAACTTTTTATTAGGGCAAATCAAGGTCATAGTATCAAGGTGAGTATTTGCTTCTGGTGGGACGCCCACGCTGCTATTGTTCCCTATAACTGAAGTTGTTAAATATGCCTTCATTCATTGTTTCCAGTTTTCTCATTATGATTATTAATGAAGTTTTATGAAGTTATGAAGTTTGATGATTGACGATGATAAATGAGAATTATACCTCGAGAAACATATACTACGTGAGGTTTTTTCTTCGTCCCTCATTATGCAACCAATTTTTAATTTCAAAGTATTTTACCTTGCAGACCGTGGATTCTGAACTGCTTTTAACGCTGATTACATCTCCTTCACAAATTCCAGGTGATTCTCTTCAGTTTTCCATATTTTGAGATCTTTTACGTTGTCTTGTATCTTTGGTTCCCCTTCTGACTAAGCTTGTTTAGTTTTGATAATGCTAAATTCTCAAGTATGACAATTCTAGCTAATTATCGTTTCTGGTGAATGATAGTCTGTGTTCATGGTACCTACGAGAGATTTATGAGTTCCATCTGGCGAGAGGGATTGAAACGCATGGGACGCAACCATGTCCATTTTGCTACTGGATTGCCTCAAGAGGATGGTGTCATCAGTGGTACGTTTCCTGTTTCAACTCTGGGTTTTAAGATTAGATTGTTGTGTTGTCAATATTGAACTAGTTGGTACTCTGTATATGTTTATTCTCATATGAAACCTCACTGCTACCATTTCTCTCTGCTTGCCTTTTGAATTTTCAATGATTAGTTTAAGTTGCGTTGGCAACGACTATTCTATATTTAGTTAATTGGGTCAATGGGAACAGGAATGAGAGCTACTGCTCAGGTTCTCATCTACCTAGACGTGGAGAAGGCCATGGCAGGTTCGTAGATCTTTCTCCGTGACTTTTGCCTTTCTTCCATCTGATGCTTGTCACACAAGTATGCCGACAGATTTTCTTTCCATTTAATTGAGATCTCAATGATGTTGTATATTCGGTGTTTCAAACTAGCTTGGCCTGTGCCGGACATTAGCCTGGAAGTTGTTGGAAGTGCTCCCTTGCGTAAGATCATTAACGGGAGTGAATAAGACCCAGTTGTGGTATACAACAGATTTTTCCTTTAGTTAGAGATATCAAGGTGTTGTGACGATATGGGAGGTGACTGTGGCAGACTTTTCTTCGTATGCTCTTTCTATTCTGCTCTTTCTATTTCAGATTACATGGGTATGAGTGGGATTTGTACAGTTCAGCTCTTTCTACTTCAGATTACAGAATGAGAAATCACACTTATTAGTGTATTCATAAAATGTGCAGATGGAATGAAGCTCTACCTTTCAGCCAACAACGTGGTACTTACTGAAGGTCTGGATGGGGTTGTTCCAACGCAGTATTTTAAGAGAGTTGTCAAGAAGTTACCTGACAACAAGGAGATACCACTATTTCCACCAACCCATCAGCGTCATCAGCCTTAGTAAGCACTGCAACAGATGCTCAGAAAGTCAAGAAGAGGGGTTATCTAGAGGAGGGCATATCGGAAGAACTTGAAAATGATAACGCTATCCCGCGATTCAACTACTGGTAATGGGGATACAACACGATTCTGAATCTGCTCGACTTTCTGTCTGTATTGATTATAATCCTGTAGTTAGCAAGAATGATCATAGATTTGTACATGATTGATGTACGCACCTTTTTAGAAAACTCAATACAAGCTGTGACGATTGTAGTCTGCAGTCTTTTGAATGAACTTTTGTGTGAGCTTATTTCATAACCAAAGCAGGATCTCTGAACCCTTGCTTGCTAATAGAGGAGGGCCAACTGCCAACGTAAACCACTATTGAGAAATTTTGATGAATAGAATGTAATTTAGATGAATGAATTGGTATTGCACTATTACGCGAGCAGAACCATGGAATGTGATCGAAAACCCTATCTCTGAGTCAGAATCAACCCTGCTAGTGAACCCCGAACTGAAATTTCTAAACGATTTTCTGTGGTGTTAGTGAAACACAGCTCTTGGTTCTACTCAAGTGGATTTCTAGTTGCCACAAATCCAGTCCATGTATGGACTCTGACAGACGAGCATTTCAAGTGAAATACACCATAACAAGTCCAAATATTACAGGGCAAATAAGTTCCTGAATTGCTGCTGTACATGTGGAGTTTGATCTGGTTGGTGCCAATTGATGGGAGGCAGCTTCCTTTCGGTAACAGAGTTACTGTGGTGATAGATATCTACACTTAACCCCTAAATGTCCGAGGCACCACAATCTGGTGTTTGCAAAACTTTGAAGTTAAATAAAACCTAGCAACTTGGTTAAAGTAGTTTATATTTTAGGAAAGTTCTTCTTGAAGTCTAATTTCAGCATCTAAAATCCAGTATTGAAAATAATTTTTCTATTCAAGATTTTGTGCAAGGGTACCCATTGCAATCTTGACTTCCGTAGTGCTCTTGACTTCCCATAGTGCTAAGAGCTCTTGGAAATGAGCCTCAAATACACTAGATTTTGGAGGAAAAATCTCATTCAAAATTCATTTTAAAAAATTGTAGAGTAGATTTTAAGAAGACATAAATTGATTGGGGTTATACATGTTAGGTCCTTTAACCTCGTATTTTTTTTTGTCACCAACTTTTTAGATTTGACATGCAATAAGAGAGTTGAAAAATCAAACATCTTTCACTTCATAAGTGATATTGTTGTGTTTTCTTTTCCTATGAGATCTCTAACATGTCTAGTTTGAATTAGTTTGAATTTGTATGGTTACAAATCCAAAAAAATTGATACAACTTAAGCTCTGCGTCAGCATGGGTATGCAGGAGAAGGTGGTGAAGAATTTTTGTCCACTGTCGAAGATTTCTTCCTAAGGAATGAACGTCCAGAGAACCAAAACTGTAGTGAAACTCAAGCCAAGGCCTTGACATCAGGTGGCACCATAGGCATCCAAGAGATGAAGGATTTTTGTGCGCAGCCGAAGAATTCTTCCCAAAGGATGGACTTCCAACTGATACAAGACTGTCCAGTGAGTTTCACGCCACGCCATTGAGCTCAAGTAATTGCGGATCCACTCTCAGCTTCCCCTGCAACACCAGATCCAGCTTCTTCCTCGGCTCCGCCGCCGTCCCCACATTCGCCCCCCTGTCCACCCCGTCCGGCACCCTCCACTCGACGCACTGCAGCAACACCGCCACCGCATACGTCACCGTCGCCATGGACAACCCGACCGCAGGGCACTGCCTCTTCCCAAACCCGAACGGAATGAAATGCTCCTCGGACCCTTGCGGCGACGCCTTCACCTCCTCGAACCTCTCCGGTCGAAACTCCCCTGGCGCCTCCCAGAAGCTCCCGTCGCGCATGATGGGCGGGAGGGTGATGACAACAGAAGCGTCCGCGGGGATGGTGTAGCCGCCCACCTCGCAGGGGCGGAAGTTGCGGTGAGGGGGGAAGGTCGGATTGGGAGGGTGGTAGCGGAGTGTCTCTTTGATGATGTTGAGGAGGAGGGGGAGGCTGGGGAGGTCGGAGGGGGAGATGAGGCGGGTGGTGTGGGTGATGGCGTCCAGAGCTTCCACTGCGCGGTTGTGGATGAGGGGGTGGGAGACGACTTCGTAAATAGCTTCGATGATGGTCTTGGAGATGGATTCTGTACCCCCCTGCAACAGAGTCTGCACGCATCGAGACGGGTCACATGCGTGAGTTTTGAGGGAGGGGATCAGGGGATCAAGGATGGCGTTCGCTACACATAGTGACTCCTCAGATGAGCGTTACTCGTCTTCTTCCAGACATCGAATCGTCGAATTCACTACGCTGGCGGAAATTCATGGCATTGGCACTATTCCAGAACCTCGTTTGAAACGTGAAATCCGCCTACACCAGTCTTAATTTTGATAGTTTTTGAGTACTTGGACTTCACAATTTTGCGGTCTGAATTGCGCGAACTTTACAAAATTGATCATTTCCGCAGTCAATCACTTGAGGAATTAGGGTTAGTAATGTACGAAGATGACGGAGACCATCTGTTCTTCGGTGAAGCGCTCCTCCCCCTCCATCGACAAGAGTTTGCTCACGACGTCCCGCTTGTTGGCGCCGCCTCGAATGTCCTCCTCCGACCACGCGCTCATTTCCTGTTTCTTTTTGTCAATCAGCGCCGTGATGCTGCTTCGCAGCTGGGCCTTCACCTCGTGGAATTGCCTCTCAATCCCTTGCAGGTCAAGCCATCGCAGGGCGGGGATGAAATCACCGTAGTTTCCGTAGGAGCTTCGAATCAGCAGGTGTAACAACTGTGCAGGCAGCATTTACAAGGGGATTTCTGACCCATTTCATTGACAAATTTCAGTGGAATTGTACCAAAAGTAAACGCGGCCTAGTTATCAAAAGGAAAAGCGCTTATGCATCTCATTTCTGGCAATCTGAAGTTTTGCTAATAGAAATGGAAATTGAAGGAGATTTCCATTATACTTTTAAATCAAGTGCGACAATCACACTCTTGATCGTTCACGGCAGGAACATGAGGAATGTCGACCTAAACCCTAAAACCTGGCACGGCGGAAGAACGTAGAGCATCAAAGGCAACGAAGTCCTATCAACGTCCACTTTGATACACAGTGGCTGTCCAAGTTTATGGACACCATAAAATGTGGGCAAGTTTTGTAATTCCTCGATGAGTTGTGCAATTACCTTAGTGATGAAGATATTTCCAGATTGTATCAGTTTCCACAAAAATAAAATTTTGTACAAACACTAATTTTGTAGGTGACTCTAACTTTTCCCCCTCTCACTACGCTATTAAGCTTAGTACAAATAGCTTCTGTCCATGCAAAGCCTCGTCCCGTTCGGTTATCTCACCTTCTGGAATATGCAAACCATGTTGTCGACGTCCCCAGCAGCCTTGTCTGCGAAGTCCTGTCCGATGGCCATGCACAGCGCCAGTTTCAACGCCAGGGCCGTCACCGCCTTGGTCACGTTTACGCCGCGCCCGTCCTCCATCTCCTCCACCATGGCGCGTACCATCTTCAGCACCTGCAGTAATTCCCCCAGTCAGTGCATGATGGTGACAAGATTCAAGGGGATTCCCGTTTCATAGAATTTTGGTTGGTCTCTAAGCTAGCGCGGCTGTCGCCATGGCCTCCCAAGTCGTCAATCAGGGCTTATCACAACCCTTTCTCATTAATGAGAGTCTACAACGAGCGCCCTCAATGAAGAGCTTCATCTGCAGGCTCTTTTAGCATTGCGTGCAGGCACTTTAATCATCAGGCGAATCCTATGTAGAAAACTCAACTGTCAATTCGAGGGAAGTCAAGTTCTAGGGGATTCCATTTCTTATTATCTTGGTTAGAATCAAAGATAGCGCGACTGTACGTCGCCATGGCCTCGCAAGCCGTCAATCTGTGCTTCATACAACCCTTCATCATCAATTAGGGTCTAGAACGAGCGTCCTCGATCTAGAGCTTCATCTGCAATTAAGCTCTTCAGTCACCGGGCGAATTCTATAGTATGTAGGATGGGTTTCATGCGGGCAGACACAGAATTCAAACTGTTTTGAGGTTCTGCCTGCAGGTAATCCTAGTGTATGTCTGAAACCCAACTGTCAATTCGACTGAAATCAGTTCCTGGGGGATTCCATTTCGTGAAATGTTGGTTAGACTCTAAGCTAGCCCGGCTGTACGTTGTCATGACCTCGCAAGCCGTCAATCAGCGCTTCTCCCAACCCTTCCTCATCAACTAGGGTCTCCAACGCCCATCCTCAACCAAGAGCTTCACCCCACCACCTCGATCTTCAAACATCCGCCCTGGCGCAACAATCCTAGAATACGCTCAACAACTTCCACACAGAACCTCAAAAAATTCAACCTCAAATCCTCAAACGCTCCAAACTTAGTTACCAATCTCACTCAAGACGCCCTCATCCGACCCCTCACCTGCACTTTCCGAACTTCCTCCCCTTCCAAAATCTTCTTCGGCGCCACCACTTCCATCGCGAACATCCTCCTCGTCCTTTTAAACAACGGATTCAACGAACTCATAGGCACGAGGGCCGTGTCATTCCACGAAAGATGCTGGTATGCAATATGCGAGGGTCGGTTGGCGAATTCCGCATCGTGGTGTTTCAGAAACTCCATGGCCATTTTGGCACTGGAGACCACGACGATGGTGCGAGCGCCCAGGCGGAGGAGCACGAGGTCGCCGTATTTGTTAGCCAGACGCTCGAACAGAAGCTCCGGGGGTTGGACGTTGGGGAGGAAGGGAAGGCAGCCCACGACGGGGAGGCACGGAGGACCGGGGGGGAGGGGCAAGGGGCGATGGCGATGGCGACGCAGGTGGCGGAGGAGCAAGAGCCAAGTTACGGTTCCGAGGAGGAACACAGAAAGCCATAGCAGCTCGTCTTGCGCAAAAACTCTAAGGCAAGTCGGGTCCATCGTTGTAGAATGCTTCGGATTTCTTGCGCATCGTCAATTTGAACGTAGCTTCAAAACTGTTGCAATTGGGTCTGCGAGGTTAGAGCTCACGAAAACAGGATGCGGAACAGGAAGAAACAATCTGCGGGGTCGACAGGACTAGATGGAAATCTGATCTGAGAACAGCTCGCAGATGAGAGCTAGCACAGTCAGGATTCCGGAACAGGATCGGATGCTGCTCTGCTCTGGCGAACTGGCTTACCTTCAATTCTGCTCTGGCGAACTGGTTCACCTTCAATTTGCAACAGTTTGAGCGTTTCCCAACTGTTGCAATTGTGTCTGCGAGGTTAGAGCTCAGATCACGAAACAGGATGGGAAACACGAAAAGACGTATTAAACGCAAATCTCTGCGATCGGGGTGAAGTTCCTTCCAGCAGCTCGATCTAAGAACAGAAGATCCCGGCACGAATTGGAGATGGGCATTCCTGCAGATCGAATGTTCAGTCTGGATTTCTAGCTTTCCTTCAAACCGATTTCCTACTGTTTTGCAATTGCATGCGTGGAAATCAATGCAAATCTGAGAAGTTTTTACGGTATACTTGAAGGCAAATCAGGCCGGCCTTCCATATGGCCCCAAAGTGTGTATAAAGGCATGTCCACACTTTAGCAAACGTTCCTTCGTAACCGCCCAACCTACGTGGCTGCAGAGCTGGCAAGGGGTTACGAGTGGTATTTACCAAAGAGAAGTCAAGGACAATTCATAACTCTCTGACATTGCAGACTGTTGTTGTAAAAGTTCAAATCTCCCAATTTTGTAAATTCTAGAGCACAAACAACGGTCTTTCATGAAGCAAGGAGATTCAGGCAATTACATAACTCTCCTAGACCACCTCACTTGTATCAAAAACCGATCATTTTAAGAATTGTTCTAAGAATTGAGAAGTGTGAAGAGAAGCTCTTTATATAGATATGGGGTGGTATTAGGTAATACAAATCATATGGGATATGTAAATTAGAATAAGTAGGAGCTTAAACACTCATAGTTAAGTTAAAAGTAGGAATTGAGTTCAAAATAGAATTTCAGACCTCATTTAAGAATAGTAGAATAACTTTTTTCAGAACTTTTTTGATAGAAAAGTTGTGAAATCAAGTTAAATTTCATCTCCAAAAACCTATTTGAAAATTTAATCCTCCAATCAAAAGTTATGAATAAATTTCAAAGAGGGTGTGGATGGGACATTTTCTTTGATATTTTCAAACATCCTCTTTGAAATTTTGTTCATAACTTTTGATTGAAGAATCAAATTTACAAGCGGATTTTTTGAGATGAAGTTTAAATGTGTTTACCAACTTTTCTTTGTTCAAAGTTTTTTGCAAAATTCTATTCTACTATGCCTAAATGAGGCCTAAAATTATAATTCACACATAAATCTTACATTTTGACGATTAGTGGTCAAGTTTTCATCTTCACATTATCCCATATCCATTGAGGATTCATGATGGAAAATTAATTTCATTATAAAAATGATCTCCCCACCTTCCATTCCCACAAAGTAATGTCAATGAAGGATTCATTTTGCCATTTGATTTTTTTCATAGGTAGATGTTCAAATAACATTGCTATTGATGCTTGCTTTATTCTCCATAATGTTTAGATGAATTGTGCGGATGAGGACTTTGGGGAGGGAAAGGTAGCCTTTGTGAAGCCCTATGGATTTAAGCCTTTGTTTAGGGGAAAGGTAGCCTTTGTTCAGGGTTCACATTTAAGCCCCATGTGAACAACTAATAACTTAAGATGACCATAGTCTTAACAAACCAATGTCAAACCAACACAAAATTAATATTTCCATGAAACCTGCACCTTTCTACCTTTGTCAGAGGTGTTACGATTTTAAAACCACTGTTACCAAACGCCAAGTGTGTACATACCTTAACCCTGAAGCACTCCAATGTCCAATTTCTAAACGATGTACAGATTCAAAATTAGACTTCTTTCTCATTATAGCTTGGATGAAAATCATCCTAATTTTTAAAGATACTTCATGAAGTTGTGGTCCTATCCAAGGGTTGAATTTGGTGTTACTAGAGCATATATATTTTTCTAAAATTACAAATGTGGAAGTATGTGAAGTGGTTGACTTGCATTGACTCTAGTTCAAACTTGGAATTGCAAAAATGAGGTCATAGACTCAAAGAACACAAAAATTCCAAAAAAAAATCCATGTCAAGAGAACCTCATTTCAAATCCTTTCCAACAAAAATTACCTAAAAAATGATAATGTTTTGCTTGTAATTGAATTTAGAAGGAATTTTGAATTTGCCCTTTCAAAATTTATAGAAAAATATTGGTGATAGCATTGGTGAATCTAACCATATGGATAGAATCTAAAACTAAAACTCTACAACTTCTATTTGCATCTCAATTCCAAAATATTTCTGAATAGTACTTTATGATGATTTTTCTGAAACTGTCAATTTCGGAGATGAGTCTAGATGCTTAAGAGTTAATCCCTAAGTACCCAGCCCATGAACATAAGAAAGCAAGGTCCAACAACATGCTTGCAATCGAACTAGCGCCACTACCGTGACTTTGCCATCTACAAGATCTGACCGTATAGAACAATAGTTGAAAGTCAGGGGATCATACAAGGATTGATCGCAAGTGTTTTCACCAAATGAATGAAGGGATTATATCGGTCAAATGTTTATTGACAATGGGCGGAGGGGAATTTAGAGAGGCAAGATCCTGTTGGTTGGGCATTCAAGGGTTAAGGCATATAAGGTAAAACAGCCCATTGCGGTCAATAGGAAATGACCTATTGTGGTGTGTTTTTTCAATATGTGAGATGTGGGCCACAATGCATGTCTTACATGACAGTAATGAAGTGAATAGTGACCTCATTAAGAACTTCTGACTTTTTGTGTCAAATTCATTATAAAAATTGATTTTTTAAGCCTTCCTTGATAGAAAATATTGTGACTACATTAGGTAGTAAGATGAGCATTATAGATTCAGATTTGATTGCACTACAACAATGGCAGTGTTTTATGACTGCAGAATTATAACTAAGGATGACTGGCGACTGCTTGCAGTCATATTCTTGAAGGCCAATACTTTGGGGAGAAATATGACTACAAAATATGACTGTCAGTCATTTTTACGCCTTGTACGTCACAAGCGTATACTATACGGCCATTAGGAATACCAAAGTACTTCATAGGGAACATAGGGAACATGTTTGGGAACGTTGGGAACATGTTTGGGAACATTGAGTCATATTATCACTAATATTTTCATATAATAGTGATTTTTTTTTGGGGGGGCAATTCAAGAAAAATTTGGGCAATTCCAAAAAAATATAGAGAAGTCATTGTTTAAAATTTTAAAATCCTAGTCACCTACTTTTTGGGATTTTGAATCCTAGTCACCACTTTTTTAGGATTTTGAGACCCTAGCCGTCATTTTTTAGGGTTTTGAAACCCTAGCCGCCACTTTTTAGGGTTCTGGAACCCTAGCCGTCACTTCTTGTGGCTCTTCTTCCTTACTTTTTATTGTCTCTTAGCTCTCACTTGTTGTTGCTTTTTGTTGCATCTTAACTCTTGTTTCTTGTTGCTCTCTAGTTCATGCTTTTTGTTTCTTATTGTTGCATTTAAATTCTTTCTTTCTCTTGCATTTGAATTCTTTCTTCTTCCTAGTTCTTTTTTTTTTGTTTCTTCTTGTTTTATAGTTCTTGCTTCTTTTTTGTTCTTGTTGTATCTATACTCTCATTTCTTGTTGTTTCTTGTTATGTCTTAGTTGGTGCTTCTTGTTTTTTCTTGTGTCTTAGTTGTTGCTTTTTTTTTGTTCTTATGTCTTAATTATTGCCTCATATTGTGTCTTAATTGTTGTTTCTTGTTTTATGTTGCTTCTTGTTTCTTGTTGTGTCTTAGTTGTTGCTTAGTTTTTTTTTTATTCCTTGTTGCATCTTAACTTTTGATTCTTGTTAACTCTTAATACTTATCTTTTTTTTCTTGTTTATTCCATCATTAATCTTATTCTTTCTATCCTAAACTTGAGCTAAATATTTTGTGTTTTTGTAAGTCTTTGAAGGTTAGGCTTTGTTGTTCAATCACTAAAAACTAACCTCTCATTTCTTTAATTGTATATACAGGCATCAAAAGTTGAAACAAAGACATTGGAAGCTACTTGCAACTTCATGAAGCCAAAAATATGACTCACAGAAGTCATATTCCATAAAATATGACTGACAAAAGTCGTATTCTACATCACTGCAAAATATGACTCATCTCAGTTATATTCCATAAAATATGACTGACGAGAGTCGTATTCTACATCACTGCAAAATATGACTCACCTCAGTTATATTCCATAAAATATGACTGACGAGAGTCGTATTCTACATTACTACAAAATATGGCTCACCTCAGTCATATTCCATAAAATATGACTGACGAGAGTCGTATTCTACATCACTGCAAAATATGACTCACTTCAGTCATATTCCACGTCATCCAAAAATATGACTGATCGCAGTCATATTCCACGTCATCCAAAAATATGACTGACCATAGTCATATTCCATGTAGGATTTTTTTGTTTGCTCGGGCAACTCAAGAAAAAGTCAAGACTCCCCTAGGAAAGTCAAAGTATACGCCATGTTGGCATACTATGGCTAAAAATGGGTATTTATACCCCTCGGAAAATATGACTGCCAATATGACTGATGTCTGAAGCGACTGGAGTCAGTCATATTCCGAGTCATCTACAGTGATTTTTGCGTGAGTCGTATTTTTTGATTTTACGACTCACTGCAGTCATATTTTGCAGTCATAAAACACTGCTTTTGTTGTAGTGTTGGTTATGAGGTAGTCTACACACTATTTTGGACTAAACACTTCAAAAATTCCTAGCAAATTCATACTTTGTCAGAAAAATTTAATTTCAATTGCACATACTGTTTCAATCACACTTGTACTAATGTGGAAAAAAATTGAAAAATTTCAGCAACAAGATGATGTCAAACTCCTCATTCTGACCATAGTAGTCTAGTCCTACCTTAATTATCGGCGAACCTTTCAATTAGATGTTGTTGTATTGTATGCTACCATCGATTAATTCTATTCGATACTCATGCACTTGTCAATACTATATACTCCACTTGTTCAATCATACTATATGTTATAACATTACACTAAATAGTATATTTAGTGTTGGATTACATTTAGTGTAATTACCACCCTACTCCACACAACACTAAATCTCAACTTTGGAGGAATTAGTGTAGTGCTAAACTTGACTGCGCCGCCTCCATCTTCTGTCATCTCCTTCCCTGGCCTTCCCTGACCTTTAATGTGCTCTAACACTAAATGCAAACCTTTTCAGATTTCAGATTTATCATAGAGCACATTTAGTGTTAGAAATTAGATTTAACGTTACTTACTTTAGTAGGGTTAATGATATTTAGTGTCATGGTTCGTAAATAGTGTTGCTAACACTAAATATACTATTTAGTGTACTATATTCAAGTTTATGTGTATCTGTCATAAACTTTGGCAGCTCTGAAGGATTGTTCCGGCACGTTCTCTTTTGCTTTCTAGCTCAGAGATGGATTGAACTTCATTCAGATTCGTTAGATATTTTTGAATGCGTGGGCGCATGATGATTGGTACATGTTGCAGGGGGAAAATGGAAGGAACTATTCAAGTGTTCATTCACTCAAGATAGAGATGAGGGCACGTGTGCTAAAGTACGTGGCAGAGACGCTGAAATTAAAGAACTCGAATGAGAACTATTCTATGGAGTAAGTGGTTAAAAATGGTGAAGTTTCGCTACTTTGGCAGCTTTTACAGTTCAGAGCAGGTGGTGTGAAGTGAAGTGTACAAACATCCTAGATGTCTGACATCTATATCATTCTAAGATGTATGAAATCTACACTCGTACTAGATGTCACTTTTACAATTCAGATTGTGCGGTCTGAGATCTATACCAATCCTAGATTCCTTAAATCTATAAAAGTTTAAGATTCCTAAAAACTATATTCATCCTAGATGTCATTTTTACAATTCAAAGCGAGTAGTTTGAAAATGGCACGTGGAATGCTGCTATTTTAACAAAATTCCCCGTTTAAGGTAAACTACCCCATTTCAGACCAAATGGGAGCAAGCCCATTGTGGGCAAAATTATGTTAAGGTTGAGGTTACCAATTGTCAACCACACTCAATACCCAACCTATAGGGTGCACTATTTCTAACTTTAGGTTGGAACTCAAGTTTGCAATGTGTTTTTTTGTCGTTTTCAAGGTTGGGACTAATAAGGTTATGATACATGTCTCAAAGTAGTGAGCAAGAAAGTAGGAAGGAGTGAGTGGCAAAGTGGTTCGTGAATGATCAAAATTAGAAGACTTTAGACATTGGCTACTGGACAAGTGCACTATTTGGCTCCTAAAATTCACAGTAATTTTAATTTTGGAAATAAAATTCTGAAAATTTAGTTATGCCCATATTTTCTATCTTTCTACATGGGAAAAATTTCCACCACCTCATACTACTTACCATTTACTCAAAATCTATTTAAATAATCAACTACTAATGGTTCTACCTTAGTGGTGTACATTCAAGTTTTGAAATGTATACCTTTAACAAAAAATTTCCCACAATGGGCTTGCTCCCATTTGGTCTAGAATGGGGTAGTTTACCTTATTTATGAAAATGTCATATAAAATACAGGTTTCTTATAGTGGGTTATAGAAAATTTACTTTGAATTCAACTTTGACCTTTTATAACTTTTGCACATAACAATCAAATATTGTTCTTGAATTTCATCCAACTTTAATTTCAATTTGTCTTTACATGATTAAAAAATGAAAACTTCTCAAATTCAATAATACTTTTCCTAGAAATTTTGGTCAATTTTAAAGTGATCCTACCTAAATGATGGTGTGTCAGAGAGATTCAAAGATTTTTAGGTATGTATAAGAGCAATCCCATCTTTTTGCTATGAAATTGATGACTCATTTGCAAACATAGGTGTTTGATGTGGCCCTCTCAAGGCAACATTACATTCTATAACAATGATCATGGGTCTAGTGTAGAAGCCCCAAGAATATAGGCTTCAAAGACAAGGAATTTTTGTATGAGCTATAGGTCTTAGTCTACTACATCTTTTGGAAGCAAATCCTCTCTTGCATGCTTGGGTTCTCTTCAATTTAACAAGGACTAGTCTATAATTTGTAGAAAATGTGATTCTATAGGCAATAATTTAAGTTTGGTAAATGACCTTGTATATTCAATATGACATCTAATATCTAGGTTATGTAAATTTTTATAATCAATATGTTTACATAGTGTCCAAAATTTTGGAGTATTGAAATTAGGGAATTGTTGGAATTAAGCACTGGAAGTTGACTATAGCTATTTATTTCCATGAAAATTTATCAAAAATGGATCTTGTAGACAAAGTCCAATTATTGTGAGAAATTTAAGAAACAATTGAATCTCTAACTAAATTTAATATCTACTATTGTTGAAAGAATGGAATTCATCATTTCCACATTATAATTTTTTTGAAAAGAGCTACAATCACCTCGAGACCAATTGATGCTTAAAGGGGGAAATCCAATTAGTCCAAACGTCAATCTTTTGGTATCTTTCTTTGGCAAAAAGAAATATCTTTGATTGTCTAAAGAGGAGAAATGATCATTATCTCATAACATTCTAGAAAGAAGCTTCAAACTCCTTACGCACAGTTGATCTTTGATCTTTTTTTTGATAAGGGAAAAAAATCCAAATTCTCCAATTTTCAAACCTTTCATATCATTTTAGATCTTTATTCTAAGATCTTGAGTTCAAGAATGAAACCATTTTAGATCTTTATTCTAAGATCTTGAGTTCAAGAATGAAACCATTTGTACTCAATCAACAATTAAGATACAACTATCTAAAATCATTCACTCTTTCCAATTCTATCATATAGGGGTCTTTTCAATTGTGGCCTTCAAGTGTCACTTATGGAATGTCCTCAACTTTACACATGGTGTAATATAGCTAAAAAAACAATAGATTCATTGTAAATGGTTCCAAATCTATTTGAAGTCAATTTGTAGATGCACCTATATGACACTTTACTGAGGATAGCTACAAGTAGAAGTCAATTTGTAGATGCACCTATATGACACTTTACTGAGGATAGCTACAAGTAGAAGTCAATTTGTAGATGCACCTATATGACACTTTACTGAGGACAGCTACAAGTAGAACCTCTCTTAGTGCATGATGTCAAGACAACCTAACAAATGTCAGCTCTAACTACACTACTTTTCAAAAATTGTACCCACCTTCTAACTCCATAAGTGTGAGTTATGGACTAAGCGTTATGCACTCAGAGAGGATGCACTAAGAGAGGTTCCAAGTGCCTAGTGAAAAGGCTGTGCCGTCACACTCCTCTAAAATGCTATGCTGCATCTCCCTGAAGCAAGAAAATACATTGAACTTGCCTCCAAGCAAGCCTAAAACCTGCCAATGAGATTGGAGAAAAACACTTTGATCAAAGCAGGCAAGACCAAACTAGCCGAAGCGAATCCACTGTCGGAGAACCCAAACACTTTGCTGTAACTCGGGCGTTGCTTCAACAGCTGGTAGTATTGCCTGACACGAGTCCGTGAATTCAGATATTCCTGGTCCTTCTTCACTGCATAGAGGCGATACACCACTGGAGTGAAGATGGTATCGGCCATGGAGTACTGATCGCTCGCCAGAAATTTGGACTGCGCCAGTCGCAACTCAGCTTCGTCCAACAGGGCTGCCAGCTGCTTCTTGTTGGCCTCCACTGTGACTGCGTCGTCTACGTCCCGCAAGGTGCCCTTCATTGAGGCAATCTTTTTAAGGTAGATGTCGGACAAGTCGGCGTTCCGAGTCGCATGAGCCTGCCCTACTTTGATTTTCCACTTGGTGATGTATTTGAACAGTCCTCCTGCAGAGCTGTTGGCCATGGCGAACAGGTTGCCGTCCCAAGCATCCACCTTTGATAGCCACTCGGAGACATAGGTCTTGTTCACCGTGTCACCTCCCAGAGCAGGGCCCTGTCGGTCTGCCCACCTGGTGCAGCAAATCCAGGAGTTTGTGATGAGATTCACGAGTAGAAACAGTGTTTTCAACAAAAACGATACTAACCCTGGTTTGTCATTAATGAATGCTTACAAGTCTAACCTCCCCATGCCATCTCAAGCACCTAGAGATGGGAAGGAAATCAAAGAGGCGCAATCCCTAGTGAATTAAAATGTCGGCTTACCTCTCATATACATGAAAAAGATTGCCTCCATGAACGGCGTCTTGTGGAACGTCAACGACGTTGCCACAATAGAGCCCAACAAGTAGCCCTTGGTTGCCTGCTTAGAATGGGGAAGCCTATCTCACCATTTCCAAATACTCAAGATGAGGAGGTCTTCACTCCTCAAAAAAATTCACCTCCCCATCTCTAATTTGTACTTAATAGTTTTTCTTCAATTTTAGTTGAAACAATCTTTGGAGATCATTGCTATTATGAATTGTGCATACAATCAGAAGAGTTTAGTTTAAGCAACAGGGGTGCAAATTCTGATATCAGCCTCAAATTTCCTAGTTATATCTGGGATTTGGATCAGAAACCATTCTAAGGATACGAGTCACTTAGTAAACGCCTCATAAAACATTATCCCTCTCTCGTTACTTACGATATGGCCTTCCTCAATTACAGCTGTCTAAAGGAGTAGTTTCAACTTCCATGATCTAATTTTGGCCAATTCTATGATATGATTCTGGCCACTTCAATTGAAGAACTTTCTATCAAAACAAAACTTCCTCTTTCGAAGAATAATGAGCCAAAGTTTGAAGAAGTAGTTCATGAGCCTTGAGTCAGAGTGATGCAAACAACCAACAACTCTACTTACTTGATAATATCCAAAGACTCAGTAAGCACCTCCTTTCCAGTAACAAGCGTCGGGCTCCAGCCGTGTCGGTTTAGCCTCATATACCACGGCTCCAGAGCCTGACCATTCATAATGTCGATTCGTTTCTCAGTGTACTGCATGCATTCAACACACAAACAAATAAATACGAAGATATTAATGGAAGAAATTCCATAGTCATGCCCCAAACCCTCAGTTCCCCATATAGTCCGTAGTATCTAAAAGACTTTGGTTTTGCATGATGTGCTGTACTGTGTGACAATAAATACGTTGCTAGCATAGACTCTGAATCTTGATAAGTGTTTGATTACCAAACATGGATGGTCAACTACCTGAGAACTAAATGGAACCCTCCAAAATTTTCTTCTACTGAAAATTGATTATATTATTGGGCTCAAGATATGAAGCTGCAGGAACCAACTATGAAAGACGACAAGACTACACTGTCTAAACCAGCAAAGACACCGTCCTTACTTTCAAGCCCTTCTCCTCCAAAGCGAGCCTGGCCTTCGCTGGGTTGAATGCAATTGGGTAATCGTAGAACACCAATTCTTCAACTGCAGCCATCGCATTTGTACCTCCACACAAGTACCACCCTACTTTATAATGCCAATATGCAGTTGAAATATTCTAATCTCCTTATCTCGTTCAAAGGTTAAGGGCGCTTTCAGCAATCGACAAAACATCCACCCTCTCAAATGACACTGCTTTGGAGGAACAAATGAAATCCATAATGCACTCATATATGTTTGCTACTTGACATCTGGAAGTTGTCCACTCCAAACAAAAGTGCAAAAAACGTGACTAACTCTTATGACATAAAAGGAATGTGAAATCATAGTCTGTCATTAGGGAGGGTTGAGAATAGATAAGAATCTATTCAAACGTCCTCATTGGGAGATTACTGTTTTTGTAGCTCGTGTTAATGCAATTAACCTTCTCCACCTGGGTCCAGAGCCAATAATCTCCTTATCAATGAATTGTACGCAATTAAATACAATCTTAAACGCATGCCCACCGTAAAAGTTGGCCGCAGTATAGAGGTAAAGTTCCTTCGTCCAATGAGGAAATTTGGCAACCCTGTAATATTCACTCCTGTAGCCTTCAGAAAGGATGCCCGCCAACATGGCAACCAACACCAGCACAGTCCAGGGGTGAGTCACAGACGACATCCGGGCGAGACGACTCCTCCGTAGCAGTCAGAGCCTTGATCATCGCTCCTGCATGTCAATCCATCCAAACAGAGATGAGGTCGCCAAAATGCCGAAAATGACTAAAATCAGGAAAAGCAGGGGTTTCACTGACCTGCAGGCACTGATTCAAGAACAATTACACAGCATTCACGACAAACTTCTTCACAACGAGGTCTCCTTATAATCACTTTGCCAAGAGTTCCCTCATCAGGCAAATGAAATCAAACTACCAACAACACATACCGTAGTAGGGTTTCGGTGATGCAGGAATTGAAAGTCGTGTTGTTCTCGCTGAAAGATATGGACGTGGATCCGATTCTACTCTACGCTATTTGTGTGCTAACGCTTGACTTTTTATATTCGTGTTGGCAGTCTTCACATTGACTGCTGGAATGACATGATTATCAACGCAGCAGGCTCTCCAGAGATTGATCAATCCAAAAACACAAGGGGAGTAATTTACGAGATCACACAACGGACGAACTCAACAATACACATTAGGGTTTCGGACAGATGAATTGATTGATAGTAAAGAATTTAGGGTTTCGGACAGAGAAGAGATCAAGAACTATTCAAAGTTGCGTTGCTCCCTGTGAAAAAGATAAGTACTTGTTCCGATTCTACTCTACACAACTTGCATACTTACACTTGAATTTTACTATTCGTGATGGCGCATTCTTTAGAAAGACTTGACTGAATGAAGAGATTTCAATGCAGCAGGTTCAATCATGAGATTAATAAAACAAAAAAACACAAGGAAGGGAAGAAATTCATCAGGTCACACAGCAAACAAACTCAACAGCACATCAGAGTTTTCGGACAGACGAACAGCGCTAACAAAAAATTAGGGATTCGATAGAAAAGCCATTAAGAACTATGGAAATTTCTGCACTCTTTTCTCTAAAAAGATAAGGAGTTGGATCCGGATTCCTACTCTACACAACTTGTATGCTAATGCTTTATTTCCACTATTCGTCATGGCACATTGGCTGTCGGAGTGACGTGATTCATAATGTAGCAGGCTCTCATGAGATTAATCAATCACAAAACACAAGGGAGAAATTCATACGATCATACATCAAACGAACTTAACAAAACACGTTCGGCATTCGAACAGATGAATTATATCGATTGATCAAAAAAATTAGGGGTTTGGACAGGTGAGTGATCAAGAACTAGACCATTTCGAGTTGCGCTCTTCTCTCGACCTGCAAGATAAAGAGATGGATCCGAATTGATCTACTCCACACTTGTATACTTCGACTTGATTTTTCCAATTCGAGCACATTGACTAATGGAATGAAGCCATTATCAATGTAGAAAATCTCTCATGAGATTAATCAATCCAAAAAAAAATTCATTAATGAGAGTTGGAAGGCAGATAATTGATTACTGACTGAATGAGATGGCGCTGAGGTTTAGGGTTACTGCTGCAAGAAGAAGGATGACAGTGAGCAGCTCTCTCTCGTCCGTAGCCATTGAATGTCTGTCCACAAGGGAGGACGATGCCTTTGCAGCACCAAGGGTAGAGTCTCTCTGACTTCTTTAAGCATTTTGGGGACACCGTATGAATAAGTTATGAACTTTCTAAGTGTTTAATCCTTGAAATTAGGTTTCCGCAGATGTTTATTGTCTGATGGATGATAAAGAATTCTTCTATATATAATACAGAAGTGTTGATGTTCATGAATGATAAAGAATATTTCTATATAATAGAAAAGTATCGATGTTCATCCTTGAAATTTTTGTGTAACATTAGATGGGATTTCATGCTTGTAGAGGGCTGTTTCAGGCCTATTCCCTGTAACGAGGCAATGGCCGGCTATTAGTTGGAGAAAAAAAATTTAACAATTAGTTCTTAGAATGCAAAAAAAAAGTTGAAAAAAAATTAATTTTTTTTCTTCAAAAACTGATGTGGCCAGGTCTCAGCCACGTCAACCAGCTGCGCTGTTGCTACTGCAATGCACTATAGCGAGTTCCCCATCATGATAACTCACAACCTTCTAAAGGCTCAAATCCCATCTAATGAAAAGGGAGGTTCTTACATATTAGTCTAACCTCCAATGAATCAACTCTTGGATTTTTTGAAGCAAATGATTCACATGGTATTAAGAAGGATGATTCCCATAGTGACCAACCCCTCCTTTAAGGGTTAAATAGGTGTGTACAAAACTGATCCTAGCCATTCATGTAAATAAAGGTCATACTGACATTTTAGGGAAAAAAAGGAATGAGTACATTCTTCTTTTTTAGAGAAATTATGAAAGTTGATGATTCATTGAAAGCATTTTATCTTTTGCATGGCTTTTACATAGTTAATCCCTAAATGCATGAGCAACCATATATGGTCGCTCTAAAATTTCAGGATCGTTTTGGTATTTGAGGCAATTAAATTCCTTTGATTGGTTTAAAAAATTTTACAAGTAATATTAAAAGTTAATTATTAAATGCTTTTATTTTTCACTAAAAAATATCAATATTTGATTTTTGAGAGGTCCTCAAAGGCATACATGTACCATTAGTGGAAGAGTAAAGCATGCAAATTTCACTTGATTTCCCAACTTTGACCAAAGCTTGCCAATTTCACTTGATTTGAGATTTTAAAATTGTACTTATCCATTTGCTTTGAAAATGATCCCAATGGAAAGAGTAAAGTGTTTTCATGATTTTTACCCTTGAAATTTTAAACTTGCAAGTATTGATTTGTAATTATTTGTGATTTCTACTTATTAAAAAAATTGCATTTCAACAATTGCAAAGTGAATTGTGTAGTAGATTTGATAACTTTTCATGTGAAATTAAGTTTTTTGAAAGTGCATTTTAGTTTACTAACACTATTTGTAGTTGTTCACGTCTCCTCCCATCCCAAAAAACTTTTATATGAAAATTTTTGAAACATTGTGGAGAGGGACAACATACTAAAAATAGAATGCATACATTTCTCTTATTATAATCTCACAACTCCTATGCAATTTCACACTCAAAATTGGTAAGCATACTAATAAGCAAGTTCATTAAACATCTATATGGTTAGATTTTGAAGGAAAAAATAATTTGTTTCATTGGAGATATCTATAAGCCCATGCTTTTTTTTCATAGGAAAAACACCCTTGGAAAAACTGAGGTACTTAGGGCGAGACTTAGGGCAAGACTTAGGGATTAAGAATGAGAGAGAAAATATAGTAGCATCACTTGTTATGAGCTTTTTCTCTAAAGTGTGTTAGATTTAGATAGTAGAGATCCCCTTTAATTTCAACTTTAATTTCTATAAGTTTTTCCTTTGATTGTCTCAAAATAAATATACAATGAACCATTTAGGTGCATTGGTGGCTATAACATGGTCAATGTAAAACTTAAGAAGATAATTTCAATGGTGAAAAAAGCTTCAATTTGAACGTTATTGGTATCATTGGGTAGGTATTTGAGTCTAAAATATAATAATTTTATTATTGTATTCGTGTGATTTAGATGAGAGAAAAATTGGGTAGTTGTTTGAACCTAATTTTTATTTATAAATATACGAGAACAAAGCCTGTTGCAATGCAACAACAATGCAATAACAATGCAATACAACAGAGCCGTGATGAAAAAATGGAATGAGAAAAGTAGAATGAAAGTGTGACCATTTTTGTAACATCGAGTCGTGACAAGGGTCGTGACCATTTGTACTTAATATAATAGATTAGAAATTAGACATTTATACAAATTAGTGTAGGAAATGCACAAATAGCAAGCAACATTACATTAATCATTCATTTGTATAGTACGCACTTGGCACAAGGGATTAATTTGTTTTGCAATGACTTGTCCAAAAGTTGCATATGCTCAATATTATCCTAATTTTTGATATTAGACAAGGTACATAACTAGTGTCACCTTTCTAATTTTAATCTTGTACAAACATAATATTTAGTATAATACAATGCTAATATTTTAGGTTACATTTTGATAAATTAGTGACACATGGACTAATAGGATGAAAAAAATGTAGTAATGGACATCATTGTTTTGATCATTTAGAGGCTAGTTGAACACTTCATTTAGAAGCAATATTTATGATATATTTTTCAATATTGAACTAATTTAGTGTTAGAGTTGAACATTCAAAAAAGGAGTCAATACTAAAATTGTTAGGACTTCATATTTCTTGTCTCCAATTCCAACTTCTACTAAGTACAATCCATTTATTAGTATTTGAAATAATAATTATAGTAAGCAAAGTATCCATAATTAGCATCACAAAGTTTAGACCCAATAGTTTGTCAATAGTTATCAATGTGATTATTGTTGTTTCATGGGTTCGCACATTAATTACAATTTATTGCATCATTACAATGCACTACTTTGCATTGTTATGATGCAATTGCAAGTAATGCATTGTAACAATGCAATAACAATGCAAAGTGATGCATTGTAATGATGTGATAAATTGTAATTAATGTGCAAACCCATGAAATAATAATAACCACATGATAATTGTTGACAAACCATAGGGTTTAAACTTTGTGATGAGGTTAAATGTCTATGGTTACTAATCTCTAAATCTGAAGATGGAGATGCCAACAATTACTTGAAATATTCTTCAACCTCATACTTTGAAGTAATCTATAACCTTACATTTTGAAACTTCATACAAAAAACATAGATAGTGATAAAAAAAAACAAGCTTTTGTAACCACTTGAAAATCACACAGAAATATACTACAAGTAGTATAATTTAAATGCTTCAAGTGACACAAATAATATACTTTATGACTCTACCTTACAAAGAGATAAATAACTCCAATCTTTTGCAAAAGATAGGCAAAAATTAACTTCTAAAGAATCATGGGGACGAATTTATCTTTCATAAAGTTCTAAATTATAAATTGCACTTAGTTGTATACTACATTAAAGGTGGATTAAAGTATAGAATCATTAGGCTTTGGTGGTTGATTTTTGGGTGTTAGAAAAAAAAATTGAACATCACTAAGTAAGTAAGAAATTTATAGCATCCACAATAAATGTGGTCTAGGGGGGGTATATATATCTAGAAATATAGAGTTAGATGTTTTACATGCTTGAGAGGATACCCACTCCCTAGGTTGATATACTATAACCATTGCTACTTTGGAGGATAGTGGTTATTGGACCTATAGTTCATTGTCACCATCATAGCTATATTGCTTACACTTCTCTCTTTTGATTTTGAAACACTCGTGAATCCTTTGGGATTCCAAATTGAAAATAGTTGCTGCAATTGATTCAAACAATCTCATCCATAATGGGGATTCATTTTTTAGTGTCTATTTTTAATTTTACTCATGAATTTTAAGTATTGTATTGCTCAAGAGATCTAAGCATTGCCTAAGCAATAGATTTGCCTCCTTTGTTTATACAAATCAACAAATTGTTATGCTCCAATGGTGTCCAATGTTGGAATCGGGTGGACTACCACATCATTGTTTTTGGTTAAAAGGATTGGAGGTAAATACTTTGTTTGCTTTTTGTTTGGCATCTTCTTTCCAATTTGATAAATTGTTTGCAACCTTTGAAATTGCTGCAACTTGAGCAGTGTCTTGTGTCCTTACTTTCACTCTCTCATAAACTATTTGGAGGTCACACTCATACACCATGAGCAACAAAGGAATTGGATTGACAGTTGTGTTTGTCTACATTTAAGCTCTACCTTGCCACTCTACATTCTGCATTGTTGACCCACAATTTCTAGAAAGCATCTTCTTATATACATCTTTAGGTATGAACTTAGGTGCATTGAAGGTTTTAGTCATTTAAAGTTTATGTAATGATCCTTTTTCTATTGCCATTTTATTCATCTCATTCTGAAATGCTACAACAACTTTGTTTTTTGAATCTTGTATTGTACTCACTTCCTAGGCACAAGGGCCAGTTGAAATTGAGGAAGCTCAGTGCACGAGTGCAACGTGGATATCCTATTCAACAATTCATTTCTACACCTACTCAACTCAATATTACATTATCTAGCCAACAAACTTCCTATTTGCCCCTGAACACATCAATTTAGCTACTTTGTAAGCGGAAGGCAAATTTTTATACCCCACTTTTATAGTATTTTGTGCTATGTTGATATTAAAAAGCGTGTTTAGGCAATTTACTCTTTGATACAATCTTGAGCATGTTATTAGAACATTTGAAAGTTGATGTCTTGGTGGTAGAGAACTATGTATCTTTCAATGCACCTCTACTTCACACTATTTTGTGCAAGACCTTTAGTACCATGCCTTACTAGCAACTTCAACAAAAATTAATTATAATAATTCTTGCTTGATTTTTTTAAGAAATTTTCCCATTGTCTTGTCCAGTATTTGAAAGTTGCATTTGATTGAAGATGAATCATAATATCCTTTTCTAGGGACATGTGTTGGCCATTTATAACTATTCTATCTCCATACTTAATGCATTTTATAAACTAATAACCTCTTGCCCTCTTTGAAACCATTGAAGGAAGTAGTTAAACATTGTCACATGCCTATATCTTGTTCAATTTTGAATGTTTCCCTAAATGGAAAAGAATTAAATATTAGTCTTGCCTAACCTTATTCTTGAACTTTAATTAAATATTAGGCACTTAATTCCTAAAGTCAGATTGTCTCCTCATGGAAAAAAACGGATTTTGGATAGGCTCCTATAGTCGCAATATTTTGTGATTTTTTTAATCTTTTAGTGAATATATCTTCACTAAGATTAGTGAAAATACATTAGATCTTCAAAAATTTAATTTTTATTTCAATCGGAGCCTAGGAACAAAAGTTATGGAATAAAAAGCCTTCAAACAAACTTAAAGTAAAAAAATTTAAAATTTTGTTTTGCATAAATTATATTTTTATGTACATTTCAAGATTTGATTTCTTTCATTTGGATTTATTATGTGAAAGTTATGAATAATCTTATATTTCAAGCAATTAGAGCATCTTCTTGAAAAAATAACTTATAAGATTCATTTTTTCCTCAATTTTCACAATTAAAGAAAAAAAATTGCAAGATTAAGATCTCTTGCTAGAATACTTTCACTATTGAAATCAATATATTTTAATTCCATCTTAGAGCTATTAACAATTTAGATTTTCCTTCAATCTTGAACCTACTTTTATTTAACAAATTTTTAATGAGTGAAAATTAAATATATTTTTGTTTGTTTTTTTAAATTTCTGGACTCTCAACTCAATTTTTTATCATATAAAATTAGAAATTCAAAATCAATAGAGCAAAATTATAAGTTATGAAGGTTTGAAGCCAAATAATGTAGTTGAGTAAGGTGCAAAAAAATTTGTTTCCTTTACTTTATACACAAATATCTTGCAATCTACATGTTCAAAATTTGTAAAATTTCTACCACACATTCTTATACTAGTCTAGTACAAGATCTTATGGCATCTAGAAACTCTTTACTTTACCACAAACTAAAACTCCTCGTATCTTTCATCTCATTAATCAAAATCAAATGATTCAAAGTTTTCTATAAATATATAAATCAAGAGAATCAATTTCAAATTTTTATTTCTTAAAAAAATGATTTAAAAAAAAGTTTTTTGGGCTGCCCAAGTTGCCTGCTGAATGTTGAAAATTACATATCATCCAATAACTTTTTAACCATGTAGTCAAAAGTTATGAAAATTGTTGCGCCTTAAAAGCTACTCCTTGAGTACATGTTGTGTGAAATTTTCAAAGAAAAGAAATAAAAATTCCATTCGTAGAGAGTTGCCCAAAATCACTATGATGCTAAAAAAATGGACTTTGGACCTTTAAGGGTTAAACAACAAGCCAATCACCATGGAAATCATTTGTTTGGGTACTGTGTGAATTGTTGGCTTAAAAAAATGAAAAAGCACTCATTGGAAGACAAGCCTTTGCAGAAGACATTCCCTTTTCCCACAAAATTTGGAAGATGAATAGTTGCACTTCTGTCTTGCATGGAGAGATTCTTTGTCATTCATTGGCCAAAAAATGTCCTCAACGTCATTTAAGGATTAACCATTGTGTGGTAAAATTTTCAAATCAGTCCAAGATGTAATGATTTTTTGGAAGCCATTCAAAGTTCATGGATTCAATTTGAGTTTACCAAATTGCATTTTTGATGACTGTAACTTCGAAGACTTGTATCTCCTTCATCCAATGTTAGTTTTCAATGAAATTTGTTGGATTATGTTTTCCTTAAGGTCTAGTTATTGTGGTAAAAATTTCACGTCAATCCAAGTTGTTTTGAATGTTTGGGAGCAATTTGAAGTTCACAATCTTGACATTTTTGGATTACAATGAATTTTGGTTGAATGTTTGTTCCTAGTTGAATGTTTGGGAGCAATTGAATATAGTGAACTTTGATTGAATGTTTGCTTCTAGTTGAATGTTTGGGAGCAATTGATTATAGTGAACTTTGTTTGAATGTTTGCTCCTAGTTGAATGTCTGGGAGCAATTTATGTTCACTATCCAAACATTTTTGGATTATAGTGAACTTCACTTGAATGTTTGGGAGCAATTTGAAATTCACAATTTGGACATTTTTGGATTACAATGAACTTCAGTGGCTTGTTTCTTCTTCATACATCATTCAATTCCAATAAATGTTTAATAAATGTTTTTGGGAAAGTTGTGCATTCTAATCTAGTTGTACCTTAGATGTGGTTTTTTGGGCTTGTTTCTTCTTCATACATCATCCAATTCCAATAAATGTTTTTGGGATGTTATGCATTCTAGTCCAGTTGTGCCTTAGATGTGTTTTTTTGCAACATTTCTTGCTATTTTTTTACATTTCAAAGCCATTTTGCAAACACAATGAGTCAATTGAATGATCTTTCCTTTTACCAATGTGTTTGTATGTTGGTTTTGAAGCACTTTATAGTTTAAAGTTCTTTCATTGGAGTAGATTTAAAAATTGAATTTCACCTCAAAATGTGTTGCTAGGAAAATTTCAGCATCTTTTCCCAATACTAGAACATTATAATCTTGTAGTCTACCTTGCAAAAGAACTACTTGAAGAATCCCTTAATCCCTAAATGCCCAAGGCCTTTTTTGAGGGGGCTTCAATCTAAATTGGAATTTGCTCTAAATTGAACAAAAAAACCAACATTTTGATGAGTAGTTTATCAAGAAAATTTGAGTTGTAACCAAACCAAAAAAACACATTTTGAAGAGTAGTTTATCAACAAAATTTGAATTGCAACCATTCAAATTCAAACTAAACATGTTAGAGATCCCAATCATGGGAAAACAAAACATAACAATATCACTTATGGATTGAAAGATTATCAATGTTTGATCACGAGGGTGTTAAAATTGTGACACTGATTTGAAGTCTATCGATCCGTGCAAATGACGGGGCTATAGTTCTTGAAGGTTCAAGAATTTGTCTTCAGACCATGCTTATCTTTTTGGAGCTGCAGTGAATTCTGAACACCTCAGATCTTGAAAACCTTCAGGAATTTGACTTCAGATCCTTTTTGTTGTTGTGCAGAAGGCTATGCATGTGTCGTTGGAGTAATGCAACTAGCTTGGTAATTTGTGTTCAATCCATGTGATTTTGTCTCTGCAGGTAGATTTCGAAAACATCGAGTTTATGAATTTTTTTCAGATCGCTGAAAATTGACTGCAAAAGTCTGGAGGATCGCAAACGTTACCGTCTATTTTTTCTCGTAAATCGCAAAAGGAAGCTGCAGCTGCATACATTTAGATCGCTGCAAGGGAACCCCCCAAAATTGAAATAGTTATAAAGGTCGCTCACTAAAACTGAAAATAGCCTCTACTGCGAGTAAAACATTTAACGTACAGCAAACATTTAACATACAGCAAATTTATGAAAAAAAAAACCCGCTGCTCATGGGTCCAAGAACTGTACCTCACATAGCACACAAAAGAAGAAACTACTTTCTATTATTCCCATCAAACAAGAAGTTAAAACGTTTCTTCAAACTTGCATGGACATAAGTAAATCAACCTCATATATGTCAATAGGGAGTTTTTTCAGAGCTGAATGCAAAGCTTCAAGGGAATCAATGATCGACTAATAATATTACCAGCATAGTAAACTAGCAGACATGTGTACACAAAATCATCTAAGTTTGAAGTCCCACGAAACAAATCACAGAAGATGCTCGATCATCCAAATAAGCTTCCGGCGAGGACCAACAGCCTGGACTCCGATCTCTTTCAGAGAGCTCATGGTCAAGTGCATCAAGTCGCCTTCTTTAATCTTCCGCTCCTGAAAGAGATCCACAAAGACTCCAAGGCCCCCACCGATGAGCCATTCTGTCAAGCCCCCCACCTCGTCCAGCTTCGATCTAACCATGGCAGCCACGTCGTCATGGTTTCTGACATGGCTTCCGAGAAGACGAGGTTGAGGCTTTATCTGCTTCCCTCCTTGCCGCATCAGCTCAATGTGCCCATTGTCTCCATTCCGGTGATACAAAGAAACCGCAGTCCCTCCAAGATTTGCCCTCGACGGAGTGTTGCCAATGTCTCCATTCTGATGATGCAGGGAAGTTGCAGCCCCTCCAGGCTTTGCCTTCAAAAGATTGTTGCCGATGTATCCATTGTCTTCACCATTGTGATGATGCAAGGAAGTTGCCGCCCCTCCAGACATTACCCTCAAATGGTTGCTGCTAATTTGCCCACTATCTCCATTCTGATGATGCAAGGGAATCACAGCGGCTCCAGACTTTGCCCTCAACTGGTTGTTGCCTACGTGTCCACTGTCTCCATTCTGATAATGCGAGGAAGTTGCAGCCTGTGCAGCCTTTGCCCCCACCTGGTTGTTGCCGTTAGCATTCGCTCTTCCTGAGGTTGTCACTGAGTTCATGTGAGAAGTATAATTTTCTCTTCGCACATCTGAACCCAAATTCACTCTCGTCAGGTCCCCTTCAGCGGAGCCAGCGTGCTTGCCTAGAAAGCTTATCCTCCTGCTTCTGGAATTGAGAGGTGCATTATTACTACTGGTGACTACATCAGATCCATGATGCAGCTCATTCGGTTCGTCCACCGACGGCACCCCAGCTCCAGGGGTTATACGGTTCCAAACAGGATCGATCAATGCAATAGGTACAGCCGCGTCAGGTCTATAATCATCCAGTGCATCCACTTCTTGAAATGAAGCGGTTTCCAAAGTAGATGAAGTTCTTCTTCTCAAAGTCCGGGTCAGTGCTCTCTTCCTGATTCGTGCCACTGGTGTAGGCAATGACACCACTCTACCCTGATTCTCAGATGTTCTCCTCAGCAACTTCACTTTGCTCACCCGAGAAGTAGAGTTGTTCATCTTAGACGAAGGCCTACCTACTGACACCGCTTCATTCCGATAACTTGGACTATCCGAGTGGCTAGCTAATTCTAGGTCATCATATGTTGGTTGCGTCGTAATTTTCTGAGTACCCAACACAGCCGTGTTCCTTGTCGCTACTTTCAGTTTCCTTTTCAATTCAGTGCCTTTCGATACCTGCACTCTCAAACCAGCTGCTGACAATCCAGGATCGATCCTCACCTTCTCCGCCGATCGCAACTTCCGTTCTTCCTCAGGATGTGATGCGACATCAAGTCTAGCTGATGTCGGGCTATGCTGTGGTACGGTGTCTTTCAACGATTTGGTTTTCTGCGGTCGGGAAATCAAAGATGCAATCTCCTGCGTCTTCTCTGGATTCCTGCTTGTTATAGTATCTTGCTCAGAACTTAACTCTTGTCTTCCTGACTTATCCGACACCAAATCCCTAAGAGAAACGGTCTTTCTTGTCCTCAGGCCCAATCTTCTAGAAAACGGAGATGAGGGTTCCCTCGTTACGGTGTCACCCGCAGCTAAATCATTTGCGTTTCCCCCATCACCAGCAGAGAGACTGTGTTGATGTTTGTCCACAAATCTTGTCTTCTTGCTTGCTGGTACTGACGAGCTGGCGGGAAGGTTCCTATTGTCCGTCAGTACAGATAGCACTCTCTCCTTGCATAGAATGCGAGAAACTGGTTTCCTCCTCTGATATGCTTTCTCTGCATAGACAGGGGACGCATCAAGAGGAGGCAAATCGACAGGGGGAGGAGGATCGGCATTTGTCTCCGAGTTCCAGCTATCGAGTTTAAGGATGATCTGAAACCAAAAAGAACGGTTGCAGTAGTTAAAGAGGCGTGTTTAAGAAATATGTAGGGTACACAGCTAGTCAAAACAGCTAGTCAAGTTTTCCCAAAACTGTATAGATCAGCAAATAGTTCAAACAATAGTTACCTTAGCATATTTTTTGTAGACGTGCCCATCTTCAGCATCTGAAGAGGTCTTTTCCTCTTCATTGACGCTGGACAGCTTCCGCTTCCTGGAAGGTGTGCCACTTATTCTAAAGCTCCTTGAATTTACAAGTCGGGGGGATGGATCTAAAGGAGGAATCCAAAATATAATCCGTTGCTGCCGAATTTCGAGAGAACCCGACCTCTTATCATGAGGCTCCTCATTGAAAGCGGGGTCATTTCCGTCTTGATGTTCCTCCCTAGGCTTTCTTGATGATTCAGGAGAGGTAGCTTTCAGAGCCGCAAGTGCTGCCAATTGCTTACGCTTCGTCTTCGCCATCGCAATTGCAGCTCCTTGATTCTTCTCTTTCTCAGATTCATGAACCCTTCATATCCACGCTTGAATTGTTACTGTTATCAGAAACGAAGAAAACATCACAATTAGGGCACGTAGTAGAGAAGCAAGCTTTTGAACAAATACGAATCCAAGCATTGGCTCAATATAAGTGCAAAGCTAGTAATAAAAAAGAGAAACCAAATGATGCCGCGAAAAAATTGTTCAAAATCAGGTCCGAGAAGCCTCCATCCTCAGCAGGACAGAGCTAGAGCAATTGTGGTAGATAACCTAGTCGCGAAATGCAGCAAGATCTATCCCAACTCTAACCCTAATAAAAATTTCATAGCAGCAACCATAGAAGTGAGGAAGGAATTTATCTACAGACAGACTACATGACACTGCTTCAAATGCCTTACATCTCCTGCTCTTGACATATGCCATACGTACTTGGCGTTGACGCAAAGTCTCTGCAAGCACAATTTGAGAGCGTTGGCGCTGGAGTTCATTAAGGCAAAGTCCATCGCAGCTTGAAAATGGAGGGCTATACGACAGGAATCAGACTCAAAGAACGCATAGCCATTCACCATACATATCCAATGCTACTATGTATCTATTACCTTCACAAAAGATCGTTTTCACTGACAATCCGACTACATCAACTACATCATTCAAGTGAACGCAGAGATCAGGTCGCAACCACTAAGCTACACTTGATATGGTTGCTGAATACTCACAATAGCAATCATAAAAACTCCACCACTAAACACCGTGGTCCATATGACCTACGTTACCTAAGAGTGTGCAAATTTCCTCGTCCGGAGGAAAATCCCATTGCACGCAATCACCGAAATCGCACTGCCACAAATGTCAGTGAACTTCTGTTTCACTTTCAGGTACCTCTGTGACACACAACACATACTCTAGAAATGCGTACGAAGGGCACATTTGATGAAATCATCAGTGTCGCAGCCTTCAGGGACGATAAACCTAAATTCGCCAGGACTCATGGTGCAATTCACTAGTAGGCACAAAGCTACTAACCTTCTTTCCCAAGCAAAATGCTGTAGGTTTTGCGACCAGGTTGGATAATACCGCACACAACTAAGCAAATTCAGCAGAAATCGCCCCCGACTCCATAGCACGAGGAGGACTGACACGATTGGCGACTCTTCCAAGACACTAAAATCAAGATGAACCGCAACAGCATTTTTCCACACTCTGCAATCGAAATAACCACTTCACCATCGCCGTTCTCATCCTCTCCACTACAATATTTCGCCGCACTCTACTAGGAGTAAGCTCATCACCATCCCTCCTCTCTCAATATGCGTCAGCTAACCTCATCCAAACCGACCGCAAACGAATAACCTAACTTACTCTACACTAAACGATGAAATTTTCACCGCAACAAAATTCCCCGATTACCTCCAAAATTTGCGTAACACAAGATACCAGCACAGCAATTATCACAAGCAACGTCCCTGCTGCGCCACTTCACCTCTGAATCGACCTCAAACAGCACATACAGGTACAGAACAATGCACCGCCATAACAACCAATACCGAACGCTCTACTGATGAAATCTGCTGTGAGCGAGTTCAGATGAGCTCGTCTAATCCTAAATTGTTAAAACCGACATACAAGTTTCATCACCATCGGCTGGCTCATAATTGAATTAAGACATTATCAGATCGGCTTAGACCACTGCAGACCTAGCTGCAACGACAGCAAGCGGAGGAAAACAATGGAGGCCTAGCGTGAATGAAATCCAAGCGCGATTGAATAAATACTATAGAGTGAAAAGAGATGGAGAAAAATTTAAACGAACCTCGTGCTTCATTGTCGCAAATCCTCTCTTGTGAAATTGTGTCCTGTGTGTGTGTGAAGAGTAAACGGAACAAGAGCAAAAGGCTGGTCTAAGCTTAAAGACTGGGATGACGCCTCCGCTTCTTCTTCTTCCTGGCGGTGGCAACCCTGGCTGGCTGGCTCTTCTTCCTTGCTCTTCTGTTCGACCGTCACTCTGCGCTGCCAACACAATGTCCAGGCAAGTAGGAAAAAAAGAGAATGGAAAAGTGGCTTCGAAAGAATTCAAGCTCTTGCCTCGTTTTTCATCACACAAGTTACTAACCGGCGTTGTGCACTGTGCCGTTGCCCCAGTATAATAAAAATAAAAGTAAAAAATAATTTTCTAACTCTCTGAATCATAGTAAAAAATTTGAAATTCAATATCTTTTCTGTCGTAAGTAGGAACACCCAAAAACAAAGCCCCTGCACCCCTCCTTGTTGAGGACTTTCTGACATAATTGGAAGATGCACGGTTCAAGAGATCTCACCATAACAACAAAACAAACAAATAAACAAGCTAACTTATAAGGTATGGAATTGAAAATCAATAAGCTGAGAGCTCTTGAAACTGCCTAAATAAGGATTTGAACAATTATTCTTATTACTCATTCTATCCCAAAAGAAGTGTTTATAGTATTATTGAAAATGTTTGATATTGCTTTCATTAGTCATATTAATGAAAATATTTTATACCACTTTTATCGGTCATGTTGTGAAAAGCATAAATTCAAAAGGATCTGAATTTTAAACCACAAGAATCAATGAAGAACATTGGATATGTTCATTGTAGCTTAATTCGTAAAGGATGTTGAAAACATTTGGCCTTCTCTTATATAATGCATATTTTAGGATACAAAGATGTATTTGAAGGTGCAAAAATACTCTAATTGACTTGAATAAAGGATGTTGAAAACATTTGGCCTTCTCTTATATAATGCATATTTTAGGATACAAAGATGTATTTGAAGGTGCAAAAATACTCTAATTGACTTGAAATTTTTTGTGAGCTTGATCATCAAGTACCCAGAGAATTGCATATTTTAGGATTTTTCAAAGCAATTCTAATAAAATGTGGAACACACAAAAATGGCACAATTCCACAAATATTGTTACTTTGTTAGGGCATAGAAGGTCCTAATCATGTGACAATTTTGGTACTACATAGATATGTTAGTTGTGAACGTAGAAATGCATCTTTTTTGCAATATACACCACTAAGAAAGAAATGTAGTAAATTGTTTATGTATGACTCGCTATGAAAACATTATACACTTGGTTCATATAAAGAAGACAATATGTGCATAGAAGTGTGTATTGATCACATATAGAAGTAGTGACTTGGTAGTGACTTTAGAAGTGACCTTCATTTTCTTTTACTTGTGCTTCATTTTGTGAGAATGAATATTTTTTCTTTGTAGGATATAAAGACGATAAGTAGATTTAGATATAGAAGTAGTTTGCAAGTAGAAAATGTACAATGATTACATATTATGCCAATCACCCTTTGTAGGGTTTATTGTACTTTTGACTTGTATATGCAATCAAATATCTTATAGTATTTGAATACACCTCAAATATTTTAGTAGTTTTTAGTTCATTTGTCCAAAACACCAATACATTGTCACACGTTGGGTTGAAAATACACCCACAATCCCATTTTCTAAAATATATTGCATCTTTCTATAGTGTAATTATTCATAGTTTGCAATATCCAATATCTAGACTCTCATAAATAGTCAATATGTTCATGACAAGAATTTGTACACATTGTAGTTAAAAAGGAATCACAATCACATATGGTTACCTTAAATGCTCAACCATTCAATAGGTGCCTCTAGAAGAGATCCTAGACTCTTATGAATAGACACAATACATGTAAGACAAGACTCTCTAGTCAATTTGAAAAAAGGATCACAATTAGTGCAATTAACTTAAATTTCAACCAAGCAATGGTGAATGATAGATGTTTTTAAAGCAACAATGCTAGCATGTGAATCTAGAAATGTAAGCTTACAAACATTAAGCCTAAGAGTACATATATACTCTACAACCATTGAAGGTATCTATAATATATGTATATATAATAGAAGTACCCTATAACCATACAAAGATATTTATAACATAATTGCTTAGACTCCTAGGCTCACATGCTAGCAACCTTCATTTTGAAAGTGTATTTTAGTCAATTATTCTTTATACAAGAGCTTCAAAAAAAATTTGAATGTATCAATGGAAAGAGAACAACAATGTTTGGGAGGGATTACAATTATTTATAAAAATGTCTCAAATGTTATTTTTTAGTTTTTTATATTTGAGTGGTTAGGGGATATTGAATTCTCAAGGTGTTTGTTGGGTCTTATTGGTAGTTGTAAGAATATTTTAGATTTTCATTGAATGAATATTTTGGTATCCTATTAACAAACTATGAACTTTTCAAGTCCTAAAAATAAAAGTAAGTTACTATTCCGAATCTACCAAATTGTAAGATACTATCCAAAATTGACCCCTCACTTTTATGAATAGAGATTGTGCATTTTAGGCTAAATATGTGGGATTTTAGGAAGAGGTCACATTTAGGTGCAAATATCTTACTCATATTTAACCCTAAATGTCCAAGGCCTTTTTTAGAGATTTTTGGAATTTGCTCTATATTAAACAAAAAATCCAACATTTTGATAAGTAGTTTGTAAAAAAAATTGTATTGTAGCCGTAAAAATTCAAACTAGACATGCTATAGATTCCATAGGAAGAAAACTAGAAAACAATATCACTTATAGATTATTTAAAAGATTATAATGTTTGATCATGAGGGTGTAAAACCTATTAAATTGATTTGAAATCTTTAAATCCTTTTTTCATACATCAAATTTAAAAAATTGGTCACCAAAAAAATGAGGTTAAATGGAATAACATTAATAACCCCAATCAATATATGACATTAGAGGGGATTTGAGGGCATGGGAGGGCATTTCAAGCCTATTGCCCTTATTGTGAATTAGCCATTGTTGATAGAAAATTTAGTTTTTTAAATATTTATAAAATAATTGATTTTTAAATAAATATTGATTAATTAATTAATTAGTATTCTCTAATGTAATATAGTGGTGGCCACATTAGATTGTTGCTATAGCACAATTCCCATTGTTCCTTGCAATTGAAGAATTTTTAGGAACTCACAGTTTTGGCTCTCTAAATCCTCAAATGCTACTCTAAAATTTTTGAAAATGAATTTCTAATGTGATTTTTGCTTCAAGATCTAGTATATTTGAGGCTCATTTTCAAGACCCTCAACACTAAAAAAATCAAGATTTGCAATGGACCCCCTAGCACAAAATCTTGAATAGAAAAATCATAATTATTCATTTTCAGAATTTAATTTTTGGACCTAAAACTAGACTTCAAAAAGAATTTATTTAAAAATAATAAATACTAAAATTAGTAATTTAGTAAAGTTTTATTTAACTTCAAAGTATTGTTGACACCCAAATTTGGTGCCTTGTGCATTTAGGGGTTAAGAGGCATGATGTTGGTCTCAAAAATAAACTAAATTTTATTTTTATCTACTAGAGGTGTTAATTTTTAACTTTCAAACATTTTCATTTTCACTCTTTGAAATCTAATTCAATAAATCCTTGATTTCCAATGGAAATACCATTAAATGTATTTTTGATGTATTTTTATTTTAGTTTTTGCTATTTTTTCATAGTACTATATACAAATTAATTCAATTGGTATGCACCATAATAATTATACTAACTCAAAAAAAATAATTTGAAAATTATGCAAAGTTGCAAGGCTCTCTATTATAGTAGGGTACATCATTAGACTAAATCAATATAACATGGTCTACATTATTTTCATGGTATACCAAATAATGCAATTTCCTCTAATTTTTGTTGACTTCCATTTACTTTGATTTTATTTTCATCCATTTTCAACCATTTTAATTTTAATTTTATTTAAAATTCACCAAAGTGTTTACATTAAATAGGTCACATTCATGCCAACGTTTTTTTTGGAATAGTAAAGGCTTGCATGGCCTCACACTAGTGGCGCATTTGTGGAGGGATTAGTCTAGATAGGCTAAAATCATCTGATAGTAGCGACAAATTGCCAGAAAAAAAAACCCTGATTCATGCACAAATCATTCAATTCATAAGTGTAAGAAGATTACACACTATTCAATCTCTTGCACTATTTCAATTAACTTGTCTAAAAATGAATATGTTTATTTTTAAATTTAAAAAATAATTAATTTATCATTTTTAGAATAATGAATCTAATTTAATTGCTAAGAACATTGTTGCACCTATCTTCCATATAGTACTAAAACTTTGAATAGAAATTTTAAGAACAAATTTTTGAACATATAATATACTATTGGAAAGATCTTGATAATGCACTTTTAGTAATACAAAAATGCTTTTTTACTCAAAAATGCTTTTTTACTCAAAAAATTAGACAAATATAAATTTTATAAATTTTGTTGATTCTTATTTGAGATTAACAAAGAGTATCCCTTTTTTTCCCTTGGAGAAGTGCCAAGATGGCAATTACTTATAATTTGGTGAAGCACAATACTTCTACATTCATCAATTTATTGGTCAAAAAAACACTTTCAATTGCACTTATGTTAGTTTTTCATCCAAAACTGAAAAATTCATTCCTTTATATAATAGAATTGTGAAAAATTGACAAATAAATGATTTTTTTTATTTCAAAAAAATAAATATTTTATTGAAATGAGGAAATTTGGCCCTATGATGCCAAACCCATAAATTGGCTAGTGAGAGGATATAAATAATGTGGGGGAAATAGGGGATATAGGAGGTGATGTTAAAGGGAGGTTGCAAATGTTTTTTTAATAATAACCTTTTGATCAAAATATTGGATTATATATCAAACTATTTTTTTAATTTTAGGATTTATTTTGGAGTGGCATCAAGACTTTAGTTGAAACTACTAATTTTGGTGAAGTTTGTATAATGATTTTATAATTTGGAAAATTCATTACAAATTTTAGTATTTAACAACAATTTTTTTTTATAAATCTAGCCAAGTAACTACATGTTAAATTTATTATTGACTAGAAATTTGATCAATAAAATTGTCAAAATATATAGTCCATAAAAAAGTGGTTGGTTATATCCAACAATTCTTGCTTTAAATTGAATCAACTATTGAATGCCTAAATGGTCACAACAACCATTTCAACATTGATAAGATTTTAAATGAATCAAATTGAAATCTTCACTTCAACCAAAGGAAAAATCTTTGGTTTGGTGTTTTGCTTATTCTGTTTGTTTGTCGTAGCTATTTAAATCTTGACAACCATTTAACAAAGGCATATTTGGTACCATTGGTAAACCTCCAACAAGGGATGTGCAAGAAACAATTACGATGTTGTTTCAACACTTGAAGTAGAAGATATACGACCTCAAATATTTTCCACCTAAAATTAGATGAAATAGAATTTAAAATTAATAAATTTAAAATTGTGGAAAAATAAAACAAAAAGAGAAAAAATAAAATTTATAATCATTACAATGGTATAAAGCAAACTAGTATAAGATGAAGTAATTATACTCTATAGTTTTGAAAATATTCCTTAATCATCTAAACCTAATGATTTGATTCATGAATGATTCTTGATAATATACAAGGAAGTGTAAAGTAGTTTTAGGAAGCACCTTAAGCATTTTTAGATCTTCTCATCTGTGTGCCCTTTGAAACACGTATCAAAGGTTCTTTTCAATCACTTCATTTACATCAAGGGCTCCATCTTCAAATCTTCTTATCTATGTGTACAGTTTGATTGCTTGAAGCACAGAAGATCCAAGATTCTTTTCAGTCACTTCATTTACATCAAAGGGTTCTTCAAAACTTCTCATTTGTGTACACGTTGATTGCTTGAAGTTCGAATCCAAGGTTCTTTTCGGTCACTTCACTTACATTTATATCAAGGGTCATTCCTTCATAACGCATGTTAGTAGGTACTGGATTTAGATATTAATATTAGTTTTATTATTTTAGGAACTAGTATTTGTTCTAGGTACGATATTGATTCTAGTGTCTAATCCTCACACCTACTAACTAATTGGTGACATGATATCCACTAATCAATTTGTAATATGAATCCTACTAATTCACTAGTGAGACAACATCCATCATACTACTAAAATCATAAGTCCCTTTGTAATATCACAAATGCTACCATTAATACTAGGGGCTCATGCTTGCTATGCTACGCAATCATTGTATTATATATTAGTAAAATTTTGATATATTTGAATAGAATGCATGATAATGATTTCAATAAGTGTTTAAAATAATTATTTTAAATATTTTGTACAAATATTTTCAATCATGCATACATAGAAATCGTATTTTTACACAATGTTATATTACAGAAATAGAGTAGCAATTTGCAATCACTTCTATAATATCACTTTTTACAAAGGGTGATATTATAGAAATAATATAGTCGTTGCAATGAAGGTGATATTAAAGAGGATCCATAGGATGATATTATAGAGGTAGCAAATCCATTGCTTCTCTTGGCTTTACACTTTTTTGCACTTGCATTTCTATGATTTTGTGCTTTTGTGAGCTTTGAGCTTTCATGATTTCAATTTTCTATTGTTACTACCAAATGATTTTGAGAAATTTATTCAATTGAAGTGATTTTGGATTCCACAACAATTAAGTTGTTCACAAAGTTTTTGAGATTTATAAGTTCTTCTTTTCAATTCTTCAATTTGGGTTGCCATTTTTTGTAACAATGGAGTCAAATTTCTAATGCATTCTAATGTATGTGTATCTTTTATAGTAATTACCATTGCATATGTTTCATTCATCATTCATTAAATTTCTACTGTACATTTCAATATAATGCTTACTTATAAAAAAAAATTATACAAAGATTTTAGTCATTTTTATTTGAAGGTTTCATGAAATTTTTGTTCTACATTCTATCTAATACATAAAAATTCTTACAAAATTCTAATGACGAATGCGTAGCATAGCAAGCGCAAACTGCTAGTTAAAGTAAAAGATCCTATATATGCTAAGTGACAATTTTCACCGATTCTTAGCCAATTTGTATTAGTAGAATTCACATTTGAAGGTTAAAAATGTGATCCAAATAGTGTCTTTTGAATTGTGGCATGGATAGGGGTTCCTACCTTAACTAAGCATTAAATACCATAGCAATAGGATTTGGAAAAAAGTAATTCTAAAAAAAAAGTAAAATTTGAAATTACTTTCCAAAAACTATACATATTGAGAAAAATTCTATATTTTAACCTATGCCAAACCTTATTTTTTAGAAAATATAAATATTCAACACAAAGGTGCTTTGCCCTTCGCTTCACTTATTATAGTGTGGTAACCAACAGAGATAAGATAACATCAATAGTGTATCTCCAAAACTAGCAATCACCCCCAAACAAATCATCAAAACCTAACTTATCACTGAGTCACTCCAATATCCTACTTGGGTTGACCATAACTTACTAATTACTACAATAGTGAGTGTGACACACTAAACCGAAGCAGGCACCTTAGACACGCACTGACTGCCCCTCAGTCAAGCGCAAGTTTCGTTCGTCCACTGCTCGCCATCTTCGTCGAAGTCTAGTGCCTCCGTCGTCATCTTCGTCCTGGGTTGCAGGACTTCTCGTCGACGTCTAGTCCTCCGTCGCCACCTTCGTCCTAGATTGCTGGACTTCTCGTCGTCACCTTCGTCCTGGATAGGGGAAGAACGAAACCAAACCCGAGCAAAGGAGAGAGACGACAAGCCAGAGGAGGGCCGGGGCTTGCAGTCACAACATGGCGGTGTCGATGCTTGTTTCCATGAGCGAATTCCTTGTTTTTGCGACTGCGAATCTTCACCGGGGGTGACCAGCCAAGTGCAAAACGCTCGCTGTGGCTTTGTTTGTAACTTATTTTTATTCTCCGTCGGAGAGCGGGTGTGACCTAAAGTGATCACGTGATTTTTGACCGTCTTAGGGGAGGGGTTTGGCGATGGTAGGGTTTGGTGCTATCAGCCTACGTTTCTGATTTTCTCGTGCTCCGTGAAAAGGCTTGAGTGGTGGAGGTCACAGGTCCGCGCGATGAATGACGATGACGATTTCGGGGATCTGTATGCGGCGGATGTGGGAGATGGCGGAACAGGCACTTTGTACGAGGTCACGAAAGAGGTGAGTGTGGAAACAAGGCGATTCGGCAACGATGAGGAGGAGGAGGACGAGGAGGAGAAGGAGGATGAGGAGGAGCTACTGTATGGCACTTCCTCGGCGTCGGCCGTGGTGGCAACAGCAGCAGCAGCAGCCCCTGTGACCGTGGCTGTTGCTGTCGGATTGGGAGTGACGGCAGGCTTTGAGGTTGGAGGGAAGGAGGTGGAGAATGAGGAGACTTTTCTCTACGGGGAGCTTTATGGCAGTACGCCAACAGCAACGACAACGACAACAACGAAGAGTGATGATGCTCGGAGTAGTGCCTTGCAATCCGGGGGTGCAGCTGGAATTAGGAATGGAAATTTGTATTCGAGCGTTTTTACGAAGAGTTTGGAAAACCCTAGGGGTGTTGGACAGAGTCCAGGCGTCGTGGGATTGCATCAGCAGGTGGTGGCGCCGGGGCTTGCACCGTCAGGTTCCTTTAGGAAAGAGGAGGTGGCAGCAACAGCGATAAGAATAGACGGTATAGGAGCTGAAGGTGGAGCTATAGAGGAGGACTGGGATAGTGATAGCGATGACGGCCTGCAGATTGTGTTGGGCGACGATGCACCTGCGTTTGACAATGCCGAAGGAGATGGGAAGGGTGAATTTTACGAGGGGAGTGATGATGAAGATGAAGAAGATCTTATTATTGTGGCTGGAGATGAACCTCTTGACGGGCAAGAGGATTGGGGGGAGGAAGGAGGGCCCATGTTGGAACCACCTCTTCCAGGTCCTCCGAGTGGAGGTCCGCCTGGAGCTGCCGAGAGGATTCTACCTGGTGAGAGTCGAATTATGTCATCTTTGGATTGGGTTCTAGGGTTTATTGCATTTTGCATTAGGGTTTGATTAGAGCGTGCTAGTAGTCATTGGTTCTAATTCCAAGTGTCTGGTTGTCGAGCTAAGGCTCGAGTGTGAGCTTAATGTCCACTCCAACTTTATCTAGTGATAGCGACTTAAAATTGTTTTTTTGTGTACCATGAAGGCGCTGGTGGTGATGATCGGGGACCACCGGGGAAGCTCGGCAGCCAAGGGTCTGGCCCTCGCATAGGCTACAGTGGTCAAGGTTACTACAATGCGCAACCTCATCACGCACAGTACAAGGTGGTAACTTTACTGTATTCCCATTCGTTATTTGATGGCACTAAATTCTTAGGGTAGTATCATTTGGCGATTCGTTCCGTGTACGTGTAGCGTCTCTACTCTCTAGCACAAATATGGAGGAACTCAATTGGAGGGTGCCAACTAGTTGTTACGTAGATTAGAACTAAAGTTATATTCCTTCACATGGTTGAGAGTCAGGCGTCAAAAATGAGTTAACAAACTGTTGGTTCATGTTTTCTGGGATTTAGTTCTTGTTAGTCTCTCTAAACTCACTATTGGAAGTCGTTACCTTTGTCATGCTTTTGCGCGAATGTGAATTTTGGCTTGATACTATAGTTGAACGTCGATTGATTCAATTAGATACTGAAGTTCACTCTGCATTTCAGTATGTGAGACCAGGATCGGGAGCAGCTAGTGGATCTGCATCGAGCCAGGCAGGAGAACCGCCAGCTGGGGGAAGAGGTGCAGGGGCCGGCTCTAACTGGGGAGCTGGCAGAGGTAGCGATGGGGGGAGGGGGGATTGGTCAGGCAGGGGACGTGGTAATTCTAATTCTCAACGAGGTTCGCAAGGTGGTTCTGGGCCATGGGGCGCGTCAGGTGGTCGTGGGTACTCAAGTGGCTTGGAATTCAATCTGCCTCCAACCAAGTATGCTATCGATTACTAATAACCATTGTATTTTACCCCTGAGTTATCTGGAGATTATTAGAAATTGATGAAAATTTCCGTAGGTCACTTCTTATGCATTGGTTATGTTGGTGGTCAAGGCCCTAGTCGCAGGTGGTATCTGACGCATAGTATATGGCTCCTGGAAAGTGCCCTCTATTTTTCGAACTATTTTCATAGCGTGATTTCATGAGTGTAAGTGAATTACTTTTCTATGTTGGTTACCGTTCTAACGAGTGATAAGGGTTACAGGACAGTATTCGATATTGATCTTGATACTCTGGAAGAGAAGTCCTGGCAACGCCCTGGTGCAGATGTTACTGACTTCTTCAATTTTGGATTCAGTGAGACTAGTTGGAAACAATATTGCCAACAACTGGTATGCTTGTCTACTCCTCCGAATTTTCATGTTTCCGCTGTTTTTTCTCAATCTCATGAATGGCCTGCATTTGGTTGTCTTCATTTTCTTTTCAATGGAATATCGGGTGCAATTCGTCACCGCCGGCCTTAGGTGTATCTGTTGTCTAGTGATATTGTATCGCAGGAGTGACTTGGTCTCGGAGAGCCGCCTTATAGCTGGGCTTGTATTACTCCATTCGATCAGAACTCGTTCAATATAAATCTTTTTCAAATAAAAAGATCTTGGATTTGGAAAGGAACTGTATTTGTGTGTGCAGTTTTTTTTTTGTTTATTAAGGTTTATTTTGCGGGTTCAGTACCAAATGTAGATATTTATGCCTCTGTTGCTGTCTTTTGGTTGACCAGCGAATTCTTTTGGGACATGGCTCTTGCAGGCTCAATTACGACTAGAAGCGACAATGCAGAGTAAAATTCGAGTCTACGAAAGTGGTCGCTCAGAGCAGGTGTGTCTGCAGTCACCTAGCTTTAAAATTACCCCCCACTGCCATTTCTCCCGCTTCCAAACTTTTGTTCTGCCACTTTATGCCACTTTGAGTCAACAGTCTGTAACAGCGCCATCCTGACATAGGAGTCAAATGCTGTTGAGTATTATTGTTGTCGACGGTAGCTATTGTTGTCGACGGTAGCTATTTTAAACATGTAAGTAGTCGTTAAGATGCACAATACATCCTGTATAGTACTTGCTGAGATTCAAACTTTTGAGCATTAATATGCATCTTCATTGAATCCATCAAAGGGCATATCTTTATAGCTATACTCAAAACGGGTATAGGTCATTCGACAAACTAATTAGAGTTCATGAGTGTGACAGGAATATGATCCAGACTTGCCGCCAGAGCTCATGGCAGCCCAAGGTCTGCAAGATGCGCCTGGTGAGTATGGTAACGTCCATCAGCGTCAGTCCGACCACGGTGGTCAATCAGGAGGTGGGCGTGGGCGTGGAGCAGGAAGAGGCCGGCCTGTCATGGTAAAGATCTCAGTAACTTCTGCATCGTTGTTGAATATTCCTTCCATAATTTCTTCCTCAAATAGGAGGGGCAGCATCCTGCCACTGGGATATATCCACCTTTCGTGAGTGAGGGTGTGATAAATTAGATGCTTCTAGTTAGCAAGGCTGTTAACCCTTTGTTTTTGCAGCCTACAGGACGGGCGATACAGGTTGAAGGGGGAGGAGGGGAACGGCGCCCTTCTGCTGACATTCGTAGGCAGAGAACGCGTGATTCTGATGCTGTGATTCAGGTGAGATTGCTGTGAACCTCCTATGACTTAGGTGACAATCATTCATAGATTTGTGAATATGGTCTATATGTTAAGTGACATATGACGGAGGTAGAGCGTATATGTCGCAGTTAGAATGGACAATGGATTATTGAAGTTTACGTTTGGTTGGTGAAGGGGCTAATGCTTTGTGGTTATGTTCGTTTGCCTTGTCTCTGGGAGTTTGAAGTTGAAGTTGATATTTCAGTCCCCTGAACCACATTTGTTGTACGTATGATGGTTAGATTGTCTTGCAAGATGCCTCTGAGGACGAGCCAGAAGCACCAGCAATTGATTACGAAAAGGAGTTTACAGAGGATGAGGCAAAAGGTGGAAAACCCATGGAACATTATGGAAACTACCATCATGAAGACGAGATGCGTGATTTTGGACCTGGGGGACCGGGACCATGGATGGACTACTATCCCTATCATGAGCATTGGGAAGGAAATATGATGGAAATGCCGGGCGAGCCCATGCATGGTCACATGCGACCGGGTATGGGTGTTGAAGGACATGGACCCTTTCCTATGGGTCCTGGCATGCCCATGCGACCGCCTGGGGCTGGACCCGACTTTGGCATGTTTCCTGGTCCTTTTGGAATGCCACCATATGAGAGGTATTGCGCAGCTCCGAAAAATATCTTGTATCGTTGTTGTATAGGCTGCACAGTTCAAGACTTTCTGAGGGAATGAATATAAATATCCATTAAATGCATATAAATATCCAGATTCCTTTGTAGGTGTTAAGTCTGCAATACATTCTAATTCGTTTTGTGTTATCTCAGAGGTGGAGTTGGAAGGCCTCCTATGTATGGGGGACCACGAGTTGGGCCGGGACCAATGCCTGGGCCCGATGGTTTTCCCCCTGACCATTTTGCCATGCAACCGCCCCCTGTTGGATTCACAGAACCTCCACGGTAATTGACAATAGCTCTCAGAGTTTCATGAAATTTGTACTGTGTTCAGTATGTGTTTAGGACCAGTATCTGTATTGTCTTGTATGCGTGTATTGCATTGTGATTAACTTGGTAAGCGGGACTTCTATCATTACTGATCTTGGTCACGAAGATGATACTATGTGAAGTTTATTTATCTATTTTTTGGTTGAGATGAATAGGCGCAGAACGCCTCCAGGATTGGCACACCAAAGTCGTGCGGGTCCACATTCCGGTGGTGACTGGGAGGAAGAGCTAAGCAATGGGAGCGGTGCGAATCGATCAGGCCATGAACATCATGGCGCTCATGGGAATAGGGATCGTGAGAGTCTCAGTCGAGAGTATGATGCTGATACCAAGGTGGCTGGTCGGAGGTCTCGGTCTGTACTCGCTGAGAAGGGTCCTAATGAGCCTCCCCTTGAGCAGCTGTCTGGAGGCCGAAAGAGGTCCAAGTCTAAAGAGGATTACACTGAAGGTGAAGAGTTGGGTGAACAAATAAGACCTGCTAAGAGAATGAAGATGGTTGCTTCCACTGCAAGGCGAGGTGATTCGTCAGGGTCGTCATCCTCTGACGAAAATTCAGACTCAAGTTTAGACAATTTCAAGGAACCTGCACCTGCTAGAGTGAAAGATGCCGATCACTACCAGAAAGTACCTAGGCACAACGAAGCATTAGAGCATCATAATTATAGGAGCGATTCTGGATCTAGGAGACGGCCTGCGGACACTAAGGAACGAGACGATTTACACAGAAGAGAGCGCTCACAGGGTCATCGTGGAAAAGATGAGCTTGCGTATGATCGCAAGAGTCGTGAGGACAGAGAAAGACGGGATCACGATGAAGCCCGAAGACGGGACAGAGCGGAAGAAAGGAATGACGAAGCTAGAAAACGTGGAAGACCCGATGGAAGAGATTACAGGGATGGTTATCACAGGGAGAGGGAAGAGTCCAGCCGAAAAAGAGAGACAGAGGAGTCCGGACATTGGCAAAGGTCAGGGGACCCTCAAAAGTCGTGGGTGGATGATAAGAAGCACGAGGAGCGCTCTCGGCATGGAGACCGTAGAGAGAAAGATACAAGGTCTTATGACAGAGATCGGGCGAGGAGTCGAGGACGAGAAGAAACGAGGTCACATCAGAGAGAAGGAAATCGTTCCCGTGAGGATGTATCCAGAATAGATCACGAAGAGGATCGAAGTAAAGAGTCGTATCGACGGGATGATCGATTGGATGAACGGCGGGATGACTCGCGCTCAAGGGGAGGCGATCGAGTCGAGGAGAGTAGAGAACGGGAACTGAGAAGCCGTCGGCACATGTGAGATTGCTACAGAACTCTTTTGCTGAAGCAGGAGGAAATAATGTTGTGCAGCTTGATTTTTGAGACTTAGTATTGGTTTCTATCTGTGTCTTCTTTTAATTAGACAAGGTTCTGATCTCCTGGAGTTGATCATAGTTTGATTGTATAGTTTGCAATGCAGAAAGGAAATGGTTTTATCGTCCGCGATAGTTTTAAATGTGACTAATGTATTTGGCTTTTGTATTTGACTCTGTCGGATGTTGGTGTAGGGAGGACAGGCATCGAGAAAGCGAGGATAGAAGAAAAGGCGAGGATCGGAGCACGAGGTCTGAGTCCATTCGAAAATTGTTGGTGAATGGGCGGGAAACGGGGGATGACGCTCGTCTGCAGATCCGAAGTAGGCGCGATGGATCAGAGGAGAGGGAAGCTGATGTTGCTCGTAATGGAACTTCACTTGCGAAGGAGAGAGGCCGTGACCATGCGTATGATGAGCGCAGGAGTCAGAGAGACAGTGGCCGGCTAAGTTCTCATTACGACGATGAGAATAGGAGAGATCACAAGGACAGCTATCATACAAGTTTGCAGCATGACAAAGTAAGGGACCATCTTTCCCCTTTTCAGGTGTATTAATTCTTCATTGTTGATTGGATTAACTCCTTTTTTTCCTTTCGTGCGCATGCTAATCGTTTTGGTATACCAGGAGCACGTGTCAGAGCGTGTGGATGCTCGTAATTCTTTGAGATCAAAAAGACCACAGCCAGCGAGTCGAAGATTAGAGAACGAAGATGTGTCTGGTGCTTATTCCACAAAAATAGATCAGAGGCAGTCTGCCGTAGACGAAGTCAGTTCAGGGGAAGAGGATGGCCATGAGAGACGAGGCCGGACCAAGATAGAACGATGGAACAGTCGAAAGGAAAGAGACATTATACCTGCAGCAGCAGCCGAGGAGAAGAGGCACAGACGACCTCATGCTCGGGACATTGATGTGTTGAGTGAAGCACCAAACACTGACCAGCACACAAGCGAGAAGCGACAGGTGTGATATGGGTGCTTCTCATGTTGAATATTAATTGAACGAATGAGGGCAGTTGTACCAATTTCCATACATGATGGAATGCGGGATGGCCTGATTGGAGATTATTATGTGATTCATCCTACGAGGAGAATTTTTTTTGCCAGTCTGATCGAAGTCTGTAATCAACAAGGTGGTGTAGAATATATTTATATACACATATGCAGACACTTTACTATTGGTAAATGCAGAGCTTGTTTGATTTTATTTTCGGGCGCTGTAGTTGAAGGGTCTCGATAGCTGATCTGCACTTGGGTGTTTTTAATCGTATCGAAAGTCTCTCGGTTTGAACTGGGTATCTGAATTCGTTGAAACTTCTTTCCAGGACCAGGGAAGACATGAGAATCATCATCAGGATGTGGAGCAAAACTTCAGAAGTGAGTCCAGAGACCGGCAGCACAGTAGCAGTGCTGCGAAACGGTACCCAGCTGATAATGAAGGTGAAGAAGATGCTTTCAAGGTGAAGGAGCTTCGAAGCGGCGTGGTTGCAACGAAGGGAAGTCGGCAGAGAGAGTCGTCCTTGCAAAACCACAGTCATCGGCAGTCTGGTGAGGACAGTCGTGTACAGCAGCAGCAGCTTCCCGACGCAGAAGTGACAGCCAAGCTCGAACGTCGGAAAGAGCGCTTCGGCTCAAAAGTGAGGCTCAAAAAGTCAGTCGAGGAGGAGATGGGCAGCCGAGATGAGCCCTACGTTAGTGTTGATCCTGTGCAGGCTGACCCTGTGGAGGTGAAGCAAGAAAGGCCAGCTCGGAAACGGCGGTGGGCTGCCAGTGGCTAATCCCCCCGTTCAGTGGCTTTTTCTTTGGTTTGTAGGATTATTACTTCGGTCTCCTACTTGGAGTACTTCGGAGTGTTAGGAGTTCTCTGCATATAAAAGTGTAATGCCCGTGAGAGGTGGTGGGCATGCGTGGCTACCACCACATGAAGTCCAACCGGTGTTTCTTCAAAAGCGTTGATGAGCTTTCTGAGCGACCAATCCCCTTGAATAATTGAAAGCGTGACGCCTCAGTAACAACGCGCAAGGCCACGAAGCCGGACGCAATTGTGCACTAGGTCAAACCCGGTAATTTTCTAAACAACATTGCATTGAACGTTGTTTGTAGAGTTGCCGTGGGTTTTACCCAGTCTGTGAAGATGTTGCTGTGGCGGCCCTAATGCAATGCTTTTCTAGCATTGCTTTGGCCCTGGTGCTTCCTATCCTCGTGGAAGACCTGCTCTTTGGACCTGTGCGGTCGTGTCGTTCCAGCTATCTCTAGGAATTTTTTCTTAGTTTCAGATGATATTCTGTCATCGAGTTCGCTCAATCAATTTCACTGTAAATTTGATGCAAGAGCTTGACTGAATTAGTGTTGTATCGCCGACCTCGTTTGCAAATCTGACGAGGTCAAACAGGGACTTCAACTCAGTTGAACACAACATATATATTGATTCTTAGTGGTTAATGTACATTTGTGGTTAATCAAGGTAGCCTTAATCTGCTGCTGGAAGATATAGAACATGTAGTAGAGATCAACATGGAAGGTGGCATGTCTTCAACGTCCACTTCCCATGTTTAGAATCCTCCCTCATTTGGGTGCCCTCAGCAATTGTTGTGGGGACCCTGCACTGTATTGTACTGGAAATACTTATCTTAGAGAAAAGGTACTTGATCCAACTTTAGATTCCACAGAAGTGAAGCACCAAGCTTGAGATTGTATGAGATTCTATGCCTTGATTGGTGCCGACTTCATTCTTTGCTTGCTCTACCCCGGTTGGTGCTGTATTGAATTTACACTCCCCTGCTGATTTGATCCTATTAGTGACGGTGCAATTTTAGTGTCTGCAAAATTAGAAGAGGTTTTCGGCTGCTTTGCAATGGAATCCCATTTGTTTAAAATAAACAAATAAAAAATTAGAAGAGGTTTTTGCAGCAAGCTTTACTTTGAAAAGTAGGAACACTGTGTTAGGGTTTTCTATAGGGATTGCTGTCCAAGCGGTGACCTTCGTATAGCGTTTGCCACTCTGAACTGATCCAGCTCTAATCTATTGTATATCCACGAGTGGTAGGGTGGGTGGATCCTTGGAACCTCCCATCCATGCTCCATCCATGCTCCATCCATGCTCTTGAAACTTTCAAGAAAAAATTGAATTCATTAAATTTGGGATCGAGAAAAAAGAAAAACTTTGGTGTACTATTGTTTGAAGGAATGATAGGATAGGTTGGTTATTGTGAAAATTAACCTTTTGATAGGTTGGTTATTGTGGAAATTAACCTTTTGATAGGTTGGTTATTGTGGAAATTAACCTTTTGATAGGTTGGTTATTGTGAAAATTAGCCTTTTGGCACTATGTGAATCATTTGGCTTAAAAAAAGCCAAGAGCACTCATTGGAGGTCCAAAGAAGATGATCATATGCACTTGTGTCCTATATAGAAGGATTTTCTATCATTCATTGGATATAAAATTCTAAGGATGATCATTTGCATTTTTGGATATTAAATTTCAAAAATGATCATTTGCACTTTTGTCCTTCTATCATCCATTAGAGACTTATTGTCAAGTGGCTTTCTTCTAGGGTTAACTAGGCAATAGTCTTTTCCATGTTAAAAAGATATTATGCTTTGTCAAACACCTAGGAAAGACTTATGAGTTAATTCAAGGATTGGAATTGGTTGAGGAGTCGTACAAGACAATTGGAATTGGTTGAAGAGTCGTACAAGACAATTGGGATTGGTTGAGGAGTCATACAAGACAATTTTATTCAATGTATGTAGGAGCCCCAAGATTTATGAGTTCATTCAAGGATTGGTTGAAGAACCATACAAGACAACTTTGTTCATTGTATGTAGAGGTTAAAGAACCATATAAGACAATTTTGTTTATTGTATATAGGGTTTTCTTTTTCAAGGATGCAAGAGGGACCCCTACCTCATATAAGACGATTTTGTTCAATATATGCAGGGGACCTCTACCTCATTGATAAACAATGTTATGTCCTTTAAAGCTCTTCAAAAAAAGTTGAGGTGCAATCTATTCATTTACCTAGATGGGGGGTTGAAGTCATTTGAAGTCTTTCTCTTCAAGGCTAACCATATCAACAATTTTTTTTCACTGAGGGGAGAATCTCTTGGATTGGCTAATAATGTATTTCCATGTGTCTCTTAGCCAAAGGTAGATCTCTTCTTCAACCATTTTTCTCCCACAAAAATGTAGGAACTTATTGTTTTCTACATGTGATAAATTTTTTTTTAATTTCAATTTATAATGGCAATCAAGGACTCCAAAATAGTAAAGAGAAGTTGAAAATATGAAATTGACTAACTACAAACTACCAAACAAAGTTTCACATTTATAGACAAATGTAGTGAATTTGAAGTTTCTACACCCTAGATCCATAATATTGCATGAGATCTTACTAGCCTTAAGGAGTTGGTTACACCAAAAAGAGAATGTCCTTTCTTTATTGCAAACAAAATATTTAGAATGAAATGTCTTATAACTTTGTTAGATGGAATGATACTATAGTGATTTGTCTTCTTAGTGAGTGCATACTAGTGTCTCCTACAAAACTAAATGATATTGATGAAATTACTAGTGTCTCCACAAAACTAAATGATAGTGATGAATATACAACAATAAATTATAGTTTTGTGTTTAGCTGAAATGGTGGATCTGTAGTGCCATCAACCCCTAATGTCCAAAGGATGTTTTGGAAGAGGGAAAGTCCAAAATTGTCAATTTATGATGCATTGTCCAAAATCATTTTATTTTTAATTACAAATATACAAAAGTGTGTTAATTAAATAAGTAAGGCAATGTGTGGAAAAATTTCATCCCATTTGACTATGTTTTTGTTTTTGTTTTTTGTTTTTCTTTGTTTGTTTGTTATGGTGAGGCCTCTTAGACTATACGTCTCCCAATTGCATTCTTAGTACCATCAGAAAGCTCTTGGCAAAGAGGGGTGTACGGGATTTAATTCATGGCATTCCAACTCACAGTGTAAAGATTGATTTCAAAGTTTTTAGGAATTATAAAATTACTTTTACTTTTATGTTGACTAAAAGCAATGACACAAGACACACTAGTAGATATGATGTTAGGTTCATTCATGAAAAATTTCAAAAGAAAATAAGGAGTTTAGCTTACTTTAAATCACCTTGCAATACAAAGAGGTTAAATGAATTGGTAGTGCATTAGTCATTTTTTGATGAATTTTTTGTGAAATGAGGAAAATATCTATTTGGAATCTAAACAATGAAAAGTTAAAAACAAAAAATTTCAAAAACTTTGAATTCACAAATTGTAAGATAATAGAACTTGAAGTTAAAAGAAAATATTTTTTGATGAAATCTCCCCGATATAGTTAATAAAGTTTGACTACTTTCAAAATATGATTTGAGAACTAAATTTTTTTTTGGACAATTGTATGCCATATTTTATTAGTCTCTTATATGCCAAATTTCAAAAGTTGATGAGGATTTTAGCAAAAGATACTCCAAAGAAGCCCAAATTGCTTGAGCTACCAAAAAAAGTTTAAGGCAACATAGCTTTTGATAATTTGATCCAAGTACTCAATTGGAAAAAATTATATTCCCATGAAGGGAGTACATGTTCATAATATGTGTCAAAATTTTGTAAACATTTGACCAAAATTGACTTTAAAGGAACCAATTTAGATTTCCAATCGTCCCTCAAGAGTTTAGGTATGAAGGTTTTAGTATACTAATTAAAAGACTATTGTCAGATCACTTTTAAATCATGTCAACTTAAAAAAATCACCTTATCTATAATTTTGATATTTATTATATAAATTTTTACATGATGAGCTAAGATTATGGAATTAATTATTTTCTCATAAGCTTCTAAGAACATTAAAAGTGATATTGATGGAAAGGGAATATATAGTGTACATAATTTTAAAATTAAAGATTTTTGTAATAAGAAATAGATCTTCTAAAATACAATATAGAAGAGTTGTGGGAGTGATCTTAGTCTTTCTTTAGCCTATGCAATTTTTTTTTAATACACATTCACATTCAAGATATCTTGGGTGCTTATGATTGCCTTGTATTTAAATTTTAAATTTTATGTCCTTTGCAATATGCACAAGAACATTCTAACTACCCCAATTCAAGCTAGTTAATATATATTACAAATGGTGCATAAATTATGTCACATACAAGTAAGAGAACTAATGTGGCACTACTCATAAGAATGGGTGTAGAAATAGTGCTTACATAGCTCTTATATGGTATAAATCAACAAAGTATACATCTACTATGAATGTGAGGAAGTATAGTTGTAGTTAAATACTTAGGAAAGCAAGCGTGTTTTGCTCTTTAGAATTCACTACTAGGATGTGGGTCACAGGGTTACTTGATGCATTGTTACTTCGGGTCTTTTGGTTTGGAAGGAATAGTAGTACCCTCTACCTAAGCCTACATGGCTTAGATAGTTGAACTATTTCCAACAAATTCTTCATTTACATAGGTCATACAACTAGAATTACTCTTCTCTTATGAGGAAACACACCTTTTGGAGAAATTACACCAAGGCCAAAGGGCTATAGGGATTCTTGGTGTAGTTGCTTGGTCTTTTGGGTGTCATCTATGATTTAGTATAATATCAAAATAGTATATCAAGGAGTAATTTGTTTTTTATAACTAAATTGTGTTCCTTGAAACCACCATCAATAATCATTTGAAAAAATAATCAAGTGAACGGCCAATAAATGATGCAAAACACAATATACAAAGTTTTTTTTCCATCAATCTATGTGTAGAGCTTCACTTAGCATCAAACCTATAGAATATTGTACCTTACCCTATATAGAATAATTGGTTTAGTACCTCTTAAAAATAGATACTTGTTATCTCAAATGCATCATTAGATATTGTTTTACTCATAGTTTAGTTTCAATACATGTGTGTGAAAATAGATTAATTTTGAAATTTAGAAGGTACAAGTTGTCATTTTCTAATTCATACTTTTTTTGAAAATATTATTGATTTTGAATCATAGAATAATTGGTGTACCTCTTAGAAATAGATTGGTCACCTATCATCTCAAATGCATCATCATTCATTAAGTGTCCTCATTGTACTCATAATTTAATTTCAATAGGCCACTTATCAATCTGAAATGCATCATCATTCATCAAGTGTCCTCATCATATTCATAATTTAGTTTCAACAAGCTACTTGTTATGTCAAATGTATCATCAAGTGTGATTATGGTACTCAAGTTAATTTTGACTAGTATGTTTCAATTTAGATTAATTTTGAAATTTGCATTGTACAAGATGTCATTTTCTAATTTTCAAACTTTTTGAAAATATCATTAAATGTGAAGTTATAATATTCATAAAATTTTAGATGCTGGATTGCACAATTTGTACATGCTTTGAACTTCACTTAGCTATTTATGATATTGACCTGTATGTAAGGTAATGCAATGAATTGTTCTTTTAAGCTTGGAATCTAAGTCTTGATTTTTTGATCTTTACATTTTACAATTACAATTCTTCATGGAGTATTGAAGATGGAACATAATTGGTTCTTTTTTATTAAGTAACTTTTAATAAATGAATACTATATATATACAATTTTTTTATAAATGGCATTTGAAGATATTTTACATAATTGTCAAGTCCACTGTGTTATGAGGCAGTTATTTTTAATCATATATTACATATCCTATTTTTTTTAATACATATTATATTTTTGAATCAATTTATAGCATCTATTGTCTTTTTTGAGCTCATTGTCATTGTGACAAATTGTCACAATGAGTTCAAATTTTTTAAAAATTAATTAATTTACCTCATTACCTCCCAAAATCTCCTCCAATGAGTTCAAAAAAATAATTTGAATTAAATTAAATTAAGATCATACCCCCTTTCCCACCCCTCTATCCTATTTGTAATTTTTAGGTGGGATGAGATTTGACATTTGATATGGGATATATCCCCAAGTTCATATCCATATCTTATATCCCTTATTCGTATTCGTATCTATGTCCGTATCTATTTTCATATTTGTATTCGTACAATATCCTTTTTCCGTATTCCAAGTTGTTTTCTGAAGATCAACAACATTAGAGGGAGGGTGGATTTTTTTTAACAAAAATCAACAACTCTCAATTTTGGAAAGGGGGAGGGGGAAGGAAACAGCAGGACAAGATGTGTTGCCTCTTTTTGATACATTGTCTATGTATTGAATCTCTTGGAAATCCTAAATAATATTTTATTGCTATATTTGTATTGATATTGCAATATTTTGGATACAAATGTATTGTCCAAAAAAACAATACTTTGTTAATTGAAAATTTTGAATTAACAAAGTATTTTCAAAATTTGTATTTTGTATGATTTTCAAAATTTGTATTTTCAAATCATACTTGATTGCTCATGGGACACTAGGCATTAGTCTTAGAACTACATATAAGTCCAAAAATAAGATATTTTTAAAACAATGAAGCTAAAATTTTGAAATTCTTTATATCTACCATATTTAGGGTACTGTGAACACATTTGTGTTACTTTGTATATGCAAAATATTATGAAAAAATAGGACAAACAATACATCCAACACAAGATTTAGTATCTTGGGCTTAAAATTTTGCTTTTCAAGTTGTATGAATTGTTGATGAACCCTTAACCCCAAAGTGACAAAGAGGACAGAAAGTGTCCTCACACAGTTTAAGGTCCAGTTCAAAGTGCTGTAACTTTTGCATCCAAGGTCCAAATTCAATAAAACTTGTTGGGAATGTTACTTTCTCCCCTCTAGTTTGTATGATAAAATTTTCAGATCAATACAAGATTTATTGATTTTTTGGAAGCCAATTGAAGTTCACAACTTCAATTTGAGTTCACCAAACTGCATTTTAGGGCTGCAACTTCGGGGCCTTGTACCTCCTTCATCCATTGCTCATTTTCAATAAAATTTGTTGGGTTTTGTTCCCCTTAAAGTATAGTTATTGTGGTAAAGTTTTCATGTCAATCCAAGTTGTTTTGAATGTTTGGGACCAATTCGAAGTTCAAAATCCTGCCATTTTTGGAGTATAGTGAACTTTGGCGGCTTGTTTCTTCTTCATACAAAGTTTATTTTCAATAATTCTTTTTGGAAAAGTTGCGTATACTAGTCTAGTTTGTGTGGCTAAATTTTCATGTTAATCCAAGAATTAATGAGTGACTGAGAAGCATTCTAGTAGAAGGAGGTTCACCTTTAGATGTGTTTTTTGCAATTTTTCTTGTTGATTTTTGACATTTCAAAGCCGTTTTGTAGACACAATGAGTCAATTGAATGAATTTTTTTTCACCAATGTGTTTGTATACTAGTTTTGAATCATTTTGTAGTGTAAAGTTTTTACATTTGAGTAGGTTTAGAAATCAAATTTCACCTCCAAATGTGTTTTTGGGAAAATTTCAACATCCATTTTCAACACTAAAACATTATGATCTTGCAATCTATGTGGCCAAATGACTTCAAATTTTCTACATGTCCTCTACAACATATACACTACAAGATTGTACGGTTGAGATTTGTATAACTTGAAGACATTTAGATCCATAAAGCTTCAAAAGCAATGATGTTTTTGAACCCTAGAAATTGAATGTCACTTTGGGGTTAAACCCTAAAGTCCTAAGGCCTTTTTTCCATTAAAACCTACTTAAAACTACCATTTCTATTAGAAATAGCAAAAAAACTTTTTAAATTATTTTTTTAAGAATCTAATCGTTGGATCTTGTATTGCACTAGTATAGGAATGCATTGAATAAGTTTCAAAAACTTTGACTCTATAGATTGTAAGATATTTGCATTCAAAATTAAAAAACAAGTTTTTCTTACACCTTGATTGGTTAGATTTTTGGCTTTGAATCTTCTTAATTTAAAATTTTTGCACTATTGATTTTGATTTTATATTTTCTTATGTTGAAAAATTGAGTTGAGAATCTAGAAAACAAAATTCAACAAAAAAACACTTAATTTTCACTCATTAAAAAATTGTTAAGTAGAAGTAGGTTCAAGATTGAAAGTATAACTAAACCGTTAATAGCTCTAAGATGGAATTGAAACACAATAATTCCAGTGGTGAGATTGTTCTAGCAAGAAAACTTAATCTTGCTTAACAATTATTTTTGAAAAATTATAAAAATTGCATTAAAAAATAAAGCCTATAAGTTATTTTTCAAGAAGATGCTTAGATTGCCCAAAGATTGTCCATAACTTTCTCATCACTAGTTCAAATAGAATGAATCAAAACTTCAAATATAGACAAAAATATAATCTTTAAAAAAAATTAAAAATTAAAAAATTTAACTTTTTGTGATTTTTTTGGGTTGCCCCTTGAGTTGCTTTTTGAACTCATGGTGGCATAACTTTTGTTTTGGGGCACCAATTGAAATAAAAATTATGTGCCTAGAAAGCTAATTTGATTTCCTATCTTTAAAAAAAATTCAAAAAATCATGTCAAAAATTGTGATCACACAAGCCTACCCAAAATCCCAAGAGTCCCTTGTAGGAACTTTGGGACTTTAGGGATTAAACATTGACTAGGGTGTTTGGTAACCAAAAGGATGATTTCTATGGTCACTAGTCTGTCCTTTAAGGGTTAACTAGAGTGTGGACGTAGTGGATTGGATCTCTACATCTACAACACGTTCCTATGTTCCTGTATCATGATGACATTAGACCAACAAAGGAGATGCTTAGAATAGTAGTGGTAGCTCAATGTATGTGCTAGGAGGTCACCCCCTCCCAATCTCTCCTTTTGCAGTTTAGAGTCTTTTAATTATTCCCTCAAATGTTATGGTGTATAATGATAGTCATTGTTAAGGGGGAAAATTGCCTAGTATGAATTTGGTATTTTTGGGGGGTAGATTGTGTGTACTTATTTTTATTGTGGTTGCTTATTTGAAGGATTTGGTATTTGTCAAAGGAGATGGTGTTACCTAAGTTTGAATTGCCCAAACAAGTAGGTTGACTCCCATTAAGCCTATGTATGCTGGATTGTGATATCTAATCATTTATCCTTCCTTTTGAGAGTATTGATTGTATTTTCATATCTAACATGTCCATGCTTGAAGGCCGGGGTGAATTGAACCTATTGCTTGTCTTCCAAAGTCATTCCAGAGGCTTCATTGATTTATCTTCTACACCTCTTCTAGCTGATTTGGGGCATTTGATTGCAAATATGAATTCAAAACTTGCAATATTTTATCATGCGTAACAAATAAAACATTTCAACATTTTCCCTACCTAGTAGAGATGAGCGAGAGAGTTGGTTCACCTTAGGTATGATGAAACTTAAGTTAGTAATTTCTTAGTGTTTAAAGAACATGAGTTATGGTGTTATCTTCAACAAACATGTACAACTTTGTTATTTAGGCAAGTAGAGGCTCACATGTGACAAAAATATTGTATTCTTACAATAGTGTTTCTTGCAACTGCGAGAAAAGTGAGTACAAATAACACTATGTATACATAATTCTATTAGTAGAGGAACACGTGGTTTCTCAAAATGACTTAATATGAATTATAATTTGTTTTAGTTTTAAAAAAATATTTTGAAAATTATTTTTAAGAGTACTTTGAATTCAAAGTATTGTAAAATGTTCTTCAATAGCATAGTCAACTCATATTAAATCCTCAATGTGAAAAAGTACCTAGTGGATTTGTAATCTTATATATGAAGAGTAGAACAATGTACTTGCTGCGTTCATTTATCACATTATGGATTCAATATTTATACATTTGTATGTGAAATAACAGAAATTGCAAAAACTATATTTCAAAAAATCACATTCAAAACCAAATTCAATGTCATATCTTGAAGTTCAATATTATTGATTACCTATTTAATATTTTCTAAACACTTATCAATGTGACATAAAAACCATCCTTCAAAAAGTGGAAATATAAATAATATACGATGACCCATTGTTGTTATTTTTGGTTGGTGTACATGTTTAAATTTATGGGCTTCATATCTTTATCTTAAACCCTATGGAATTGCTAGGAAAAGGAATTTCCACATACATTCTATTCAATTCACTTTAAAGAAAAAATTTAATTTAATTTTAGGTAGTCAAAGACAAAAAGAAAGTCCTATTATTTTTGTAAGGGGACTATTCATTGCATATGTTAGGATTTTGAGGTATCCCTCTTAATTCTTTATACATATGCAATGGTAATCCAAAAGTTTAATTCAAACAATCAAATTTGTGGAATAATGAAAGAAGTTTTTGCCATGTGTAGATATTCCATATTAGTATTCATTGAATTAAAAAAAATGATTTTACAATCAAATTTCAATACTCTAACCCAAATTCCATATTGAAGTTATTATAATGCAAACATTTTTTATTTTTTGATGCATTAATTAAGAAGACAATAAGGTATATAGGCATGATTGGATTAGAAGTTTTTGGTTTGCCTAGCTACCTTAGCCCATGTTGTTCTCAATGCTCATGAAAGATGCATTAAGAAAATTTTCAGTTGTTTGGAGGGCCGTTTGCTTGCATACAAATGTGCAAATGAAGAAAAAATTAGTCCAAATCTTGTTATAGAGTAGTTTGCCATTTTATATATATCAGCTTGTGTGCTCCGTGAGATTTGCGATTATTATTTTTTTTAATTTTAAAAAATATTTTTTGATTTAACTGTATTTGCACATTGGCTAAAAGTCAAATGGCCCTCTATAGGGCTGATATTTTCTCTAATGGTTAGTTGCACTATAAGAGTGACACTTTTAACTACCAAACACCTAATATAAACCAGATTACTTCAATTCACTAGTGGTTATTTTAAATACAACATGAGACTTATTATAGGGTAAATTTTAAATGTTGAGCTAATAATTTAAAAAATACTTAAGTTATTGTAGCATCATTTTTTTAAAGCATATTGTATTACAACTATTATATAGTAATGATCTATAGTATATAATTTGCAAATCTATACAAGGGATAGTCTAAAAAGGAGGAGAAGAACCCACATGAAGAAATTCTATTAAGGCCATATTTGTTATATTGAGACTTTTCGGAGTCTCATTTTTATCTTTGACTTGAAGATAAAACACTTTATCTCTTCATTAGTATTTTTTATAAATAGATAACAATACCAACTTTTAAAAGTTCATTTTAGAATCACTGTTTGAGCATTATTTATTTTTGGTTTCAATTAATATTTTTGTAAATAAATTTATAATATCTAACATTTTGTTTCAAAATTTGCAAAAAGTTTCAATATAACAAATATGGCCTTTATTCTCCATTTGCAAAAATGAAAAATAATGAACGTTTCATTTTGGGTTGGTGCACGGGTTGGTGTTGATCTGTTTGTTTGAGATCCAACTCATATTTATGGTAGGTGTTTTTTAAAGAGGCATTGCATAAGTTAAGCTTAGCAAATATAATACTACTTTTTTTCATGGTTTTCTCTCCTATTGTACATGTATGATTTATTTGTTTGAATTGTTTGATATATAATGTTTGTATATGTACTATTTGTATGAGATATATTCAACAATAGCTAAAGTGTATATGTTGTACTATTCAACTTTAAAATTGCATAATTTTTTTTGAGTTATAGCTAAATGCCTCAAATTTCAGATTTAACTACCATAGGGTGTAGAAAAATGAGTAGAAAATAGAAGTAGAAAAAAATATGGGCATATCTCTTATGAAATAATAATTAAATATTTCCCCAAAATGTAAGGTTTTGATGCATGTATATATGGATTACAAGGTCTAGTGAAGTACTCGAGAATATATATTCTTATCTTTTACCTAATAGCAAACCAAATTTGTATGCATGTGAAAACTACTTTTACCTTGTTTCATTCCAAATTTTGTCCAACTTCTACGCCGTCTGCACCGCTTGTGTTTTATGTTATGTGTGAGTTCATTGTGGCATTTACATCACTAAATCTCATTCTCGAGTTTTCATTCTCCATGTTGCTCACCTACACAAGGGATGTCACACCTTCTTTATGTAAAGTGGCTCCCCATTGGCTTCTCTATTTTCTCACCAATTCTTAGAGTTCATTGAAGTTTGCTTCTCAAAGAGTCGGAGAAGGTGCAACTACCCCTATTCCCAGGGGGTGCACTACAAAGGAAGTTCATGGGTGAGGAGCGACCAAATTTTGGACCCCCTATATTATATCCTAAAATTTTATTTTATTTCTATAAAAAATATATAAATAAAATTTTCTACTTTGAAAGTTTATGTTCTGAATTATTGGTATTTTTTTATGTTAATAATAATTAGTTACAAATTTTAGAATAAAAAAGATACACTATAAAGCTAAAAATAACTTTCACACCCCTATATTATATAAGAAAAAAAATTTGAAAAATGAAAAAAAAATTCTATAAAATAGTTTTCTATTGAAAGTTTATTTTGGCTAAATATTGATACAATAGTCATCTTCATGTGATCTCTATAAATATTTTAGTTGAAAAACATGCCATTTTAGTTTATTTTTCAATCCTTTCTAGATAATGTATCACATGTTATTTAAGATTGAAATTTTTGGCAATAGAAACCTATAGACATTGTTAAACAGAGCTCAAAATTGTAGGTTGAAATTATAGTTTATTAGAAAGTAATTAGGAAAAGTAGAAATGGATAGTTAGGGTTTGGTCACTCCTCACCTATGAACTTCCTTTGTAGTGCACCCCCCGTGCCCCTATTGCTTGTTATTAGTATTGTTACCTCTCATGATACTATATTCTTAGAGCATGGTCACCGTTACACATCAAAATTGGTATACTCAAATTATCCATTTAATTTTAAAAGGACCTTCAATTTCCTTGTCCCTCATTGTTGCTCCCCAAACACAACCATAGTTGTCTTCCCCAACGTGGTGACAATTAGATGAACATGACATCCAATATATCCAATAGCCCCTCCGTCCATTTAATAAAGTAATAAAATCAACTTTAAATTTGACTTTCAAATAACTTTCAAACTAAACACTCTCTCTTTTCAATCTTAACATATTAAAGTTTCATTTTATTGAAGTGTCTTAATTGGATATTTAACACTTGTTATATTCTAAATTTTGAGTCATACTTGAAATGAGATTTCTATGAGCAGTTAGCATTGAAAAAGGCCTTATTAGACATGTTTAAATTGACAAATTGTTGTATGACTGTAGAAGAAGAATAAAAACCTACTTGGAAATTACCCATTTTGTATAATAAGTTTGTTCCAAGGGAGACGGTCAAGTAGAAAATTTATGCTAAATGGACCAATTCCTAGAATAGGTAATACAATCCAAAAATAGAAGATCATGACCCAAGATCATGACCCATCAATCACTCAAACTACAACACTATATTTCCAACTTAATTCAAATTTTTATTTTTTATGTTTATTTACTTATTTTTATTCACAAACTTAATTCAACAATGCCAATTCACAAGCTTAAACACATCACAAGTATTTCAAAATTTAGCTTTTTTATATTAAATGAATTGGTGATCATATCACTATTGAAAGATTTACAAAATATTTATTATTCTACACTTTCTCATAATGTCTTGTCCATAATAGAATTTTAAAATCCTTTCTTTCTCTCACACACCACCTTCAATTAGAACATTAAAATCTTCTCACTTAAAACTCTTTCAATCACATTCCAATTTCTACAAACACTCCTCACGGACTACCCCACTTGCATATTCAATTTCTTGACTTAAATTGACATAAAAACACACCCAAAACAAAAACACTACATAGCTTACCTAGCTAGGACTCGCATTGACTCTCTCCAAGCAGGTAAAAAATGAAATAAAAAACTAGGACCTAATAGGCAATAGAAGAGGCGGCCAGCAACTACCATCAACCGACTTGGATGGATTAAAAAAAAATCCTACTTGGACTTAACCACTTGTTTGGTAATTACACTCTAATATTCACTACTTACTATATCAACCAATTTGGAACACTTGACTTACCCAACTAATACATCCAATTGGTTTTGACCAAATCATTACCAACTCAGACTGAATTGGATTGACCAAAGATTGGACCATCCGACTTAGTAAACTCAATGTAGACTTCAAAGAAGCACAACTAGTTGGACAAAATGATCCCATTGGCCAAAAAAACAACTAATATCTATACAAAAAGCATCAAAATATATACAAAATGACACCAAAATTTACACAAGAAAAATCCTGTTTAGTTATCTACAATGATATATCAAACCAACAGCATGACACTTAGACCTTGAAATGTGTCCGACAAGACAACTCTGAACACAATCCATAAATAATTGAATGACCACTCATCAAAAATATAAAAGGATAAAGCAACTAAAGTTAAGATGAATAGTGATTTCAAGGGCCATTCCTTGACACGCTAGGATCAAGTGTCAAGAAAATATTGTAAAGGGCCTATAGTGTTTTTCATCTACATTTGAAGAGTGTTAGACCTTGACTATGTAACGATGGCTATGCTCTTATCATTACTTGTTATTAGGAATATTCTTGCTTTTTAGTGGATGAAATCGCCAATTTGCTACCAAATATAGAACAATATCACTTTACTTTGAATGATTGTACATTGTAGTTGGATGAATAAATGAAACTTCATCCATAGATTGCAAGTTTCATCCACTTCCATGGATGTAAATAGCTTTATGTATTTCATGCATCCTAACGAAAGTAAATCGTCGGGACGTCCTCAGTTCCTAAAATAAATGAAATACCCCCCTGCTCACATGGTACTAAGGTAGTCTGCTCTAAAAGTGAGCAACTTCTTCAAATTGCCCCTATATTTAGGTCTGAAATAGATAGTAGGTGGTCCTTAAATGGACCTCTCAATCCATTGAGAGAATCAAGAGAAAAACATTATTTATTCCAGGAGCCAATTGTTAGCCTTCATTTATTGAAATCACTTTAGAAGTTGCAAGTGGTCGGATTTGGAAAGACCTAGGGTCACAAACAGGTGCCTACAACAATTTTTAAAAAAAAATTCATAAGTAATTCAAAAATGATTCAAAAAATATGAAACCACATGTGCGACGTTCCGCATCCATTTTTCTTTCTCCGAAAAATGATCCAAAATATTTCTATCCATGGAAACCTTCCAAAAAAAGGGGCACCATCCCTTAAATGGTCACTTTAAGGCCATAGTGCCATACCACCTTATATTCTTATCACTGCTTGTTATTAGTATTGTTACCTCTCATGCCGTGGTACTACCTTATATTCTTGTCATTGCTTGTTATTAGTATTCTCACCATTCACAGTGTACTACTCTCCAAGCTGCCGAAAACCGCCGCTTGAACAATCGATCCCGCCGGGCTTGCACGGTTTCAGTTCAGTTCGAGCGCTACAATCGCTCTCCCCTGTCTGCTGATTCCAGGTTGCAGCACACAGCCAAGTGACAACATGCTGATCCCGGGGCAAAGATAAAAATAGACCCACTTGGATGCGCCACACCATCCGAATCCACTTCCAAAGGCACCGTCACCACTGCTTCCAATTTTTCTATATATTTCCCCTCCACCGAAAATCAAGCTTCCCGTCCTCGCCATGTACAATTGTACACAAGTCTAACTTAGAATGTGGATGAAATCAATGTAGCAGAATGAGAACACGGTATAGTACTATCACCCTCCCTGGCACCCCCGGTTATGGTGCAATATTAAAATAGTATTCAAGCGGGAACGTCTACTCGCTCCTGATCTTAAATTAGATTCCCGATCCACTTTGTAGTTAAAGACGCCGCACTCGAAATACTAATAACAGCTTCGAAATTCTCTTTTTCACACGGAATTGGCGGACGTGCCACGCTGATGAGGCTGATCTGCTGATCCACGTACATCGGCTTTCAAAGTGGGAATGTGGGATATTAACTTGTGGCAGCAGAATAGCAGATTATTACGCACCATATTACTCGATTGAGGGTTTAAGTTTAGCTTATGTATATGGGTATTGGCTTTGGAACCATTTTTCGAACCAGATTAGTACTTCAGGTTTAATTTCTGTTTTAGCTTTTTGAAACGAGAGGGCAATCTTGTTGCATTGCTGGAGCCAATCTGTATAGCAGATAAAGGTATGTCCGCACTTGGTGTTAGGGGTGATGTTAGTAATGTGAATCTACTCTAGAAGTAGGTCTTAATTCATTCCTGAGACCCTCAGTAACAACACTAGTTAACACTTGTTAACAGTATGTGCGAGCATACCTTTAGCCGAGTTTTCTTATTTACGTTTCTGGAAACAAGAGGGCAAGCTTTTTTATTGGTCGGGGGTTTAGCTTCTGGTTAACTTGGGGAGCCCCGCCATTCTCGATCTGCATCAGATTAGTCGCCTTAGTCGGGGGTTTTGCTCATTAGGGTTGACTTCGGAGCCATGTCCTGCACCAGGTTTTACGTTACTCGTTTTGTTTTTGAAACTAGACTTCATTGTTCTTGGATCGTCGGTTGCTTAGCTTGTGGTTGACTTACGACCCATCTGTCTGCACACGATTATTTAGTCGGGAATATGGCCACGTTCCAGTTGACTTAGGAGCAATTGGGTGCAACGGGGTTTAATTAATCCGTACCGGGAGGGGTATCAGTTATCGACACCAAGTGAACCTGATCAACCTGATCAAGAATAGGTTGTGCTGACTGTCCGGCTGCGGAAACGGCAACTTGTTGCCGCGGTGAATGGAGCTAGATTTACGTACGTTGAAGTGCACCCGATTCTGCGGTGTTATATAGTGCGAGCGATCTGAAGCACATTGTGTGATCAATCCGTGTGCACGGTTGCATGCGGCGGTGGATCGATACCAGTTGGAATTCGATCAGCTCGTGGAAGTGACCGAGGTATGTATTCACGAACTTGTCTAATCCACGGGATTTCAGATGTTTATACTTTATACAATTTCGTATTAGAATCTATTATTTGTGAACAGGGCGGCTTTCAGTGAGTGGGTCGCTTTTGTCTGATTCTCCGAGTTCATACTGCGAGCATCTGGGTATCTTTTAATACAAGGATGGTCTGTCTGTGTCTGGCCGGACCCTCAGCTCTTTGCCCGTCTTAGATTTTAGAGGGGTTTCATAATCAGATCTTTGACCATCAATTTCGGAGTGCCAAAATCCTGACGTTCAAGTGCTCAGAGCTCCAACTCTGATACCAATTTGAGGTTTAGGTCTGCCGACCTGAAACTCCGACAGTTTCATAGAACTTCGGATTCTAGGCACTCGAATGTTACAATGTAGTTCAGAAGGCCAGTTTAGGGATTTATTTGTCCTAGATTCCTAAGCACTCTCATATTCAGTTAACCTTAGCATGTTTCAGAGCGTCTACCTCGCGACATTCAAACCTTCCGAACGTCTCCCGTTATTCAAATTTCTTGACTGTTTCAATTTTTTCAATCTAGAAAACCATGCATGCCAAATCTTCGATATGGAGGGTTCTAGGCCCTCGAAAGTTACAATGTTGCGGTCTAAACCAAGCGATTGTAGGTTTAGTTATTGCCCACCCTTGTTCCACCTAAACGTGGCATGTTTCAGAGCGTCAAACTAGCGACAATCAAACCTTACGAAAACTCTCACGTTCTAGACAACCCCCAATCTCTTTCAGAAATTCTTCAATGTTAACAAGGTTGAAGTTCAGTGTAATTGTGTCCCAGATGTTTGATTCTTAATTCCTCATCGAAACCAGGACTCATACTGATTCAACTCTGCTGATTCTAGTTAGGTACAAATTTCTTTCAGAATTTATTCCAATCTTAACAAGGATCAAGTTCAGTGTGATTGTCTCCCACATGTTCGATACTTCATCCCTCCCCTAATCCTCTCCTCTTACGCCTATTCACAGATCACACCTCCTAACGTCAATTTCGTCATAGTGTCCCAATTCCAACCCCCAAAATTGAGACCCAAATGTACACGAAGCTCTAAAATCTTAGGTACATATGGATTCGTGTTTCACAACTCAGTCAATTTAACAATCTTGACGTTTCCTGCAGATTCCGATTCGAACCCTGAGCGAGCTTCTTCCAATCCATCGATCGATCCACAATGAAGACACCAAGTCACACACTCTGTTTCTTACTGGCGCTTCTCGCCATCACCATCTCACCACCAGTCCACGCCACACCATCAACTTTCATCGTCTACATGACCGCTGCTGGTGACGGCGCCGTGTCCGCGGCCTCTACCACAGACCGCTACACAACCGCTCTCCTCACAGCAATGCAATCCGCGGGTGACTCCACCGTCTTAGACACAGACTCCAACGTTGGAGTCGAGTTAACGTACGTCTACGACTCGTACACAGCTTTCGCAGCTCCCATGAGCTCCCTCACCGCTGAAGCTCTCCTCTCTGACCCCGAAGTCCTGGCAGTGGTTCCAGACGGCACAGTCGACCCGGAGACGACGCATACTCCGGCGTTTCTGGGGTTGGAAAAGGGCTTGTTGTGGGGGAAGAGTAAGAGAGGCGGGGATGTGATTGTGGGAGTGATCGATACCGGAGCGTGGCCGGAGAGTGCGAGCTTCGGGGATGCAGGGGTTGGGCCGGTACCGAAAAAGTGGAAGGGTGTGTGTCAATTAGGGGAGAAGTGGGGGAAGACGAATTGTAATCGGAAGTTGGTGGGGGCGAGGTATTTTTATAAAGGGCACATGGCGGCGGAGGGAGTGAATCGCACCAACCAGGTGAGTTTGGGATGGGGTAGATATTGGACGAAATTGTTGTGTTGTAGCTAAATTTTTGTGTTTGGGCTCCATTTTTGATGAAATAGGTGTGTAGGGATTTGGTTTACAGTTTTGGTTTACTGGACTTTGGACGAAATTATTCTGTGGTGGCTTTGGTTTTCGATGAGCTGGGTTGTTGATGATATTGTTGTGGAGTATGTAGAATGGGGACCTCTGCTACAAGATGTCCTTAACTTACTATAGACATCTTGAACAGACGTCTAGGGACGCCTGTGTATATTACAGGCCGGGGCGTTGGGTCCCGATTCGACATTCTAAGTTGTTAGGGTTTCGGATGAGTCTGGATTTTTTATGAGATTGGTGTTGGAGGTTCGGCTTTTGGTGGATATTTGTAGACAGTGACTTGATTTGTTATAGTTCCGGGAATGCTGCTCTCCTTCTGCGATGGAGTTTTCAATTTTGCTAAGTTTGCTGAAGTAGTGTTTGGCTGTTTGGGTGACAAGTGTGAGTCCCTCCAATAGTCCAATTTGTTGTCAGTGGAAACGTTAAGTTCGTTAAATTGGCGATGTTCCACTGCTTTCGGTTACTCCGAATGAACTGCCTGCAATGTAAATTTACTCCTGTAAAAATCTATATCTGCCCTAGTTTATAGAGTATACTGTAGGTGTATGTCACAATTCAACGAAACTGACGATTGTACTTCTACTCTGGGATGCATTCACAGTTAAGTTAGCTCATATTGGATCCTGTGTGGAGGATGCAAGTACGCTGAGAATACCGACAGGGTTCCGCTGAAATTATATGAATTTGTACCCATTGTTGGTGTATTTTCCTTCACGGGGGATTGGATATGAGCCAGCTAGCAGCTAAGTTATCATAGCTAGCTGTGATTTTTGGCATTTATTTGTAGCAAAGCTTGCACTTTTGACTGAGGCGGTCGGACTTTGCACGATCGTGTCAGTCATATGATCCAGTGGCCTGGCTGACTGATTTCTGTCCAGATGACTTCACCCATGCGTCAGTTTGATGGTGTTGCCACTTGTGCGTTAAGCTCCCTCTAATTGCACCCAAACGAGCGTTATTATTTAAAGGTCGCTCTACATTCTTTGGACCAAGAAAATAAAAAATTCTGAGCACTGTCACTCGTCAAGTTTTACCATTCCTAGATTCTTAGCAGTTGAGAGTGTCCTTTTTCTTTTGTTTTCTTAATTTTGTGCTCGTATAAGTTAAGTGTAAATTGGTCCTCATCCGGACATGTTTTGATTTGCGTAGTTAGTAATACTCACTGTGGGAAATGTTTTGATTTGCTTAGTAATGTGTTCCCACTGTGAGAAGTGTTTTGATTTGCTTAGAAATGTGTATCTGTATGGGAAATATTTTACTTTGTTTAGTAATGCATTTCAGTATGAAAAATGTATTGCTTTGCTCAGCACTGTGTACTGTAATGAATGTCTTGATTTGCTTAGTGATGTGTTCTGTTCTAAATGTCTTGATTTGATTAGTAATATGTTCCATTGCACTAAATGCCTTGATTCGCTTAGTAATGTGTATCGTGTAGGAAATGTTTTCCTGTCCTTGCAAACGTGTCCTGAAATCAGTCAAGAAGTCTTTTTAAGTTCTAAATTATTTTTCTCGGTTCACAGATCTTGTCCGCTCGCGACACCCAAGGCCACGGCTCCCACACCGCCTCCACCGCAACTGGCACCGCTGTGCCCTCCGCGAGCTTGAACGGCCTCGGCAAAGGCCACCCCGCTCGCGGAATGGCGGAGCAAGCCCGAGTGGCCATCTACAAGGTAAACAATCGGCTGCGTACTAGCATTCAGTTCGTATGACTGCATGACTTTCTATTCTTTTATTTATTTTTTTGTTTTTTTTAACAGGATCTACATATTTCAGGTCTGCTGGAGAACATGCTACGACTCCGACATCCTGGCTGCGTACGATGCGGCCGTAAAGGATGGGGTGGACGTGATCACTGTTTCCCTCGGTGCGGCACCGGCGGACTATCTTCTGGAGTCCAACACAGTGGGCTCGTTCGGAGCGATTAAGGCCGGGATCTTTGTTGCGAATTCAGCAGGAAATAGTGGCGGAACTGCAAGTACCGTGGCGAATACTGCGCCGTGGGTGATGACGGTGGCGGCGAGTACCGTGGACCGTGATTTCTTCGCAGGTACGTGCATCGAGGAAGAGAGTTATTCATTTATGGTATCAGTCCGAAGAATATGCTTTCGTGTGAAAATGCATTGATAAATTTTATAAAATACGAAATTCTAAATCCACTCATTTGTAGGTTTTGAGATTTGAACATTTAAAGGTATTATACTCACTGTATCTGTATTTGGAAATGATTACTCTCTGACCAAGAGCTGTTTGAGACCTCGTTTCTGGATACAAATACAACAGCTGATGAGAATTCGTTAACATCAAATTCCCATTGTATCAGAAGAACTCATCACCAAAATCATCCTGAGAACTCATCACTGCAGTTCGCAAGTCACTGGAATCGAAATGTTTTTTCAGATTCCTCATCATGTTTCTGAAATTTGAGTCTTTTAATGGACAAAAGCTACACTACCTGAGTCCTGAAAGCCATGATGCTTTGAATCACAGTCTTGGTGCCACAAATTGACATCAGCGATTTGGGTGTCCCAATACCGAAACTGACTACGACGTCCAACAGAATTCTTTGATAAGTAAATTTTTCAGTAGTCTCGTACACTTTCCCTGACTTCACTCAGATTTGCAGGTGTGCAACTGGGCAACGGCAAGAAGATCCTCGGCAAGTCCTGGACTCCCGGCAACTGGGGCTCCTACCAATACCCCCTCATCCGCGGCTTAGCCGCTAAGCTCTCCTCCGCTGCCGGCAGCGCCGCGGACAATTGCATGGCCAATTCCCTGAACCCCACTCTCGTCAAAAACAAGATCGTCGTTTGCCAGTACGATTTCGGGTTCAACTTCCCCGCGGACAAAGCCCAAGCCGTCTTAGCTCTTGGTGCACGCGGCCTCATCATCATCAACTTCGACGATGCGCCACAGCCTGCTCACTACGTCTTGCCCACTGTTATTGTGGGTTTTACAAATGGGCAAGGGATTCTTGCGTATTTGGAAACAGCAAAGCCCACGGCGGTGTTGTACCCGGAGACGGTGCTGGGAGTGAAGCCGGCGCCGGCGGTGGCGTCATTCTCTTCACGAGGGCCGAGTCAAGTGAATCCCAAGGTGTTGAAACCGGATGTGGCGGCGCCCGGGGTGGGTATTCTGGCGGCGTGGACGGAGTACGTGGCGCCTACGAATATTGCGAAGGATCCCCATCGGATCAAATACAATGTAAGTGGAAGGATAGTGTTAATTGATCTCTTCGTTTGGATTCGTGTTTTGCATGGGGAGTTCTATGGTCTGTGAGATGCGTGAGTTCATGTGAATTTTCGATGTCAAAAGAATCTGTAACCGGGCCCTAATATGGATGTCAAACTGTTTTTTATTTTTTATTCTCAATAGGATGCCAATGCGTTCGTTTCTGACATGCGCGACTTGTGTTCAGTATGTGTGTTGTGAATCAGTAGCGTTTGAACTCAATCCATGCGGTAATATCGATGTCTTGAACATAGTTACCAGTCTTCCACTATTTTCATTTGATTTTGTAATTAGGGAATGATTCACCAATTCACTTTCTTATGCATTAGTTGGGTACCATCTGAACCAGTGATGAATTTTCAAACGGGTTTCTGAAACCATGCCCTAATTTTCAAATTCACATGAACTTGCGGAACACGTATATATTGATGGGAGGTCAGATTTGGGATTCTGGTTTTGACGGGCTTATTTCTGGGGATGTGCAGATTATTTCAGGGACTTCCATGGCCACCCCGCACGTCGCTGGCCTGGCAGCCCTCCTAAAGGGCGCGTACCCCAAGTGGTCCCCAGCAGCAATCAAGTCGGCGCTCATGACTTCCGCCACTGTGGTGGACAACCGCGGCGGACATTTAACCGATCTGTGGACCGGCGGTGGTCCAGCCACGCCCTTTGACTACGGTGCCGGACATGTGGTGCCGGAGAAGGCACGCACTCCGGGACTGTTGTACGACATCTCTGTTCGTGATTACGTCAACTTCTTGTGCGCTTTCGGGTACACCGCGAAGCAAGTGCAGGTCAGTGCTTTTAAGACAAAGCTTTGAATTGGAGTGTTGGATTCATGAACAATAGTTGATAATCTGATCGTGATTGAAAGTGGATTGGAAGCTGAGTAAAAGAATGAACAGTTACAAGTTCAAATATGGGAGTTGTCAGAAAATGAATTTCATAACATTTTATAGCAAGCTGAATCTTTAGTCAAGACATACTGTATGGCTGGTGAGGTCTGGGACTTTGGGACTGCTACTGTGGTCTAAAGTGTCCATCAATGGAATATTTGTAGAATTTTTATATATTCAATGTTCACTGATGACATTATAGAAAACTCTTGGAATGGAATGTGGTCTTTATCAGACACAAAAGGATATTAGTCCAATTTCCATATTAGTTTTCTCCTAGGTTAAGTTACTGATGAGGTTTTGGGACTGCGTTTGTTACTGCAGGTATTCTACGGGGCGCCGGTGACATGCCCGAAGATCCCCGTGCGTTCGGAGGACTTCAACTACCCGACATTCTCCGCGACGTTCACCCAGAGTGTGAAGCCCGTGACGGTGCGCTTCACAAGGACCGTCACCAACGTTGGCCCCGTGACCGCCGCGTACACGGCGGTGGTGAAGGCGCCGGCGGGCGTCAAGATCGCTGTCTCGCCCACCGTCTTGCGATTCTCCAAAACCGTGCGCACGAGATCGTTCACACTCACGGTAAGTCGCACCCTAGCTTCTCGTCACAACACTTGAAAAACGAGCGCCACTAGGATGACTTCTAGTTCTTTCTTTTACGGAGCATTTTTGAATAGTTCAGTCTGCATGTTGTACCCAAATTGTCATACTGGTCCGTGGAGATTCGTGAATCCATTCCAAGCTGATTAATTGATACCATCGGTGATTTTTGATACTGGTAATCTGACTGGTACCATAAAACTTGGGTTTAGGGTTTAAGTTTTTTAGGGTTTAGGGTGCCCTAAGGCTCTAACTTGCAAAGATATAGATGCTTTCTGGGGTCTGGCTGATGGAATTTGTTTGCATGTGTGGCCCTGGCAGGTGTCGACTATTGGAGCGCCGAGTACGGCGTTTGGGAGCCTCACGTGGAAAGCCTCTGGGGGCGTGTATGTGCAGAGTCCCATTGTGATCACTCCCGCAGTAGTGCAGACATAGTGGCGACGTAGGATGGAATTGAAATTAATTGATTTGATTTTTCTGGATTAATTTTTCATGGCGGATTCAAAAGCTTGGATCGATTGCCTGATCGTGATTGATTTCCAATAGAAGGAGATGGTTTCAGTCTCCTGTTCAATTAGGCAGATCATTATTCGTACTTGCATATGATTTGTAATCCTCATTTCGTTGATATTGCAATGAAATTCAATGTGAAATTGTGGCAGACTGGTAGAGAGTTCGGATTTTTCTGGTGATCCGATGGGGTTTAGTTTCCCAACTCTACCCTCTAATCTCTAGGTCTTGCGTGGGTGTAATTGCCACTTTTCAAGGCCTGCTAGTGCCTAGAAACCTAACTCTGTACCAGTTATGCCTTGTATACTAATAGGGACTCTTTTGTAACCTTTGTGCAGTTTAGTGTCGCAATTCTGGTGCTTTGAATTGTGCCAAATTGATGTTTGGGTTTCTCAGAGAAACTGAGGTTACTCAGATAATGTGAAAATACTCACCAGGAATTACTTCTACATTATGAAGTTATGATCAACTGCAAGAATCAAATGTCAACAATCTCGATGTGCAGTGATCGCAATCACAACAAATGGCCGTTGGAAGGGAAGGAATAAAGTTACTACGAAATCCTTCACTAGTTTCTCGCTACTTACTTGAAGATACTTGTAAGTAAAACCCTAAACTACCTTTAATCCACCGGATGTCAAATTTGTTAAATTAGCGAATATGCACTGCACTTTCCCTTTACACTTGTGTTCAGAAAAAGAAAATCTACAGCTGCCATTGTTTTAGAGATTCGTGCAGTTAAATATCACAATCTCGACACGTTTGAGTCTTGTCAATATATACAACAAAATTGACATGACCATTGATTATAGTGGTCCAACCAGTGACTTTGGAACTAAACAACTCCGCACAACTATCCCTATGTTCCCATGAACTGACTGAGTCTAATCCGAGCTACACCAAATTGCATGCTATCCCAATACATTCTCACCTTACCTTAATAGAATGCGGTATTTCATATATGTCACCAAAATATACACATGACATAGAAGCCTCATGTATGTCTCAAAAATGCCTCCAACATTCTCGTAACAGGTAGGTAACCTACTTGTCCCAAGTCCGAGTTCTGATTTTTCAAAATGGACTCCACCGATGTAGGCATGCAGCAAATGAAACAAAGTTTACCACCTCAATTGAACCATCACCCTGACCCCATTATTGTCGAATCTAGACACCGACATCAGGAAGGCTCGATCGAATCCCCCATCACGAGTGCTTCTTAGTCTCCCTCTTGCGAAACAGAGCTCCAAGAACACGGCGAAGACCATTCCGAATCCGCAAGAGCTCACACAGCAAAGTTTCAATAACGTTCATCACTGCATTGCCACATTCCTGCAACATAAGCATGGGACTACACCCCAGGAAGCTTTCTTGGAGGGAAGAAATCGAATCCTCTAAGGTTGTGGTGTCGTCGGTGACTGGAAGCTTCGCCCATGCGAGTGCAGATGCGGGAACCAAAATTTTCCATGCTTTGTTATGGATTGTGGTACAAGATTCTATGTAAGAGACGACCACATCGTCGTCTTCCTCTTCTTCGGTTGGGTAGGAGTCTGAAGAGTCCCTCTCACAGTCGTCTTCGAGGTCCATGTCAGATTCTTCTACATCTAAATCCCATTCTTCTTCACTCAGATCAGGTTCTTCTTCACATGAATCCGATTGTTCGTCGATCAGGTCTGGTTCTTCTGGTACTTCTAGTTGAAGGTCGTCGGAATCTGGTTCATGTGCTTTGAAAGTAGTCATTTCGATCGGAACTGCTGTTTGGGCAAGAGCTTCTGGTTCTTCTGCTTGAAGGTCACCATTTGATTCCAGTGGTTCGTAAATAGACTCCTCCATCGCAGCTCCTTCTTCGACCAGAGTTTGTGCTTTAGCTTGAAGGTTATTATCTGATTCCAGAGGTTCGTCGAGCATATCGTGTTCTTCGACCACATCATCTTCTTCAACGACAATATCATCTTCTCCTTCGACCGTATCATCTTCTTCTTCGACCATAACTTCTACTTCTTCTACCGCATCATCTTCTTCGACCATTATGACCATCAGATCAGGTTCTTCTTCACATGAATCCGATTCCACCATTTCCACGGCTTCGTAAATAGATTCAGCGATCACATCTCCTTCTTCGAACGCAGTTTCTACTTCGGGGGCAACAGCATCAACTTCATGCTCTACTTCTGAATTAGGCTCTTCGAGCATGTCCTCTGCTTCTAGGTCAGATTCTGATTCCACCGCTTTGTAAGTGAACTCTTCGAGCATTCTTTTTACAATTTCGACTGCAGTATCTGCTTCCACAGTTTCCAAAGACTCGGATTCAGTCACATCTCCTCCTTCCAATACAGTCTCCGTTTCAGGAGCAGCACCAACACCAGTTTCAGCCTGTGCTTCAAGGTGAAAACATGATTCCACGGCCAATTCTTCCACCGCAGTCTCTGTTTCAAGAGCAGCACCAACACCAGTTTCAGCCTGTGCTTCAAGGTCAATACATGATTCCACGTCCAATTCTTCCACCGTAGTCTCTGCTTCAAGAGCAGCACCAACACCAGTTTCAGCCTGCGCATCAAGGTCAAAATATGATTCCACGGCCAAGTAAATGGACTGCTCCATCCCGCCTCCTTCTACCTCCGCTTCCAGTTCCGGCAGTACGTCGAAGTACACCGACTCACTGACATCCTCGTGCTGATCGATGATCAGGTTCCGCAATTCATTGCTCGGGGTCTGAATTTCAACTTGTGCCCCGAACTTGTGAGCAGGCGAGGTTGCATTGGGAACAAAATAGTAGTCGTTATCCTGATCAGAGTAGTCTTCCGAGGAGTAATCGTCCATAAATCTAGACACCAGTCCAACAACAGCATCTAGTTCGATCAGATCGAAAATACATTGGACTTGCATTAAATTTGCAAACAGGCTTCATTTCTAATAACAACTTACTGCACAAATGCAATTGTACTGAGCTCAGAAACTAGAACTGCTTGAGCGTCTAATCTGGCAACCAAACTTGCCAACTTGCAGAAGAGAAGAGGAGGTCATGCATTCTTACGGAGAAGTCGACATGGTGATTCCTGGCGGATTCCACAACCACGGTACTCCAGCAAATCAATGCAACAAACAATACACCGAGATGAGATGAGAAGACACAAACGGCTGCAAAGTTGTGGAGAGGAGAAGTGGAATTGTGGAAGTGATGAAGAGAACGGCGTCTGGGAGGGTTTAAATAGCTCCTTCTTTCCTACTTGCGAGACCTCATTCCTTACTTTCCTACTTGCAAGACCTCATTCCTTTCTTTCCTACTTGCGAGACCTCATTCCTTTCATAAGTGCATAGGTGTTGTATTTTTTGCACAAAGTTATTAAGTTTTTGGAAAAAATGTGGTTCATGGCATCATTAGATATTTAGATTAGTCAATTAATTTTCAAAATATGTAATAGGTATGAAAATTTAATTTGACACGGAGAGGTATTACTCCCTTCTACCGAAGTGGAATAATTAGTCAACACTCTCAAGTGATCGACCATGATATCCTTCCTACCAACCAACTAGAGTTTTATACAGTAGACTACCGAGGTTTCATTTTGCAACTTAGTTGTCCATAATTACTTTTGGGATTACTTTGTTTTTTCTAGACCTTCATTGCCTCAAAAGAAGGATTTCTTCAAAAAATGAAAGTATTCTTTTGGATGGATGAAAATTCTTTTGACCAAAAAAAACTCTTAAAGTATTTTGTTCATCATCTATTCATCTAGAACACTTTCAAAAAATATGATCCTTCAATACTTCTACTCTTTGTAATGTGTAGAGATGTACCTTGAAAGTGTAAATTAAAAAATATTTGTAAACATAAGGGTTTTAAAACTCTACATTGTACATATATTAGAGAGTTATATGCATATGATTGGGACATGTTTGCGTTCATTTGTTGTTTAGAATCTGTGAGTAAGAGGCCTTCAAGAGTCCTTCAACAGCATTTACGCTGATCTCACAAGAAATCAAAAACTCAATGCGGATTGAATCAGCAATACCACCCAATTGGCACTTTAGGATTATTCAACCTTCAAATGCAATTTGGTGAACTCAAATTGAATCTATGAACTTCAATTGACTTCCAAGAAATTAGTACATCTTGGATTGATTTGGAAATTTTACCATATAAACTAGAAGAGAGCATAAATTTTTCAATAAATTTTATTGAATTCAAACATTGGATGCAAAAGGTACAACACTTTGAATTAGACTTGAAACTATGTGAGGGCACTTTTGGTCCCCCTAAATGTTTTGGACTATATTTTCACCAAAAACGCTCCAAAACTACCATTTCTAGTACAAGTACCAAATTTTAGAAAAAAAACATTTTTAGACACATGTAACTATAGAATCTTGTAGTATGATGGTTTGAGAAGATGTGAAAAAAAATTCAATATTCCATCTTGTAGATTGCAAGATATTAGTGTTTGAAGTGACAAAAATCCTTTTGGGGGCCATGCAAAAAATGGGCAGTTGTACTTTATAAGCTCACATTTGTATGAAAAAATGTCCATGCTAGTGGTGCTCCTTTGGTTTCATTCTTCACGCCAAGTTGGCTACGTGCTTGATAATTTTCAAATCATTTAGAATTATACAACATCTATTACAAAAAATAGTAAATAGAAAGAAATAAATGATCCAAAATACTAAATTGTTAAACAAATTATTTATGGAATTCAAAAATGACAATCCCAATGGATGTAATTTTATAATAGATAATTTACACCTAAATTTTTTTTTCAAAAATATTAAAAATTGAGTTAAATGAAAGACTTCATAGTTTATCTTAAAATAGAGGTTCTATAACTACCCCAAAACTACTTGCAAACTAGAACTCCTCATAACTTTCATCTCATTAATGAAAATGGAATGATTCAAAGTTTTCCACATATAAATGAATCTAGAAAACCAATTTCAAATTTTTATTTTTTTTCAAAAGTGATTTTTAAAGAATTTTTTTTTGTTGCCTAGACTGTCCATCGACAAATCAAAACTACACATCATACAATAACTTTCTAACCATGTGGTGAAAATTGTTGGACCTTAAAGCTACTCCTCGGGCACATGTTGTATGAAAACTTCAAAGATTGAAAAAAAAAAAATTTCATTCATGGTGAGTTGCCCAAATCGCTATGTTGCCCAAAAATGCAGTTTAGTTATGAAATTTCTTTTCTTGCATTGATTTTTCTTATTGTTTTTCTTTACTATTAGGATAAATTATTGTAGATATCATTGTCCATCTCAATAAAGAGTATAAATTGATGGTTCAATACCATCCCAATATATTCTATGAGGGAGGGAGAGGGAAGGAGGGATAATCATCACCAAGAATATTAGTGTCACTATTCAGAATAAGATTTTGTTTTTTGAGGAAATTGGTGTAGTAATATTTCAACCTCTATCAATTCAAAATGATTTGACTTTTATAAGTAAGAGTCACACACTAAGGTTTAAGCACCTCCAAATGCATCATTGACCTTAAGCTATCATCAACACTTTGGGTATATCTCCAAAATTGATATGCATGCGCCTATGTGGAAGAAACAATTTTTAGAACATCTATCAAAGAAAACATCAATCCATTATAACATTTGCATATGGTATTGAATTGCTACATTTTTTTAGAGTATTAAAACCTCTTTTCACTTACCAACAAGAAAATATGAAAAAAAATGATATTTTATTAATAATAACTAGGCATAGTAGCAAAAAGTGGTGTTTTGGGTGGTACTTTGTTGAGTGGAAAACACAACAAATGCAATAGTGAGCACTCTACTTGTGCCTATAAGTAGAGATTTCCCATTGATGGAAATTGTTTTCAATATCGATTTTGATATATTAAAAGAATTTCACAACTTTGGTATTTTGGGTGGCACATGGTAGAAAATGTGAATCTATATTGTTCTTAAGTTTTGGAGCTTTCATAAATGAATGTTACAATTTTGGGTACCTAACATTGCATAAGTTAAAAGCAAGTTTAAGTGCAAAATATTTATAATGTTAAACATGGTAAAATGATTTGGGAATTGTATTAAGAAATGATGATTCCATGAATTGAAGATTTTTCACCTAGCAAAATATTCATGAATCGATGCAAACATTAGGAATAATTAGTACTACTATCTAGTAAAAAGGTGCACCCCAACTCCCACCTTTGCTCCCCCCTTCATTTTTTATTTAAAAAAATTTTAGACCATAGATCTTCTCGTAGAAAAAAAATAAAACCAATCTCCAAGCCATCGATCCGGGACATGAATACATATATGAAACAAATATAGATACAAATACAGAAGTCAAATACGGATATATGTACAGAAGACAGATACAGATATGACTATGGATATAGGTATAGAAGACAGATACAAATACCAAAATAGTTACGGATATAAATATGGATATGAATACAAGTACAAAAGACATATACATATACACACTAAAATCCCATATCAATTGTAGAACCTCATGTCAATTTGAGATTACAAATTAGAAGTGGGGAGGAATTTAGGGTTTGGTTTGGGTTAGAGGTTGGACTAGGGAATTAAAAAAAAAATTTAATTGGATGAGTGATTGGAATTAAAAAAAATATTTAAATTAGATGGGTGAGTGGATGGGGGTATAAATCCTCTACTTCACCATGCGCTCAAAATACAAGTACTACAATCCATTCTAAGCGATCAATTTCATCAAACATTGTTAATATTTGCAAGTATATCATTGTATGCAAACTTTGTTTTTTTTGTTGTAGCAAGCAAACATCATTCATTCTAATAAATATTTATTAGTAGCATATGACAATATACTAAAATCCTAATATCTTTCACTCAATACTTTTGATTTTACTACTTGATGTGCAAATATATTTAATTATTTATTTTCAGAGAAGCAACTATTTGTATATAAGTTGACACCATTATTGTGAAAATGTCACATGGCATGTAAAAATGTGAAAAGTGATGTTTTTATGATTTATGTCATTTAGTTCAATTTGTAAACTTTTGAAATGACCATAAATTATTTGAAGAAAATTTGTTGAACTTATTTGGAAGTTTCATCACAAGTGTAAACTAGAACTATGGTAATAAACCATCGTGTACACTAAATTTCGGAACAACACTATTTATTTAAATGCACTACAACCTTTTCAACATTATATTGCAATATATTTTCGTTTTTAGATCATTGTTCGGTTTCTCTGCAAATTCATAGTTTTTTCACTCGGTACCAGTAAGAAAATCTGGAGCACACTTTCAATTTTCAATCGCCATTCAACAATAACAAGATACATGATTATAGATGATAGATAGACGGTACCACGCTCAGATAGTCAGATGGTTATTCAAACGATTTTAGGTGTAATCAGCTTAGCGGAGGCGCAGCCTACCATCAATTGCAAATCAGAGCACAAATTGTGAGTCGAGTACCGAAATTCTGCCCAAGAAATAACAAGAATAGCATGCATCCAAAGAAGACGTTGAGAGAACGCCGATCCCTTTCTTTGCCACGCAAAAACTGTGCGCAAGTTACATAGCATATATCAGTGAGAACACGAATCCACCACACACAGCACGTTTCAATCACCACTATGATAAAGCAGAACGAGTTGTAAAACGAAACGGAGATGCAATTGATCCACACCCGTATGACTATCTCGAACATAAAACTGACAGGACCTGACGGTGAAAGGAAAGGAGAGGGGTAAGGGATAAGATAGACACGAGAGTAGCAGCCGGAGGGAGATTGATACAAGAAGTGGCAACAACAGCCGCACACTGATGGATTCATCCAGGACGATGTTCTTGAGGAGCATGTTTGTACACGCCTACATTCAAGTGATACCAGAAACGCGGCAGAAGCCTCAATCGCCACAGGGCTGCTGCCTGAGAGACTGAGCGAGACTGGACCTACGCTGCCATCAGATCCCTACACTGTCTAATTCGCCTACTCAACTACAGATACAGATAATAAAAACGGCCTGAAGGCTCTAACTGACAGATACCGTATTAACAAATTGTTCCGTCAGCGCATGCATGCACAAGGGCCACACAACCGAGCGCCCCCCAGAGTGATGAAGATGAAGAGCGAATGATGATATTCAAGGTGCCACCCCCACGCACAGATGGAAGGAAGGCTACGCACTCACCTCATATTCTGACCCACCAGACCTCGTTTATGTCCTAAAATCAATGACTGTCAATCCTCATGCCAAACCGCCCTTCAGCTGTGCTCCATCTGCGGGGAAAAAAGCCCCAGCGCGTACTCAATCCGAGACCTAATAGCCTGCCCTCTTTCCAGATTGAGAAGAAGGCCTGAATGTCCATCATTCAGGGCAAGGAGAGTTCATTAGAGTCTGCCACGCTCGCTCTGGTGAAGTCGTCGTCGTCGTTCTCGTTCACACAGTTTGCCAGGTAGTCACGAGACTCCAGCCGTGAGTGAGTGAAGGTGCCCTAGTCCCAGGGTCCAGGTTGACTGTACACAAATAACAATACTCGTTGTGTGCCACGTGTATATTGATCGATCCCATTACCGCCAGGCAGACTGCTGCTTGTATAATCCCACCCCAGAGTGAAGGTTCCACCCTCCCTCTGGCTCCTTCCGCTTGGCAACTGGCCCTGGGAGCCCTGGATTGTTCGCTACTTGGGCCAGTGTGGCGCTCAAGTCCGTGAAATTTGCCGGCGCTCCAGGGTGCAGCGGCGGCAACCTCCCGTGCATGACATCGTCTCTCGTGCTATCTCCCTCGCCAACGTCGGGCCCCGAGTTGAGGTCCAAGCTCGGCCGGCTCCACCCATGCTCAGCTCCCACGTGGTGCACGGCAGGACCCATCTCTAACAAAAACGGCGCTTGGTTCCCCATAGTCCCCGGAGTCACAACGGGCTGAGGATTTGACATCGATGCAAACGGAGGCAAATTAGGCATGTCGCCAAACATAGGTGTCGACGTCGATGGGAAAGGGTTTGCCGACGAAAGGAACCCGGACGAGTGTCCGAACATTGAATACGGGGGTACATAATGCCCTCCAAAGTTTATCCGCTCTGATCCAGGGTACTGTACCGCTGCTGGAGGCATGGGCCCGGAACCGCCGGTCACAAACATATCGCCATTGACACTACCTCCAGCTGGGACTGGGGCTGGGGGAGGCCCGGCGCCAGCACTGGCATTGAGAAACGAGTGAGCAGCGGCAACTGGAAACCCAGAGTCCAAAGGCCTGCCAGAAAGGAAGGGATGCAGAGCACCACCGGGGTTACTGTTGCTGGGACCAGAGAACCACGGCGCTGACAGGCTCATTGTTTCCCCTCCCATCCTCAAACCCGTCAGTGCCATTGCTGAGCCTGGCCCTACTGGATTGGCCGCTGGAGTTGGCTTTCTCGACATAAAAGGGTGCACGGCAGGTTCCTCGCCTCCACCCTCCTCCAATGATGGCCCATTGTTTAGATCGAAATCCATTGTCCTTCTCTTTGGGGGTTGCGGTGGAGGCTGGGGTTGCAGTTGTGTTGTGCTGTTATTGCTCCGCGCTGATGATCCCAGTCCTTCCACGGCTCCCCGCAAGTCCACAGATAATGGCATACAATTCTCCTCACTGTCGTCCATCCGATTCAAGTCCAAATCAAAAGTAGGACGCATATTACCTGGAGGGGCTTGCCCTGGACTGCTTCGCACAGGCCCGCTGCCACCGTTGGAAAGAGGGTACGCTGAACTAGAACTCTCCGGTTTCAGAAATGCCACACATGAACTTTCTTGCTTCACAAAAGTCACACCAGACACCAAGCTTGATGGGACAGAATTGCTATGCAATGACATCCCCAACACTGAACCCTGAGAAGATAAAGTGGTGTTTGAAACTCCATTGTCATGGGTGACCCTTTCATCCGCCACATTCAAATCGAATTCTAGGAGAGGTCTGGCCCGTTTCTGTGGAGTTGCGGCCATAGCCAAGTTTGCATCTGAAGCCATACTTTCCCCGTTGGAATTCAGTCTCTCGGGTGTACGACGCGGCTCCGCCGGGCGGAAGGCACTGGTCGCTGCTGAACCCTTCCACCCAAGGTCTCCTTTGATTCTCAACGGACTTGCAGGAGGAATAAATGCTCCTTTGGTAGCAGCCAAGACTGCAATAGGAGCAGCCACTCCGCTTGCTGAGGCTCCTGAAGCGATGGGATGGACAAAAATAGAAGTCACTGAAACAGGAGGGGGAGCAGCAGCATCGTCCTGAGGAGTCTCTTCAGCAAATCCTTCGTTCAAATCAAAAACAGGGCGCTCGGGCGCCACATTCACTGCTACAGCAGCTTCACCAGGGTCAGACTTATCTACCACTTGTTGTGAAGTATTTGGTTTCACCCCACCTGAATCCTGAGGGCTAGTTGATTCCTGCCCTCTAGGTGAAGAAATAGAAACCGTGACACCCTTCTGCCCAATGTTTGATGCATCATTGTCGTGACCCTCCAGTGGAAGAGATCCCGTAGCAGTCCCGGCGGCGTTACCCTGTTTCTGGTCTGTATCCTCTTTGGTGTCATCGATGTTCATTCGCCCAGGTCTCTCGGAGTAGCGCTGATCCTGATCACTAGTTTTGACATTTTTTGCATTATCAAGAGCCACAGAAGGTACTCTGTCCCTACCAGCAGTATCAGAAGCGCTTGCATCTCTCCTCTCAGTAACAGAGGAAATACCCAATGGTCTGGTGTCATGCGCATCTCTTTCTGACAATGAGCTAGATACAGGTTTTCCATATTTCTCCATCTGCTCTACCTCATCTGCAGCTTGCCTTGCAACTTCCAGAACATCTTCCTCAGGGAACCCAGAAACGAGGTCAGCAATCCGATTTGCATCAGAATCACCTCTTCTCCCAAACAACTGGCCCGCTTCTTGACCTCTCTTTCTCCCTGATCTTTCATCTAGCATTATTGAATCAGAAGAAGGAACTCCAAAGGAAGACCTGTAGTCTCCCAATCCAACACCAATGCCATTGCAGAGTTCGATAGCAGACTTGGTCACTTTAGAGTGAGTGCGTGACAACCCCCTTTCTCCAGGACTACCCATTCTTGTACCGAATTTACTACTGAGGTGACCTTCAAAACCAATAGGCTTACCCTCCAAGCCATTTCTATCTTTGACCTTCAGCTCTTTTAAATAAGGATGCTCCCCAGTCAACTTGCCGTTGACATCGTCCATTCGCACTCCTTCATTTGAATCTCCTTCGGCAAATTTTACAGCATTGCGTGTGTTCGCACGCACTTCCCCATTAACTGGATCTCTACGCAAATTATGCTTTTCAACATGCTTCTCACCTCCAGCACCCTGCTCCGGTGTAACAACGATCTGTTCCTTTCGATCGCTCTTGCCATCTCCTGGACAAGCACTTTGACGATCAAGGAAGCTTTGCGACACTCCTGTATCTTCAGGTTTCGTTCTCTGAACAGAGACATCAGCCACCATGTCTACAGGGCCTGCATTGGAACCTTTATCAACATTGTGCAAATATTCTCCACCAGACTCCTCAGCCGCAGCTGCAACGGTAGCTAATAAGCCCATCGCTCCTTCAGCTGTGTCCATGGAAGCCCGTCTAGACAGCTTCTCTGTTCCGTTATCAACTCGAACAGACACCTGGGCTGAAGAATTCACGTTCTCCGCGACTTCACCTTGCTGCGACCTATCAAAGGTAGAGGAAGTTTGTCGATCCGGAGCACTGGGGGAAGAGCTTCGGCTAACATGACCATCACCAGTCCCTCCACTTGCCCGAACAGGACTTCTCGCAGGATTTGGTATTCTCACAATAAGGCGCTGCTGAGAACCTCCAGAGTCCACATCACCCTTCTCAGTACCCCCAGCTAGACTACCACCCTTCTCAGTCGCCGAATTCTTGTTCCAGACAGCAGATTTGTCGGACCCAACCTCCTTCAAAGCTCCTGAAGAATTTACAGCAGGTTGCCCAGAGCTTGGCAGTCCTGAAATTCCAGCAGCAGCTTTGCCGGAAATCCCATTCTTCACCTCATCTTTCCACGGCAGAGTAGCACTCTTCTCAACATTGCTAGCCAAAGAGTGCCCATTACTAGGCGAATGGCTCGAGCAGCTGCTCTTCTCATCCTTCGCCTGGTCTGCATGCACGTCAGAACCAAAATTCCCTGCAGAAACCTTTGAGCTGATATCTTTGGCAGCGGGTAGGACAGGAGAACCAATTATTCCCGGTTCTGCGGGTTTTGCAGGAGCATCTCCGCTGGTTGGCCCATTCTGAACCCCCTTCGTAGTGCCTGCAGTGCCTCCAGAACTTTTCACGCCTGTATCCAGAGGGACCCCTGAATCCTTGACCGACACAGAGTGCACCGGCTCAGATGACGACATCTTGTATGACCATGAAATTACATTTCCCCCACCCGGCTTTCCTTCACCAGACAGCTTCAATTCTATATCCACACGCTTCTTCCAGACATCTACCAATTTTCTAGCCTTCTTCTGGATCTCCAGATTTTTATGACTTCGTAAGAGATTCACTGATTTACCAACGACACATGCCTTCAACGCTTTCAAATCTACCGGAAGCCTGTCCAGAGCCCGAAGAAGGCCTAGCAACAGTTCCTCGACACCCTTGTCTCCTTCCCTCGGACTACCGGCATCTCCTGCCTTGCCTTTGTGAGCTTCCTGTAGCCATTCGTCAAGTAGCCGCAAACCTCCTAAATGAAAGAAATAGTTGAGACACTCTTCTTTCTCTGTTGCGGCGATTACATTAGCTAGCTTGGTGCGACGAGTGGTGATATCGACCACCTTCTTGCTACTATCATTCTGGTCTTGTTGCATTAACTGAACTAAACTATCTACACCGGTCACATCTACAAGACCGCCATCCTTATCCAGGTTGCTAATAATCTCTTCAGGCTTCATGCTGCGCTCACGCTTCAAGGGACTGGCCTCTGCATCCTCAAGTTTCACATTCCGTTCCCGTTTAGAGGGGTCCAAATTTTGGTCAGATCGATCTCTCTTCTTACATTTCCCTGCTGCGGAGTAAGAACCATTTTGCACAGATTCGCTGGCCCCTTTCAACTGCTGAAAAGTTGTCGATCCTGATAAAATTCTTGGAGAAGGGCCCCCTGTCTGTGTAGCTGCCTGCATCTCCAGCTTTGTCCTATCCAAGAGTTCATCTACCTCCTCCTGATGCTCCTGAGGGTGACATGAAGTACCTAGGGGTGTGAGATAAACATCGCAACTTCCAGAGAGTAGACAGAGAGCTGCATCAAGGGGTAGCCCATAAAAGCTACTACGGTAATTCTTATTCCTCGACCCCTCTGAGAAACGAGAATGTGGGGCCAGACAATGCAGAACGCTAGTGCACATAGCAGAATCCCAACAACCAGACTGATCGAGAGGCAGCTGACTCAATAAGTGGCCAATCAAAGTAAATCACTCAGTGCCAGACACCTACGATCTTCAAGGCGACAAGACGTGATAAACATTAACATTTTCACTTATATGCAAATGAAAATAAAGATCAGTCCGCCTGTAATCCCTCGCCTGACGTAGAGGTATAGTTCTCAACAACCCTAATTTACAATTACAGATCTAACTAGTAAAACTGATCACCTTACAAAGTAAATGGATTACTCACATTGGTATAATCTCGGTCCGAAAGCCACCATAAACACTTGTTCGCAGTATCGTAGACTCGCCGGCAAACAAATGAAGAAACTCCCTCAGGTAGCTCGACACCTTTCCGTAAAAATGCGACTTTGCATGGATGCAATAACGTCGCTACTGAGATAACATCCCTATGGAACGAGTAAAATATCTCGTTTGGGGCTGCCTCAAGCAGCGAGCCTTTTGGTAGCTTTACGTCTGTCTTTACGTCTGTCGGTCGATACAACCAATTAACAGTCAATTTTACTTGGTCGGCTGTTTCAAGAGTCACCTTGCGTAAAATGCCAATGAATGGGGGTGCATCCCCTGCCTGAAAAAGGGCACAATCTCCAACGTTGAGAGCTCGTCCTCCCTGCGAAATCCAGAAAACGAATCAAAAATACGTTGAAACTCTCACCTACCATTGATAGCCGATATCTATCTGCATAATCACGTACAGACCGGAGCATAACCTGTATGACAGCTATATTTAAGTTCGAAGGTCATCTCAGAAAAAGACGCCTACAATATTAATTAATGCCTACTGGAACAGTACGACTGACAGCGACAGGGGAGTACATCTTCAAAACTCCAGTTCCCAAGTATCAAAGCTTTAAACCGTTCACAATTATCTCAACTGGAGAGAAAGTAAATGGAGCGTGCCAAGAGAAGAGCACCAACATCAACGTACACCTACAAACAGACATGTCGCTTGAAATATATGTATTACAAAAGCTACGAACAAAATATTACTAAGCAGCCACTACATATCGAGGACCATGAGACTTGCGGTAGACGTGTACCACGAAACTTGCCACCCGTACAAAGGGAGAGGACTCACGAAAATTAACAATTGACCCAGAAAACCACTCATTTCCGTCCTGTGAGGATCATCCAACAAATAACGGAGCCCTCAACAACAACGTCCGCTCAAATTTCAAAAAAGGGCCGGACATGCGCAGCATGCTATGGAGTTGAGCCGGTTTGATGAACCCGCCACAAAAACATGGAGGAGATGGAGTTGCTTGTCACAAAACCAGCGCAAACTAATTGTAAGCTTCTATTGCAAGCGAAGGCACGTAAAATGTCTTCTCGCAAGCAAGTGGGATCATCGAATAACTGTTGTACGATACAGACACGAAATAGAAACACCTTGAAAACGCAAATTTCCTCATGCGACTGGTCTCCTCTGAAGCCGAAAGGAACAAAACAACAGTCCAAACAGAAAGAGCACGATGTGCCGTTCAAAGCTTCTTCCTAACGCACCGACAGAGCACATCAAGGGAGAACTACTGTTCTCGATGCGTCAGAAAGAAACTTGCACCCACGAAACACTCTAAACTGAACACCAGCTTTCGTTAACACGTCGCTCGTACAGAAAATAATCGAAAATGAGGCAAGGAGGACCAGATCGACTTGATACTAGCGTAAAGCCGTCAAGCAATAACTAAGGGACAAATAATCCCCCAACCAAAAGCACTGCTAACTACGGAGGGACCACGAACGAGCCACACGACCTTCTTCCTCCCGCAGCATCTGCTAAGAAAAACTGCGGAAGTTCAACCACGACTAGAAAACAGCCTCCACCGTCCTACACGTCGATGAGGAGAACCAGACTCCAGTACCAACGGCCACCTCAAACCAAATCCCAGTTCTCCGAAACCCTCGCTCAAATACTCGTCTCAACAGTCGTAACGCCTACTAGAGCAACGGGGGTTTCCAAGCAGGCCACCTTGGTGAAGACTTTCTGGTCGACGGGGTTGCCAACAGCTGAGCGTTGTGAGGGGGGAGACCACATGTGCTGCTGCTGCTGCTGCCTCTCCTCGCTTTGCCGCTCATGCATGACATTTCCTCCCCTGATCTCAAGCTCCTCGATCTCTTTAATCCCGTCCTCCTCTCCCTCTCAACACCCGTTTCCTTACTTAACCTCTCTCCCTCGCCGCCTTCCACTCCCCCCTTCCTCTCCACCTCTTCCGGCTTCCCAACAGCAACAGCAACGACAACGACAACAACAAAACCCGTCGCTTGACGCCACCGCGACCTCCGGCGTCCCAAACCACCTCACTCCCCCACCATGTCTCCCTCCCCTACCACGCCACCACCGAGCGATTCCTCCCCTCCCAGATCCGCGCCGGCACCGGGACTCCGGCGAAAGTTGCCACCATAGCCGCCTCGAACTCCCCCTCCCCCTCTCCAAAAAATTCAAAATTTTCGACCACTCCACCCCACAACTAGTTTCTTACTAGAACATACATACACGGCCAGTGCGTCACACAAACAAACCTCCGCCTAGCAGCGACGTCCAACAAAACGAAGCCCCCCGCAAACAGACCTCCGCCATAGCCAGGCAACACACCGCCGAGGAGATAGAAGTGCAAAATCACTGGGCCTAAAGGAGGGTCAAAGGAGAACACAGGCACTTGCAATGAGGAGGACAACCCAACGGGCCGGGCCACGGGACCTGTCCACTCCTCACCACCCGTCCCGATATCGACGCCCAGCCCGACCCGACCCGCCCTGACCCGACCCGGGCCGCGATATGGGCGCCCATGGGGCAGAGAGCCCGCGGGTGTGTTTGTCAGTTTGTCAGTCAAAGCTGCGCGGGCCGCAGGCTCTACGGATCTCCAACTCTACTGCACTCTACTGCACTCTACTGCAGTCTAGAACTCTACTGCACTGCACTCCCTGAAGTTCCATAGAACCTGCCGTGGCTCGCCTTTTCAAACGCATTAACCATTGAATGAACCTCCATCAATGGGTCTCTTGTTCTCCATAAATTATTAGGGTCTAGTTTTCCATTAATAGGCTCCCCATCTTGGGTGTCACTAGCTACAGTAGTCCTTTTGGGTTGTACTGGACGCTGGCTGCTGGGTCCGCACTCCGCAGGGCTGGGCGGGGCTGTGGGCCGTGGCCTAGACTACAGTACCTTTCCCTTGCCTTACCTTACATGATCATCATCATTATGTGACGGAGGTTTGGTGAGTGTATGTCTGACTGAGTTGGTATGTACTGTCCTTTCCCGGTGTCTGTCGATCGATCATGGTCTTTCATTGTTTTGCGAGACGGACGGAGGCCGGAGGGGGTGGGGTTTGGGTTTTGTTTATGTTTGGAACTTACTGCAGTTGTTGCTGTTGTTGTTGGCGACGTCACAAGTTTGCAGGTGACTGAAAGTGGGTTGCAGCAACACTAACACATTATGTTACAGTACATCATTACTGTACGCGGTCTACGGGAGCTACAGTGGTCGTGAGTTTTTCTTCCCTCTTCGACGGAAGAGGTCGAAGCCCGGAAAGGAAGGAAGGTGGAATTCCGGGGTGCGGGAGGGAGGAAGCTGGCAGACGCGTGTGTGTTCTAGCTTACAGCAAGCTCATGCTGCAGGAACGTTTTCAGTCAAACCGTCTTTGCAATTGCATCGTAAAAAAAATTTTAAAAAACTTTGAAATCTCAGTTAGTGAGCCCTGTGCCGTTTCCACAACCAAAATAGAAGGAAAAGTAATTTTCTATCATTTAACCTGAAGTAACTCAGAAATTCATAACTTTCACCCCGTAGGTTCAAATATCACAAAACAAAGCCCGCACACCCTTCCTTGCCGAGAGTTTTCCAACGGAACCAAGCACACACCTAGGGGACGCATGGTTGAGGAGATCTCAACGTACTAAACAAACAAACAAACAAATAGTTTAATTTAAGGTGTGAATTTATTACACTGATTTATCTCAATAGTGTGTGATTCTAGTTTAGGGCTTGCTTACACAAAAAAAAATTGGGGGTTGGAGCCCAAAGAAATCACGAGAGAATTTTGATTGGAAGATAGTTGAGGATTCAAAGCGAAGACCAAAATGAAAACACTCCATTTCTTTGGGCTCCAACCTAAAGTCTTTGGGTGTAAACAGGCCCTTACGAAGGTGAAAATTACTCTGAATTAATAGAGGTTGAAATATTACAACACCAATTTTCTCAAAAAAAACAAATGTTGTAGTAAGTAGTGACCCTCCTTCCCTTTATTAATAAAATTGATTGGTTTAGTGTTGAACCATCAATTCATATTTTTCATGGAGATGGACAATGATATCTACAATAATAAATCCTATAGAATAATGTTGCATTGTAACCAAATTTTAGAAAATATTGTGATTTTGTAAAATTAATATCCAAACAAAGTGATAATATAATTCAATATATGATTAGGCAATACAATTCATGAAACATGTATACAAAACTATACATGGACACGTGGGTATTTTATATGTGCATCTACGTTCAATAATGTAAACATTGTTGCTCTCTCATGGTTGAAGAGGGCTCCTCTTTCCCAAAGACGAGTCAGCATAGCTACAAATCTAGGCATATCTAAAAATTCACATGTAGGAAATACCGTTTCATCAGTCCAAATGGAAGTGGCAATAATTTAGAGATGAATTTAGAGACTGTCTCCATCTGGTGGTTGAGAAGGCCAGTCTTTTACCAAAAATTAGTCAGCATAGCTAAAAATCTAGGCACATCTAAAATTTCACATATAGAAAATATCATCTCATCAGTCCAAATGGAAAGTGGCAATAATTTAAAAATTGTCTCCATCTAGTGGTTAAGGAGGCCCCTCCTTTACCAACGACCAGTCAGCATAGCTACAAATCTAGGCACATCCAAAAATTCACACCAAGAAAATATCATCTCATCAGTCCAAATGGAAAGTGGCAATAATTTAGAAACTGTCTCCATTTGGTGGTTGACGAGGCCCCTCCTTTACCAACGACCAGTCAGCATAGCTACAAATCTAGGCACATCTCAAAATTCGCACATAGAAAATATCATCTCATCGGTCCAAATGGAAAGTGGCAATAATTTAGAGATGAATTTAGAGACTGTCTCCATCTGGTGGTTGAGGAGGCTAGTCTTTTACCAAAGACCACTTAGCATAGCTAAAAATCTAGGCACATCTAAAAATTTACACATAGAAAATATCATCTCATTGGTCCAAATGGAAAGTGGCAATAATTTAGAAACTATCTCCATCTGGTGGTTGAGGAGGCTAGTCTTTTACCAAAGACCAGTTAGCATAGCTAAAAATCTAGGCACATTTCAAAATTTACACATAGAAAATATCATCTCATCGGTCCAAATGGAAAGTGGCAATAATTTAGAAACTGTCTCCATTTGGTGGTTGAGGAGGCCCCTCCTTTACCAAGAACCAGTCAGCATAGCTACAAATCTAGGCACATCTAAAAATTCACACATAGAAAATATCATCTCATTGGTCCAAATGGAAAGTGGCAATAATTTAAAAATTGTCTCCATCTAGTGGTTGAAGAGGCCCCTCTTTTACCAATGACTAGTCAGCATAGCTACAAATCTAGGCACATCCAAAAATTCACACAAAGAAAATATCATCTCATCAGTCCAAATGGAAGTGGCAATAATTTAGAAACTATCTCCATCTGGTAGTTGAGGAGGCCCCTCTTTTACCAAGGACCAGTTAGCATAGATGTAGATCTAGGCACACCTAAAAATTCACATGTAGGAAATACCATTCCATCAGTCCAAATGAAAGTGGCAATAATTTAGAGATGAATTTAGAGACTATCTCCATCTGGTGGTTGAGGAGGCCAATCTTTTACCAAAGACCAGTCAGCATAGCTAAACATCTAGGCACATTTCAAAATTCACACATAGAAAATATCATTTCATTGGTCCAAATGGAAAGTGGCAATAATTTAGAAACTGTCTCCATCTAGTGGTTGAAGAGGCCCCTCCTTTACCAACAGCCAGTCAGTATAGCTACAAATCTAAGCACATCCAAAAATTCACACAAAGAAAATATCATCTCATCGGTCCAAATGGAAGTGGCAATAATTTAGAAACTATCTCCATCTGGTGGTTGAGGAGGCCCCTCTTTTACCAAGGACCAGTTAGTATAGCTGTAGATCTAGGCACACCTAAAAATTCACATGTAGGAAATACCATTTCATCAGTCCAAATGAAAGTGGCAATAATTTAGAGATGAATTTAGAGACTGTCTCCATCTGGTGGTTGAAGAGGCTAGTCTTTACCAAAGACCAATCAACATAGCTAAAAATCTAGACACATCTAAAAATTCACACATAGAAAATATCATCTGATCGGTCCTAATGGAAAGTGGCAATAATTTAGAAACTGTCTCCATTTGGTGGTTGAAGAGGCCCCTCCTTTACCAAGGACCAGTCAGCATAGCTAAAAATCTAGGCACATCTAAAAATTCACACAAAGAAAATACCATCTCATTAGTCCAAATGGAAGTGGCAATAATTTAGAAATTGTCTCTATTTGGTGGTTGAGGAGGCCCTTCTTTTACCAAAGACTAGTCAGCATAGCTACAAACCTAGGCAAATCTAGAAGTTCACACATAGGAAATACCATCTCACCAGTGGAAATGGAAGTGGCAACAATTTAGAGACTCTCTCCATGTGGTGGTTGAGGAGGCCCCTCTTTTACTAAAGACCAATGACCATGGTTGTAGGCTAAAATTTCACACTTAGGAAATATCATCTCACGTGGTTGAAGAAGGCCCTCCTCTCCAAGAGACCAATCACAATAACTGCAAGCCTAAACACATCTAAAAGTTCATATGCAAGAAATTATAATCTTGTGAGTCCAAATAGAAGTAAACAACTATTGTACTTAGAAAGGAGCCTTTCTTCTTGAAGGTTGAATGAAGATACAAATTGTACAAGCATAATTATAGAAGTGATGGAGTAATAATTGAACCTATGAGATATTGATGCATGTTTACTAAATATGTATAAATTCACTATAGACCTAAATTAACCCAAAATATACATAGCTAAGAAATATAATCTCATGAGTCAATTGGTAAAGTAGATAGCTATTGTATCTAGAAAAAAGTCTTTCTCCTTGAAGATTCAATGAGTATACAAATAGCCTAGGCATGTTCATAGAAGAGATGGAGGAATAATTGAAACTATAATATATTATGCATGGTTACTAAATGTACAAATTGTAGGTCTAAATATGCCTAAAAATACACATGTACAAAATATCATCCAATCCAAATGGAAATGGACAACTATTGTACTTTGAAAACAATCTTTCTCCTTGCAGGTTGAATGAGTGCACAAATTGTACAATTATTGTACTTTGAAAAAGAGCCTTTCTTTGTAACATTGAATGAATAAACAAGGTATACAAGTGCATTTATAGAAGTGATGGAGTAATAATTTAACCTATGAGTTTATTTAGCAAGGTAAAAGGACCACTTGAACACTTGACAATCTATAATTGTAGTTTACGGAAGAGACAATATTGATGTCTTCATTCACACATGTCACTTTTCAACACTACAAATAATAATGGCAAGAATAAAAGTAGCCCTGATTGTCAATTAATTCTCATAGCACTATGCATATCTATATCACTATTTTTTTAGTTATTCTCCCAAGATATGTGGAAGTATAAGTTGTTAAATATACATATATATTATTATTAACTTGAAGCTTAGATCTTCAATCCTAATCCCTTAAATGCTATAGGTAGTCCAAACTATTTTTAAATGTAAAGATGTATGTTCAATGAATCAATGGCCATTGAGAGTAATAATAAAATGATAAATTTTAAACAAAATTGTAAACTATAACTCAAAGATTACATCCATAGCTTGAACCTACTGTTGGATTAACCTATGTTTATGAACCTATTTTCTGAATTTTATTAAAAATTGAATCCTATTAATTTTACAAAAAAAAATTAGTTTAAATTTAAAATACTAAGTTCTAATTATGGTTATTTATAAAACTTTCTATCTTATTTGTTTATTGAAGATATTTTATAATGTATTTATGAATTTGTATATTCATTTGTTTTTCATGTGCCACATCTATTACAAGCATCCAAGACTAAAAACATTCTAAGCACAATGAGACCCTCTAATTACATAATATTTGTAGTCTTGCAAAATTCTCATTCCATTTTTAAAACTTATAATTAAATACTAAAAAATTGATCTTGGAGGAGATTGATTTGGTAGTAAAGAGCCTAGAAAAACAATATCTCATTTGTAAGTTGGTTAAACTTCATATTAAGGAGTAAATCATTCTTTCCAAAATGAAACACAACTCATCTAATGATTGGTAGTAATTTCTTTATCATCATGCAATGTGAGACTTGAAATTCAATAAGAAGTGTTGAATTTAACAAATCATGCTAAAATAGGATGTTGTAGCCTACCTTTTTAACTAATGAATTTATTGCATTTTATTTCTAATGCCTCAATGCCAAAAAAAATTCTTCTTTATGTATTGAAGATGAAGTAGATTTATTAGAAAAGTGTAGGAAAGGTACTGGATTATACAATTTAGAGAAAAGAATTCATGATTGATAATTTTAAACTAAAAAAATATGTTTGGGAAGTATCTAAACTATGCACAGGTTGAAATGAAAAATATTATTTACATATATTTATGGATTATTAGAATCGTGATGTGACACATAGATATTAGAATAAAGGAATTACAACTATTATGAACACTATAATGTTTGATGACTTAATAACAAAACATCAAAAATCCTTTTTCATTTTGAATTAGTAATTTTGGTGTGATTATGACTTAATTGCATATCATCTACAATTTTTTTCTTATTGTGATTGTATTTTTTGGTGCCACTATATTCTATCACAATTTGGTCAACATTACAATTGTATACGTCTACATTAATGGCATTCTAATATTGGGAGGATCATGATAAAGAACTTGCTAAGAATTTATTGAGAAGATTGAGAAGAGAATTTGGAGGGTACAACATTCTACATAGAGCAAATAACATGTTATTTAGTATTGCCATAGCTTAAAGTTGTTGTCCAATTTGGATTGTACTTGAGTCAAGGAACATGCACCATTCTACAAGAATGGAAAGACCATTTGAAATCCTATATTACTATAGTGGAATCATTTCTAAGAGCATTTTCTCCACCTTCTTTAATGAGCCATAATAGAATTTTAAGTGACGATGACACATTAAATTTCACAACCTTAGAATGATGAGTTTATTTATTTGTTACATGGATGCATGTTTCCAAATCTATAAATCTATGAAGATGGACCTTTGCTATGGTATTTCTTGGATTTATAGTAAGATCATATTAAGTATAATTGAAATTTTGTTTTAGGTCACTACGTCGCTTTTAGTTCAACAAATTGAGGTACCAATGCAGTAAAGTAATTTTTTGCTATGGTTTAGGCATAAAAGTTTTTTATTTCAAGGATAATTTGCTAAATAATGGTACCAAATATTTTGATACATAGAATTCACTATAATACTACAATTTCTTGAGATGGAAATGATCTTTTTGAGAGGCATATTCCCATAGTTGGACATTTAATTTTGTATTTCATAACCTTTCCTTTTTAAACAAGTGTCTTTAATTCAGTAAATGAATTATTTTTCCATTGGAATTTCTCTTCCAAGCGAGCTCTACAAAGAGATCACTACACACACATAAATGCACCCTATACAACAACTTCTTCAATCCAATGAAAATTCCTTTCTATATTGCCATAAATAGACAAAATAAAAAACTTGTTTGTCTAAAGTCTAAACCACCCTTTAGATATTCCTACTATAGTAGATTTTTAAGACTTTAAGTAATTATATCAAAAGAATATACTATGAAATCCCACGTGAATCCGATGTGAAAATTAAGGTGAAAACATCCAAACCATCCTTATACCTATTTCTAACAAATAGACTTCAATTGAAAGTTGATTGCCCCCACAGTGCAATTAAACCATTCCCATATTTAATTGCTCTTGGTTGATTGTTGATTTTCTTGGTTTCTGTTGTATCACTAAGCTGTGCAAGAGATTCAATGTCCTATGAAGCTTCCACTTCAAACATTTTTTAATAATTATGCCTCTTATCCAAAAATTCTATTTTTTTTTTGAAAATTCATGATTTTCAATTGATAATGTTACAACAAAAAAAATTCTTGAAAAAAAAGACCCTCCAACTATGTTAAATTTCTTATTTGGGCGTATTTTTTTGCTTTTTTTTTGTTTGGGGGGTTTCATCTTACTCAGCATTCTATTTGGAGACTCAACTCTTCCACTTTACGACAAAGTCCCCAGTTCCCCAGTAGAAACAAACGCCCGTGCAATACGTACCCCGTGTCGTATAATACGGTATCTCAATCATATGTATTATACTCCATATCGTACCATAACCCTACAACTCACTGGCGGACTGGCGCACACTTCCCAAAGTCTTCCACGACTTCGAAACCTCGTGGGCATTTCGTCTTTTTCCAATTTGGGCCCCTCCTGAAAAAAGGCTACGGTAGGGTTGGAGACTAGGGTTCAATCGATTCGCGCAACTAGGACACTAGGACGAAATTCCTTCTGAAGTTTTAGTTACTGGAATCATGTTAGTGTGATTCAGTTGATTGAGGGCTTGCGGATTTGGAGAGTTGGCGAAGTTTTCTGGAGAGTTTTTCCTGTGAAATTATAGTACTGGGAATCATGGTAATGTGATTGGTTTTTAGGTTTGCGGATATTTGGTGGAGTTGAGACTTGGCGAAGTATTCGGGATTAGAGTGTGTGTTCAGGAGAATTTTTCCTGTGGTAGTTTGATACTGGGAATCGAGTTACTGTGATTGATTTAGGTCTTGCTCATAACTGGTTGAGTTGAGATTTGGCGAAGTAATCGGGGTTAAGAGTATCCGAGAGAATTCTTTATGTGGAATTTTAGGAGCGGGAATCGTGTTAATGTGATTGATTTAGGGTTTGCTCGTATTAGTTGAGTTGAGTTGAGAGTTGAGAGTTGGCGAAGTGTTTGGGATTAGAGTGCGTGTTCGGGAGAATTTTTCCTGTGAAAGTTTAGTGCTGGGAAACAAGTTGATGCGATTCAATAAGGTCTTGCGGATGTGTGGTCTTGGTGGGGTTGAAGGTTTCGGGACAATTCGTCGAGTGAATTTTGAGTATTAGGAATTGAGTTAATGCGATTGAGTTAGGTCTTGCGGGTATTTTGTTCGGCCTGAAGTATTCGGGATTCGAGTGGTTGGAACAATTCTTGCTGTGAATTTTGAGTGCAAGGAATCAAGTTAGTGCGCTTGATTATGGTTTGGAGCATTCGGGATTAAGGTAATCGCTTGTACGCCTCAAGTCGCAAGCTGCCATTTGGTTTCCTTGCGATGCGAGGCTTCTAGACCTGGAGTATTGATCGAGACCCGACATTGTTATCTCCATTGCGACGACTGGTATTGACAAGGAGAGAGAGGGTGTTCGGGAGAGACTGTTTTCTATCAGCTATTGGAATTAGGATTCATACCGGAACCGGAGAATTGGTCGCAGTTGTGAACTCTCCGTTGAGATTGCCATTGTGGAGTTCCAATTTGCAAGTTTAATTTGGAGTTTTTCAAACCCCACGGAGTGAATTAGGGTTTCAGCTATGGCGATGGCGGTGACAGCAGCCGCAGCAGAGTCCGTCCCGGGGACGGAGATGACGAGCATCAGCTTCCGTGACCAACTGTGGCTGAGTGCTTACCCTCTCGATCGCAACCTGGTGTTTGACTACTTTGCTTTGTCTCCATTTTACGACCGTACTTGCAATAATGAGCAGCTCAGGATGGAGTCTATTCATCCTTTGGACATGAACCACCTCTCGTACGTGACTATCACTCTGCTCGTATTGCGTGTGAATTCTTTCAATGTGCTCATTTTTGTGATGTGAAGGCCACACTTACGTCGCATGCATTTACTCGAGTGGGCTGGAAGTTTATTTGAATGTTGTATTTGTTTGCAGGCAGAGGACAGGTATGGAATACATATTGCAGGATGCACAAGAGCCACACCTGTTTGTGATTCGCAAGCAGAAGCGTGAGTCTCCTGAAAAAGTCTCGGCGCAAGCTGCGTATTATGTTCTGGATGGTTCTATCTACCAGGCTCCTCATCTTTACAACGTCATCGGTTCACGTGTTGTAAGTTGCTACAAATGAGTTACGGAAACAAGGGTGTTCCGTTTTGTCTTTCTTTTTCTTGAGAGTGATGGATTGTGACAGGTCAGTTATTGTAATGGTATCGGTGACTCATTGGAACTCTAGACTTGAAGTGGTTATTATGTGGAGGTTTTATGTGACGTGCTACAGGTGCGGTCTTTGTATCATATCACGAACGCGTTTGCGCAAGCGTCTGCAAAGCTTGAGAAGATTGGGAATGGTAATCCTCATTCTAATGTGCTGGAGAAAGTCTATTAGTAGGTTGTTAATAGAGTTATCCTTGAATGTATGTAAAGTGGGGGTGCCGACCATATTTTCAGAGAAAGAGGAGGGCTGAATATAATGAATATTGCCTTTCTTGGTTGGCTCAATCACTTCTCTGAAATAGTGTTGAACTTAAGGATTACTCTAATATGAGAGTGTTTTTTCAATGAAATGACTAACTGGGGTTGAAAACTTGATTCTTTTACGTTTTGGACCTATATTCTTGTTCGACGTTTATTTTATAAGCCGGTCAAGTCTCTTAGAAAGGCTGAGAGTTGGTGATTCCTCAGGTACGGAGACTGAAAATGGGAAGGCAGGAAGCGAGGCTGATGCTGATGTGCAACTGAAGAAATCATCCACGAAGGCGGTGGATGTGAAGGAATTAATGCGTGTGGAAACAATTCTTACTGGTATTATGCGGAAGGTAATGAATCTATGAGCACTATTATGTTCATCATCCCTATCTTGTATAAGTCAATGTTCGACCATTTAAGCGAAAATCGGTAACTTGGACCTTAATTAAATTACTGGAAATAATCCATATGATTTAAGTATGGCTAGTTGGCTACCATGTTTGGAGTTTTGACTGATCATGGAGTGACCTTTGAATTCAAGAGACAAATCTGTTGACGTCAAGTTTTAATCACTTTGTGTGAATTTCTTATGCAATTTCGAATTAGGAGTTTGTAGCCCACTATAACTGGAAATCCTCTTTCCATTAAAAAATGAGTGGTCATAGACATTTAGTCAAGTCATGCTGCCACCTAACTTTTTAGTTGAAGACCAAGCGTTGATTGGACGAGATGAGTTGCTGTTGGTAACAGGGGTCAGTCAATAGATCTTCCACGGTTTTCTTCAGGCTTAAAATGTTAAAAGCGTACCGTATAAGTGAGGCTAGTTCATCACTCCAGCGACGACTTATTTCATTATTTTGATGAAAGGTTTCCATCAAGCTTATCTGATCATTTCTACGAATTCATCTCTGGATGAAAAATGCATTTAAAATAAGTTACTACTTGAAAGTTGTTGGAAAATATCAAGTCAATGGTATTTTTTTTCGTTGTCTCCAGTTTCGAGTTCACCTGATTGAAATGTATTACTGAGGGACTGGATACGGATAGTGATTTGTCAGAAGTTCACCTTGAAGGTTGTGAGATTTTGCATATTTTCAAATTTTCTATTAAAATATTTGACGAACGAGTAGGGTATTCTTTGCATCAACCGAGTTGTTGAGTAACGTAATTACTCTGTCATGCTGCTGATTCTCCATTATATTTTATTGAATTCATATAGACTCACTTGAAATCACATTAACGACCTTGCAGTTACCGCCCGCTCCTCCACCTCCTGCACCGGTGGTTCCCGTGATCAACCCAGTTCCAGGGACAGAAACTACTGCTACTCAGGCACAGGCGCAGGGAGCCTCAGATGCCAATCAAGAACAAGGAGGGAACAAGCTTCAGCATGAACAAGCTTCCGCAAAGAGACTGAAGGTGGAGAGATAATTGTGTGCATGGAGAGGTCTTCAGCGTGAGAGGTCTTCTACCGTATCATCCCCTTCCTAATTCCCTGAATCAAAGAGACCTCTAGATGTTCATCTGCGCAAGGCTGCTCAAGGTTGCTCAAGTCTGTGACCGCTGGGATAAACTTGGGAGGACGCTTACGAGTTTCACCTGACAAAGGGGTGCTATTCTAGGTTTGCAAGCAGGTGTGTTTACAAGCAGATGTTTTGGGGGGGCTAAGTATCTCTAGATTTCAACAAGCATTTTGGATTCGCTGCAAGCCTGTAGGAATTTTTAAAGGAGAATAATGCTTATTATTTTGCCAGATTTTCTAGCAGATTTGTTGAAAATTTGTTGCAAGTCGCTAGAAATTGTATTGTAGCTACAATATTGACAGAAATGTTTTGCAGTATTCTTCTAGAATTAGTAACCTGAACCAAATCTTTGGAGCCAACCCCAGCAAAAATATAACAATGAGCTGTGAGATGCTTGCTATGTGACCATGTTCACGAGGTCCACGGCGGGGCACTGGGGCAGAAGTGGAGAACTCAAGAAAGATTGCCTATGGCTACTGACTTATTCTGAAAGTGCCTGTCTCTGCCACACCATTTATTATTGTGTGAAGGTGTACTATACCTGCAGGTACCTACCTGTACGTGCTGATTTATTGAACAGTAATATGACCTCTCAATCTACAATATTATTATTTTGATCTCAATCTAGGTTTGTTTGGTACCTAGGACATTCAATCTTGTACGGTACAATCTCTAGATTCTCCATGCTCTTAACCCCTGGAGCTTCATAAATACGTTTAAGTCTTGTTTTATTAAAAAAAACTCTCCAAAACTGCCATTTGGAGAGTGCTGAGAGCAACAATGAAAAAAAATTATTTTTTTGGCATTTCAAATTGTAGGATCTTCCATAAGACTTGCATGACAATTTGTGGAAAAAAGATCTTCCATGAGACTTGCATGACAATTTGTGGGAAAAAGCTCAGAAACTTTGAGACCATGTGCATTGTAAGATATTAGTATTTAATATGGAAAAATTTAATTTGAACCTAGCAATCCTAGATTTTGAGACGTTGAATCCTCTTATCTTAAGTTTTTTGCACTGTAGAGTTTTGAGGTTAATTCTAGGTTAAATTTCTATGGTGGAGAATTGATTTAAGAATTTAAATATAAAACTGAAAAAATACAAGTTGTTTTTTCACCCTTTAAAAATTGTGGAGAATTGATTTAAGAATTTAAAAAGAAAATTGAAAAGAAAACAAGTTTTTTTTTTCACCCTTTAAAAATTATTGAGTAGAAGTAAATACAAAGATTGGAAGTGCAAATTAAATCACAAATACTTCTAAAATAATATTGAAATGTGGGAGTCTTGATGGTGGGATTGTTGGAGTAAGTGGATTTTTTTATTTTCAAAAATTGTAAAAATTGAGGTTTGAAAGAAAACCTATATAATATTTTTTCAAGAAAATGCCTTATTTGCCTACAAAACAAGATTCATCATAACTTTCACATGCTTAATCCAAATTGAATGAACCAAAGCTTTCCATGTGCATATAAATACAATTTATATGCTCAAAAGAATTAAATTTTAAAAATTTGAAATTCTTTTTGCTGGTTGTCGGGAGTCAAGCATTTTGAATTTAAGAAAGCATAGTTTTTTTTCCTAGGCAAAGATTGAAATAAAAATTATATTCTTAGAAAGTAAGTACACCCTCTTATCTCTTGAAAAAGTTTCAAAAAAATATTGTAAAATTTGATACCATTAAAACCTCCCCAAAATTCTTGAAAACCCATTGTACAACTTTAAGCCTTTATAGGGGTTAAAACTTGGCATTTTTTTTTATCATAATCCTTTATAAGCTAAATTTAGATAAAATATTGGATTGAACACACATTGAGGTGATGTTCATCACTTCATGTGAAGTGGATTAGTGTAATGAAAAAGATAATTGTATCCATTGGCGGAAAATAAATATTTTTAAGAATGCTGGAAAAAAAATCAAATGAAAAAGAGAAATTGCCGAAATCAACAAAAATTAAATGACCAAGTTGTTGTAAAATGTTGAAGTTACTTTGAGAACTTTAATTAAATATTCTTCATCAATGTGCCGACCCTGTCCTATGGTTATGGTAATATTGAGAGAACTCATCATTTAGGAGGATGTCAAATTTTCTGATTTGGGGAAAGGAAGTATAAATTAGAGTGCATATTTAGTGGAGAATTATGATGAGGATTAGACTTGGAGTAGATATTTTAATCATGTTTTGGAAAAATATAATAAAGAATAGGAAACAGAAGCTTCTAGTACTAGTAAGATAAATAAGCACAAATAAGGAATTAAGCATAGTTCTCATTATTCATATTTTAAGTTAGATTGTTTTCTTTGTTTGTTACAGTAAGATCTCTAGAATTTTGTATTTCTTGGTCACATTCTTAGTATCATTAGAAAGCCCTCTGTGAGGAAGGGTGTATGCACTTTGTTCCGTACACTACTAGAAAATTCAGATTTTTTGTTGATTTGGACGTGTTGATCATCAACACTTTTTTATTGATTTCTATCCAAATCAACAAAAAAGTGTTGATGATCAACACGTCCAAATCAACAAAAAATCTGAATTTTCTAGTAGTGATAGCATTCCAACTCACAGTAGAAAAGATATTGAATTTTGAAGTTTTAATGAATTAAAAAACTAATTTTATATTTATATTTTATTGTATTGTGGCAACAATACATAACACACTAGTTATATCGAAACCTTTTGTAGGTTCTTTTGGGTGGTCAAAAGGGGATTCTAAATTCTCTTAGAAAGCAATTTTTAGACACCATAATAAACTAAAAATTTTCAAAGTACTTAAAATAGGTGCTTCTAAAAATGACCATAAGCTCTCATAAATAGTAGGACAATACATTTTAGTCAAGAATCTAAAATGTGTGATTTTAGAAAGTAGTTAAAATTAGGTGTAGTTACCTTACATTATATCAATCTAATTTGTTTTAGGTTTACATTCAAAGTACCATAGGTTTATGATTTTATGAAAGCCTTATTGTTGAAGGTATCATTGTACTTGGATAGTAGTTGCAAAACTTCTATATTGAGTATTTAATTTTTCCAAAAAAATAATTTTAAAAGATGATAGATTTTAAAATATTGTGAAAGATTCTCTTTTTCCTTGCAATTTTTTTTTCAAAAAAAATAAAATTTCCAAATTTTTGGCTAAATAAATAGGTCTAAAAAAATGAAAAGCATAGAGGATGTTAACCTTGAAATGTTGTTAAAAACACAAAACATCTTTTGGATGACTTCACCTAACTCTATGGGATGGAAAAAATATTTTTTTCATCCAAATGTGTGTGGATAAACCACATCACTAATTTTCCAAATATTTAGGCATCCATTTAATTATTTATTTTCTCAATAAGTTGATAGAAAGTTGTATAATAGGGAAATGGTTTTCTTTCTTTGTTTTAATCCTTAAATTTTTGGGCAAACCAAAATAGGTTGACCCATTTTTAAAACAACCATTTCTAGACTTAGGAATGTAAAAAGTCACTTGAACTTGGACTTATTCTCAAGAAAATCAAGTTAGCTATGAAGTGGTGAATTCAGATTTATAAGACAATTTACTATTGAATTTACAAAAAATTTGAAAGTATGGGTGGGCTTGGGGTTATAGCAATGAACCATTGGTTTAAGAAATTTGGCCAATAAGGTGGAGGCATGTGTTAATGGGTGGGTAGGAATTGTGTCACCTAACCCTATTCTACCTAGAATTCTAAATGTCCTCCAAAAGGTGTATTTCAACATTTTAATTTTTAATAAATCAATAATAGCAAGATAAAAATAAATAAAAATAGGCCATTTGTAAGGACTTGATGGTGATGAGATTTCATCAAAAAAATGAATTTGAAACCATCTTCAATGTTTAGAAGAGCAAGCGCTATAGAACCCATTTTGAGGCCTGTTTGTACAAACATGGAGGATCTAAAACAACATATTTTTTTTATGCCCTTTATATGAAATATTCCCCACTAGTGTAGGAATAGACCACCGAAATTTTAGGTTTAGTATATTAAATTTGGTTACTTTCTAGTACTAAAAACAAATAATTCCAAAAGTGTGACAAATTAGAGAAATTGAATTTTAAATATAAAATGATTTTTAATTTTAAAAAAAAGAAGGGATACAATTACAATCAAAACATTTAGAAATAGATTTTTTTATTTTTGGCACTAGATTTAAAATTCAAAAGTTATAGCTTGGATAAAAACTAGTTTGGCAAAAAGCTACCAAAATTGTTTGGTCTTTCTTGCAAACACCCTATATAAATATAGGATGATGACATATTATCATGATATAATGGCATGAATTTTTACATACCATTTTTTTTCCAAAATTTGTCAATACTATTGGATATAAATTATTTTTTTGTAAATTGAAGAAAATATAGCAACTATTTCTTATGAAAGCTATGTTATTGAAAGTTTTGCAATGGTTGTAGTGCAAATATAGTGGCACTAGTAGAAAGTTGGTTTAAAGAACCAATGAGAGAATGAAAACTTGGTACTAGAGGCCTATATAGGCACCAAGCTCTAATATTCAAAGACCATTTTTCTATTAGTGTAGTATAACCAAATGAGGGATTGTTTGGATTTCTTTTTAGAGTTTTTTTGTATAGGAGAACAAAGGATTTTAGGGAATATTTAAGAGTTGAACCCAATTTTTTTCTTTAAAATCTTACATTATTTGTCACCTATTTAAAGAGCTTGTTATTTAACTACGTATGATGGTTTGATTTAAAGAAGTTACATTGATTAGGCAACTACACCTCATATTGTTCAATAAGGCTTTGTGCATAGGTTCATTTTTGAATTATTCTTCATTTTGGTTGGTCTTGACAACTGAAAGAAGATTTTTAATTCTTTTGGCATTTAATTCTTCGATGAGATATAATTTAACTATAAATTTCATGATGACTAACTTGACCTAGATAGACTCTAGGTTCTTATATTCAAACAATATAAATTTAGTGAGAATACACATGGGATTATTTTAATAAAAAGTCCCAAATTAGGTATATTTAGCATTTATGGTTTCCAAATTTAGTAAGACACTTTTGACCACCTTGAAAGCTGCAAAGTAGAGGAGAGTCTCGAGGAGAGTATAATAACTTAGAACCTTGTTAGACATACATTGAGTTATTTCATCTACTACAATCAAACAACAACAATACATGGTGTAGTAATATGTTGTGTAAAGATTAGTATATAACTATCACCTTGGATTCTTTGTTGGGATGGATGATGATATTTATTGTGATTTATCCTATTAATAAGAAAGCATAACATGATAAATTGGTATAAGAAATGAAAATTGTGGAGATTTGTACAATACAATTATACAATGATATTTCATCATGAACTAATTTAAAAATTATGATTATAGCAAATTAGTATTATATGTACTACTAAAAAAATTGAAAAAGTTAGTATCTAACTTTGTTACAATTGATGGAACATTTGTACAAAAATCTTGCTAAGTCACATGAAAATGGAAGAAATTTGTTTGCCATGGGTACTTTTTAAGTGCACCTTAGTCTTATAATGTAAAGTTTGATTTTATTTAATAGTAGATTAGGGACCTCCTTTTTCAACAACCAATTACAGTGACCACACACCTAAATACACATAGGAAAATTATCTCATAAAAAGGGAAGTAAACAACTATTGTAGCTTGAAAGGAGTTTTTCATCTTGAATCCTAAATTGGTATACAAATTATACTAGTGTATTTATAAAAGTGATGGAGTTAGACAAATGAATTAGAAATTTTAGTTCAAGAAAAGTTGATGTTTAATATGATGTCACATTTATAGAGTCCAATCTTCCATCACTGTGAGTACTTAATAAACCTACACTTCAATCTTCTATTACTACGGGTACTAATGAAACTTCCATTCTAATCTTCCATCACTATAGATACTAATTAAGTCTACAATCCAATCTATACTTTTACAATGTATCTAATCACTACAAGAAAACATTGTCCAAATTGACATGTCCAAATTGATAGAAAAATGTCCGAATTGATAGAAAATGACAACATTCCCTTGTAGTGAATCTTCAAGTAATAATTAAACCTACAAAATTTATCTGATCATAAAAGTGATGGAGATGTAATGAATTTGAAATTTTGATTCAAGAATAGAGAAATGTTGAATTCGATGTCACATTCATGCAATCTAATCTTTGGTCTCTATGAGTAATGATTAAACCTACAAGATTTAGATGCATGATCACTATGAATGCATTCAACCAAAAAATACATAAGACATTATTTAGCAAGGTGAAACGAACATCTATAGCCCTAAAAATTTATGATCTTATTTCAAAACATAAAACCTTGGAAACGGACATTTTTAGTGCAAGCATCCAAAACAAAAAAAGTTGTCAAATTTTTAGGATTCAACTATAAGCTTGTATTATTCAATCATATATGCATACTAAGCATGGGAAATGCAAATCAAAGGTTTCAAATAGAGTACATTATTAAACATTGATACTATTCCACTCTATAAAGCAAACTTGCATTGGAGATCTTTCAATTTTATGAAATTGATGGAACATGTGTATACAAATTTGTTGGAGTCACAAAAGAATGAAAGAAATATGTTCTATATGGGTGCATTTTACATACCCCTAGATTCATTAATTTAAAGATTGCCTAGATGGTTTGGTTTTGTAGTTGAGTGGGGACCTCTTTCCAAAGATCAATCATCAATTATCATGGTGGTAGAGTAGCTGACCCATTTCCACCAACTTATAGATTGCCCTGTTTCCATGAAGTTGTGGCATAGTTGTGGTGTATTATGATTGGCTACAAGGATATTGCAACCAATCCTAGGTTGATTTTGCAATTAGCCTATGGTTAGAAATAGAAAGGTCTATATAATCATAAGTTTTAGAGAATCTTCTATTAAAAAATTCATAGGAAATACATTTCGTATAATAAAATTCTAGAAAACATTAAATGATTTATGGGGGCTCAAGAGGGTCATTTCAGGCCTGTTCCCAATGCTAGTCCCCCCGCAAATTCTGGCAAACAGTTGTTTCCAAAAACGAAATTTCAAAAAAAATTTACATTCTTGAAATGAAAAAAAAGTTGAAAAAAAATCATTTTTTCAAACGTGGTAGTTGTTCGGCCACGTCAGTGAGCTGTTGTGACCCTCTGCAGGGCAATTCTTGCAATTTGGGAACTACTAAGAACTCACAGCCCTTTAGAGGGCTGAAAACTTATCTAATGATATGCAATCCTTCCAAACTCTATTTCTGTACATGGAAAAAATTCTACACACAACAAATCTACACTCCAAATATGCATAATTGCTTAAGTGGTTGGAAACGGATCGTCATCCCATAGACCTAATTACAAGTAGAAAGTTTAAATGTGAAAAAGTTTAATTCATGAGAATGAAGTGGACAACTACTATACCCTATAAGGAGTCTTTCATTTGGAAGGTTGAATGGATTTCTAAACAAAATCTACATCTAAGTATTTTTTATGATTTGTAATGATATATTTAGAAAAAGAGACTTCTATGGAAAATAAGTTGAAATTTTTGCAACAAATGTGCCTAATATGTTTCCATGCTAGGAAGTTTTCAAATCCTATATAAGAACCATATGTAAAATTAAGTAATTAATATATCCATACAATATTTAGGCACAAATGATGTACTCCTAGTGCCTATTATCTACGAAGGTCTACTAAATCAACATCCATAAGTACCAAATTTCATAGTATTTTGATATACAAAGAATTAATCATATATTTTTTTTGTTTGAAGAACAAGATTATTCAATGAAAAATTAAAACTTTTTCAAAAGATTTTTGAAGATTTTTGTAATAGATGTCTATATGTAAGACTTTTGATTCATTCAATTTGCATCGAGTCAAAAGATACAAAGGTGTTTAGATTGCAAGCAACTATGTCATCTCTTTGCAAAAATAGAATGTGAGATTCATTTTTGAATTCAATTTTGATAGTTTATCAAATCCAAAATATGCTAATGATTTAGGGTGCTTACAAAATCATTCTTGCAATTTCAATTGACATTTTTCATTTCCATAGAAATGTGTTTTGCAAATAAGTATTTGTATAAAATCAAATTTTTTTAGTTCACTAGATGATCCTTTTCAAAAATGTCCCACATTTGAGCTTCTAATGAACTAATGAAATTTGATTTCCAACTCAATTATTTTTGCTTTAGTATAGATTCTCAAACTTTAACTTCCATACATTATTTCATATTTCATATCAACGTTTAATAATGCACTCTAAAGAAAAGGCCCCCAAACCTTTCATTTGTTTTACCTATACTTTGAATGGTGTAATTTTTCAATCCACGACGTCGCTTTTTATGAGAATTTCTAGCAACCATGCACATATGATTGAACAATAAAAAACCCTATGGTCGAATCCTAAAAATTTGATGACTTTTTATGTTTTGGATGCTTGCACTAAAATGGCCATTTCTAAGATTTTGTATTTTGAATAAGATCATAATTTTTAGGGTTGTACGTATTTTCTTTACCTTTTTGAATAAAGTCATATGTATTTTTGGTTGAATGTATTCATAGTAAGTGTGCACCTAAATCTTGTAGATTTAATTACTACTCATAGAGACAAAAGATTGGATTGTATGAATGTAACATCAAATTCAATATATTTAACTATTTTGAAAATGAAATTTCAAACTCAATATGTCTATATCCACCACTTCTATGATTAGATAAATTTATTTGGTTTAATTATTACTTGAAGATTAATTTGTAGGTTTAATTAGTACTCATAGTGATGGATTATTGAACTCCATAAATGTGATGTGAGTGACCAAAGTCTTTGTTTCCCACCATTATAATAGTACATGATTGTGCCTAGGCTACGGACACTAGTAGGTATCAAACTCTAGAGTTTATGGGCCCAAAGAGTAATATAGAACAACCATTTTTGGCTATAATCTCATGGATGATAGTTTAGTACCTAAGTGCCTAGGGTCATTTTTTTTTCAAAAACCACTCAAATTTGCCATTTTGAATGCAATCAACAAAAATTTAACATTTTTTTGGCATATCCATCTGTAGTATCTTACAATAGTCTAGTATACAAATGTCTAGAAGAAATTTTAGAAACTTTGATCACTTTGATCATATTGATCACAAGATATGGACATTTAAAGTGAAGAAAACAAGTTTTTTTTTGTTGCTAGTTTGACTAGTTTATAAGGCTTTGAATCTTTTAACTTAAATTTTTTGTACTATATATTCTGAATTTTTTTAAATTTTAAAATAATTGAATTGATAGTTTGGAGAAAAATAAAATAAAATTTATAATTCTCATTCTTTAAAATATTGTTAAGTTGAGGTAGATACAAAAGAAAAGGAAAAACTAAATTGACAAATTGTTGATAGTATGGCTATATTTGTTAAATTGAGACAAAGTTATTGATAGTACGGACATTTTGAGACTTTAGCCCTATTATTCAAGACCTCTATTTTAACAAATCAAAATTTATGAACACATTAACCTTTACAAAATTAAATGTTTATGAATGTTAAAGTCTCGATTCACCAAAAGAATTCAATATCAAACATTTATTATCATTTAAATGTAAAGTGAAAGATAATATAAGATTGCATATTGTGTCATTTTAACGAATATTAGCTCTAAGATGGAATCCCAATAGTATGATTATTTTAGAAAGAAGATTAAACCATGTACAAATTCTTGTTTTGAGAATTGTTGAAATTGAATTAAAAAATGGATCCAATACATTATTTTTTTAAGAATTGCTAAGATTGCCCACAAAACAAGAAGCATCATAACTTCCACATTACTTATCCAAATGGAATGAATCAAATTTTTTCACATAGACAAAAATATGATCTTTAAAAAATAATTTAAATAATAATTTCAAGATTTTTTTTGTTGATTGCCCTTATTTGTTTTAGGCTTATTTATTGTGGCCAATTGAGATTATAGTACTTGCCCAACTTTCAAGAGTTTCCCCTAAGGACTCTTGGACTTTAGGGGTTAAGGTAAAAACACCCCAAACCATCCTTGTATCCATTCTTGACAAGTAGACTTTCATTGAAGGTATCTACAAAGTGCCATTAAATCATTCCCTTATTTAATTGTGATTGGTTGACTAATTAATTCACTAAATTTCAATTTTATGACTAAGTTATGTGACAATTTCAAATGCCAAGGGAACTTCCACTTTGAAAATTCATACTAATTATAAGTTTTATCCAAAAAATATTTTATATGTTTTGAAAATTCATAATTTTTAATTGTTGATACTACAAAAGGGTATTTTTCCTTTGAAAAAGTTGCCTCCAACTATGTTACATTGTTTATTTTGATGGTTTTGGGTATTTCCATCTTAACCCCTATATGTCCAAGGCCTTTTTTGAGCTTCTAGAAATTTGCTCTAAATTGTACAAAAATCCAACATTTTTGATAAGTTGTATCAATTTTTTTAAAATTGTAACCATACAAATTTAAATTAGACATGTTAGAAATCACATAGGAAAAAAACACACAAAATATTATGTATGGATTGAAAGATTATAACGTTTGATCCTGAAGGCGTTCAACCTGCAAAATTGATTCAATCCCCTTTTCACATGTCAAATCTAAAAAGTTGGTCACCCCAAAAAATATGAGGATAAAGGATCTAACTTGCATAACCCCAATTAATTTAATGGCTTCTTAAAATCTACTCAACAATTTTTTTAAGTGAATTTCTAATGTGATTTTTTCTCCAAGATCTAGTGTATTTGAGGCTCATTTAAAAGAATCCTCAACACTTTGAAAAGTCAAAATTACAATGTATAGGATTTAGGGTTTAAAACAGTAGCACAAAATCTTGAATAGAAAAAATGTAATCAATCATTTTCAAAATTCGATTTTTAATGCTAAAAATAGACTTCACAAAAAATTTCAAAAAGGTACTAAAAATAGAATCTTGATTAGGTTTTATTTAACTTCAAAATACGTTGATACCAAAAATTTGGTGCCTCATGCATTTAGGGGTTAAGGACATTTTGGTCCCCCCACCCGGTCAGATCTTTCAATCCTTCCCATTCCCTCACCAGCCAACACGTTGCTCCTCCCTTTACCCCTTTACCCCTTTATGCCCCCTCCAAAACATGGATAAAGAAAAGAAAAGTCTGGAAAAAGTAAAAGTCAAGTAAAAGAAAAGAGTCAGAAAGAAAAAGAAATTGGAAATGCCTACAGGGCACGTACAGAGGGACAGATATGAAATGGAGGATGGATAACATAACAACACAAGGGGGAAGAAAAGCACAGAAAGCTATGGCGGTCGAAGCTTTGTTCAGTAGCCCGCACTACCTTAGTGCGACGCCAGTTTCATCACCATTGCGGGTCTTCTGCTCTGGATTCCGCAATTAGGTGAAGAAGAAGAGCACGAAGACGAAGTTGAAGGAGCTTAGAAGAAAAACGAAGCTTAAGACGGAGAAGAAGGCGAAGAAAGGGAAGAAGAAGAAGAAGACGAAGACGAAGACGGAGGAGGAGAAGGTGTACGACATTGCATTGGAGGTCAGGCATGGCAGGAGCTTTGGTTGCTGCGAGTCGCGCAACTCACCATGGCCTGCACACCAATTCCGGTGAGGCTTCGTTCTTGTGGCTCCTTGTTTCTTGAATTCGGGGGGTCTTAGGAGGAGTGTCGCTTGGTTTCCAGTCTTTTGGCTTCCATTTTCGTGTGGAAGTTTGTGTGTTTTTCTTTTTAGTGTTGTTGAGTTTTTCCGAATCTCTTTGCTTGTTTCTTTTTGGAGATTTTTCCTTTTTTTCGTTGCTCAGGTTGCTGTTTTGGTAGTGCGCTTCTTTTTGCAATTTGAGTGGAGGACGCTAGTTTGGTTGAGAGTTTGGGAGTAGAGGAAGTGGAGGTCGAAATGGAAAATTCTGTCTGTGCTTGAGTGACGATTTTCAAGAACTTCCATTGGTGGATTCCCTAGCTGGAACAAGACAGGATTTAAGCATTACTCTGATTTTTCCTATTAGTGAGTGAGTGAGGAAATTAGCGTCAGGATAAAAATTTATTTTCGTGGAAATTAGTGCAGTACAGTAATATCCAACCTCCACTAATTTTGCGAGTGTGACTTTGGTAAATGAGTGTTACGCGCACGCGCACTCGCACTCACACTATTAGGACAAATCGGTGTAGCTGGAATTGAACAAGATTAAGCATCAGTGACTTACTCCAGTGATTAATTACAATAACTAAGTTGATGGATTCCTAACTGGAACAGGATAGGATTGAGCAGGATTCAGCATCAGTGAGTAATTCCAGTCACCAATTCCAATAACCAATTTGGGTGGACTCCTGGCTGGAACAAGACATGGATATAGACCTTGGGATATGAGCTGATTCTACCACCTTTCGAATGGATTTCATAATAAGTAGTGATTCCAGGTCTTTTTTGTTTTTTCAAAGGTAGCACTTGCAACCTACGTCCATGTGGTCTACTTAGTAGAACTATCCCGGCAGAGTCCTTATTCAAGATGGTCTTAATGCTAACGTGAAGAGTAACGTTGGTAGGGGCAACGAGTGAACAAATGTCTCTTTATAAATTACCAGTAATTTTCTTTTCTTTTTTTTTAGGTTACAAGCCCTAGCCTCCCGATCATAGCTTGAGTTTAAACGTGATTTTCATAATTAGCTCAAGTTGCTAAAACATTGCTAAATGTGCTGGAAGTTCAAATCTTACACATTTTTTGGTGACTACGAAATGTTGTATGGATAGACCATTTGCCCACATTTGTGACTACTTGGGATAAGTACTGAGATGCTTGCTGGTTACTGCAGACACTGGTTGGCACAATGACAGGCCCACGACCGCCTTGGGGTTGGGCTGCACTGATTTTCGAAGAGGCAGCAGAATGACAGGGAGCTGGAGAGCTGGAAAAGAAGACGTGCTCAAACGGCGATTTTCGTTTCAATTAAATGGAACCAGTAGTAATAGAACAGGATCCCCACATGTTGCTGGGAACCGAGTGTACAGGCTGTACCGCAATGAATTTGAGGCAGAGGGAATGGGAGCTGGGAGATTCGTGTGCAGGAGTCAGTCTGAGAATACAGACTTGGGAGATGCACAAGATGTGATGAATAGCAACAAGAATAATGAGAATGAGAAGAAGAAGAAGGGGGAGGATATTGGTCTCCTGAATAAAAAGGTTTTGCCTTCTGTTGCGGCTGGGAATGGGGCTGTGCATGCGAATGGAAGCTTGATGGAGAAGGAGGAGGAGGCTCTCGTGGAAGCTGCAAGCCGCACATGGTGGGGCAGGATTCCTCGGCGTTACATTATCGTGGGGCTGTGTTTTATTGCGTTCCTGCTTTGCAATATGGACAGGGTACAATGTGGCTTTCCTCTTCTTCAGACTCTTAATCATCGTGCTTGTGGAGGAGTGTATAGATGTCCATCTGGTTGGTAAAGGTTGTGCTGGAATTAATCAATTGTTAGTAACAATTTGGAGTTCATGTAGGTTTTGTGCAACGAAATGCTGGACCTGAATAGTTGGGCAAAGTTCTAGGATGGGGGAACGCCTTGGTACAGATCGCTGGGTACAATTTGCACTGCACAATGAATATTACTCTGCGTGTACCGTGCACTTTGTTGTGTTCCTCTCTTCCTACGATTTTGCCGACAATTGTCAGTAGCAATTTAAAGTTGATACCCGATTTGTGCAACAAAATGCTAGAATGTTGGTAACGATTTGGTTTTCGTGTAGGTTTTGCTCAACAAAAATTGTTGCCATTGAACAATTGTTAGAATAACAATTTGGAGTTCATGGGAATTTTGTAAAAGGAATTTAAGGAAGTTGAAATTTGAAGGTGAGAAACTCATGCTTAAGTGGGCCCCAAGGATAGCACTTGCTATTTGCGCTCATGCGGCTAATCTAGTAGAAATACCTCCAACAGACTCTTCTCCATGCATTCTGACCCATAGCTCGTCAATAAAACTTCTCCTTTCTTTCTGCCCTGGAAGCTGAAAAATGAAAGAGAAGGTCTATAAGCAGGAGAGTACTGATTATATGATCATTGTGCAGGTGAATATGAGTATCGCCATCTTGCCCATGTCAGCGGACTTCAAGTGGGGCCCTTCGACTGTGGGCTTGGTGCAGTCCTCTTTTTTCTGGGGCTACCTTCTTACTCAGGTATTTATTCATTTCCTCTTACTTCCTATTGTATTTTCTCTTGAACTTCACAGGTTTAGAAAATACACCGAAAAGTCAACCTGAGAGGTTTGCTGTGATGTTTAAGGGTTATGTGTGGGTTTCAAATGTCATATAGTCTACCTCGGTTAGGATGCACGATCTGTGTGTGTCTGGTGTATTTAGTAGAACTACCTCAAATAGACTGTCCATTCTGAAAAATCATATTGTTGGCCCAAATACCATCGTGAATCAAGAATTTTGTTGAGGGACTATCCATTCATGGTGGTATTAGGACCAAATTTATTTTCTTCCCTCTGGGTCTTAACGATAGATGCATCCTAGGTTGGTCGTTGGTGCTTGAGAGGGTGGTTTTCGTATAGTACCTCACAAGCACCCATTTGGTTCCATTGTAAATTGTCACCACCTTGCTAGAACATATTGTCACGACTTTTTTCTCTTCTATATGATTACCGATATCTATGACACTCTAACTTTAAAGGAATGTGCTTGTTAATAATACACAACACTTGAGGTTCTATAGTACAATAGCTCTCTTGTCCCTTCCATTGTTGTGTTTTTGATCCAAACATGGTCTTCACTATTTAGAATGTTGAAGCATTTTTAGGATCATTAAACAAACATCAAATTTGTTAAAGTTATTTACACTTTTTTCTACCTCATTTCACTCATATATATGTATGTATATGTATATTTATTGTTTCTAATTTGGTAATTAAAGCTGGAGGGTAGACAGTTGTCCCAACTAACATTTGAAGATAATGGTTGGACAAAAACTATTCGACACAAATTTATGAGTAATGCACACATTTTAAAAATTTGTGCACTTTTAACCCCTTTGCGCTCCGGCGTTCCAATTCTGGACGATGAACATAGAGAGGTTCCATGGGATTTATTGATTACAGAACTTCTCATTCATCCAAAACAATGCTTGACTTTTTAAATACCACACTTTTTGTATGACGGATTTGATGAAATTGAGAAAAATTAAATATATACAAGCAATAATATGCAAAAATTCAAGCGGTTAACAAATGCCCACACTCAACTTTTAACACTTTGACTCTGCAGATTGCTGGAGGAATTTGGGCAGACCGCATTGGGGGGAAGCGAGTCCTCGGCTTTGGTGTGATATGGTGGTCACTTGCCACCATGGCTACTCCTATCGCTGCCAAACTTGGACTCCCAGCTCTTCTTTTTGTTCGTGCCTGTATGGGTGTGGGAGAGGTAACTGACTGAATTCTACATGTTTGCTTCCGGGAACACCATGTCCCAAAGTCCCTCGTCTATTACTATTTCATTATCACCTCTTTTAACTGATTGAATTAGTGCTATTTCAATATTAGATAGACACTAAAAATTATTGAAATTTGGCTATAAAACAATCTCATTTGAAATTTAATGCTTCAACCAACAAAAATGATTGATTATCAGCGTGGAATGACTTTTGTGATCATGTGCACATAATATGTGATGTAATGTTAAGTAACATTGCCCATGACATGAATTTATGTTGTTGAATCTGTGGATTGTCTTTTGAAGTCTTGTCCAGAAACTTGGCATGACCTCGTCTAAGAGGCCTGAGTTGGGCCTAATGTTTTTATTAGCTAGCTTGTATGGGAACTTTCTTTTATCTAATTTTATTTATTCTTTGATCATGCTGTCGGTATTATTCTTTAGGGGTTAAGACTTATTCAGAAACGTAACGTTAGTTTCAAAACAAAACAAAAACACGTAATGTTGCCTTTGATGATGTGGGTATTCTTGGACAGGGAGTGGCAATGCCCGCAATGAACAATCTTTTGTCTCGTTGGGTGCCAATTCGGGAGAGAAGCCGATCGTTAGCGTTAGTGTATAGCGGTATGTACTTGGGTTCAGTGACGGGGCTAGCGTTTTCTCCTGGTCTTATTCACAAATTCAACTGGCCATCAGTTTTCTTTTGCTTCGGATCGCTTGGAGCAGTTTGGTTTGCCGCTTGGCAAAAAAATGTAAGTTTTCTTGCCTCCTTGTTCAATATCTTGGAATTGCACTATTTATCTCTTTGCAATTTCTTTGAGCAAAGTAATATTAATACATTTTAAACTTAGCTGTAAGTGTCATTTTTAAAACTTATTTAGACGAAATGGGTTAATGTGAAGTCATGTTTGATTTAGCCCTTGATACGTTAGAACACCTGTTCCAAGTTACCAGTTACACCAAGATATAAGACTTGATGCTGTGATTTTTGAAGTAGTTGTGAAGTATGTGTCTGCTGAAGGAGTTAAATAAAATATGCTGTGTACTGGGAGGTAGGCTTTCAGCACTCCTGCAGAAGACCCAAATATTTCGGAGGAGGAGAAAAAGTTGATCTTGGGGGATAATGAACCTGAAGCTCCTGTGAAAGACATTCCATGGAGACTGCTGTTTTCCAAGGCCCCTGTGTGGGCACTTATCGTATGCCACTTCTGCCACAATTGGGGCACGTTTATCCTCCTTACTTGGATGCCCACATATTACAACCAGGTATTGGAAAGTTACTAGTCTGTTGGCGCTTGAGAGTTTTTGGAATTTCACCTGTAATAATCCTTCATTTCTGATACTCAAACCAGGGTTTTAATATACCGACATCGATTATTGCTTCTGTTTTACTTTAATTAGAAATTTCTTGAAATTTCGATCGGTTGTTGTCTTGTAGTTTCAAAATTCAGTAGAAAAAAAATTCGTTAATCGTGTCAATAGACTGATGAACCTGGGCCTTACATTTTGAACTATGAATTTTTTGTTTAGGAAGTTTCTATAACTAGGCTAGGAACTTCCAAAGTGAACTTCTAATTTTTAGTCCAAGCAATCCGGGATTAACTTAGCAAGCTCTTTTCATCTTACAGGTACTTGGTTTCAACTTGACTGAGTCTGGTCTTTTCTCGGTGTTGCCGTGGCTCACCATGGCCTTGTCTGCTAATTTGGGAGGATGGATTGCTGACACCCTTGTCAGCCGCGGCATTTCTGTAACTCTAGTTCGAAAGGTTAGTTCATATCCCCCTTATATCAGTGTCTAATTTGGTCATATTCTTCAGAATGGCATGTTTCAGCGTATCATCATTAATCTGGGGTGTCTTTGGTGAACTTTGGAACCTGTTCGTCTCTTTTTGCTTAAGTTTAAGATTCAAACAATTTTAGAATATTCTACCTCTAGTCATATGGATCTGTGGTTTTAGTTGGGCTATTGAAATTGCAGCAATTTCATTGAAATCTGTTATTTTAACAAATTAATTCAAGTTTAATCGTCCTCTATATTAGAGCAAGGCACAGAAAACGCTGAAGTTGTTGTATGAAATCAATTTTAGTTTTCTCATGGAGATGTGAAGTGGAAAGTTTTTTTCTGTTGACGTTCTATAGAACCTGTCACGGTGTAATTTTTGTATTTGTTTGTCTATCCACGTCCATGGAATTCCATGAGGTTTAGCTAGTCGAATTAAGTTACCCCAATTGACTCTTTCTCCTTTGGTAGTCTTTGGTCCAGGGTTACCGGTATTATTGTAATTATTGATCTATTAATGTGCAACTTGAATGCAGATCATGCAAAGTATTGGATTCCTTGGCCCTGCATTTTTCCTTTCACAACTTAGTCATATCAAATCGCCTGCCATGGCTGTTGCTTGCATGATGTGCTCACAGGTTTGTACAACACCTTCTCACTTTTCTCGAGTTTAAAATCCCTATTTTAAGTCAAGGCTATTTGTAACAGGAAGTTGTAGACAGCATTATAACGAGGATTTTTCGCATGCTTCATGGGAGGTCTCTCTAGGTTTCTCACAAGTATCATACGGATGAGGCCTCCCTATGATCTTGAGGAATATCCTCCTGAAGACATTGTCATAAAATTCTTACAGAAGGGAGTTTAATTTTATTGAAAACCCGAAGTAGTGAGTTCTATTGTAAAGAACCTAGCTCTATGCAAAGCTTAATGGTTTTAATCAATTTAGCATCCAGTCCTATGTTTGGTGATTGATATTCCATTACAGTCGATTACAGTGGGTTAGTGGACGTCACAAGTAAGAAGAAGAGGAACGTAGACCTTATAGACACATGAAAAAGATTTTGTTACAGGTAGTTCTACTAACTACGCCAAAAATTGGACTCTAGATTTGAGTTGCATCTATTTGCATGTGCAGGGTTTTGATGCATTCTCGCAATCAGGCTTGTATTCCAACCACCAAGATATCGGACCCCGATATTCGGTACAGATACTAACCTTGTCCACAGTTGCAGTTGACGCAATTGTCAAAGTTGACCAATAATTTTCTTTTCTGACAGTCTTATATGCTAGTATCTGTTGTTTGGGGTTCAAGAACATGGAAAGGTAGGAACATCTATTATCACCAGTGACCGAAAATGGTCACCCTAAAGTTTTAGTCTCAGTCTCAGGGTGCGTATTGATTAGGAGGATGCAGATCAGTCAAGCATTTGTTTTAGTGTCGGTTCTAGCTCAGCTCCAATGAACTTTCCTAATGTTTGCATACAATATCCAAATAGCACATTCCTTGTTTTGTTGGAATTCTCTTTCCCTTGTTGACAGGAATATCAAGAGAAATTTGACCAGTTTTAGCCATCAGGATTTGTGTCTGCTTGCACAACCTCATATATTTTCAGTACCGATAGTCTGGATTCTCTGAAAACTGCTAGTGAAAGAAGATTAACTCTATGCTCTGCTGAATCGACCCATTCATTTCTGGTGGAACTTTGTCTGACTGATTTTACTGGTGCATGGCAGGGAGTGTTGCTGGGTATGTCAAATACAGCAGGAGTTTTGGCTGGGGTTGTTGGTACGGCGGCAACTGGTTTTATTCTTCAGACTGGTAAGTTCTTAATTCTTGCACTCCGTTCCACTCTTTTCATGTACTTAAAAGTCACCAATGTTGTGTTCATATGTTTTGTTGGCTCTAAGTTAGACCAAAGAGGAGAAGGCCTTGCATTGACAAGAGCTATATCTATGCGAAAAGCGAGCGGATGCTAAACAGCGTCTCATAGCATAGCTTTGTGTTAAATTTCTTAACTCCTAATTCTAAGTCAGCTTAACTCACTAAATTACTGATCGGTGAAGTATAAGTTCATCTCTGCAATGTTTCAAGTATCTTCTTTGTTTCAAAATTTGAAATCACACTTTTTATTCTATTGAATTAATGTCACAGCCTAAAAGTAAGGTACCTTAGGTGGTTTTTGTTTTTGTTTTTAAATTAGAGACGTATTTTTCAACCGGGTGACATTATGCTAAAACTACTCATGTTGTAGTCCTCCCACACTAATTTCATTGTTTCAAATTTTTCTGTTCCGATTAATTTGACTTGTAACCCAATTTTCACAAAGAAAATGTATGAGAATGCAGGATCATGGGACGACGTCTTCAAAGTTGCGGTGGCGCTTTACTTATTCGGCACGGTAGTCTGGAATGTATTTTCATCTGGGGAGAAAATATTTGATTAGTTGACAACATCAGAGGTCATGTATCTTCACCATCATTAACTTACCTAGAAGTTCATTGAATTTTGATCTGTCCAATTTAACAATAGCCAACTTACTAAGTTAATCCAGCTTTCAAAAAATTGTCCATGGCCTCTGCATGGAGCCATGAGCTTGTAGAACAGGACATTGTTGATTGGTTTCCAATTTTTAATTAGGGAATACATTCAAATGTATACTGGTAGGGTAGTGTGATGAAACTGGATATGCTTGTTTGGATTGTCAAACTGCTTCAATTGGTCCCTGCAGTTTGAGAGAAACTCCTTGCCTTATCTGGAATTGTACTGGATGTAATTTCAAAGACTGAAGAATGATATTGACTGTACTACATTACTGTAGGCTTGTTGCTTTACTCATTGTCTTTGAATTTATGATGAGTACTGTACTTTGAGAAGTTGTCAGGTCGGGAACTTATGTCTGCTTCAATAACTTAAGTTACTGGCTGGTGTTGTACCAATGGTGGTACCAGTATGACGAGCGTTGTACCCTTATTCTGTAGAGACCTGCAAGATTGGTCCTGGACTCCTGGCTAACATAGTTTTCTTGTCCTGTGGAAACTGGAAAGTGAATCAAATCCTAAAAGCTTGTGCAAGTGCCACATGTGCAAACTCCTGGATACCCCAGATGCAGTGCCAGTTTAACTACATGTTTACATCAGGGTTGCAGGCTTGCAGGCTTGCAGTTCTGCACTGGTTGTTTTTTTACTGTAGGTTGGAAAGAAAGGAAGCTTCACTGGTCTGGAGTGATGTGCTATTTATATCCATAGACATGGATGAAACATGTACAATTTGGATTCATGGATTCAGTGGAATTGGGTACATTCACCTGAAATAGTGATTTCATCCCAAGATTTTGTCATGATTGTATTGTTTACGAGTGAGCCATTTCTTCACAAAGAAACCTTGATTCTAGGTGAAACACTCATTCTAGTGCACTCTTATTGAGTACGGCAGTATGAGCACTTCTTGTGTGGGTTGATGAGAAAGAATATTAAGGTGGGGGTGTCCATTAGCATTGTTCCAAGGGTTGAACTTTTTTTCTTTTAGGGTTTTGATCCATTTAATCTTGAAAGTACTTCTATGTTTAGCAGATCCAAAACCACTTCAAAATACTTGTCCCCAAAGCAAGGTCAAATCTTTTGGTTAACTTGTTCAAGTACATTGTCTCAAAATTTTAGAGTGAATATCTCCATTGATTGCAAGTTCAATGTGCCTAAACTTCAAAATATAGACTTTTCTAATCCTTCCAAAAGGTGAAGTTTTGTCTTTCAACAATTTTAGGAAAAAAACAAGTATGCTCTATAACTTGTGCATTTTATTCAGTAAGTTGGGAAATGGGTTGGAAATATATATATATTAACCCCTAAAGTCCCAAGGCCTTTTTGCCATCAAAACCTACTCAAAATTGCCATTTCTAATGCAAAGGGAAAAAAACTTTAAATTTTATTTATTTTTTAACTAATCTAACCACAGGATCTCATACTACACTAGCATGCACTCATACTACACTAGCATGCGAATGCGTGGAAAAAATTTCAGAAACTTTGATTGCAAAGATTGCAAGATATTTGCATTTAAAGTGAAGAAAACAAGTTTTTTACACCTTGATTGGCTAGATTTTTTGGTTTTGAATCTTCTTAATTTAAATTTTTTGCACTGTTGATTTTTATTTATTTTATTTTTATGCTAAAGAATTGAGTTGAGAATCTAGGAAAAAATATTCAACAACAAAACATTTAATTTTTACTCATTAAAAAATTGTTAAGTAGGAGTAGGTTCAAGATAATTGAGTTGAGAATCTAGGAAAAAATATTCAACAACAAAACATTTAATTTTTACTCATTAAAAAATTGTTAAGTAGGAGTAGGTTCAAGATAATTAAATTGTTGATAGCTCTAAGATGGAATTGGAACACAATTATCCCAATGGTGAGATTGTTTTAGCAAGCAAACTTAACCATGCCTAACAATTTATTTTGAAAAATTATAAAAATTTCATTCAAAAATGGATTCTATAAGTTATTTTTTCAAAAAGATGCTTAGATTGCCCAAAAAATAAATTGTCCCTAACTTCCTCATTACTAATCCAAATAGAATGAATCAAAGCTTCAAATGTAGAGAAAAATATAATCTTTAAGAAAAAAAATAAAAATTCAAAAAATTCAATTTTTTGTGATTTTTTTGGGCTGCCCTATGAGTTGCTTTTTGGACTCAAAATGGCATAACTTTTGTTTGGGGGCATTGATTGAAATAAAAATTATATTCCTCAAAAGCTAATTTGATTTCCTATCTTCAAAAAAAGTTTCAAAAATCAGGTCAAAAATTGAGATCACATGAGCTTACCCAAAATCCCAAGAGTCCTCTATAGGGACTTTGGGACTTTAGGGGTTGAAAATTTTAACCAAAAAAACTTTCATATTCATTTTTTTTAAATTTGTAAAGCGGAAGGTGTTATTGAATGAAAAGATATAACTAATATGTTAATAACTTTTGAAAGAATTTGAGAATTGCTAATCCCAATGATGAAAGTGTTCTAGTGAACAATTAATATTCTTTATTTTTTTATTTTTTTATTTTTTAAAGTGAGAATAAAAGTCGACTTCATATATTTTTTCTACTTCATTGCCCACAAAATAAAAACCCTCATAACTTTTACCTCCTTATTTAGAATTCAATGGTTCAATTTTCTTGAGTAGGTATCAATCTATAAACTTCCAAACAGATAATTAATATTTTTTTAGAGTATATTTTTTGCTATTCAATTTGACATTGAAAATCAAAAAATCCTTCTAACTTTTGCAATACTTATCATAATGACATGAAACAAAGCTTCACTTGTAGATTATAATGAGAAGCATCTATTCTAAGTGAATTTATGAAAATAATTCCAAATTATGAAGTCAATAGAACTTGCTTGAATTCTCAAAAAGCCCAAAGTGGGCTCCTTGGTCCCTTAGGGGTTAGATGGTTTTTTGATAATTTTTCCTTTTAACCTACTTTATTCATAATTTTTGATGGATCTATAAAATGGCACTTACCCAATGGCTTATTTAATTGTAGGGACTTACCTCATTGTCATTGTAATAGCTTACAAAACCATCTTCACTATTCATACTCATATTTTTGAGGAAAAAAATGCCCAAGTACATTTATAATAGTAATAGAGTAAACAAATTATCCAAGTACGTTGAAAAAAGTGATGAAGTAATAATTGAAACTACAAGAGAATATGTATGGTTACTACATATACTATCATTGTATACTATCATTGTAGGCCTAAATACACCTTGAAATATACATGTGCAAAATAACATCCAATGTGATTGGAAGTAGGCAGCTATTGTACTTTGAAAACTATCTATCTTCTTGTAGATTGAATGAGTGTATAAATTGGTCAAGTCCCTGTACAAAAATGATGAAGTGTACAAATTGCCTAAGTCCATTTACAAAAGTGATGGAGTACATAAATTGTCCAAGTACATTTACAAAAGTGATGGAGTGTATAAATTACCTAGGTCAGTTTACAAAACTCATGGAATACACAAATTGCCCAAATATATTTACAAAAGTGATGGAATATACAAATTGCCCAAATAGGTTTTCAAAAGTGATGGAGTATACAAATTACCAAGTATACAAATTGCCTAAGTCCATTTAAAAAATTGATGGAGTACACAAATTGCCCAAGTATGTTTGCAAAAGTGTTGGAGTAATAATTGAAACTACAACATGTTATGCATGATCACTATGTATACAATCATGGTAGGCCAAAATACAATCAAAAAATACACATCTAGAAAATATCATCCATTCTAAATGGAAGTCAACAACTATTGTACCTTGAAAACAACTTCTCTCCTTGCAAGTTGAATGAGTGCACAAATTGCCATGGTTTGATTACAAAAGTGATGGAGTATACAAATTGCCAAGTGCATTTCTAAAAGTGATGTAATATACAAATTGCCTAGGTAGGTTTACGAAAGTGATGGAGTACAGAAATTGCCCAAGTATATTTACAAAAGTGGAGTATACAAAATACATAGGTATGTTAACAAAAGTAATGGAGTATACAAGTTGCACAAGTATGTTTATAAAAGTCATTGAGTATACAAATTGCCCAAGTACATATACAAAAGTAATGGAGTATACAAATTACTGAGGTACATTTACAAAAGTGATGGAGTAATAATTGAAACTACAAAATAATATGCATGGTCACTACATATACAAGTCATTGTAGGCCTTAATACACCTCGAAATACACATGTGCAAAATAACATCCAATATGATTGGAAGTGGATAGCCATTGTATTTTGAAAACTACCTTTGCCCTTGCAGATTGAATGAGTGTATAAATTAGCCATGTACATTTATAAAATTGATGTAGTACACAAATTGTCGAAGTACGTTTAGAAAAGTGATGGAGTATACAAATTACCCAAGTATGTTTACAAAAGTGATGGAATATACAAATTGCCTAGGTACATTTATAAAGGTAATAGAGTTTATAAATTGCCCAAGTATGTTTATCAAAGTGATGGATTTTATAAATTACCTTTTTTTTTCCTCATGATTTTCAATTGTCAATGTATTAAAATTGCCTCATGTATTGGTTCCATCCCATAACATATAGAATTGTTTATAATGTGATGGTTATAAGTGCATCCAACTTAGTCATATGATCACAAATTGAGTTTGTTAATCCATAAATGACTAAATCCATTGTCAAATGGTCAAACATCATGCCTAGCTAAGTTTAACCCCTCAAGGCCCAAGGTCTTTTGGGGTTTAAAAATATTGTTGCTTTCAAAATTTCACTAAAATATATAGAAATCTCAACCATACAATCTTGTAGTGTACATGTAGATGAGATGAATCAAATTTGGAGTCATTTGGCTACATAGATTGTAAGATTATGATGTTTTAGTGTAGAAAAAGGGTGTTAGTAGCAATACATTTGGAGGTGAAATTTGATTTCTAAACCTACTCAAATGAAAAAAAATTTAACTGTAAAGTGTTTCAAAATTAATAGACAAAAACATTGGTGAAAGAAAATAACATTCAATTGACTCATTGTGTTTGCAAAATGGCTTCCAAATGTCAAAAAAATAACAAGAAAAGTTATAAAAAAATACATCTAAGGTTGAAACTCCTTCTACTAAAATGTTTCTTAATCACTCATAACTTTTTGGATTGATATGAAATTGTAAATACACAAACTAGACTAATATACGCAACTTTTCAAAAATAATTTATTAGAAATTGACATTGTATGAAGAAGAAATGAGCTGCTGAAGTTCATTGTAATCCAAAAATATTGGGATTTTGAACTTTGAATTGCTCCCAAACATTCAAAACAACTTGGATTGATGTGAAAATTTTTCAAGAAAAACATAACCCAACAATTTTTTTTAATTGAAAACGAACATTGGGTGAAGGAGACACAAGCCACCAAAGTTGTAGCCCTTCAAATGCACTTTGGTGCATTTAAATTGAACCTATGAACCTCAATTGGCTTTCAAGAAATCAATACATCTTGGATTGATATGAGAATTTTACTACATAAACTAAAAGAGAGCACAAATTTTTCAACATGTTTTTATTGAATTTGGGCATTGGATGCAAAAGTTACAATATATTGAATTGGACTTGAAACTATGTGAAGACCCCTTGGGTGGTGAGGGTTGAGCAATTAAATGTATTGTGTTCAATTATCAATCCCATATTTCTATTACATAAAACTATGAATTGTCTATCACCATCAACGAAATTTTTCAATCTTTTTTTGTAAAAAATTGTCATTGTTATAATTTTTTATAGAAAAAATGAAAATAAATATAAAAATAGTCCAATTAATTTGAAGTTTTTTCACAAAATATAAATAATAATGGAGATTCATATGAAATTTTTTGCATTAATTATTTTATATCCCAAACACCTTGAGCAAAGTTGGACCTTCAAGTGAAAATGCACTATCAAATTAACTTTTTTATATATAATTTTTATATATTAAATTTTAATATTTTGCTATAGAAAGAATGAATTTTCTACAAATGTTGGTTTTTTCAAAAGAATTGATGGAAAAATAAAATTATTGTGATTTTTTGAACCAAAAGGTAGAAATCAAATTATATCAATTATAATATATATTTGAATAATCTAGGATTTCTACCATAAATGAAGGTTAGAATGAAAGATATAACTTTATAATTTAAATTTAATAATCATTTAAAAAGAAAAAAATATGAATGAAAAATATACAATATTATATTATTTGGATCTAAGACTAGAACTTGCCATTATAATGATTCTTTCAAATTATCAATATTTTCCAAAATTTCAATATGAAATAGAAAGAGATCTTGTTAAGCTCTATTTTCTTTGTTCAAATCAAATACCCGAAATGGTTATATTGGATCAAGGTTGATCAAGGCACATGCACTTTGGAGATGCTAGGGCCTTCAAAGGTGAACCCTTAAAAGAAATTTAAATCCAAACTCTTTTTTGGATGTTTTAGACATTTGAAATGAAGTTTCAAATTTTGCTTTTGTTCTCTCATTTTTTTTAGACTGTAATATCAAATGACTTTTTAGGAAATCTAATTTTTACAAAGATCCAACAATTGGTTTAAAAGCTATGTATTTTGTTTGTTTTGACCTTTAACTTGGGCAAGTGGAGAATAGGATTATTTTCCTTTGAAAATTTGCATACTTCTTCCTAACTTGTATCTACTCATATCTTTAGCTCAATCTTTAGTCATTGGATCTTTTAGCAAAGAAGAATTTGAGTTATAAAAGCATTGACAAAGTCATGTTGTCAAAAGCTCGGGCAACCTCAAATAAACATTGTATTGCTCTTTGCTTCATCATATGTCACACATACATTACTTTTAAACCTTAAGCAAGCCTCTTGTACTAATCAAGAATAAGATCCCACAGTTAAAAATTCTAAAAAGAGGATAAATTTTGATTTATAAATCTATTTCTAGAAGGTATTATTATTTTGGCAATTTGGGGAATATTTTCTGATTTTTGACTAAAGAAACTTTTTAGGGGCTAAGGATGGAGAACAAAAATATGATGTAGATTTTATATTTGTACTTGAGTAAGTTGGGTACACCCAAAGTTACACCATGTTTGAACCGCCATTATCATTATGTGTACATCTCCAAAATTAATGTGTATTTACATTGAAGAAACAATTTCAAAAACCACTACCTAAAAAATCTTTGACCCTTCGCAACTTTCATATACATTATGTGAATGTCATCTTCTTTAGTGCATTAGAACTTCCGTTCACTTCTCAATAAGAAGATATGAAAATTTGACTGGTCTTATAATAATAACTAGGCATAGTAGCAAAAAGTGTGAGTTTGAGAGGTATCTACCTCATATAGAGCATATTGTTTTTACAAGCCATGTAACAAAGACAAATAGTTTGTTTATAAGATAACTACATCTAATTTTAACCTCTTTTAAAACTGACCACTACACATTCTTGCCTAAAATGCATTCCTAGTATTCATGAAATTCTAGAAATAGTTTAAGAAACACCTATTTTAAACATTTCGAATATTCATAGTTTATTTATATAGTGTCCAAAAATGTATTCTAAGACAATTGAAACAATCCCTTCTTGACTATCAACATAACTCCAATAATAGGTTTTCCATATAATAATAGGAACCATGCTGAATTGCTTATTTGGTCCATTTTAGGTGTAGTAACCAATCCTTTTTTTCACTTTTCAAGAAAGTGTCAAGATAGCAATCACTTAACCCCTAAGGTCCATTGTCCCTATGGGGGACAAAATGGATTTTGGGCAGGCTTCTATTATCTCAATTTTTACTGAAACTTTTCCACAAGATAGAAAAACTTCTGAACTTTCTAGGAATATAATTTTTGTTTCAATTGGTGCCTGAAAGCAAAAGTTATGCCACAATAACCTCAAAATGGGGGAAACCCAGCAAAAAATATCCACAAAAATTTGAAATAAAAATAAAAATATTTTTTTCTTGCATATTATATTTTTTGTAAATGGGAAGATTTGATTCATTCCATTTGGATTAGAGATGTGAAAGTTATGGAGCTTCTTGTTTTGTGGGCAATCTTAGCAATTTCTTGAAAGAAATTCATTTTTTTCACTTTGAATGCTAGTATCTTTCAACTTGTATGGTCAAAAATAAAAATAAAATTATCACATGATCTAAGACAAGTGTAGAACAAGATCCTAAGGTCAGATTTTTAAAAATATTTTTAAAAATATATTTTGTAGGTGAACATAGTAGAAGTGGTAGTTTAACCCCAAAATGACAAAGAGGACAGAAAGTGTCCTCACACAATTTGAAGTCCAGTTCAAAGTGTTGTAACTTTTTCATCCGAGGTCCAAATTCAATAAAACGTGTTGGGAAAGTTGTATTCTCCCCTCTAGTTTGTGTGGCAAATATTTCAGATCAATCCAAGATGTATTGAGTTTGGGGGGGCCAATTGAAGTTCACAGCTTCAATTTGAGTTCACCAAACTGCATTTAGGGCTGCAACTTTTGGGGCTTGGATCTCTTTCATAAAACATTCATTTTCAATAAAATTTGTTGGAATTTGTTCCCCTTGAAGTCTAGTTATTGTGGTAAAATTTTCATGTCAATCCAAGTTGTTGTGAATGTTTGGAAGCAATTCGAAGTTCAACATCCTGGCATTTGGGGAGTAGAGTGAACTTCGGTGGCCTATTTCTTCTTCATACAAAGTCCATTTTCAATAAAAAAAAAATTGGAAAAGTTGTGCATATTAGTCAAGTTTGTGAGGCAAAAATCCCATGTCAATTCAAGAAGTAATGAGTGAGTGAGAAGCATTCTAGTAGTAGGTTCAGCCCTAGATGTGTTTTTTGCAATTTTTCTTGCTGTTTTTTGACATTTCAAAGCTGTTTTTTAGACATAATGAGTCGATTGAATGAAAAAAAATTCACCAATGTGTTTGTATATTAGTTTTGAATCATTTTGTAGTGTAAAGTTTTTTCATTTGAGTAGGTTTAGAAAACAAATTTCACCTCCAAATGTGTTTTTGGGAAAATTTCAGCATCTGATTTTGACACTAAAACATTATGATCTTGCAATCTATATGGCCAAATGACTTCAAATTTTGTACATATCATCTAAAACATATACACTACAAGATTGTACGGTTGAGATTTGTATAACTTGAAGATATCTAGACCTATAGAGCTTCAAAAGCAAAGATGTTTTTGAACCCTGGATATTGAATGTTACTTTGGGGTTAAAGTGGTTTTGACACAAAATTAGCCGTGGGACTTTAGGGGTTAAAATTTAGTGAAGCATTATATGTATTTTTACACCATCCATCTTTTGGACCAAAAAACACTTTTTAATTCTATTCATGCACTTTTTCACCCAATTTTGACGACTTCATCCACATTTTTAATAGAAACAAAAATTTCTAAAAAAAAATCACTTTTTTTTGGGGCGAAAAGTAGAAATTTAATTTGAAATGGTGCATGGCCCCATGGTACCCAAAAAAGGGAGGGGGGAGTTACCTTATTGCCAACAACAAAGAGATCCACAAATAGTTTGGTTATTGGTTGGAGTTGCTTGGGCCACATTTGTGGATTGGCAGGGTTTTCCATCCACACATTTTCAGGTCACTTCCAAGCCAATCAGACAATTGTTTGAAAATAATTAACAATTTAAAAACCAACAGGGCCACTGCTGCATGCCCTTCAAGGTCCCCAGACAGATTTTTTGAATATTTTTTTAGTATGTGTTTTTAAATAGTGTTCTTCATGGAGTGCATCTAGTGGATTTTTTAATTTTTTAAAATTTTTCCTGGTGGAAGCCGACAATAGTACAACAGGCACCCTGGAATGCAAGCAGGTCAGACAAATCATTCAATTTTGAACTTCCACCCACATTATTACCTAAAGGTACGTTCTCACCTGGCGTTTGGTAACAACACTCGTAAAAACATAATACCTATGACAAAGGTCGGAAGGTACAGGTTGTATAAAAACATTTTTTTTTCCAGTTGGTTTGGCGTGGGGGACGTTAAAACCTGCCCTTTGAAATGGGCCCAACAGGCTGGATTTATCCTTAAGGGGAATGTAGGAATTTTTTGTTTTTCACATTAAAACATTTTTTTTGCAAATTTTGAATTTATATTTGCAATCAGAGACCTCAAATTAGCTGGGAGAGGTCTAAGGCATACCCTAGACACAGCTCAAAATAAGGGGCATGTTTTTTTTGTTTTTACCCCCTGGAGAACCCCAAATTACCTTGTGGGCAGGATTTAGTGTTCTATAATTGGCATTGGTTTGGCATAAGTGGGTTATTTTGAAGTTATTGGTTGTTCAGATTTGGGACATAATCTTTTGTAGTCTGCACAATGGCTACCACTACATTTCCCCTCCGTAATCTTCATCCAAAAAATTCATCCACATCATGGAGAAGAATGTGAGCATCAATACCAATGGCACTTGACCATTTGCCACAAACAAATAATTTTGATGGAAATTTGAAGTGCACACTTCATTGACTATTGCGAGAATATTAAGTGGGAATGTCATTTTTATAATCAAATCTATTTTCCATCATAAACTTTCAAGAGGTATGGGATAATTTGAAGATGAGAGTTTGAATGCTTATTGTCAAAAAAGTTGGAATTGCATTTGGAGTAGAATTTTAGATCTCATTTAGGCATAGAAGAATACCTTTTTTCAAAAAAAATTGAACTTAGAGAAGTTATAAAATCAAGTTAAATTAACCCCTAAAGGACCATTGTCCCTTCGGGGGACAAATGTGTTTTCAGGTAGGTACTTACGGGCTGAAATTTTGTCATGAATTTTTGAAACTTTTTTTGAAGATAGAAAAATTGATAAGCTTCATGGAAATATAATTTTTTTCACAATGAGTGCCCGGAACAAAAGTTATGACCAAATAAGCTCAAAACAGGGGATGGGCAATAAATAAAAAATTGCAAAATTTTGAATTTTTTTTCATGTAGATTGTATCTTTGTCTATCTAGAGGGCTTTGATTTGTTTTATTTGGATTTGGTATGAGAAAGTTTTGGACATTCTTGTATTTGGGGCAGTTAGAGTATCTTCTTGAAAAAAATAACTTGTAGGATGCATTTTTGAATGCAATTTTTGCAATTTTTCCAAAATTGTTTTTTGCATGGCTTAGTTTACTTGCTAGAACAATCTCACCATTGGAATTAGTGCATTTTAATACCATATTAAAGATATTAATAATTTAGATTTTCCTTCTTTCTCATACCTACTTCTACTTAACAATTTTTTAAGCATGAAAATTGAGGGGTTTTTTGAAAAAAAATTCTCCCTAGACTTTCAACTCAATTTCACACATTAAGGATTTAAAGCTCAAAACTCTATAGTGCAAAAAATTTAAGTTAAAAAAGTTCAAAGTCAAATAATCCAGTCCCGCAAGGTGCTAAAAAAATTGTTTTTTTTACTTTAAACACAAATATCTTTTAACCTATGTGGTCAAAATTTCTGAAATTTTTTCCACACATTTTCATACTAGTAAGATATAAGATCCTACAGTTGGATGTACAGAAAAAATAATTTTCAAATTTTCTTATTCTTTGCTACAAAAATGGCAGTTTTGAGTGTTTTTTGGGCAAAAATAAGGCCTTGGTCCTTTAGGGGTTAAATTTCCAAAAATTGGTTTGTAATATTGAGCCTTTAATCAAAAGTTATGAACAAATTTTAGAGAGGGGTGTTTAAAAATGTCAAGGAAAATGTCCCTTCCAACCCCTCTCTTAAATTTGTTCAACTTTTGATTGGAGGCTTTAAGTATCAAATGAATTTTTGGAGATGAATGTTAACTTGATTTCCCAACTAATCTTAATTCACATTTTTTTGAAAAAAATCATTCTTCTATGCCTAAATGAGGTCTGTAACTCTACTTCAAACACAATTTGTGCATTTGACTTAACTATGAGCGGTTGAGCTCTTACTAAATTTCATTTACATATCCCATATGGATTGTTTTACTTCCTACCACCCCTCTTGTATATTAAAAGCTTGTTTTCTCCATTCAAATCCGAAATTGCGAGTGGCCCATGAATTTCTGCCAACAATAACTCCAAATGGTATTAGCTCTTAGTTAATTGTCCATTTGGAGTTTGATTAGTTATTAGTGCTCCTCACAATCTAGAATCTATGTTTCTTGCTGATTAAGGTGCTATGTAACATCTTTTGGAATTCACATAACTGCATGAGCAGTGTCCTCATTATAGACTTGACCATCGTTTTTTTTCCCTTGCCAGCTCGCCGTCCACCTAGGATCGGCATTTGCTAAAGAGCAGAAGTGTGAATACACATATAATTCTCTTTCTAATAGCAACCCAAAAACTTCAGCTTAACGCTAGATGTGAATATACTATAAAATAGTAAACTATCTTCATTCAAATATTAGTGAATCTCATTCTTTTTTAAGGATTATTTTGGTAATCTTCTTTTTCTAGTGTAATGGAGGCCAATTTGAAATTCAAGTAAAATTCTGGCATATATTCGCCAACAAAAAATTCAGTACTAACAATCATAGGAGTGTACATAAACATAGATTTCAATCACACAAAGTGAAAAAACACTTGGTGGTAGTGTGAGTGGTATGCTAATTTTAGTGAACAATGCACTTTACAAATGATTTTTGTATTAGGACCAATTTCAAGCTATTTAAATCACTTGCTTAGAATGACTACTCAATTTGGGTCTTCTCTAGATTTAAGCTATTTTAAATCACATCCTTGGAGTGACTACTCAATTTGGCTCCTCTAGATTTAAAGGGTTAATCTTTTAGCACTTTGGCATCTATACATTCAATGATGAAAAAAATTTGCAAGCTAATGTTTTGTCTACATGCGTTCTTATTCATCCAAAATAATTTTCGAATATTTAAACCTATAAGGGATTTAGGTCTATATACAATTTTGATTGCATACAAAATAAACACAATATACATACAAACTCAAGAGATAAAATATCCTCCTATATATTTATACTTTGTACTTTGTATGCCACATACACAATAAGAATTTTTTTGCTTATCTACATGACTACACACATATTATATTGAGTGCATCCTCATATGAAGTCCTATAACATTGTATTATATGTTGGAATAATCATAATTTTGTATTAAAAATAATATATATTATATATTGTATACATACATACATACATACATACATACATACATACATACATGTATTTGGATCAAATAGTATAGTATAGTATTTGGATATGGAACATATAAATAATTCAAAATGAATTACCAAGGACCTTTGGGAGCCCTTAAAGGATTATTGTATTGATTGTCTTAATTTTGGTAGCAATTCCAATATTAATCATGATGGCATGATACTTAAAGATTTTGAATTTGCAAAAATGGTTTTATTAATAGTAGATATGAATAAGATAACCCCCCATAAATTGACTTTTGTATAAATTTGAGTCTTAATTGTATCATATATTGGTGGGGCTACGAGATGGAGTAACTTCATCTACTTATATCCCCCCAAATTGCACAATGTGTCCACTCGCATCAATGGAGGTCTTGGAGCACTAAGCAATATTAGAAGAGCTTAGTTCTGGTACAAGTCCATATGAGACAATGGAACCAAACTATCTTTCTTTAAGCTTAGTTTGTGCCAAAAGACATTCTTAAATTCTACTAATAGTCATGCATAGCTCTAGCTTATAGATGCTTTAATTGCATGTGATTGTGTATGTTCCAACACGGTTGTCATACTGGACAAGTTACTATTCATTTTTCGTCCTGTAGGACGAGTTACTATTCATCAAATGTACTTGAGAGGTACATTTGATGAATACAGGACAAGAAATGAATAGTAACTTGTCTAGTATGACAACCATGTGTTCCAACCTATGTTTATAATTCTATTTGAGTGATTGTAGTAATACCACAAAAATGCCACTCAAAATACAATGAAGAAATTTTGAAAGATTTTCATAATTGGATATAGGATTGAAATAACCATGGATTGTGTTACTTCAAATAATATAAAAATTCATATATTTTATCATTATGGATCTATCATCAAAAGAATACTTTAAGTAGAGAGGTAATTAGAATACTAGTATATAATATTTTAAATTTACATGATCATTACTTTAATAATCAATGAACATTAACTTCCAAAGGACAAAACTTTCAAATGTCAAACAACAAATGAGCCTAAACATGTCCCAAATACACAATTTTTGAATTTTTTTCATCCATTTACATATTTCTGAATGAATATGTTATTTTTTCTACATTTAGATGGTATAGATTTTCACAGCTGTTCTTTGCAAATATTCTATTGTTCAAGGGATACAAGTATGTTTGAACTTAAAAAGTAGTTTTAGCTCAAAAATGATGCTTAAAAAATGACTTGAATAAATTATTAAAATAAAAATCTTGTAGAATCATCATAATTAGAATTTAAAGAAATAAAAAATTTTCAAAGTTAAAATTCAATGTCCAATCAATTTAGAAGGAAATTTCAATTTTGTTTTCAAAATTTATTGGAAACTATTGGTTATTGTAGTAGTTGATTTAACCACATATCCACGTGGATATGATCTATGGATCATATTTTACATTACATTATTTGTTTAAAATTCATCATTAAATTATAGTATAGAACATAAGTTCAAATGCACCCATATCTCAAACTTGGCAAAAAAATTTAAGTACTTAATTTTTCCATATTTTATGTGGAAATATATAGCTTTATTATTTTATGTTAAATTTTAAAACGCCTTGAAATTTTCACTAGCATACATCTTAGTTCATTTAGGAGAGCTTTTTGAACATCTATATGAAGTATGGTAACTAAAAAAAAGTCAAATCTTTTAAGAAGATTTGATATATCTACCTAATAATTATCTTTCTAAAGTGACTTGGAGTACTTTTTAAGGCTACTTGAACCCTTCACATGGCTACTCAAATCCTTCAAGTAGTTTTTCTAGACTATATATGAATGGCACCTTAAACCTTATAACATGTAGGTTGGTTTTCTTAATGATCTGGTTAGTGGCTCCTAAAAAATCTTTGATTATATTGAAGAAACTTGAAGACAATTATACTAATTGTATACATATTAAAAAAATGAGGATAACTTCAATGTTGCCAATATAAGTCTTGGATACTTTAATACTTTACTTTTCAAGTCAACATCTCTTTTAATTTTTTCTAATCTTCCTATTTCCTCTACTCCAAGTCTTCTTTCTTGTATATGTTGAATTGCCACTATTAGAAAATTTGATATTAGAAACAATAGCCAAAACCACAAATGTATATTAAAAAGTCTTGTCAATTTGATTGCCTTGCTTCAAACAATGGATAATAAACATGTATTAATTAATTCATGCTAGATCAACTTTAATTCTTTTGTACACATGCCATGTCATATTTTTAAATGTAACATAGAAAATGACTTGCTAGTGTATGGTGTTTCTTGTAAAAAAAATTGTAACGTATAGTAATGGAAGATTTTCAAATGTACAATTATAATGATAATTTCAAATACTACAATTCACAAAACAAACTTGAAATCTACATTTTAAGGAATGTTAACAATGCAAAAGATTGCAAAATGTACCATTATGTACTAGCATCTTTATTATCATGTAGGTGTTTGAAATTTTTTGAATCTATGGAATATTTCAAATCAATGAAGAATTTTCATTCTATGAAGAAACCTAAATCTATAATTCATTTGAATTCTATGTAAATTTTTGAATCTATGAACCTCTAAGTCTAAGAAGCTCAAAATCTATAAAATTTTATATCTACATACTTTTTTGAAACACCAAGAAAAGATTTCAAACCCTAAAAATTGGCGGTGGCAACAATCTTCAAACAAAATGTGTTAAAATGCCAAGGTAACTATTGCAAAATTGTGTTGCAACATCAAATCACAAGTAACAAAATGTAGTGTGTAATTACTGACAATAAAAGTGGATAGTGATATGAGAGCTAAGATCTATCAAAAAGCTTATTAAATTGTAGTGAAACATGTACCAATAGTCAAAAAGTTTTGTTGAAACATTGAATCAAAAGCAAGAAAATTGTATTTTTCAAAACATTGAGAGAAAACCAAAAATAAGGGTGAAGTAGGGAGTGGGAGAAGAGGAACTCAAAATCTATCATCAAAACTATCAAATCTTGTTGATCCATCAAGCAAAAATCTACAACACTTTCTTAAAACATGAAGAGAAGACTTCAAACCCCTATTGTGAAAGCATGTGGGTGGTGAAAGACAAGAGAAGATAGATGACATCACAAATATAGATTTTCAAATTATAGTTTGTCACATGGAATATGTTTACATAAACATTTGCCACCTTATCTTCACATCCAATAAATCATCTAAATATTTCTTTTTCATTTGCTTCTACATTAAAATCATATTGAGTTGACAAAGTTCCTTACAGATGGAAATATAGAATAGACATGTCAATTGCCATGTCAATAAGTAAATAGTGGATTGTGACACTTATACAACTTTGTTAATTCCTCATTACGTATGGCTTGTTTAAGTTCAAAAACATCATTGCTTTTGAAGTGTTATGGTTCAAAATGTCACTAAATTACAAAGATCTCAATCATACAATCTTGTAGTGTATGTGTTGTAGATGACGTGAATCAAGTTTGGTGTCATTTGGCCAAGTAGATTGCAAGATTATAATGTTTTAGTGTTGACAAAGGATGCTGAAATTTTCCTAGCATCACATTTGGAGGTGAAATTTGATTGCTAAACCTACTCAAATGAAAAAACTTTAAACAATAAAACTAGCATACAAAAACATTGGTGAAAGAAAACATCATTGAATTGACTCATTGTGTCTACAAAATGGCTTTCAAATGTCAAAAAAATAGCAAGAAAAGTTGCAAAAAACACATCTAAGGTTGAACCTCCTTCTACTAAAATGCTTCTCAAATCTCATAACTTTTTGGATTGATATGAAATTTTAAATACACAAACTAGACTAGTATGCGCAACTTTTTCAAAAATAATTTATTGGAAATTGACATTGTATGAAATAAGCCGCCTAAGTTCATTGTAATCCAAAAATGTCAAGATTTTGAACTTTGAATTGCTCCCAAACATTCAAACAACTTCAATTGATATGAAAATTTTATCTCAATAACTAGACTTCGAGAAAAACATAATCCAACAATTTAAAAAAAAAATTGAAAACGAACATTGGATGAAGGAGATACAAGCCACCCAAGTTGTAGCCCTTCAAATGCACTTTGGTGAATTCAAAGTGAACCTAAGAACCTTGATTGGCTTCCAAGAAATCAATACATCTTGGACTGATATGAAAATGTTACCATATAAAGAAGAAGAAAGATTGCAAGTTTCCGAATAAGTTTTATTAAGTTTCCAAATAAGTTTTATTGGATGCATTGAACATTGGGTGTTACAACACTTTGTATTGGACTTGAACTACGTGAGGACACTTTTGATCCCCTTAGGCAATGGGGGGATAATTGACCTTTTGTTGCTTTGCCAAACTATGAGAGTCAATTTTTGAATATATTGGATTAATATGCATGGGTTGATCTTCTATTGATTAGGGCTCTAGTAGTGTGAAAAAATTCATCACCTTCAACTTTTTGGTATTAAATAATCTCTTATATCTGAGGTAGGGTTACCCATTACCATCCACTAACCCATAGGCAATCAATAGGGTGTCTCAAATTTGAAGAGGGTGGGAGGCATATGCCTTAATTTTGAATTTAGAGAAACTAGATTTTGTAACTAATGTAGTCTCGACACTTCCATGAAACTTGTGCCTTTTTTGTGTCTCAAAGTTACCTACAAGTACTCTCCCAATGATCAATTTTGTAAGACTCTAAACATTGGACATAGGTCAAGCCCAACTTCACGCTTTCATAATTTATAGCAATTTCAATTCAAGTTGTAAATTCATCAAAAAAAATTCTATCTGCACCATTTCTATCTTTGCACTTTTGTAAATATTTGCTTTGTCATATACTATTGCAAATCATGTCCGTTGTGGCTTAAATATGTTAGAGGCACCTTCAATAATTGTAGAGTACCTACTTATACCTGAGCTCAAGGCTCATAAGCTTGCATATCTAGGCTCACATGCTAGTGTTGTTGTCTTCATAAGGAAACCCAACTTTTTTAAAAAGCAAAAAAGACCTTCAAATTTTTTGACACAAGGGATGGACTACATCTCAAACTTAAGGATAGATGAATTATTAACAAATATTGTATTGATTCAGTGCCTTCATTACTACGTACTATAATCACATCGATTATGTGCATTTTTACGCACTAAATCATTGCAAAAACAATGAATATCAATAGTGTACAGTTTATGTACTTTAACTATACAATTGCTGTATAGTTTTGACACAACAATCGTATAGTTAAAGTACATAAACTGTACGCTATTGATATTTATGGTTTTCGCACTGATTTAGTACATAAAAATGCACATAATCGATGCGATTATAGTACGTAGTGATGGAGTCAGTGAATCAATACGATATTTGTTAATAATCTGTTTGTCCTTAAGTTTGAGATGTAGTGTTTTTGAAGGGATAGTATTTTGTTGTGTTGTCCTTTATAAAAATTGTATAATTTTGATATATATTGTATGTCAAAAATATATAAGAGATGTACATTAGAAAAAATATATAATTTTTTAATATAATATATACGTGATGCAATATATTTTGTACGTAATAATTATCACAATTATACTATTTTACAACATTTCTTGTATATCAAGAAACACAATGCTTTCTATCAATTGTAATTTGTGTAAACCAATACAAATCCTTATATTCTACTAAGTTTGGAATGTATTTAAGTTCTTAAATACAATTGGTTATGAAGTGACAAAATAAAAATTTTAATTGGTTCCTACCCCAAAGTCATTTTTTGAGTAGGTGCTTCAATTGACACCAAATGTGGGTTTGCAAAACTTTGATACTAGATGTTTCAATCTATTGTCCATTTCAAAAGTTATGCCTCCCCTTCCCCAATTTTGTTTGGGTAGGCAATGAGTTTTTGGTAGTATGTATTGAACTTGTTTTCCATACTTGAAATTTAGTAAGTATGTAATTACCACAATATAAAAAAAAAAATTGAAAAACAAAAACTACTTGTAAGAAGAAAGAAAGAAAGAAAAGTTTCTTAATAGACAAGGCTCAAAAAACTTTATCTAACTCTTCAAATGCTACAATTTCTCAATCTATGTGATCAAATGGGCTAATTTTTTTTCTATACATTCATCATATAGTAATGGTAGTCTAATACCCTCTTATATAGTTGAAGTTTCTTTCCCCCCTCCTTTATGCATAACACATTAAATAATGGGAGTTTTGGGACAAAATGTAGTAATGACCTTCTTGAGATTGGCATCAAGATCCTTTGGATATGTTTAAAACAAGAAAACTATATATATTTTTAATTTAAATAAATAAATAAATATATTATAAAGGTTTTGAATATATAATTTTACTTGGCAAAAAATAAAATCATTCATCAATTAACTTACACATTTGTTCCACCTAGATGAATTAGCCTCACCCTACAAGATAATCCAAAGTTACCAATGTCCCAAGATAACTACACCTAATTGTGACTCTTTTCTAAAATGGACTCCTATTCATTGTTGTTTGAAATGTACTCCCTCTATTCATGAGAGCCTAAACTTACAGTGACTTTTAAATATACCTATTATCAACGCTTTGAAAATTTATAATTTATTCGTATTGATGTTTAAAACTACATAAAAAAAACTCTTAAATACTCTTTTGACTTCCAACAACATCCAACAAAAGAATTATGCAATTTAAATATAGGGACAAATATCATTGCTTATTGCCTCATTTACATGCAATTATGCATAAAACATACATATATTGATAATAGGTTGTCCTACACTACTTTCCTAATTCATTTCATTTCACACCAATTTATACTATTAATAAAATGAGGAAGGAGATACTTTTTAATATAATGCATCGATTTAAAGATTTTGAAATTTAAGGTCTTCATCATAACCCTACATGATATTGGACAAACCAATTCAAAAGGTAACCTAATGAATCTTTTCACTATGCAATTTCTATTCTTTATATCAAGTTGTTTGTTTTATTTGTTTTGTTTTATATATTATGTTGAGATTTCCAAAACCATGCATCCCCTAGTTGTGTTCTTGGTACCATCACAAAACTCTCTGTGAGGAGAGGTGTCTTTTGTTTTGTTCTTTCCATGCCATAAAATATATTGACTTTCAAAGTTTTTATAAATTAAAAATAAAAAAATTACTTTTATTTTTACTTTTGGTTGCAACATTGGCACAAAGCACACACTAAGGTAGAACCACCCATCCCTAACTAAAGCCCAATCTGTAGGATGTAGTTATTTCCAACCAAAGGTTGGAACAAATTTTCAACCAAAGTTTGGAATGTTTTTTTTTTATTTTTCTCCTTTTCAAGGTTGGGACTAGTAAGATCATGACACATTTTCTAAAATAGTCACCAAGAAAGTAGTAAGTAATAAGCAGGAAAGTAGTTCTTGAATAATCATAATTAAAAGATTCTACATATTGGACATGGGTCGAGACCAACTTTCGACTTCCAAAATTCATAATAATTTTAATTAAGATGATAAAATTACCAAATGTTTAGTAATCCTCATCGTTTCTAAAAAAATATTTGCTTCATCTTGCACTACTCTAGATCATGTCCACAATTGCTTATTTGATCGTTTATGGTAACTCCACTATAAGATAGCTTATATAAGTTACCTTATTTAGCCATCAACCCTAGAGCGGACACGTGTCAGAAGTTGACCCCTAGTATGCCATGTCAGCCCCTCCAACGGCACTCCACGTCAACCCATCCAAGCATCTTCGGATTTCCTAGATGTCCGCCCCCCGCGCCGACCCGCCATTGCTCTTCGTCGCTGTTCATAGCGATGGCGACGCTGTTTCCGCTCTCGCCATTTGCATTCAAATTTTCGACCGTTTTTTTCAGCTTCGGGTGATTTTATTTGGAACCGCTTCAATCGTCCTTTTTTCTCCCGCTTCCTATCTTAACACCAGTGGAATTTTTGCGCTACGAAGATTTGTTTCCGAGGTTGCGAGTAAAATTTTGGTTCGAGAGGTTTTGGGGATGTTGTTAGGGTTTCGTTTCTATTAAGTTGCTCCGAGTTTTGTTGATTGCTGGTCACTGGATTGGATTGTAGTTGCCGCGGCGAGGTTTTGGTAGTGCGCCTTTTTTAATTTTGGTGGATTTCGGTTTGATTGGAAAGTGTAGGTTCTGATGGTGTGTTTTAGCTATGGAGGAGACTTAGGGTGACAGCTCTGGATTGAGCGTAGGTAGTTTATAGGATTCACGGCAATATAGTTGTTCTCGTTTTTTTACTAATTGGTTTTTGTTTTTGTTTTTGTGGATTTTCTTTAGTGTTGGTTTAGTAGTTCCTTGTTGCGGAGTCTTGAGAAGTTTGGGAGGAAGAGGTGGAAATGTCTGCTGCAGCAGCCGCCCCTGCAACGGCCACCGGCAATGCGCTCTCCGGGAGTGGAGCCGCGGCGCCGGAGATGGTGGCGACGAGGACTCGAAAGAGAACCGCAGTGTCAAAAGGCACGTCGGAGGGCTCGGACGTCGTCCCTCCGCTCACCACCACGAGTGCTGTGACGCGTGCGAGGCGAGCTCGAGAACAACCGAAATTAGCGTTGGAAGACAAGGGCATGGGGATGGCCTTTTCGAGGGATCTCAGTGTTGTAGATGAGGACATGGAGAAGCTTGGAAATAATAATAATATCAACAGTACTCCCCTCTCCACCCCGACGCGGAAGAAGCCTTCCCTTGTGGTTGACATTGCTTCTGGTCACGCATCCCCTGTAAAGCATAAGACTCCGGTGAGGTCTGTGCATCACAAGGTGAGGGCGAAGAAGAGGTCACTATGGGATACGATGAGCCATTTGTTCTCGCCCTTGTTTTTGTTCTTTATTGTGACCGCTGGTCTCGGTACGACTGTTTGGAATATGCGACCCAGGCCCGTTGCGAAACAGTGGGATGCGTCTTCTGCTGAAGTTGAGAAATTGGAGGAGTTTGTTAGCAAGACAACAAAATGGATGCAGGTAAATTATTTATTCCAATATTATTTATTTTGTTTTTTTTACATCCTTTCATCTGAATTTCTGAGTGCTTGAGCCAATTTTCTTACCACTTGTTTTCTGGCGTATTCCTCTCGTTGGATTTCAAGGTTGTGTTCCTCAAATCGTGTTGAGCAATGTCGATTGATATATAAACGTAGAGATCAGTATTGACAGGTTGATGTTAGTAGATTGTTTTGTGATTTTCCAATTAAATCAACATGTTCTTCATTTGTTTGATGTGTCAATCTCAAATTTTGATGTGAAATGCCTCTTCTGTTGAACAAGGGTGGTGGGTATTTGGCTATCAAATTACGTGCTACCATTGTCTTATAGAAACACTTGACCACTTTATGAAGAGTCTGAGCACTGGAGCTTTTTCGAATATTCTTGTTCTTGCAGGTACAACTGGAAGTTCTTGACATGAAGATTGATAAACAAACAAATGAAATACGAGGCGAATTCCAAAAGAAGCTGGACTCCGAAGTTGCAGGTATCGCATCTGGAGTTAAGGGTTTGAAGTCTCAACTCGACCACCTATATCAGAACGGGGTTCCATTGAATCGTGTCGAAGTTATGGAGCTTGTGAAGAAAGTCGTGGAGCAGCGTGCTTCAGACAGTAGCAGTAAATCCTTCAGTCTTGAAGACGTCCGGTCAATTGCACGGAAAATAGTGTTGGGTGAGGTGGAGAAGCATGCTGCTGATGGAATTGGGCGGACGGATTACGCTCTGGCCAGTGGGGGTGGGCGTGTGGTAGATCACTCTGAGGGACTCTTTCTGGGCAGAACTAAACAATGGTCCACCATGGCGTTCAGCAGCATCCTTCCAGGGGCTACGAGGAGGCACCCGCTGGCACAGAAAGTACTAGAACCCAGTTTCGGTGAACCTGGCCAGTGCCTGCCTCTAAAGGGCAGTAACGTATATGTAGAAATCTCTCTGCGGACATCCATTAGACCGGATGCTGTCACTCTTGAGCATGTTTCCAAGGTAATACATTTACTCTTCTTTGTGGGTTTTAAAGTTGGTAGTTAGTCGTAGTTGTGTTGCAGGTTTGGATTTTAAAATATTTACACCTGTAGTTGATCTTTAAAATCATCATTTTTTACCACGTTAATGTGTTGACTCAATTAAAATTGAACATCTCCTTCCCCTATCGGTAATAGACGTGGTATGATCGATGCATATTTAGATTACCATACACGATTGTCTAGTTTTGTAATAGGAACAGCTTTTTGCTGATAATGATTTGTGGTTTGTGCAGAGTGTTGCATATGATTTGTCGAGCGCACCGAAAGAATTTCAGTTGTATGGCTGGCGAGAGATGCGACCAGCTGATCGAATTTCGCAGCCTTCTCCAGTACATAAGCTGCTGGGACAGTTCATTTACAACACAGATGGCCCCAGTATCCAGACATTCCATCTTTCTGATGATGACGTGGATGGAGAACTGATAAACATGGTCCGACTGCATGTTTTAACCAACAACGGAAGTCCCATGCACACTTGCATCTACCGGATCCGTGTTCACGGTGTCGATCCCCAAGCAACGCTATGAACATGCAGATCACTTCCTTTATCTCATCTGTGAAAGTTCACTGTTCAACTCTGCTGAGGTGGTAGGTGATGGACATTTTTACCGTAGCATTCTCTGCTTCTGACCGTAACATTTGCGAGAGCTTTATGGCAATACATCATTGACCTTGAGGTTACAGAAGCCGGAGAGTTGCTTTTGGATGTTTTTCCTTTTGTAGACTAATGCGTTACCTTTCTGCTGAAGTTTGAGACCGTTGCTGCGAATGCTGTACGATAAGGTTACTCTGTTTATAGGGAGCAAATGAAGACCCTTGAGGCTTTGTTCAGTGTCCTGCAGAGGCTCAGTTGCGAAGTTCGGGAATCAAAATCGTCTAGGATTGTGTGGTGCCACCCTCACCTACTGAACCTTTGAAAACATTAGTGGGTGTCATCATAGTATCATGATGTGCCTGTTTATGTAGACTGGTTACTGAATAGGCTAGTGTAGGGTTTAGATTCACACTTCGCTGCCCTCAATTGGAGATGACTGGGAAGAATTCATGCAATTTCTCAGGCTGCTAGTGAGAATATCATTTGATCGCAAGTCATGGATATTAGTTTTCTTTGTTCATAGACCCTGTATCTATATTTGGAATTGATGACTTTGCGGAATAACCTTTTGCCTACATGCTTGCCATAGTGTTTGCCTCAGTTATTGTAAGTTTTGGTTCTTCTTATGATTCCTGGTAACTTAAGATCAACAGATGAGACAATCTACAAATCTGACCTTCCGAAGTCTTCAACTGGTACGGTGGACATGCCTTCAATTTTTTGCTACAGTGCCTCCCGAGAGCGGTAGTTCAACATGGGGTACTCACCAAGTTCTTTGCTTTGTGAGATTCACTGTATGTGTTTTAGGTCATCGGCAGTGTGCTCTATATACATCTACAAGAAGTTATGTCGTGGTCTTTGATTTCCCTAATATAAGGTTGAGGATATATACTATTGGCGTCACTTAAAACACATTTTTGGGAGATGTGTTGAGCTGTGGAGAGAGTTTTAGGTGCAATTTTAGATCAAAATTTTATGACTATGTATGAATTTCTTTGGCAATTTTGAAGTGCGAGGTTGTGGGTTACCTTGGAAAAACAAAAGTGGACATCAAAGTGGAGACGGAAGAGAAAGAAATCAGAGAGGCAGCGGTGCAGTAACTTGGGCTGTAGCGTTTTTTGGGCGATTTGGACGTCCTTGGAACACAAATAGTAATCGAAAGGGTGGAAAATCACCAAAATTAAAAACTTGGATGAAAACAGAAATTTTGTTTGTGATATCTGCTAATGTGATATTTTCTATCCAATATGTGAATGACTGTTGAAATTTGGAGCACCACTACAAAATTTAATATTGCCACTTTAGTACTTCATAAATTAAATAAAACAAACAAATTATTGTTGGGTTGTTGGTCAAGAAAAAAAATGTTTGCCTAGAGGAATACAAAGGCCTATAAGGTGGAGGCATCTGTAAATGATCAAATAAGTAATTCTGGACATGATCTAGGGTAGTTTAAGGCAAAATCAAATATTTTCTAATGTTCAAAAATAGAAATGACTAGGATTGCAAAAAAATTGGTAATTTACATTGCTTGAATTGAAATTGTTGTAAATTTTGAGGGATGACAAGTACTCTAGACCCATAGCCAATGTCTAGACTCTTCCAATTCTTATCATTCAAGAACTACTTTCCCACTCATTACTTCCTAATTTCTTGCTCACTACTTTACAACCTTAAAAAGGAGAAAAAAAACCCATTCCAAGCTTTGGTTGAAAATTTATTCTAGCCTTGGCTAGAAATAACTACACCCTACAAGTTGGATATGGGTCGCTAGTTGGAAATGGGTGCCTCCACCTTAGGTGACTTCTGCAACTACATTTGCAAAACATTTGAAATGTGAACCTCATTAACAATCCATGAACAAAAAAGACACCCTAGATTATTTTTTTCCATTGAATTGTTGGTGCAATCCAATGGCAAGAAATGATCAACTCTGATATTTTTGGTGAATTTTTGGAGAATGGAGAAGGGTTTTAATCTCAAAATTATTTTTTCTGAATTTTCTATGAATTTTTGAAATGAAAGGTAGTAGCTTCCTACTAGAGTCCTAAGACATGTACAAAAACTATTCTTCAAAAAGTAAGAATCCAAGGGACAAGAACCAAATATCTCAAAAAGTGACAGTAAACTTCATTTGAGTTGCATTATGAATAAGTTGATTTGGGATCAAAAAGTAAAACTCCATAATAGATATAGGATTGGATTGTTCTACCTTTTGTGAATCACAATATAGCCATGGCAAATATACTCCACAAAGTCTAGGAGGAAAGAAACTAATAGAAGACTCCTAGATCAAAGCAAACGGCAATTGATAAGGCAAGCTAGAGGAAGCAAGAAGTTGGCGGTGTAGGAAGCGACTTCAAGCAATCACTATGGACAATCAAACATAACACAACCCAAAAAAGGTTGTTTTTGACAATTCCATAGGTTTCCAATACTAAAGTGTCAAAAATAGTGTTGAATTCAATATGTTAGAAAGACTCTGAAAAAAGTACTAGAAAGAACATCAGAAAGAATGTCAAAAAGAGTGTTGAAAAACACGGCCAAAAAATAAAAACATAATTTTTAAAATTTGCTCCCAAAAATTTTGGGCTCCCTTAATTTGTTGTTTGATTTGGACAGTCTCCTATCCAATCTTGAGGCCTACAATTTCCACAAGTTTCCATCTACTTGTTCTTGCTTGGGTGGCCAAAGGCAACTAAGGTGCAAGTGATGGGATTTGAACCCTTCACCTCATGGTTGGTGGTAGAAATTCTTAATGTCTTACAAGATGTGTGAAATTGGAGATTTTTCACAACATATGTGAATAGAGTGCTTATTTAGCATTTCACCTAATAGTGCAAAAAATTACCAAATATACCAAAAAAATTTGTTAGTCTATATTTAAATATACCATGGCTATAGGCTAATAACTTCAAATTGCAATAAAAAAAAACTCATTTAAGAATTTTTATAAAATTTTCTAGTAGAATAGAAATTGAACTTGGAAAGATTAATATTTTTAGTTTATCCAAAAGCCCCAAAAAATCATTGCAAATGTCAAAATCAATTACTAAAGCAAAGACACAAAAGAGCTGAAATACACTACATAAGTGATCATCTTTTTTCAAACAATATCCATCATTGGAAGGTGGTTTAGTAGTAGGATTCAAGTTAGTGGATTGGTAATAATATTACCCTTCAGCACTCCAACATCCAATTTTTGAATGATAAACAAATTTATATTCTTATTTTTTTCTATTCTTTTTTGGATGAAAGTCATTTTAATTTGTGGAGATACTTTACGAAGTTCTTGTCCTATCTAATGGTTGGATTTGGTGTTAATAGAATACATATTTTTTCAAAATTGCAAATTTGGAAGTATGTCAAGTGGTTGACCAAGCCAAAATTGCATTTAAAATAAATTTGAAAAAATGAGGTCAAATTTAAAGGATAGTCAAAATTCAAAAAATCACCATGTCAAGATAACCTCATTTCAAATCCATTCCAACAATTTTTACTCAAAAATGATATTAGTTTGTTTGCTATCGATATTAGAAGGAATTTTAGAATTCTTCTTTTAAAATTAAAAAATATTGGTGATAGCATTGGTGAATCTAACCATACGGATGGAATCTAAAACTCAAAATCTAAAACTTTTATTTGTAATTCAATTCCAAAATATTCTTTGAAATAGTTCTTTATAATGATTTTTCCCAAATCATCAATTCTCTTTGAGAGGATAATTCTCTTTTTAAGACAAGGTTTTTGAAGTCCAACATCCATGGGACTCACCAATTGTTTGCGTATATCCTCTCAATATAGCTTGAATTCAATGCAACTTTTTCATATTTTGCTTTGAATTATTTACTTCTTCTAAGACAAACCACCAAACTAGTTGTTGATAAATATGTTTTTGTACATGATTCTAGAGTTTAGAATGTTAGAAAGGTTATTGGGATCAATTTGTCTTACCTTAACTTCTATTACAATTGTTGAAGCTTTTACACTGAGAAATTCAAGCATTTAGATGCAATATCCATGGTTCAAGGGCAGTCTAGGCTTATCATTAGTATCCTATTATTTAAAACTTTGACATTTTATAGCTTTTATATACTTTATTCAAACAATTCATATTTATAGAACATATTTAATTGCATTGGAATTATCTTATAATCAAGGAAGATGTTGATAGAAGAAAAATTCATTCTTGTATTCAAAACCACCCAAAGCCTAGGTTGCAACTTCTAACCATGAATCCAATTTCATCACATATATAAAATAAGTAAACCTTGAATATTATTACTACATGTTTTTTTGAATTGTAATGAAATCAAACATGTAAATCAACTCGAATTTAATTCCTATAAATTATTGTCTAAAATACATTCATAAGAGTCTAGAATTGATTTGGATACTTATGTCTATTTTTATTACTTTGAAAGTTCATAGCTTGTTCATATGGTGTTCAAAAATGGTATTCTAAGATAATCTAGATTTTCTATGTGACTACCAATAAGACTCAATAAAAAAATATTTATAAAGCAATAATAGGAACCATGCTCAAACCCTCATTTGGATGATTATATATGGTGTTATCTTAAGTATGGACAAAAAAGTGAATGCTTTCTCCTTCATCCATTGTTGCAATCATTTATAAGAGCACGTGCTAGTACTGAACTCTAAAATTCTATTTTGGGCTAAAATCACTAGCTATTGACAATGCTTTTGTTCTAAGACTTAATAAACACCTCAAACTTTAAGGAGAAAAATAGATAAATCAATCCATGATCAATAGCTTCAACTAAATCCTTGGAGCCACACCAACAATAAAATAAATTGTTGGAAAAGTTCCATCAATGAGTGACAAGAACAAACCTCACCCATTTAAGGTGAGTAAGCATTCCCAAATTGCTATTTTTTCCACTATGTCTAATTATTATTATTAGACTTTTAAAAATTTTCATATTTTCTTGATGGCAAGTGAAAGGAAGTTCCAATTCACCAAAGAACTTGACATTTAGATATTGTATGCAAAAGTTAGAAAGAGTCCAAGGTTTTTTTGGTAGATGTTCCATAATCGATTCTTCCACATACATACATATTGATTTTGGAGATGTATACAAAGTAATGGTGGCGATTTTAGGCAGGGTGTGATTTTGGGTTTAACCATTGCTTAGTCCTTTATTGTCTTCAATTTGCCAAGCATACAATTACTTGTCTACTTCTTGAGGCTTGGGTGGCACATCACTGCAACACAACTATTATACCCTAGTTACTATTATTAGATTGGTCAAATTTTATTCGTTTTCTTGTTGGCAAGGGAAAGAAGGTTCCAATGCACCAAAGAACACATTTGAGTGGTGTTAAGAGCATGGGTCGTCACTGCGAGAGACCACTGCAAGTAGTTGAGAATAAGCTACTAAGTAAGTATTAATTGCAAATAATTATTTGTATATATTTTTTTGTTGCTCATTCAAAAGATTGGTACACATCTACCACCTAAAAAGAAAGAAAGAAAGATAAATAAAAAATAAAATTTGGACCAATGCTCACATTCTTAGGTGTAACCTATCAAGTGTGCTTCCATTAAGACGTATTTTGACTAAATTGAACATGTTAATGAATTTGCTATGACATGTAAGGTAGGAAGTCCATGAAGCCTTCATCCTCTAAAAGTATCCTCTAACATAGAGGTACATTTTGCTTTCTCATTGCACCAACAATGTACAAATAATGTACAGTTTAGGAGGTGGATGTTTTTAGTGACCACTGCATTTCAACTTCAACAATTCGTAACTAATTCCACAAAGCTCCAAAAAATATGAAACAACTTGGGTTAGATTCTGATTTCATTTGTCTTTTTAAGGAAAATTTTACTAAAAAATGAATTTCAAGAAGTTTCACCTCTCCAAATTAAATTTCAAATGAGGACTTTATGAACCTAAACCTTATTCATGTTGATTACACACAATGCTTGAACCATTCAAAGAGGGTTCAATGACAACATAAAGGTTAACTTCAACTATCATCAAATGTATGATGGAAGTACATTTGCAAATCTCTACTATTAATGAATTTTCTCAAGAAATGGAATAAGCACAACTTGATGAGACCTTGGGAGTACTAGGCAAGATATGACCTTCATGAGATAATGCTTACACCCTTGTAATCAATTTTTTTTCTAAGTATTTTAAAATCCACAATGTAGTCCTTTACTCCTTTTTAGATAGAAAAATTTAATCTATATATTTTCATTTTATATGCCTAGTTTTGAAGATTGTATTTATTTTATAATGTGATTCATTCAATGTGTGGCAATTAAAAGTGATTTTTTTGGCCAACATAGAGGTTTTAAAACTTTCTTAAAAATTTTCCATCTAGTAAAATTTTGCTAGTAAAATTAACATTGCTTTTAAAATTTACACGACGTGTATGAATTCATGCATTGGAAGAACATACATCCACTTCCAAGGATACAATTATAATACCAAATTCCAATTTTGAGATAATCTTTTCTTCTTTGATTGGTCATTAAAATGAAGGTACTCATAACTTTTTGTTCATTGTGAATAATTAGATAGAATGAAATGCATGGGTTTGGATGTCAAGATTCAAGGACATGGCTTGGCAATATGTTTGATAAACTTCACAAAACTCCCATTTCTTGTAGGTTATCTAATCTAATTTGGAATGATAATTAGGAGGTGAACAAGTGATTGAGGAATAAGGTAAAATGGCTTTGAATCAAGATAGGTGAACTTACCAACAACAAAAGTATTGTATTTACGGGTGTCTAAATGCCCAAACTTGCATTTCACAAGAAGTAGCATTTTGCAAACAAGGCTTTAAAAGTCTATATGAAGGTGAATTTCTTTTATAAGGATTTGGGACTCAAAATTGTGTAAGGCTTAAAACAAAAAGACGAAAAATGTTGCAATCAAAATTTCACACTTTGACAATTCCTACTTAACCATGTTGTATGTATAATTTTAAATTGAATGAAGGCATACAATTGATTTGTAGCATAGTAATGGACTTTCTTTGCCAATTCATCTTTGTTTGCTCCAACAATTTTATCAATTTGCTTGCTATTTTTTATAAACAAAAAGGTTGGCATGGCTCGAATGTCCCAATCGGTTGTCACATCCTACACATGTATGGAAAATGCATGCTCATTAGCCCTTTTGGAAGCACTATGGGGTCAGATTGCACCATTTCAAATTAAATCTTTATTTTTTGCCAAATAAAATAATTTTTTTTCACTATAAATTTTCCATTTCTATTAAAAATGTGAATGAAGTCACCAAATTTGGATGAAAAAATGCCTCAAATATAATTGAAAAGTGTTTTTTGGTCCAAAAGATGGATGGATGTAGAAATACAATGCTTTGCCAAATTTTAAGTGATTGACATCATGGCACTTTCTCAAAAAGTAAAAAAAAGAAATCTGATGCTCATATGAACAATAAGATTCTTTCACAATGTTGGTATAATAGATGAATTATATTGACTGTTGAGTTCCCTTTAGAATATGAACTATAATCCTTGCATGACTAAGAAATCTAAATTGGGTCTAACAATTTCTAACAACAATTAATTTTGGTATGGTTATTGATGTACCGATACTTCGTCGACATCAACCTTAAGAAATATAAGGTTATTTTCATACTTTTTGCTCAATTCAATAAATATTGGACCCATCATTCGGCATGGTCCACACCAACTTGCATTGAAATCAATAACAACCTATAAGCCAAAATTGAAGTCAATCATCTCATAGAAAGATTCAATGTCCATTCGTAATATGGAGGCCATTATATGATTATTTGTTTGTAGAGACACCTCCTTTGAAATCATGAAGAATTTTATTTATTGTGTTGTAAAGATTTGTATAAAATATTCAAATTTTGGTAAAAATATAAAATTCAAATTGCGCTATCTATAAGGATTTTTGCATACAATCATTGTGGTCAGTAATGGACTTCTCTTGAATCATGTAGGAAGATTCTTTAGATAATGTTATCTAAAAGAACTAGAACCTTATTTGTCAAAAATCTTATTTTAGTATGAAATTTGAAATTGATAAAGGAGAGTGAAAATTGAATGCATCCTTACAATTTTTCTACGAGATTTTGCCTCATCAATTTTTGCTTGCCATTGGCTCTTATCAAGTATTATTGTACAACTTCCATGTTCTCCAATCATTTTAGGGTCTACAACATCCAAGAATTCAATTATGAATAAAATATAAAATTCACATATATACCATTGTATATCCTATTTGTGATAGTTTTCTCTCTTCCAATAACTCAAGCACCAAAAGTTACTTTACTTATGAATGAGTAGAGAGGCTCAAGTACATTACCGCACCTTTATTTATACTCTCTTCCAACCATTGGGCAAAGTCTTGCAACATCTGTTTGACCAAACCCTAATATAATATAAGACATTTTTTTGAAGACACATACATTGAATATTTGCCTTTGAATTTTGTTGACCCCAAATTAATTTGAACTAACACACACAACTTCAAGCTAACTAAAATATTGTTGGTTTACAATCTATTTATATTAATCAAGTTGTCTTGAGCCAAATGGTCACTCACTCAAACAATCATTAGAATGCTACATACACAAATCGGAAATGCCAATGACATACAAACCAATTTAATTGCAAAATATCACACAAAGATGACAAAGTATCACACTTAAGAATCAGAAATTCATCCTTACAATTCTATCAAATGTAAATATAAAGTTGCCAACATAAAAACTCGCATTTAATACATAAAAAGCCCAATCATCAAATGAAAAAAAAAGTAATTCTTGTTAATAGAATCCAAATTTTAGAGAACTAGTGAATTTTGGATCAATTATATTTGAACATAATGGTGATTCCTATTCTTAGAGCCAACAAAGGTTCAAATTTTATAAGGGATATTAAGTATTACAATCTTACAAGAAGATCTACAAGAGACTTCCACCTCTAGTGGGTTGTTCAATTTAACGTAAAATGCCTAAAGCAATTAGATTTATTGTCTTTTACATGATAATTACATTCTATCGAAAATTTATTGAACTTTCAATTTTTTTTATGAAAGCTCAAAAATCAATATCACATACATGAAAAATTAGAAATAATGTTTTTTGAATCACCTTGAAACCCTAGAGTTGTAAGAAAATTTATGTGAAAAAAAATAAATTATAAAGGATTGCTCACCTTCAATCTTTACAGTTGAGGTTGAAGAGGATTCTCCAGGTTGCCCAGGCACGGGTTCAGGTGACGGAGCGGCTTTAGGGGTTTCTCCCGGCACGGGAATAGGCTCGGCGGGTGTGGCCTCAGGAGCCACAACAACCGCGGGTTTGGGTTTGGCTGCAGGGGTAGCCGTAGTGCCAGATTTTGAATATAGTGTGCAAAAAAATTAGTGTGGAGGAGGAATTTGAAGAAGAAGAATAGGTTTAGTTAACTTGCACGATTGAATTAATTGTGACATGGAAGTAGGGTGAAGAAAGGTCACTTGTGGTTGTAAGTGAAACATTGAAATGAAAGATAAAGACATGAATAGTTCTTTGGGATGTATTTTTGGAGAACTTAAAAAGACGATGGCCTTTATCATCTCAAATTTTGAATGAAGAGATTTCTTGTATTATAAAAAATGTTATGGATGAGACATTCTTAAGTATTGTGTATTTACATCACACTAGCATGCATTTATTGCAAGGGAAAAAGTATGCTTGACAAATCATAGGAATGCTCGTCATATTGTAGGTTTTCATTGTGAATGTTGGATGAAATAATTGGATGATATTTCTCTATAATGAAAATGTCATAGGTTTTGTGATAGGAGTTGTGATAAGGGTTGTAACACTATACACTTGATATTTAAATCACTTTCTATTACAAAGATGTTTTTTCATTCATTTTGAAAGTAATAGAAAGTCTATTAGTGCCATAGCAACAAAGTAATTTATATTCATATTATTTATGGTAATAATTTTTCATATGGAGCATGATGTTTGAAAATTAGATAATCTTCAACAATCATGCACAAAATATATGCAATAACTTTGCCATTGCCTTACATTCAAAATGATGAAATATTTTTACAATCATTATTGGTAGATGTTGAATTAAAGATGAGACTTTGAACAAATCCTTTCTTCAATATTCCTAATGAAAGATTACGATGCTCTATTGAATTTCCAAATATATTTTGAATTCTTAAGCCTTTTTTCACAATGTTCTTTGTTAAAATCTATATGTGGTTTAATGTTCATATTTATGATACTATATATTATGGCTTATCATTTCAAATAATGGTCATGAGTCAAGTCATTTCTATAACCACTCCTTATTTGCCACCTTGGAGTTATTTTTTTTAAACATATCATGATAATAAAAGCATGTAGTGAACAATTCACATGATCTTGAGGGATTTAATTATAGATTTCAAAACCCATGGTAAATTATGCATTTGGACATCCTAAAGAGCCAACATATGAATATAGTTTTTTTTACTAGGGTCCTATTTTTAAAGATGCAATAGGGACCCCTATTACATTGGTAAACGATGTTATGACTACGTGGATGTAGATAGGATTTTGCAATTGAGAAGCAAACACTTTCAAGTATGTTACTATAACAAAATAAGAAACCAAATTTAAAAATTTACAAAGTGGATGGAACCCTATACAAACAAATTATAAAGAATTTATATATATTGGCAAATATTTATAGACTAAAATGCAAGTAGTAGCGTAATTTTTGGAGGAATAATGAATTAGTCATACATTTTCAAAGGTGAAGGTTGAAGAAAGTTACAACCTTGAGCTCAAGGTAGTCCAAAATCCATCTAGTGTACGCTGAAAAAATATATTAACAATATCAAATTATTGCCCAAATAAAATGTTCAATTGCAATAAGTTGTCCCTATACAAAGCCAACACCACCATATTACCTAAAATGAATGCCGGCACTCAATACTCAAAATGGTCTCCAACTCCACTTTATTGTTGCATTTTCAATTGAATGAAAATGAAATTCTAAAGAGGAAGGATTAATCCTTACACATTGATTCGTTATTGGAGACACTTAGCAAATAAAAGTGGTTACTAGGAATGGCAATAGAAGAGAGTATAAATTCTAGGAATTGTATATGCTAATTTAAATTGCAAGATTATGATGTTTGACCTTTGAAATTGATGCATCAACTTTAATGGACAGATGCAACATAGATGTATTGTTGCTACTACTTTTACTTGAGGCATGTAGAAAATTCAAGAACTCATAGCTTCATCACCTAGGTACATCAAAAAAGATCCACTAGAGGTATTTTTTAGAGAACTTTAGAGGCCTCAAGTTCATTGTTGATAAAAGTCCCCTATCCTCTCACACTACCTAGGCGTATATCCTTTCTCTGGACACGTGGCGACTGTTGGTGCCCTTCACCTATTGTTTGTTGCCTTTTGCTCACTCTACTACCTATATTGCCATGTTGAGACCAAATCTCCTCAATCTAAGGTCTGAAATCAATGAAGTATGCTTTGTAAACTCTTGTTGGAAAAGAGAAGGCAAAAAAAAGATGTTTGTAAAGGCCCACCAGGAATAGTTGAAGCCACGTCCAATGCACCTAGGTGTAAGTGTTCTTCTGATCTTAGACTAGAGTGTTCTAGTGTTTTTTTTTATTACAACATGTAGAAGACATGTAATTTTGTGAAACTAGCAATCATCTACATTTCAGCTTTGGCCCCTCAGTTCATGCTATGTCTACCTGACACGAGAAAAGAATATATCAAGGACTTTCGGTGTACCCAAGAGAATGTTGAAGTGCCCAAGTAAAGACAACTAAAATCACTTTTGAATTTAGAAACAACTAAATGCGACATGTGTTAGTTTTAAATATGTAAAAATAAATTATATGGAGTCTTGAGCAATGAAAGTAGAAGCACCACTTCAATTTTTGTGGAATTTGAAAAGAACTCTAGATATATCTAAATGCCACTCAACTAGTAATCCATAATCTCATAATATTGTTTTATAATATGAGTTTCTTAAGTACTTTGACGATCAGTGAAATCTTAGATAATTGTAGACAGGTATCACAATTAGGAGAGTCACTTTTAGGTGTGCATACTTTACAATCCTTTTACTTGCAACCATTGCCAAATGAACATATTCAAAAATAATTAATCATTGATTACAAATCCCAAGGACTTGGGCACTCCCAAATCTATACCTTAAATTTGTTTGTTTGTTTTGTTTGTTTGTTACATTGAGATCTCCCGGACCATGCGTCCCCCAATTGCGTGCTTGGTACCGTCAGAAAACCCTCGGTGAGGAAGGGGTGCACCGGCTTGGTTTCGTGGTGTTCAGACGTATAGTGTGAAAGTTATGCATTTTTGAGTTATTTTTGGTTCTAAAAAAATTAAAAATTACTTTTATTTTATTTTTGACTGTGGCAATGGCACAAGGCACACTAGTTTCATCTAAAACTGAGTTGTGCACTCCCTAATTTACAAAAAATAACTTCAAAGACTTCATATTGTACACCCTACGATGCCAAACTACACAATGAAGCTAAGGAAAAAAATCTGAATAAAATCTGTTCATTTTCTACAAGTTCTAGATTTCCCCATTTGTATATTTGTACATTCAAGTCCAATTGAATTACAAATTTTTTAGTTAATTTTCACTAGAAAGTTAAGCAACTTTAGAAAGCTTAGGTGTACTAAATAATGAGCCAATTTTGAAACTACAAATTGCATTGGAATTGCAATGAAGTGCACTTCAATTTCGTAACAAGTAAAAAATCAATAAATTAAGATTATACAACAATTTGGATTCCTTTTATATACTATATACCATTTCATGGAAAACCTTTGGAGGATAATCAAAGATTTTTTGCATTTGGGTGAAGAGCAAGCAAGAAATCATACAAGCAATTCAAGTGGTACAAGAATAAGGATCTCTAAAACAATTGTGAAGGTTCATTTCTTATATGTACCATTGAATACAAATTGCAATTTTCACAAATGTTGGCAACACTAGATAATACATAGTGTATAGAAAACATCAAACTCTTTGTATGATTTTCAATTATATGTCTGTAATGATGATGTTCAATTACATATGTTAGTGTGATTCCAATACAATTCGAAATTCGAAATTCCGTTCATTTTCTATTGCACATAGATCTTCCAAAGTTCTAATCTCAAGAGGATAAAAAAATTTGTAATTCAGCTAGACTACTTAGTCCATATTTGGAGCTTTTAGGGTCAAAATGATTAGCCTTATTAACCCCTAAATGACAGACCTATGACCATTGATTTCAAGCCTCACTGCCCATCACTTAGTTTGTTGCTATTTTGCAACTACATATGCACAAAAAAATTTATATTTATTTTCATAGATGAAATAACATGTCTTCTTCACTTCACCAAAAATTTAGATTTTTTTGAGAATTTTAGAAGATAAAATGAAAGAAAACCACATCAAATAGAAAATTATTTCAAAAAATCTGAAAATTTCACCATGTATACATATTATAGAGATGAACATCATGGTATGAACTCAATTTCCATGTCATTCTAAAATTAGAACATAGGAGACATTGAAAATACATCCAAAGTTCAAATTGCAATAAAATATTCAATATTACAAAAAAATTCAAAAATTTCAATTGGAGTAGAAACTAGAGTAGACAACCTTCATTTTGTTAGTTGGACTCAAACTCAAAAAATATCATTTTTGTGGAGAAATTTCAGATTTAAAGCAAGCAGCAACAACTTCCCAAAATGCACTAAAACAACCATATTTGGTGATCCGTTTTTTTTTATTAACTTCTCAATTACATGAAAACAAACACTAGAAAGACTACAAACTCAATTGGACACTCTTTGTAACCCAACATGAAAGGTGAACATGAGAAAAACGGATGAAAAAGTGCATCCAATCTTTTTCTGCCTCAACCCAAAGCCATCCAAACGACACAAAATGGCCTCGTTGTCATTTCTGGGTTAATATTGAGTTTCCACTGACACGTTCAAGCTTGGAGCAATGAACTAAATTTCCATCATCATAAAAAACAAAATTAAGTTACAAAATTGGAACCAATTTGTACTCCAAGCTTGAGTCCCGAAGTAAGGTACCATTCAAATGATCCAATTGGTCAAGCATTTAAGAAGCTTTCTAAAGTATCCTGCAAAGTACGGTAGTAAAATTCAATTTCAACAGCTGCCTTATAGCCTGCATGTCAGACGAGAAGCTGGAGCTCAATCAATCACTCAACTAACTTACAACTAGTCAGAGAATTACTGGGTCTCTCCAGGAGGCAACTCCGGCAGCTTGGAAGGCATACCAAGAACACGTTCCATGTCATATCGCACTTCAATATTTCTAATGCTGTAGCCCACTACCATTAGCCAGTAGAGTATCCTTGCCAACTCAGCTGCCGTAGTTTGTGTTGCTGCCCTCTGCTCAAATACATACGTACACCACGTTGATAGCATGAGATAACGAAATCTGAACATGAAACGGAGTCCAAATTGCTGTGGGGCTTAAGCATTCTTCCCTCGGCAATCACCGAGGATTGGTTGCTAAGATATTTGTAAACCAATAACAACACTCATGAAAGGAACTGGCTGAGTGCAAACAAATGCAAACGGATGTCATTGCAATTCGAATGTTAGAAAGGGGAAAATAACACGACCTGAAATAAGTATCCTAATTGGACCTCATGTTTCTTAGGTTGTTTTGAGTAGGTCATGTGGAGGGTTTTTTCAGTCCAATTTTATTTAGGTTGCAATGAACACATGCAATGACCTTCATTGATTTTGGTGATATAAAATTTGGACCCCTCCTGAATTTATGCTTTTCACAATATGATCAATGAAATTGGTATCAAAAAATTTCAGAAACAATACGGACCCCTTTTTCAGGACGGGAGGGAGTATCAAGTTCAGGCAGATCATTATTCATGTTCGTTTCTTTAGTGAAAAATCAGTAAGAGAAGAGGAATTGTCGAACCTTAAGCTGGGAAGGATCAGCAGCCCCAATCAGGCGACTTACAAAAGTATTCATCGCCTCAAGAGCATCTTCTCCAGCACTAGTTGTCAGCTCCTGAACGGACAAACAAGATAAGAAGAAGAATCAACCATTTATGCAGAATTTCCCGGGCCAATAATAATTCTCAACTGATTAGTTCTACATGTTCAGAAACAAGCTCTACATACAATTCAAATTACACCTTCAGGATCACTAAAAAATTGAGAGAACACGCATGAATATAGGTTCACCTGTAGGTTTTGAGGCTGCAAAGACTTCAGGTACTCCAAAAGCTCATTTTTACCCCGCCCTCTTAGTTCCAGTTGCTTCTTAAGCTCCTCGACTTCGGCTTCAAGCATCTCGATGTACTCAACTGCATCAACCCGTTCTGTGATCTCTTCGTCTTTACGCCATCTTACCACGTCTCCACTCACAGATGATTTTTGGGTTCCCGGAGCATATCTGGAGTCGGACTAACAAAACAGGTAACTGAGTTAATACAAAGTCAGAAAAGTGTTTGGACGAGGTTCTGATACCGCAGCACCCTGATGAGGTTTGGAAAAAGAAACTCACAGTGGCATTGCTTGCGACGGGAAGAGCTGGTTGGGTCATGCTCTGTTGCAATTCGAGTCGATACTGAGCGTTCCTGAACATGTATCCGGTCATCATCACGCTGTACATAAGCTGCGCCAGGTTTTCAGCTATCTGCGAAATTCAAAACCTCTGCTCTTAGTACCATACCAACTTCGCACACATGTAAATACAAGACAGTGAAAATTCGTGATATTAGCTGATCCCCAACTGGCGGATATATTAACATCCAACAAGGCTTTTGAAAGTGTATAACAATACTTGACAACCAGTACTACTTGCAACCTGCTGTAGAAACGTTTTTTTCAGGAAAATTCCAGGGCTTACATAAATTGTCTAACTACTTGTGCGATTCTGCTGCTAGAAAATATGATTATAACCCTCATCAAGTATGAAACACAAGTAGGTCAGTTAATACTAAATAAATGCACAAATAGGCAAGGATGGTCATGGAGCGGGCTTAACTGTAGAAACATGGATGTCAAAAAATTGTGGTGGGAGAGTGCCCAGCATATTAGTCACCGTTTGTCGCATGGCTTCTACTACCTGCCAGTAAATCATAGAAACGTTAACTTCGCCTGTTTTCTCTGAAAGCGCAATAACAAGATAATAAACAGTAATGTGGGAATACTCATTTCCAACACTGCAACTGAATCCATAAGAAATTGCTAGTAAAGTGGAGTGATATCAGCACTTGCAAGAAAGGTCTCCACCAATCAGAATTATCAACAATCTTAGCTGAAGGTTTAGATTTCAATTGCAAACAGAAATAACCTCCTTTGGACAACGGAGATGGACATCCTAAAATTTCACGTTTGAAAGTTCACAAAGTTCATTCTTAATACAAAATGTATAGTCTATTTTCAGACTTTTCCTGAACAAGAAAATTGACATTCTGAACGTTCTTCCTCTCCATATACGCTGAAAGTGCCAGAAATGGGTGTTTCCACCCCACACTGAACCTGCAATTCCCTGAATTCAAAAACCCTCACGATACCACGAGCACAAGAAAAAACCCCAAAACCAACCTGCGTGGGAGCTTTCTGAACGAAGCGCTCCATATATTCAGGCTGCACGTTCTTGACGTACTCTTGCAGCATATCTCTCCGGCTTTTGTACTGCAATTCTCCCACCATTCAAAACCAAATCCCACAATTACCAAAATGAAGGCTTCACATCAACCCTAACCTCAAAATTCATCACAAATTCCAACACCTCACAAAATTTTCACAAACCCCACACTTATCAAAACGAAGGCTCCATATGAACCTAACCTCAAATTCATCACAAATTCCACACAAAATTCCCACCATCCCAAATCTACCACACCAACAATTCAATCCCCTCTGCCACCATTTCCCTCAAATTCGCCCAACATTTTGAAAACCCCAAACCCCAATTGAACCCCAATCGAAGCCGCGAATACTCACACCCGAATCCACTTTCGCAGCAGCGCTCTCCAGCGACGAAATCTGCTTCTTCGCTACGTCCTCGTTGTCGCTCGATTCATCTTCAGTACTCTCATCGTCACTGCCTTCGACCACGGCGCATAAAACCCTGGCTCGTCTCTTATTAACAACAGGCAACCTCAGTGAGCCGCAAGATGAAACTAAACTGCCTCGTCGGTTGCAAAAGCTGCTGGAGCGGAAGGAGAGGATGGAGGGAGGGTGCGGCGATGGCAGGGACGAAGGGGGAAGGCGGTGCAAGCCCTGCGCCTGCACGGCCATGGCTTGCGAGAGCGCCATCGCCATCGCCACTAACTTAACACGTCCTCGGACAAACACACACACAAACACCAAAACAAACACGAGGAAGAGGAAGTTGGCGGGTCATAAAAACAAACAAATACACAAACAAACAAACGCTATATAGTAACTAACTTCTTATTAGTAGATAACGTTGGTCACGGACAAGTAGACAAACAAACAAACTTCCATCCAAAATACATTATAAACAAAAGGCTTGATCTTCATAAAGAATTTGTTGGAGGGACTTCTACACCCAAAATCAAGCACACCAAGAAAAATGACACTACATTACAGTGACCTACATTTAGGTGCATTAAATATACAACATCACTATGTAAGGTGGATAGGAGGTTCTAAAAGCGCACAGGCTCTATAATCACCCTCCTCCTAAAATGTACACAATTTGCACATGTTTGCTTTTTTTTAGCCTTCACTAATGTACAAATAGTGTACATTTCAAGAGGGGGGTGATTTTAGAGCCCTATGCCATTTCAACTTCAAAATTTCATAAACTAATTCCACGAAGCTCAAAAAAAAAATATGAAACGAATTGGAGGTTAGATGCCAATTCTACTTGTCTTTCAAGGAAAATTGACTAAAAAATGAATTTCAAGAACTGTTTCACCTCCCCCAAATTCAATTTCAACTCTTAGGTGGGTAATTTATAGACCTCCTACTTTAGTGTTGCTTTTCGATGTACGGTTGGTTTTGGGTGTTCTCATCGAAGATACGCAAACGATGACTTGTCACAAACAAGGTGAGATACAAGAGTTAGAAGAAGTTTGTAGCTAAGATATTCAAAATTCGAGGAGTGAGGATTTTGAAGGGTTTTGTGACAATAGAAAATATGGATTTTTTTTTTTTTTTAAATTTGAAATGGGTGGGTGGGTTGAGGGTTTTGTTGGGGTGTGGGCTTTGAGGGGTTTGGCCACTCATGTGTCTCCATGAACGTCCCTCCACTTGGCAGACTTGGTTTGGATAAAGGAAAAGACCAGTTCTGAGAGTTTTGCTGTCGGTCAGTCAGCTGTGGGAGTGTCACCGCTTCAATGATGGGTCAGGGCCGGTTTGTCAGGTAGAACTGCCCAATACCACCATCTATAACTCATTTAGTAGCCGACCCATTTTCAATCTATGGGCTGCTCTCTTGCCATGAAGTTGCACTTTCTTTCGGTGAAGTTGGGGTGGAGTTCGAGGAGCAGTTGTGGCGCATTACGTAATATGGAACGTCCGTTGGGAGCGGCAGATTACAATCCACAATGCACCTCCCAACGGACGTTCCATTGCGCAATTAGCCTTCTGCGAGGTATTTTTTGGACCATTGGTTGCCGTCCATGTTAGGGTTTGTGTAAACCTTTTTCTCCGTTGTTTTTAGCCATTTGCTTCTTCCTTGTTGTTGTTGTTCCGCTTCTCCGTGTTGAAAGTTCTAAGCTCTCATTTGTGCATTGGTCTAGTTGCTACAGGTGCGCGTTGCTTTCTCCTTGAAATTTGGCATAATTCTTGTATAAGAGTATGAGCTTTTTAAAATTTTAAAACCGGCAAAAATTAGGGCAAAATTAGGAGGATTATTATAGGTTGTGAAAAGGCAAGTGAAAAAGCCCATAATATTGAGCGAAGGTTGATTACAATTGTCTGTAACGCTATCAATATTGCAACCAGCCCATGGTCAGAAATGGAAAGGTCTACATCACCATTATAGGTCAAAGAGAATCTTTTACTTAAAAATTCATAATAATTGTATTTTGTATGATGAAATTTTTGAAAAATATACAATCCTTCCAAACTCTATTTCTATACATGGGAAAAGTTCCGCACTCAAAAAACCTGCGCTCCAAATATGTGTAATTGCTTATGTGGTTGGAAATGGATCAGCTACCTTATTCAAATCTACCACCTATAGGTTCTTGGGGGATGTTAAACCTAGCCCATGAAGTGGGCCCAGCAGGCTAGATTTATCTTGGAGAAAAATGTAGGAATTTTTTATTTTTTACATAAATTTTTTTTTCAAATTTTGAATTCATATTTACAATCAAAGACATCCAAATTAGCTAAGAGAGGTCTAAAACATATCCTAGACACGGCTCAAAATAGGGGGCATAATTTTATTTTTACCTTTGGAAACTTCCATCCTCTACCTTGTTGGACCCACTGGCCCATCTATTACTACAATCTTAGGGCTTCTTTGCATATAGGGACTAGACTGAAGGTGGAGCTCCAGACACCAAGCTACAAGGCCTAGTTGATACCATATCATGCTTTCAAATGAGCATTGGTTTTCTAAATTAAAAAATTCACTTTTCTAATTAATGTTTGGAATTAAGTGGCATGTGACATCCAATGAATGAAGTGGGCTACGAAGACAACCAATGAATGGAGTGAGACAACAAGACAAGTATAAGATACTTTTAGAAAATAGTAGGTCAGATTGATAGGAAGGAGAATGGGCTTGCAAATCTTATAATCAAAGAGGGTAGAAGATGTGTTTAAAAAAAAAGGTAGAGGATGGAAGGAACTAGAGCTTTGCATTGAAAATTGGGTCCACATTTTTACAAGATTGGGCCCCTCTATTGGATTGTACAAATCTCCACCATCTACTATTGCAAGGTCTTTTGTTTTCTTTTTGGGTGCATATTTACTTATTAATTGTGAGCTCAAGAAACTTCCTCCCATCAGCATTATTGAATTTTTGGAGCACTAGTATATATTTTAGTTTAGAAGCACTAGGCCCCAGTGTTTTTTTCATTTTTTAAAAAGTGCCAAAGTAGCAATATAAAATGTTATAGTGGTGCTCCAAATTTCAACATTCATCCACATATTGGATAGAAAATATCACATTAGCACATAATTACATTTCTATAATTCAATTCTCATTCATAATCTAGCAATTTCATCCAAGATTCTTTTATTAAAGTGTTTTGGCAATTTCATCTAAGTTTTTTGACATTTTTTGGGGCATTTTTTAGCCAAATTATTTTGTTGGTACAATCTGGCACCCAAAAGCAAAAATAAAGCCTTGCACTAGGGTTGAGTTGGAAAGTATTGGGGCAAAAGAATATATAGTAAGATAAACATTCTTGATAGATGTTTTGTAAAATTGTTTTTATTTGAATGATTAATGTTTATTTGGTACAATTGTTCTTATCTAACTGAACATGAGATGTTCATTTTTTGATGCAAATTCAAATTACATACTATGGTACAAATACAAATTTGGGTAAATTACATGTTTAATGATTAAATTTTTTGTTTAGACACAAATTTGTAAATGAAATCATTGTTGAAGTTATGCTAGACTCTTAACATTTGTGAGACGATGCATGTTTTTACCAATTGTGATGGCACTATGGCAGATATTTGAAAAAAAATGTGATAGGGAAAGATTACTATACTAGATATAACATATAGTAATCTTTGATTTACATTTATCATTAAATTCAATCAAGTTTTCATAGTAAAAAAATTCTATACTTTATATAAATAAAAATATAGAATGAAGAAGAGATGTTTTCTCAAATTGTGTGTTTAGTTGTGTAATTATTTCAAACCCCTATAGTGATAAAACTAAAATTATTTATTGCTTGAATTTTTTTTTTAATTCTCATGAAAATAAATGACAACTATATGGGCTACAACTCTCAGTTTCAACATCAATTCTAGTTTCAATGTGAAAAGAAAAGAAAAGGTTCAAAAGAAGTGAAAGAACATATTCCATCTTTTTTTTCCAAATAGATAAAAAAAAAGGAAGAGAAAGAAAGAGAAAGGAAGAGTCAAAAAAAATTTTAAATTCTCTCTCTTATATTTGAAATAGAATATAAATAGGAGAAAAAAAGAAGGAAAAAATACTCTTTTAGTTTTTTGAAAATAGAAAAAAGAATATAAATGAAAAGATGCATGTTTTATATTTTTTAAATTGAGCCTTACAAAAATCCAAGAGTACATTAATAAAAAATCTGGCCCTAGAATTCGACCTCAACACTTTACATTATCTAGAGTCAAAGTGATGAATTGACAATCTAGCTCTAGAATCCAACCTTACCACAATTTACATTAACCCCTAAAGAACTAAACTGTATTTTTTGGCAACATAGTGATTTGGGGCACCTCACTATAAACAATATTTTTACTATTTTTTGCTGAAATTTTCACACGACATTTTCCCAAGGAGTAGCTTCTAAGGCCCAACAATTTTCATAACTTTTGACTAAATGGTTAAAAAGATTATTGCATGATATGTCATTTTTGTTGTTCAATGGACAACCCGAGCAGCTCAAAAAAATCGTTTCATTTTGATTAATGAGATGAAAGTTACAAGGAATTTTGGTTTACAAGTAGGTATGGAGTCTTTGAAAACCATAACTACCCATAAATCAAAATTCATCATTACCAGAAAATGAAGTAAAATTGGCAAGCTTTACTCTTCATTAATAGTACATATCTACGTTTGAGGTCTCTCAAAAAAATTATTTACCCTTTTCAATGAAAAATGAAAGCTTCCAATAGTTAACCTTCAAAAGTACTTGTATAAAGTTTTAAAATAGTCAAAGGAATTTAATTGCCCCCACCAAAATGAACTCAAAATTTCAAATCCACTGTATATGGTCAGTTGAGCATTTAGGGGTTAAAGGGCATTTTCTATCCTTCAATCATGTTTTTTACCTAGTCAATAACTTAAATTGCAAGAGCCTTGATCATTAACAATTTCACAAATTGAAAATGTTTTTTTCCCTCATTCTAGTAGACATCTAATGAGTTGATCCTTAGTTCAATTTTCAATTTGTGGATGGAAGGTGCATAGGTTGTCCCACTTCTTTCCTAGGGGTGCTTAAGAAAAAGTGGATACTTTGAATGTAAAGAAGCACCATTTCGAGAATTGTTGAAAAGCAACAAAAGAAGCTAGTCTAGTCCCCAAATTCTTTAGCAAATTTTGTTGTAATTAATGCAAATTGGAAACCTTTAGGATTTCATCCATCTTTTTCTTGTAATCATCCAACAAATACTAGGTTTAGAGTTGTTCGTATTGGGCCACCTATGACTCCTACTGTCCTATCTTGTAATTCTTACACTTGATTAATCTAAGTGCCAAAGCGCCCTTTAATAGTGATTATTGCAACAAATTCCTTGGGCTAGCTCTCAAAAAAAGAAAATGTCCTTTAAAGTTAATGAAAATGTTTCACAATTTGCAATATTGCTTCATCACTCTATTAGCACTCTGCCCAAATTGCTTTTAAACATATGAGCCCCATACTTGATTGGAAAAAGTTATACTTTCAAGAAGCTAACACAAATGCGCATCTTTAGTTAGAATTTCACATTCATCAAGTCAAAATTGACTTCATATGAACCTATTTGAGTTTTCAAAAACTTCCAAGAAGCTTAAAGAACATTAGGGTTTAAGGTATTGTGAAAGTTGTGTTTTTTACTAATTGCGAGAAACACTTGAACTATTTGTTGCATTTTGGTCAGTTTTCTTGTGATTTTTTCTAGAATGTTTTTGTTAATGCTTAGACCTTTAAAATTGCAAACTACATTGTGAAATAGGAATAGGTTTGATCTCTCCACTTCACTCCCTTTGCATGGGTTTGGACCAAGCTTGGGAAAACACTCACCAAAAATCTAGACTTCAAACAAAATAAGAAGAATTCCATTACTTCTTCTAGATACAAGAAGGTACCATCAACCACAATTCAATATTTGTCATTCTTCTCCAACATTTGGCACCTATGGCGTGCTTGAAAATTTATTGTTTTTATATGGGGATTAGTGATGGGGTTTAATGGGTTTTGACTTAGCTTGGATGGATTATGAAACTTACTATTTCATTTGTGTCTACCTTGTGGGATAATCTTTTGGATATAGCTTGCACAATTGCCTTTGTATGCAATGGATTTAGAAAAGATTCCACATTTTGCACTCTCTTTCTCTCCCTTCAATCCTTCAATAATTTTTTGACCTTTTAGGTGGTTAAACCTAAGGGGGCTGATCTCTGAAAGACTCCCATTGCCAAAATTTATGAAAATTGTTGGGTCTCAAAGAAAACCTTGTTTTGTTGGGTCTTAAAGGAAACCATGGTGTGTGAAAATTTCAAAGGAAAAAAATTAAAATTCCATTTGTAGTGAGCTACCTCAAATCCCTATGTTGCTAAAAAAAATGTAATTTGGTCCTTTAGGGGTTAAAAATTTTGCATTGCTCATTTTGATTTTCTAATTTTTTATATTGGAAAATTGAGTTGAGAGTCACAAAGGGGGGATTCAAAAAAACCCACTTGATTATCATTCTTAAAATAATTCTTAAATAGAAGCACGTACAAGATAGAAGTAAAAACTAAATGGCTAATAGTTCTAAGATGGATTTGAAATACACTAATTCTAATGGTGAGATTGTTCTAAAAAATGACTTCAACTGTGTAGAAATTTTTTATTTTGAAAAATTGTGAGGATTGATTCAAAAGTGAATCTATAAGTTATTTTTTCATGATGATGCAATAATTGTCCATAAACCGGAAAGTTCTATAATTTTTGCATCACTAATCCAAATGGAATGAATCAAAGCTTCACATGTAGATAAAGTATAATCTATGGAAAAAAAATTAAAAATTAAAAAATTCAATTTCTTGTGATTTTTTTTGTACTACCTACAAACTACTTTTTGGACTTAGGATGAAAAATCCATTGCCTCCCTGCACCAATTGAAATAAAAAATTATATTTTCCAAAAGCTAATGTGATTTATTATCTTCAACAAAAGTGCCAGAAAATTGTGTAAGGATTTTAGGTCACTCAAGCCTACTTGAAATTTCAAAAGCCTCTAAAAGGGGCTTTGGGACTTTAGAGGTTAAACACAAGCATTTTCTACAAAAATAAATCAATCTAATTTGGGTGTTTGAGGAAGTTTAGACCTTGGATAATTTCTTTTGTATTTGAATTGATGGTTTCTTATCTTGGTACCACCTTCCATCATCTTTCTTCCCCCACTTAGTCATTGTGACGGTCCGTCCCTTCTCCCTATCTCCTCTATTTTTTGTCCTTTTTCCCTAAGCTCTTATGTTTTTGACAAGGACCCTTTATTTGTGTCTTCATATTTCTATTTTTTATTTAGAGCTTTCCTATTGTTCTATAGATCTATCAATATGTAACTAACCTCCCATTATGGCATTCAAAAGATGAATTAGGGATGTCAAACATAATATAGATTTTAAATATTAATAGAAATTAAAAAGTGTTTGATCTCCAAAAATATTTTTGTATACTTTGACATCTTAATTTGTAAAAATTTAAATATATAAAATTTCAAATTTTGTCATTTGTGACAATTCTATGAAGACGATGATTTACTAAAAGAATCAACAAAAATATTTTTGTCGGGCTCAAATTTTGCATTCTAGCAAAAGTTAGTTTCTTGATCTTCTACAGAATTTAGAATTAATTCTTTTGATAATTTTTACAATAATTCCAAGTCCATTAGAAAACATATTTTTTAAATTTAAGCTTCAATTTTTATAGAAAGCATGCAAACTCCAACAACAAAAAGTACAAGTAGAAAACATCTTCAAAAATAAAAAAATTCTATTAAAATATTTTTAGAATAATAATTTAAATTATTGCTAAGTTTAAAATGGTAATAGCCACCTTCATGGCTTTGCTTCAGGTCATTATCTCCAAATACGTGTTTGCAAAAACACATTTACATGTAATGTCTGACTAAAAATAATATAAATATATTTTATGATTGTTGCTTGTGAAATATACAAAATCTCTTTTCATCAAAAATTCGTTCTTGGGCAATGTGTTTCAATTCTATGAATATTTTTTCCTAATGTACAATACATCATAGGATTTTAGGTTTACCTAAGTTTCTTTTATAGGTTCTTACAACCTTCTCCATTGAAATTTTATAAGGTAGTTGCCCCTTTTAGAGTAAAAACTACTCATGATATGCAATATTTGGAATGAATACTTTCTAAAAAATACATTTATTAACTCCTATATAAAAAAATAATATTGTTTACTATTAGGATACATTCACTTCTCAAAAATCATATTTGGAATATGTTTTACGAGTGTTGGGTACATAATTGGCAACATATGTAGCCATCTATCTCATTGTGCTTCCAAATTTTATATACCCAATTGCATTTGTTTCATATAGCAATTGTCAAAGAGCAAAAAATCTTCATCATTTTTTTTCAATCCATCCCCATGATATAAAATCTTGTTAATTTCACTTAAAATGGTTTGATTTTACCAAAGGTGTTGTGTATTATTTTCTTTCATTTTTATTAACCCTAAAAGGATGCAGAGGATGTAGCATTCAATAGCTTTTTGAGAGGTTGCTTTTTCTTTTCATGAACCCTCATCTACAAAATTCATCCATGTATCATTAATGTAAGCTTTAGTACAACAATAGTGGCAATACATTTATAGTTTTGCTAATTCTAAGACCAAACTTACACATTGTCGTGTACAAATTCATCGTGCCAAAATCATATCAAGCCAATATGGGAGAAAGCGTGCAATAAATAAACAATAGACCTTGTAATTGGCTAGCAACCTAACTACACCAAGGCCCAATAGCTCCTGATCAATGGTGGACACCGTGGTCATAGGGAAAATGCCTCGTGACTTGTGATGTGAGTCACAATCATGGTAAAAGCTTGCAAACAATGATAGCAATGCAAAAAAATCCTATCACCATCAGCATTAATATTGGCAACATCTATAGTATAGTAAAGATATAAAAAAATCTTAGTACTCGGTATACTAGGTGTAGAAAGTGGTTTCACAACCACTCCTTTATTTGCCTTCTTCGCCGATGCTAAAGTCCCTTTCACATTGGCAAACTCAGTAGGCTTTTCTGAAGCACTAATGAGAACCTAGTGGAAAACCCGTACTAAGATGTCGATGCTTGTCCACGACCTGACATACACTTGGGACAAATCCAACGGTCCACTGGGATTTCTTCCAAAGGTGGATTCAAACAATTTGTGTACCACCCTATGGAACAAACATCACATAAAACCATGGTAGCAGCACACTTGGCGCTCACACAACACACATTTCAACCCAACTGAAATCCGTGAACTACTCGAATCGATCCGTTCGTCTATATGTAGCAAATGACATAGCACACAATTGCGCGTGTGATCCTTCCAAACCTTGCCATCACGTCCCTCCAAGAATAGCACACCAGACTTGAGTATCTCACGCACCCGTAGAATAATATGCCTTGCAGTCACGTCGAGGGTGGTTGGTGCCATTTGCTGCAAATAAACGTAGTCACTTGATAGGAAACATCGAACCTGAGGTTGTTAACCTCCTCCTTGTATTGTAGCATAATGCAAGGTGTCTCTATGCTGCACAATTGAAAGGTTCTCCAAAGCCATGGGCATCACCCTCTTGTACAGATCCATCCGTTGCTCGCAAACGCATGTCCACATATCCGGATCATCCAAGTCATCCAATATCTTATCTGCATCTTGTTTGATAGCCATAGGTAAAACCGGATGGTGCCCAAACAACAAATAATATGGTTAAAAAGAAGTTAGAGATGCTTGCTTACTGAACCGATAGCCCATTACTATCCACGGCAATTGTAAGTCTCAATCTCTATGATGACCCTTTTCAAGCTATATTTTCAAAGTCCCTTCTTGACAGTTTGCACCATGCGCTCTGCCAATTCATCTGCTTCAGGATGATCTCGCAAAGTAGTGCAGTGATCAATCATGGCTTGTTCACACAAGGCTTGAAATTCTCTAAGGAATTCACACCCTTGGTCAGTCAAAACCTCAGCTGGAACTCCAAAACGACTCAATACCTGGTGCAAGAATGAATAAGCTATCCCTTCACTGAACTTGTTAGGCAACGCCACCAATTCAATCCATTTGGAAAAGTATCCAATCATCACCAACACATATTTGTTGTGTTGTGATATTACCGGCAATAGTCCTGCAAAATTCAAACTCCACCTATAGCCCAATCCCATGATTGGCAACGGTTGTAATTGAGGCATTAGGGCATTAAATGATGCCCACACTCAATCACAAACCGTGCATCTAACTACTAATTGTTGGATTTATATTTGCATGCTTCACCACCAATAGTGAATTTGTAGCAAGTTGTAAGTTTGTCACATTCCAAAGTGCCCCAAGTCCTCATATACATGCATGATCAACTTCACTCTCTCAAGAGACGCCGGTACCACCTTCTTGTTGTCGTTTAGCCATACTCAAAGTAGATAAGCCCCCTCCCACACAAATCTTTTTGCTTGTTGTAGGATTTGATCTTTCTCCTTGACTAACAATGTGGTTGCCAATTTACCATGCTTCAAATACTTCATCACATTTCCATCCTCAAAAATGTCTTTGGCTTCTTGAGACTCTTGACCACCATCCACATCCATCGTGGCCATGATGGCTTTTTCAATAACGTCTCCAGTCATTGCCAATAGACTCAAATAGACGGCAACATATCAATTTGGTAACAAATCTTCTCCTTCCTCCACGTGCCAATGAGCCCCCATAGAGTCCACTTGGCTTAGATTGCGGCTCAAGTCGTTAGCATCCATGTTCACCAAACCGGTATGGTGCACAACTTTAAAATCATATTCCATTAGCATCAAGGCCCATCATGCAAGCTTGTCGGATTCCATGAGCAACTTCAATAGTTGGTGGTCTGTAACCAATACAAATCTGTTGCCATATAAATAACAACGAAAGTGGACAATGGCCCAAATCTCTGCTAAACATTCTTCCTCATATGAGTTGTATTGTGCCTCAACGTTGTTGTTGAAGCAACTGGTATAAGCTACCAAAAATTCTTTACTATTGTTGTCCATTTGAGTCAACACTGCACCAATTCCCAGTGAGCTTCAGTCTGTGTGTAATTAATATGTTCTACCAAAAATCAGCCTTCTCAAGATGGGTGCCAATGATAAATGTTTTTTCAATTGTGTGAAGGCATCCTCTTACTTATCTCTCTACATTCAAGATTGATCATTTCTTGTCAGTATAGTTAATGGCTTTACAATGGCACTAAACGTCTTTACAAACTTCCAATAGTAATTGCACAATTCCCAAAATGCCCACAATCTACTCACATCCTTCGATCTTGGTATAGAAATCATCACTTCTACTTTGCTAGCTACCACACCCAATCCACTAGGGTATATCATATGGTTCAAGTACTCCATACGGTCATAATAAAACTTGCATTTGTTTGGATGCAGTTTTAAGTCATGAAGTCTCAATCTAGCAAAAACCTCCTTCAAGTGAACTTTGTGTTTATTTTTATTCATATTATAGACAATAATATCATCAATGTAGCATTTCACAAAATCCAAGCTCAAAAAATATGGTCCATGCTCCTCTAAAATTCAACAAGACATTTTTCAAGTCAAAAGGTAGAAACCTCTATTAATAAAGTCGGTCTTTCTCATCTTCATTGATTCCCTAGAACGCCGTCTTTCTCTTATCACCTTTTTGAATACCAAGTTGGTGATAACCCAACTGAAGATCCAAAGTACTAAATACTTTGGCATGGCTAATGGCGTCAAAGTTCTCCTCCGGTATCGGCATTGCATAATGGTTGAACTTCGTGAATTTATTAATTCTCCAATAATCCCCACATATCCTCTTTTCAGTCCAATTACCAAAAATATCCTTTTTGAATGGCATGACCGTCGTTGATGCATACTCACGGTCCAAAGGTGCTAATTCCACTAATCTGACCTCCAATAACTCCTTGGTTTGGTCTTGAATCATTTTGTGTTCTACCTCACTATACTTGTACAGCTTGCGGTAAATGGGTGTGTCATCTGTCAAGTTAATACGTAACTCTTGTTCCTTAAGAACTCCCAAGTCTTTCAAACTAAAAGCAAAGTAATCTACGTGACTCTTAAGAAACTCTTGTTCCTATTTTTCTTCTGTTTCATCTTCTAGGCCTACTAACGGTTTCCAAGTTTCCTTGGTCACCATTTCCTTCTGTTCTTCCTTTGAAATAGGTTTCTTCATCTTTGATTGCTATTGCACACCAGTTGGAGCATCTTCATCTTGCTCCACACCTGCCATACCATATCGTTCTTCAACTTGACTCAAGCACCATAGTTCTTCCGTTTGATTTAATATGTACTCCTCAACAAACAACTTTTTCATATCACCATATGTTCCTCCAACTCCATCTTCAACTTGGCCAATTGATTCCAATTAGTTAAGCTTGTCTATAGAGTTGTGAAAATGCATTATTTTTTTATATGTCCCATGGATGAGCTGTAAAGGCGTCTTTGTCCCCCAACCATCAAATATGGTGTCCTAGAGCTTAATGGTTTCATAGCTGCTTGTAACTCATAGAACCTCAAGTAGCCAACCAACATCAAAACTAAGCACTTCTGTTCGGCCATTACCAATGACACAATCCATGAAAGGCAATTAAAATCCATGGTTTGGCCAATGAGATATCGCCTTTAAAACACAGTAATGCTAGGTGCTTGGATGATTCCCGTTTGAAATCCCATGGCCCATTCCTGCTCATCAGCATTGGGCTCAACCATCTCCTCAGTACAAGCATCCCACACCAACCTAAGACCATTGTCCTTGAATGCGTAGGACTTGAAAAAACTCACCAATGTTGGCAAAACTTGTTGTGGCTTACCCTTACAGTTCACCACTGTAAGTAGTGCTTGATCATCATAGTAAACTCGCCATGGTGACCGGTGAAGGTCTAAAATGTCCTTCACATATACATCAAGTTGGTGAATACGTCGTATTGCTGCATGCAAAATTTTTGGTGGCGCCAAATTGGTCTACCAAAGTCATGGCCTATGAGCTCTAAAACCCACCGCCGTTGCATTCAACAACACTAAAATACCAAGTACATTGTACACATAATGAAGGCTCTAAAGTGTGCAGATTCGTGATGTACCAACTTACTAATACATTCTCAATGATGTACCTCGGAGGCCGCTATTGAGAAATCTGAATATACCTAAGCATTTTCACCATGTCATAGAATTTTGAAGAATGTTTCTCCTTCAATCCATTTTGCTTGACAACCATAGACATACCTTGGCATGGCCATCCCGCGATAATCAAGTCCATTGACCCCAATTAAACAATGTCTTGGAACGAAATTAGTAAGATATCATTTAGCAATGCAGAAAACACGGTTGTGATAGCATTGGTATTTAATAAGGTTGGAAATACTTGGCGTAAATTTTGGGCATAGCGCTTAACCACCTACCATGCCATATCATCATTATTGACATAAATATTATGCCTCACTTTCATACCTACCTGCAATACGGCCGCCAACCCTGTATCAATGCCACCAAACAACTCCAAAAGAGTTGTACCTTCTTTTGGTGGTTTCCACTGGATTGTTGAAGTATTCAAAAGAAGACCATCATTGTCTTCACCTTCAACCACTTCATTCTCTTGTGGTAACAATGATTGTTGCCACACCTCCTAGATGACTTTGTTGGATGCCTCTTGCAATCCCGCGGTACTATCCTATGTCACTTTCACACCGGGTCGATACAACATGTCGCCCCCAATGTCCTCACCATCATGATGATTATGATGCTCAATGACATCCAAAGAAGTGGCAACAAAAGGATCTTCAAAATCCTCCTCAAACCATAGTTGACCCTCGCCCACAAGTCTAGCAAAACAATAGAGATTAGCTAAATTACTAGTAAGAACTTGTATAAATCGAGTTGATAGTTCAGCTCTGCGCCCATCTTCCACTTGCCATTCCAATTTGTAATATGTTGTCTCTTCCCAGAAGTCCAAGGTAAATCCCATAGGATACAATACCATAGCCTCCACCAAAACATCATATGATTTAGCCTCTGTAACTATGGACTTCACCTTCATGAAGCTAGCATCCTCGACATCATCTTGGCGCAACCGCAATGTCAACCCGCCTCTTGTGATGTCCTTTGCTTGCTTTGTCACTACCATTGAAGTACTAATCGTCCACAAACACATTTCCAACACATCCTCGATCAAATCCAAGCCTTCAATTGCTGACGCTTCAAGCATCAAGTGTTATGCATCGGAATCCAATAGTACCCGTTGAGGCGTAAAAACTCTCCGTTTGGGCGCTATTAATTAGAAAATACCCTGAGAGTTGTCCAATACCACTACCCCTGGGGTAATGGAGGACCGCTCTATTGCCAGGTGTGCTAGCATAGTCTTGACTCGAGTAGCGTTTGATAAAAGCCTTTCTACTTCAATCCACTCACTAACAGTTATTGTTTGTGGTTCAAGTACAACTTCCATGGTGTTCACCGATGCTGAGCCGACGCTCTCACACATGGTGGCCGCCATTTAAAATACTGTAGCAACACTAAATTGTGTTTGGGAAATTATGGATGCTGTGAACAAAGAAGCTTGACAAACAACGATTACTGCATTAAAAAGAACAACCGTACCTTGTCCATTACCATGCAGAGCCCGAGCAGCCCATCGACTACTCAAATTGTGATGTGGTGGAACCATAGAAGAAGTGTGCACTGTATCTTCAAGTGTGAATGACTCCAATAGCCTAGCTTGGCCGTTGGCTTTACCTCTCTGTGGATCCAACCCCAAAGTTGTATCTCGTGGTGCATCGTGCACCACAATCTTGCTCCTAGTCAATGCATAAGCATCCAATGGTGTGGTCTGAGCATCAACCATGCCACACAATATATGATTACCCCCTTCCATATAAAATGAAGTTATCTCTGTGGCAGTAGTGGCACTCATGGTTGTTATTTTAGCCTTCAACTCTGTGAAACACGCCTTCCATGGCTTCTTGTCTCCTCCTGTGGACTTGAACTCCTCAAAATCATTGCTCTTCGCCTCTTTTGTATTCTTAAGCTTGAGTTCATGATGAACCTTCTAACAATTGGCCTCCACATAGCCCTTAATCCCGCAACCGAAGCAAAACATGTTAGTTTTAGCCGTATCTTTGCGAGATGTCTTTTTGCAATCTTGCCACCTGTGACTAACGCCCCCACAATTGAAACATGTGATGTCGGCGTCTCTAGTATGAACTAGAATGCTTGCCTTTACCATCTTGGTCTTCTCTTGCAGTTTTTCTTCCTTACACAAGAATCCCATGGCCACCTTTTCTTCTAAAAGATTAATCTCAATCTTCTCGGAAGTCTCAAAAGCATACCTTAAGGTAGGTAGGACACCCAACCTCATGGCCTCAACTCAGACAAGAGTTTTTAGCTCTTTATCCAAGATGTTATACTAGTGCTGAGCAGCTTGCTGCTCAGTCACTCCATGGGTGGCGGAAATCAACCGCCTCAGTCTCGAATGCGCCTCTTGCAATGACTCCTCACTTCTACGTGCAAACGTGTGAAGTAACTTCATTTTGTCGGCCCTCTTCCTATAGTAATCCCGCTGCAACTGCAAAAATAATTGAACCGTGGAATTGAAAAGAGGTAGGTCTGATGTTGGTACCTGACTCGTGGTCACGGTGGCCTCTTGGCCTCCCGTGCTTACACTACATTCTTCCTTCTTCCCTCTGCTAGCAATCACTATGGCAATAGATCTCCCTCCCCAAACATCAGCATAGTTTGGAACATAGTAATCCCACCAGGCCAAGATCTCTATGGAATGAGCAAGCTCAAATTCCCCATAGTCTACCAATGGTGCTTCTTCAAGACACCCGAATAGCGCCCTCTACACCATATATAGATTGAAGTTGGCGTTTCGTGACTTTTGAAGTTCACACCACATGGTGAATTCCCTGCGGAAGTCGTCCACTTCTATGGTGCTATTGGCATCGGAAAACTACTGGACTCTTCGATTAATGCCCCCATACGGTGTAGTTATCTTATCCCACGTGAATATGGATTCATTATAAGCAAGTCTCACCCCATGGTCGACTACGATGACGGATAAATCTTCTCCCTCGTCACGTTCACTATCTTCCACCCAAGCTGTTCACTCTTCACCAAAATTTGGAAATAAATTACTTAAGATCCTACCCAAGAAGGGCCTTTGACTTCGAGGACGTACCGGTACAACGTTGCTAGTGTCTGATGACTCAAAAATAGTGTCCTTAGCAAATGGTGTCCCGCTCTTGGTGTAAACTGTCCTCCTAGGCAGATCCAGCTTTTACATGCAAATCAACTTTCACATGTAAAGTTGCCAAGCCTCATGCGTCCCTTTTACAACCTCACAATAAATAGTTGGTGGCACCTCTATGTCAAGAAAACTTAAGTGTTAGAGAATCCCAAACATTGGATGCTCTCTCTAACCACCAACCTTGTTCTCACTGCCACGTGGTGTGGAACAAATAGTCCTCGGCCCAAAACTCCATGAAGATCAATGAGGATGTTGGCAATTGAATTGCCCCCTCAAAGATGTGTCTTACCACTTTTCGTCATTGACCCTTGTTCTTCAACAATATCACCACTTGTGGAATGACCAAATCGGTTGCCTCCATGTGCCCCCTTGCTCGACTCAACACGGCTCCAATCACGGGCGGCTCCGCTCTTAAATCCCAGATGATGTGCACCCCTTGCTGTTAAATCCAAAACTTAATGGCCTTGGGACCTAAAACCTTGGTGCTTGGTTGTCTAAATTTTTGAACTCCAAGTCGGTCACGAGCCAACAAGGATAATACAAATGGCAAAGTTGCTTCTTGAGGTTGATGTCTTAGAGAAGATTCATTGGGTGACCCTACGTGGAGACTTTGGAATGATTCAAGGACACCTTGAAGGTCTTCCTTGGTCAAGTTAAGTTGTACCTCTTCCACTTTGGTTTTTCCAACAAGGATCAATCTAAAAGGCTTGGGCATGCCCTTACCTTTATCCATCATGACACCGCATGGTACGATTTAGATTAGAAACCATGAGATATCCACCAGTGAACCAAGTATGGCTAAATAACACAATGGAGATCAATCCTCAATTTCATATATAGTCTTTGGTGTCTCGCACGAGCTACCAAGTACACCCTAACTACGCTATGCTAATAGGTGCTAGCCTAAATCCACTCCTAATTATATCTAGGAGCACTAAGCAAAATCAATTATACAGTTGTAGTTAAGGTAGTTGAGCCCAACTCTAAGTACATCCCTTTCTACCTCATGCAGAAACTGTGCATGCCTCAAGCAGTCTAGGACTCTGCACAATCATCATCTCAACTCTCCAATGTAATGAAAGGAGTTAATTCCACACAAAAACGGTAGGCCACCAAACCTAATGCACCAACATCATTGGACTTTGCTCTTGCCAAATTTGCACACCACTCCACCCAAAATTGTGGCTCGTGATGTTGAAGTCCTCGTGGCACTAGCACTCACTCTTAGATGATGGTCAATAACTCTGCAATGCAATCGGCTTCATGCTGCCATTGTTCGGCATCTGATAGTCAAGAAAAAGCCGCTAGAGGCCTATATCATGCTCGATCGGAATGGCGGGCCACTTGGGTCCTCATGGTCACCATAAGTGGTGACCCCTAACTTTAAACCTTGGGCCCAAGGTTCAAATGCAAACCACTCCCTCCAATAAAACAAGTCCCAAACTCACTCTCCTATCAACAACTATATCCTTAACAATCCCCTAATACTTGGGAGTGTAATTTTGAAGTTGTTTTAGGGTTTTGAGTTTTTTAATTAGGATTTGTGACCCAACTCTACTAAGAAACACTCAAAATCCTCCCCAAAACACCCCTACAACCTTTGGGAGTTCAAATCTAAGATTATTTTAGCATTCTAGGTTGCTTAAGTGAGTTTAATAACCCTATTTGAAGTGCAGAAATTTTAAGATTTAGGTGGATAAATATCCAGATTGCACCACTACTTCCCTAAACACCCAAACAACCCTCTAGGGAAACAATTAAACCTCAAAGAAAAGTTTTTTTAGATTTTGTAAGTTGTAGTCGTTTTTTTGTTTTATTTTGTTTTGTTTTGTTTTTACAAAATCGAGTCTTAAAACGCCGCCAAACCTAATCAAGTGATCAATGACAATGACGGAAAAATGCTCCGCAATGTTCCAATCCTCATATTATTGCATGGATTCACAAGTGGCACCCCAGCTCGCCTCAATTTTCTTCAGATCTTCACAGCAAACTCTCCACTTGTCCGCACAAAACCTGATGCTTCAGCTTCCACCAGAATGTTTGTAGAAGCCAAGACTCAAGCTAATCTTCTAGTGTGCCTGATTAATGTCGATGCCAACTACAGCCACATCCTACACTCAATTGTCGTGGCTGGAACCGTGGTGAGAAGAATCATGGCTAGAAACCCTCCAACAAAGATCCTTCGAAGATAGAGAGAACATGTAATCCTCAAAAAGATTGTTCAGGTATTCCTCGATGTCATCCGAACTGAAGTAAGGGTTGTACACCACCAAACAGAACTTGTAACCCATGAAGATGTAGAACGCCAAATTCACAGCATCCTCTACAAACCTGTTTGTCCAGCAATAATAGTACACAATCACCATATACAGAATGAAAACCACAATGCGCGTGAAGTAGATGTAGCTCACCACCACGATATAGTACTGACAGAACAAAGTCAACTGGTTACGAGCCGCCTTATTGTTTGTGCAAGACGCCTCACATAGGTATTTGATTGACTACATAATCAAGAAAAGCACCGCGTAACAACAAATGATGTCCAACAAAAGAAAAACCTGCTTCCTTGTGAAAAAGTCCTTCGTCGACGGATCCGCCTCATTGTACACAATGAACGCAATGTTTGCGAACACTTGCAACGAAATCACCACCATTAACACATTCTTCTCCTTGTCTTGCAAAAAAGGCTTCAAAAAATACCAACCCGTTCCGATCAGCACGATCACACTAAACAAAAGTAGACCACACAAAAAGTTGAAAATGTAGAACACCACATCCCAACTGTGCACAGTGCCGGTACGCTTCACATACTGCTTGTCCTCAGCAAAACACAAACTCTCCCTTGATACTCCAACTCCAACTCTAACTCCTCCAACTCCAACTCCAACTCTAACTCCTCCAACTCCAACTCAAATTTAGAGAGTTTTTAGGAGAGAGATAGACTTTTCGCCTAAAATTTTGGGACTTCCTATTCCTAACCCACCCTTTTAAATGGGTTTAGGACCCATTTCCAAGGCCAAAAACCCCTAAACCCATGGTTATTGTGCCCAAGCTCCAACTTTGCTTGCAATTCCAGTACACAAAAAAACACTCAAAAACACTCAAAAACTCCGTTTTCCACTACTTTAGGTGTCAATCTTCACTATGCATACACCTATAAACATGGTGACATCTTTCTCAAGTAATAAACGTGAGGAAAAGCTTCTAAAGAAACTGGAAAAAACTCACAAAGAATTACAAAGTCGAGCCAATGCCATTCTTAAAGAATGATAGCATGTGTAGATGAAGTCCACGAGGCAAATCCTCTCACTCCATCATGTGGGAGACTTAACTTGGGAAAGATGAATTTCCAAAACCTCCACGTGGAGGTCAAGGGGATTGAAGTCCCCAAATGAGATGTCGGGACCCTATTGGCATCTCGAGCATTCCAAACCTCCTTTGACACCTCTACAACTCCACAAACGCCGCCCAATGCAAAATTCAAGTCCATGTGTCTCTCATGACAACATCAATAAATAATTGTAAAGAAGATGGTTTGCCAAAAATTGAAAGAACCTTTTGAATAAAATACCATTGCAATTTAACCATTTACATCAAAAATGAATTTTGCAAATAAAATAAAGAAATTGCATCATTGACATTTGTAAAGTAGAGATGTCAGTTTTATATTGAAATGAATGAATCACAAGTCTTCAAAGGGTATGGGATATTTTGAAGATGAGAGCTTGACTACTCATTGTCAAAATGTGAAAATTATGTTTGGAGTGGAATTTAAGACCTAATTTTGGCATAGTAGAATTATTTGTCTCAAAAAACTTTGAATTAAAAAAAGTTGGTAAATCAAAATAAATTTCATCTCCAAGAATACGTTTGAGATTTTAATCATCTAATCAAAAGTTATAGACAAATTTTAGATAAGGTTTATTAAAAATGTTCTTTCCATCCTCTTTTTGAAATTTTGTCCATGACTTTTGATTGGAGGTTCAAAATCTCAAATGGATTTTGAAAGATGAAATTCAGCTTGGTTTCCCAACTATTTTCAATTCAATTTTTTTTTTAAAAGCTATTTTATTATACCTAAATGAGATCTTAAATTCTACTTCAAATACAATTTTTGCTTTTGATTTAAGTATGAGTGGTTTAAGAGCTCTTACTAATTCTAATTTACATATCCCACATGGGTTGTTTCACCTTCCACCCCCTATATGTGTATAAAGAGATTACTTTCACAACTAGAAACACAAACCACAAATGGCTTCAAAAGCAAAGTAGGTGATTCAATTGTTGAAATTGTTCTTCTCAATGAATTGGATGTTTTGTTATTTTGAGTTTTATTTGAAGGTTAACCCTTAAAGGACTTCGGGATGACCTTGGAAACCATTGGTTTTTGTGCCCGTGTGAATTGTTGGCTTCAAAAATTGCAAAAGCACTCATTGGAAGTCAAAGTACTTCAAAAGATCTCTCCTTTCCACACAAAATTCTGAAGATGAATAGTTGCACTTCTATCCAACACCAAGAGATTCTTTGTCATTCATCGGACACCAAATGTCCGCCTCAACGTTTAAAGGTTAAGAAGCTTGTTTTGCCATGAATCCATTCAATATGTAAGCTTATTTACGACCCTAGCGACTCAATTGAAATGTATTAAGTTTCCTTACACTTGGTGCCACATGTCCTCTTAGCTACTCATGTGGATTGTCAAACAAGCATGGATGGTTTTCATCCATTTTTTCAGGTGCCAAGTGAGCCAAGACTTTCAAGTTTGACTACACGGTCATGGGCTCCGTCCTTTGCTGCGGGGGATAAATTTTGGGTGTCTTCAAGTCCTACAAATGAATACCATAAATTAGGAACAGACCCACCAAGCCCATTTCACCAGCTGCTCGAAGACTATGACGACCCCGAGCCGTAACGTGTGAGTGGACTCCCTGGCATCGTTTTAATGACAGGTTAAATGAAAGAAACGAACCATGGGAATAATGTTCTGCACGCGGCAATAAAGACCATTCAATGAACGTCACAAGGGGTAGATCAAATCACCCAAATCATATAAAACAGCTGTTCAAAAAGTACAATTGCTTTCCCAAGTAAGTAATTATTGAGCTAACAAGCCTGACATTGAAACTTCTACGGTCTACGAATTTACAAAGGGCAAGTGCTCCTTGCCAGAGGGGGGACCTTCAGCCCTGCAATGGAATTTCGATCTTGCTGCAAAAGCCAAAGTGGGAGAGAAATTAGAGGGTGGACAGGGGTCCAGGATCCCAGCCACCAATCTAAGTTGAACAGGGTGGAAATCAATGTATATACTGTATGTACTAGTACTGCAAACGGAGTGTTTTCTAAAGGGATCCCCGGTCTAGCTAGTACCTCAGCCAAAAGCTTTGCCTTCGAAGCAGCAAGTCTGTGAGATCAGGGTACGTGATTCCGAAAAGTTGCATTGCATGGGAGGCCGGAGCTCACACAGTATTGCACGGTCACTTCTTTGCCGTGGCGGTAGTTAATGAAGTTATTCTGGAAGGGGATGGCCTCATGCAATAGAGACTTCCAAGGGGATGGATTTTCATTCTATATCTTAGTATTTCCTTACATCTGAATGATTGTGAAGGTCGACCTGATTATCAACGCTCAAAACAATTAAGAGTAGAAACGGTTTCAGGGGTGACCCGCGTCAGTTCCTGGTTCCGCGTCCTTTCAGCACATACTTTCGCAAGCCAGGCATATGAACATTGTAGAGGTAGTCCGCCCAGTCAATTTGTCGGACATTGAAAGCAAAACTTTCGAGTTCTTCCGCAGACAGCTCCTTCGATAGAGATTCAGTATTGTCTATTCCGAACCTGAATAAAGGCACCAACCACACGTCAACCTACACTTTCTGGCGACAGTCCAAAAGCAAAATGATGACTGACTTGCTGAAGGTATGTTCACACACTAAGGTGCATTTATTTGAGGGTCAAAATTCATCAGACTTCATGATGGCATGTTGGTGGGCAGTGAACTATGAATCTGTACCACGTACTGCTGTACCTCAGATCTCAAGCTAAACCGTCAGGCAGATTGATTATCAACGATGCTGAAATTCATTTCCAAGAGCTTCACGAAATTCATCCACGTCAACTCTACACGGAGATGCCCCCAATAAACTACAAGAAAAAAGTTGGCAGCATGAGCAAATTCTGAGAGTACGCACCTGCCAGCATAGAACGTGTAAGGGTTGTAAATATATGCTAAATATTTAAATTGCTCGAGTGTTTTTTGAATAATGAGTTCCCGCCTTGAAGAGGCCTTTCCCTTCTTCATCCATGGAAAAATCTTTGACAGCTGCAAGATAGCAAACTTTTCTGTGTCTGTTAAGTCACTTCACAGCAACAATTTGCAAAGAGACATCCAGCACATCCAATGTGGTGGTAAATTTGGAGAATGCCAGGCCATCTGAGGCAGAAAACAGGATTGTGTCGAACCACTATATTGCTGATGGCTAATAAGGCAAAGATTTCCTTCCATTTCAAAGTTCCAGATCATAATCAAATTCTTACCCAGCTAAAAAAGGATCGAAAGATAAAATAACTTAAAATGAAAGTAGAGACGCACCTGTAGAGGAAATTGGTACACGAACCATAAATAGAGGTTAAACGCGTCCATGCTCTGCACAAGACGCAGTGGCTTCACTGTGATCGGTTTGCCAGTTCTGTCCACCATGGGATCCCTCGTGAAATGCTTGAAAGCTATATCAGCCAATACGCCGATAGCCACAGGATTCACGACCGATGATGCCACTTGATACACTTGCAGCCCTGGTCGTTTCGCATGTTTTGCCATGGCTGCCAAAAGTGCATTCACAACTATATCGGCTGGGATCTGTTCAAACATGACATTAATATTTCATTTAGAATGATGGAACAAATCATGTAGGCATTAATCAAAGGATACTCAATTCACAGAGACACTGTGGAAGAAAGATACACTGGGCATCAGTCAAAGCATAATCAAATCGTTCTTGCATAATCAATACAAGTTTAACTACTGCTCTGATGATGTTGTAATTCTTGCGGCAGAGAGTGTCCACAATCTTTTACAATAGCATGTGGATTATGAATTCAGGTACTAACCACGTCGAGTACCGCTTCAGGATTTGCAAGAAATCCAGGCAGTTGTCCTTTCCCGTAAGCCAGCAAAATTGGATCCATCATTCTGCAGACAGGTGACAATCTATTGAATTAGCTGTTGAAGATTGTAGAAGCGCCTGAATCTTTCAAATCAGGGATAACCGTTCCACATTCCCCAATTCTAATAAAAAATTAAGCATGAATTGAATACAAAATTTGTGCAAGGTGTGCAAAATTTGTGACTCCCAAGGAGAACTCAGGTAACGACGACATACCGAATTCCTTCCATCCAGCCAGGGAAGGGCTCGGCAAGGGTACTCTCCACCACACTAGGTCGCAAAACCACCACTGGCAGGTCCCCTCGTAAAGATTCAAGCAACATTTCACCCATGGCCTTCGAGAAGACATAGGTATCTTGCCACCCAAAAAGTTTAGCCCTGCGTGAGAGGTTAATGAAAACAGAGACTTCAGTATATGTTCATAATGGAAATTTTGAGGTGGCCATTTTGTATTCAATAGGCTTAGTGTCCAACTTCTGAAAGTCCAAGAATGAAGACCAAAAACTAACCTGGTCATGCCTAACTCTTTCATTCTCTTGTCCACAGCTTGCTGTTGCCCTTCAGCTGAGGAGCTGGTTTGACTCATTTCAGCAACCGCTTCCTCCATGGTTTTCGCACAGAGCGCAAGCTCGGATGCAACATTAAGCTCGGGAATTCTATCTTCGGACATTTCCCTTGCGATGCTATCCCCCATCTTGAAAGGTTTCTCAGGAGTGCGTCCCTTTCTTTGGCCGTTAACAAATGCTGCAAACGACGAGCAGAGTGCCAGAGTAATTATTTAGTCTCCAGGAAAAACTTTCAACGGACCTCAACGAAATGCTTACTGAGATACTTGAATAAAAATCAATTAATATTAATATTAGACTCATCCTCCATCCATAATTCTCATCGTACAGAAGGTAAACTACTCGCAAGAAGTTTTCTTACCAGTGGAGACATGAAGGAAGAGTTGCAAATTGGGGCAGCCATGTGCAAAATCAAGTATTCTACGTGGACCCTGGGTATTGATATTCATTGCGATATCGTACCTGCAGATGCAAGCAAGAATAGAATTTACGACAATAACCAAGGTGGATAGCGCAATTCAATTAGTACTTTTCAAGTATGGAGGTCAAACAGATGCCATGAGCCGAAGTTAGAAGCAGTTGTCTGCTTAAAAGGAGGCGGGGGGGTCCATGAATTTCGATATTAAAAGCGTCTTAAAAGCGTGAGTGCTGGAAATATCAAATCGATTCTCAGAAAAACTTTAAAGTCACGCAGATATCTTGAGAAAAAAAAACTTCACAATGTCCAAGAGACCTAAATTCAAAATTCAAAAATTATTTACCTCTCATCGAAGGTGGTTGTCGCAGCCGAATTCACGATAACATCTACAGTTTTTGAGAGGTCCCTTGCTATATCACTCGAGATTCCAAGACCGTCAGAGGAGATGGTGCCACTGACTGCGGTGAGTTTTTTGTTCATAAACGTCTCATAATCATCTCCATGAGTAGCCCTCAGCATCTTGAACAACGGCGACTTGATAACCTACAAGTCGACCCCAATGAATTGGTAATAATACTTCCGGTAATAGACCCTGACCAGTTCCACATTAGAAGACGAATCGGAGTTCCTATGCGCTGAACGATATAATTCGGTAACTAACGAAATATACTATCACCGAAGTTTACGATATTTCACCAGATCATAACTGAGAGAAGAATACTTACATTGTTTTTAAGCCTATCCTCGGCCGTCACGTTCTTCTGGGGTTGGATGAGTAAATACAGCTGCCCAACGTCGGGTTGGACTCTTAAAATCTTCTCCACCATGACTGTAAACAATGAACAATTGAGAGAATTGGGACGATTAGGTTAAGTGGTGTCCTGAGTAATCTTCAGGTATGATAGTGATCAAATATGATTGGTCGAAAAGATCTAAAGGTTACAAATCAAAATGAAGGCATAATAGTCTGCACTCGTTGAGGTCGAAAAGATTGAATCGGTTAGGTCATTAGTACCCTTTGCGAGGAACCCCGTTGCTCCTGTGACAAGAAGATTTTTCCCTTTCAGAAATTTCAAGATACCAAGCCCGCTGTCAGTGACGGGACCACTGGAATTTTGTCTTGCCCTGTCCTGACCAATTACGTCGGGAACAGCAGTTGTGCTTGACAATTTTAGTGGTGTCATGGTCGAGGTAGCAAACGCCAAAGGATCCTCTAATTGATGCATCAGCTCCATCAAAGCTTCAACCTCAGTCTGTTTCGAAGGGACATTCAAGGGCGCCTGAACGAGCCTCTCCAATTCGTCCGCAGTAGGAGCCTTGGAATATCCGTTGACAGCTCCGTTCACAGACACACCGTTCAGAGGACGTGCGTTACGGTAGATTCCGCTGACAGAATTGACGGAAGTTTCCTGTGCAGCATAGATTGAAGATCCGTTCCCGATGGTACCATTAGCAGATCCATTAAGCACCGTAGCACCATTGTACGCATGTCCGTTGGCAGAGCCATTTCGTGCAGCTCTTTTAACGGTGCTCCCATTTGCCGATCCGTTTCGTGAGCCGCCATTGAGCGATTTTACAACAGCACGACTCGCGTCAGCAGCCACGGCATGACAAACTTCACTTGTCACGTCCCCGTGAATCTTTTCGCCGCCATCAGCGTCTTCAGCAGTGGAGTATCCATTCAGATTGCCGCGATGGACGCTAGTGGCCACCACCTCTCTACTTTTCTTCAGAAAGCGAACATTCTTCTGGCCAGAAATGGAATCCTCAAAACCTTCCGTAGCTTCACTGCGCAATTCAAGGCCCCAAAGCTGACCTCCTCGCTTGATCCTGTTGAGGCGCTTCGAGGGAAATGCCCTCGGCTTGCACTTTAAAGGTTGGCGCACGAGTACGCCTCCTAAACCGCCTTCCAAGAATGTTGTCTGGACCGAGTATGACTGACGGGAACCGGCGAAGCTACAGTTAACAGTCGGCACAGCAGCCTGACTGCACACTGCCTCCATGTCGTAGCAAAAAATATTCCGTCACGTCTTTCACGAAATTAAACCTCCGATCGAGTTCTTAAGCCAATATCAGCATCAACTAACTAAAAATTCACCGAATGATCAACTAAGTCATTAAGAACAAACACACACAACGCGTCCCAGCCAGGGCGTCTCTGTACATATAAACTCTGCGACGCAAACACCATACAGCCACCTAAAAATTGAGAGCACTCCGCTTGAACACCAAGACGAAGTTTAACAGTGCAGGTCTAAAACAATTCGAGAAGCTGAATATATCTATGTGCCAATGCCGACGGTCGTTGAAGCCCTAAAGCTTGGAAGCGGTCGAGGACACAGGCAGCCTAACCTCCACATGCTCGGCTCGTACCTGTACACACCACCAACTGAGTGAATATTCGCGTGTCTAGTGAACCTCCAACGACAGTTGACAAAACTCATTCCATCTTCTCATCCTCCTTGCTTAGCATTCTCTCCAGCTCGTTCCACGCATCCCGTTCTTCCATTCCTCCATTCTTCCTACCTACAGCAAAACACCTCACAAAAACATTCCTACAAAATCACTCCGCCAACAACTATTCTCAACCTCCAATCTTACCACACCTCTTAACTAACATTCCAAACAACACAGAGTTCACTCTCTCAACACAGAGTTCCACTCTCTCAAGCCTAGTAGAAAAAAACTTCTCTCACCGTCAAACACCGTCTCCCCTGGCCTTCTCCTATTACATTCATGCCAACCACACATGCATGCATCCCGGACTTCGCCACCGATCGAACCACAGAAATTCCTACCCCAACCGCTCCTCTCCGCGTGGATCCAAATCAAATTTACCTTCTCAGTTCCTCCCCTCGCAACAATGCAACCACCGGCACGTAACGCGCCTTCAGTTGTCGTTCAACAGTCACAACCAAGAATGCACGCAACACACGATGCGCACACAATGCAATGCAGCTACCTGAGCATACAGTCCCGCAGCTCGTGAGTTACGTTGGTGCCCGGCCGAGTTGGCGAAGTAAGTTAGGCAGTGATAAAGCGATGGGATGGTGGTTGTAGCTGCTCCAGACGACACAAATGGCGTGGCAGGGGGGGGGTGCCGGAGAGAAGCTTGCAGTGCAGTGCAGTGCAGTGAGGTTGAGCTTGCTTGTTGCACTGTTGTTGGACAGTCAAGGGAAGTGCGAGGAGTGAGTAAGTCCTTCGTGATGAATGAGCTCGCTCGGTAGCTAGCTGCAGGGTTCATGAGAATTAAAGACGGGGGGTGGAGTAGGCGGGGAAGGGAAAGGCCCAAGCAGGCAGCAGCAGCAGGCAGTTTGGACAATCAATGCGAATTGCAGTGGAGCGCTTGCAGCTGGATCGACAATGCTGGCATTTGAAGGCGAGCCCCAGGCCAGGGCCGTCCCCCGGACGGGGATGTCCCTGTCGTCCCCTCTACCACCTCCTTCTTTTTCCAGGGGCGGTTCCCACCTACCGGGATCTGTGGGAACTGGTTATTTAGGAGGGGAGGGGATGTATGACCGCGACGACGGTCGTAGGCGGGGGGTGGGTCGTGGGGTGTGACCGTGGGGGAGTTCATGAGTTCGCACGCTGCCCTCCGTGGATCGTAACTGACAATGGGAACATGCTCATAAGGGCTCACGTATTTGGATCCGGGCTTTGTAGTGGGTGATACCACATTTAATTTTTTTTAATGATAATCGCTACTAGGGGCTGTACCTAATATTGGCCCAATTAAAAAAAACTTTGAATTTGGTTTCCCTTGTCAAACTGTCCAAAATTTGTTATTTGATTTTGTTGAAAGTCTAAAAGAATTGTTATTTGATTTTGTTGAAAGTCTAAAAGAATTGTTATTTGATTTTGTTGAAAGTCTAAAAGAATTGTTATTTGATTTTGTTGAAAGTCTAAAAGAATTTCCAGATTCCCTTTCAACACATTTCATTTGGACTTTGTCTACACTGAAGAGGGGTTTTAACCCCTAAATGCCCAAGGCTTGTTTTGAGCTTCTTGAAATTTGCACTAAATTGAACAAAAAGTCAACATTTTAATAAGTTGTATCAATTTTTTTTGAATTGTAATCATACAAATTCAAACTAGACATGTTAAAGATCACGTAGAAAAAGAAAACACGACAATATCATTTAAGGATTGAAAGATTATAATGTTTGATCATGAGGGTGTTAAAACTATGAAAATCTTTCAACTCTCTTGTTGCATGTCAAATCTGAAAAATTGGACACCAAAAAAATATGAGGTTGCATGCACAACCCCAATCAATTTATAGTTTTTCAAAATCTACTCTACAATTCTTTTAAATGAATTTCTAATGTGATTTTTCTTCCAAAATCTAGTGTATTTGAGGCTCATTTCCAAGAACCCTCAAGACTATAGAAAGCCAAGATTGCATTAAACACCCTTGCACAAAATCTTGAATAGAAAAATCATAATCATTCATTCTCAAAATCAGATTTTTGATGCTAAACTAGACTTCAAAAAGAATTTGTCAAAAATATAAACTACTAAAAATAGCAACTTAGTTGGTTAAGTTCAAAATGTTGTCAACACTAGAATTTGGTGCCTCGGGCATTTAGGAGTTAAGGGGACCCACATTAATTAATCAACATTATACACTATATAAATATCTAGTACATCAATAGTTACTAAAGCGTCCAGGGTTGTACATCATGTTTTAAACATCTACACTTTTCTACAATGAGTCCCTTTAATTTTTAGGTCTCCTTAATTCCCCTATTCAATGTAGAGTAAAACTATAAACTTACAAAGTGTTGAAAATAGACCATAGGATTCCATGTTTACAAGACTAATATTTCAGGCTAGAATCATAATGGGATGGTTTTGTGAACAATTCTCTAATAGGTGTAGTTACTTTGCATACAAAATATATACAATAGAACTTCTATATTGAGTTGGGCCAAGATTGGTTCGACACATTACATTAGAGAAGTTATTACATTAAGGGAAGGTAGTTTGGCTCTTAAAAATTGTCAAATATGGTTAATATTGCTTGCTTGAATAATCTCGCCTTTGGAATTATTGCATTTCAATTCCATCTTAGGGTTATTAATGATTTAGTTTTTTCTTCAATCTTAAATGTACTTTTATTTAATAAATTTTTAATGAGTGAAAATCAAATAATTTTTTGTTAAATTTTTTCCCTTGGATTCTCAACTCAATTCTTCAACATAAAAACTTAGAAAATCAAAATCAATAGTGCAAAAAATTTAAGTTAAGAAGATTTAAAACCAACTAATCTAGTCAAGTAACTAAGGTGTAAAAAACCCATTGTTTTCTTCACTTTAAATGCAAATATCTTGCAATCTACACAATTAAAGTTTATGAAAATTCTTTTACACATTCTTATATTAGTCTAGTCCAAGATCCTACGGTTAGATATTCAAAAAAACAATTTTCAAAGTTTTTTCTCTCTCTTTGCAATAGAATTGACAAGTTTGAGTGGTTTTTGATGGTAAAATGACATTGGGACTTTAGAGGTTAAGTGTATCCAAAATCAACTCTAAATCTCATGAATATAGATGTTGCACACATTATTGGCAAGAATCCATAGGGGTTGATATTCAAAATGGTCCAGGTCATAATACAATGAAGTCTAAGCAATGGGATCAAACTCCTAGTTCTATAAAATCAAGTGTGAAATTGGGCTTTTTTTCATTTTTTAAAGATGTGCCAAAGGGGTGATATAAAATGTTATAGTGGTGTTCCAAATTTCAACATTCATCCACATATTGGATAGAAAGTATCACATTAGCACATATCACATGTCTATAATTCGATTTTCACCCACAATCTGGCGATTTCATCCAAGTTTTTTTGCATTTTCTTTGGAATTTTTTAGCCAAATTATATTTTTCTGGCACTAGAAAGGCCTGGTGTGAAACAGTTATACAGTGTATTTAATAGAAAGATTTTGTAACCCATCACAAGTACCCCCTAACCTATAAATAAAGATTTAGAGACACAGACAGTAACTAAAGAGAGTTGGTACAATAATTTTTCTACTGCATTCATGGACTTGTTGACCTGGGTTTTAAATCTTCCATACAATGTTGGTGGGTAAAAACGCCATAAGTTCATTGTTAGCTTGTGGAATTTCGGGGAAAAAAATTGGTTGCAATTTCAAAACAATTTGAAAAATGGTGAAAAAATCTATGAAATTTCTACTTAGAGGTAAAAAAGAGAGAAAAAAATCGGACTCAATACTTTAAAAAACGGTTTTAACATGGGAATTAGAGTGGGTGAAACTCAAAAAAAATTCTAAACATTGATGATTAGAACTTAAATTGTTCAATAAGGTGATTGATCGTAGAAGGGACTAATTGGATAGCATAACAATTTTGAGGCTTGTAAAGTAGGAGGTCCATAAAGTGTTCGGGTTTTAGAAGCATCTTATGATGTAGAGGTCGTACATTTTGCTTTCTAATTGCAACAACAATGTACACATAGTGTACATTGTAGGAGGTGGACACTTTTAGTGATCACTACATTTCAACTTCAAACATTCATAACTAATTCCACGAAGTTCTGAAAAAGATATAGAACGCCTTGGGGAATAGATGCTAATCTTTCGAGGAAAAATTTACTGAATTAATGTTTCAAGAAGTCTGACCTCTCCAAATTAATTTTCAGCCCTTAAAATCCTTCGATGACCAAGAGGACTCAATGGCAAAATTCTTAGTAGGATGAAACAAATCTTGTTATTTTGTAAAGTAGGATCTTATAGAGTAACAAGTTGACATACTTGTAACATTTTTTAATTTTGAAAATCTCAATGTTAGAAGTATTCAAAAATTTATTTAAGAAATGTAGTTTGATAGAAAAAAGAAGCAAACCTAATCTTTTTTTTCAATGAAAGGAATAGTAGGGATGGAGAAAAAACATTTTCTTGGACATTTCTAATCTTTACTTTGCACAAACAAACTATATTTGGAGAATTTTTTTTTGAAATTTGTATTTTTAGCAATTTCAAAATACAAGTTTCAATCTAGTTTGATCAAGAATAAAAAATAATTAAAGTGATTCCAAATTTTTTGAAGATGTTCCAAAAAATATGCTAATAATAGCAATTGTTAAATTTCAAAGAATAAAAAGCATATACAAATTTTTAAATTTTTTAAAAAATCCAATTTGGTCAATTTTGACTTTTTATTCTTTTTATTTGAAAATGTGTATAAATTTGAGGGAATTTTTTCTTTTTCAAATTTTTTCAATTAAAAAATACTATCTTTGCCTATATTTCAATATAATTTTTTTAAAGGTATAAAAAAGCATTATTCATCTACTTATAATTTTTCTTCCCCCAAAGCTATGTTTTTTGCCTATAAAGTTGATCATCCAAAATTGTTACAATCTAAAAATCCAACAATCAATATTTCTTATAATTAATTCCATGCATACTAAACAAAATAGTCTTTACTTTTGTATGGTTAAAATTAAAAAATTTAAGCACATCCATGTGCAAAATAGTATTAAAGTGGGAGTATTAAAGTGGGATAATCCATTGAAAACCTCCATTGTCAATGAGTTGTTGGGCCTTGAGTATGTTTTCACCAAAAACACTCCAAAATTGCTATTTTTAGTGTAAGTATCAAATTTTAGAAAACAACAACATTTTGGACATATATAATTGTAGGATCTTGTTGTAAGTTGGTTTGAAAAGATGTGGAAAAAATTTCAAAAACTTCCACCATGTAGATTACAAGATATTAGCATTTGAAGGGACAAAAATCCATATTTTTTCTGCAAAAGAACATGCAATTGTACTTCACAAGGGCACATTTGTATAAAAAAAATTCCAAAATGGTGGTGTTTCTTTGGATTCATTTTTCAAGGCAAGTTGACTATAGGCTTGAAAATTTTCAAATCATTTGGAATTATACAACATATTGGAAAAAAAATAGAAAAAAATAGAGAATGATTCCAAGTATTAAATTGTTGAGAATTTAGTTATGGAATTGAAAAATTCCAATTCCAATAGTTGTAATGTTGTAACAAACAATCTACATCCTATATTGTTTTTTTCCAAAAATTTTAAAAATTGAGTTAAATATAGAACTTCAAAGTTTATTTTAGAGCATTGAATCCATCACTATCTACAAACTAAAACTCCCCATAACTTTCATTTGATTAATCAAAATGGAATAATTCAAAGCTTTCCAAGTATATATAAATCTAGAAAACCAATTTCAAATTTTATTTCTGAAAAAAGTGATTCTTTGTAATTTGACCAAATTGCCCAACCAAAAAAACCTACATATCATACGATAACTTTGTAACCATGGAGTCAAAAATTATGAAAATTGTTGGGCCTTAAAGCTACTATTTGTTCCCATGTTGTGTGAAAATTTCAAAGGAAAAAAATTAAAAAATCCATTCGTAGTAATTGCCCAAAATTGCTATGTTGCTACAAAATCCAACTTGGTCATTTAGGGTTTAAATGGATGCCTTATGGACCTCCTACTTTAATGGTGTGGGTGTCTCTTCTTAGTGCCATGGGGTTTGTTGAATAGTTTCAATTCACATTTTAATTGCATGCAAGACCACTATTCTACTAGTGTACTTTAGCAATAGAACCTTACCAAGAATACTATAAAAGCATCTAAGTATGGATTTCAACATTATTCCACATTAGTTTATTTTGTTAGGTTAAATTGGTAATTGAAAGCGGATTCAAGACTCTTGTAGTATGTATTTTTAGACTCTATAAGAATAATCTATGAATCTTCAAGTGTTGAATAAACATGCATCCAAAACCATGTCTAGGCTTCATGTTCAAAAGGTGTATATTTTAGACAAGGATCTCTAGGGGTTGACTTCTGCCTAGTTTACTTTGAAGGCAAGAAGTTACTCAAATGTTCTACAATCACAAAGGGGTAAATTATATTATCTTGAAAACTCAACAAACACTTTGATTTATTTGATTTTGATGTGATCAGATTTATTTGATTTTGATGTGATCTTCTATTTAAAGTGTAAATTGGTTTTCAAAGCTTTACTGATGCTCATTCACATAGGGAATGTCAAAGACAGTCTTTTTAGTAAAAGTTTACTTAAAAACTTACTTAAAAGACGTTACTTAAAAGACGTGATGTCTAGGACACTACTTAAAACACCCCTTTCTCTTGTAGTGATTTTTAGATTCTATAAGAATAATCTATGAATCTTCAAGTGTTGAATAAACATGTATCCAAAGCCAGGTTTAGGCTTCATATTCCAAAGGTGTATATTTTAGACAAAGATCTTTAGGGGTTGATTTCTTGCCTAGTTTGCTTTGAAGGCAAGAAGTTATTCAAATGCTCTATAATCACAAAGGGGTAAATTATATTATCTTGAAAACTCAACAAACACTTTGTAGTATAAATTTATTTGATTTTGATGTGATCTTCTATTTAAAGTGCAAATTGGTTTTTAAAACTTTATTGATGCTCATTCACATAGCTTTGGATAGTAAATAGACAATTATTTAACCAATTTGTCTTTCCATGTGAATAGTTGTGGCTTGTGTAGTGAGATTCAATTTTGTTTATTAATAAAATAATAATAATAATAATAATAATAGATTGAAAGAAGGTTCTAGCTCATGGATGTTGAATGATAAGTTGTTATAAAAAATATATAAATAAAAAACCTTGCATGATTAATTTATACTCATGGGTGATGTACAATTTTCTTACTATAAATGTACATTATTATAATAATTACAATACAAAAGATCATTGAGACAAATATATAATTACAAAATCTTTAATAATCAAAATTTTACCACTACACTACACAATAGTCTATCAATTCTTTTAGCTTGGATTGGTAGATATTGAATCTACATACTCCATGTCAAAGAATGAAAAAAAAATAGTATTCACAATTTAATAAAAATGGGATTAAATTTTTTTTTAAAAGTAGGCAATGAATTAAACTATACTTTAAGTAGTATTAACCAAGGATGTTAAGATCAAATCAAATATTTTTTTATTCTTTAGAGTTAAATGCTAGCTAGCCTAGGTCCATTGTTAACCCCTAGAGACTCATTCATCCATATTTGGATGGCTACCCAACTTTGGATAGTGTTTTCGGCCTTAAATTTTTTTTCAAAAATTTAATGTTTAGAGCAAAGTAAATCAATTTCACATTCTATTTACATGTTCAAAATGAAGATCACTATGGTAAAAAAAAACCTACAAACAAAGTCATCAAAATTTGCATAGTGATGTAAAGTTTATTACTTCAAAAAATTATTGATGTTCTCATTGTTAAATTCCCAAATTAAATTTAATGCCTTTTCTACAAATCAATTGAAACTATAATTTTCACTAACCATTTTTAAATTGAAATCCTAAAGATTGATATTCCATTTTTGGTACATTTCTTAAGTTAAAACTTTAAACTTCATTTGAAGCAAATCTACAAATAATATTGACAATTTGACCATACAAATACTTTCTATTTTTGATGCTTAAGATTACGCCCTTTGATACAAACTCCAACAAAGTTATAATATTTGCATTTGAATTTGGTTCAAAATTTGTGGGCCTTCAGGGGTCAAATAATAGTATAGTATTTTAAATACATATTATTATCTCCATAACATTATTCAACTATTGTAAAAATATCTTTTGTACTCTAAGAATGTAGGATCAACAAAAACAACATAAAAATTGAAGAGATGATGAAATTGAACCACATAATTGAATACAAAACCTACTTAGGTATTTGGAGAGGGATAATCTCTATTGGTAATTACTATCTTGAAAAAAAATCTCCATACTTTCATAATTTTATCTAAAACATTGTTTCAAGTTTAATCCCTTAGAAATTGATTCCATAGCTATATGAAAAACATCATCTCTAGACCCAATTTAGCCTTTTAGAATATATTCAAGTTTCTATCTTATTATTTTAATAATAAAATAGTTGTATTGATTTTATGAAAAGTTGTCAAAATGTGCAAGAAAATTGAAAAAGATTGTAGTGTAAGTAACAATAAACTTATAAACTCTACAAAAATAACCCAATTACTTTTCAAATTCTTCTTATGACATAAAAATCAATGAAAGATAGCATTCAAAAATTTAAGTTAATTACTTTATTTCTTACATCCAATATCTTGAGTTATCTATGCCTTTCAAAACAATTTATCATTATTGAGCTAAATGATGAATGTATAGATTTATTGATATAATTTTGATATTCTTCATAGATAAAATTTTATTTTTCTATAGTTGTTGGTTTAAAATTTAAAATGAAAGTAATGAATCTTTTTGAAAGAACAATAGGTAAAGAAAAAATTATTAATTATAATATGTATCAAAATATTTTGAAATTTTGAAGAGAAAAAAAATTACATTAAAGATCATATATATATATATATATATATATATATATATATATATATATATATATATATATATATATATATTTGTGTGTGATTTGGATTCTAGAACTTACACTTTGTAATTGCAATAATTCATTGAATTTTAAAGTATTTAACCCCTAAAGCACCATTGTGTTTAGAGGCCCAAAATTGCTTCATAATACTTGTTTCCAAAGCAAGGTCAAAATCTTCATCAATATTTATTTTTTAACAAAACTAACCATATGATCCTTTGGTTAACTTGGTCAAGTATATTATCCCAAAATTTTAAAGTGAATAATTCCACCAATTTCAAGTTCAATGTGCCTAAATTTCAAAATGTAGACTTTTCTAATCCTTCCAAAAGGTGAAGTTTTGTCTTTCAACATTTTTTAGAAAAAAAACATGTATGTAATACAACTTGTGCATTTTAGTCATTAAGTTGAAAAACATGTTGAAAATATATAATAAAAAATTTAACCATTTAAAAAAATATTCATTTAAAAAAAAATTATAAAGTAGAAGGTGTTACTAAATGAAAGATATAACTAATATGCTAATAATTTTTGGAAGAATTTTTGAATTGTTAATCCCAATGAAAAGACAACTTCATATGTTTTTTCTACCTTCATAGCCCGCAAAATAAAACTCCTCATAACTTTTATTTCTATCATTATTTGGAATTCAATGGTCAATTTTTTTGAATAAGTATCAATTTATAAAATTAAAAAAAAATAGTTAATATTTTTTAGAATATATTTTTTGTTGCCTAGTTTGACATTGAAATTTTAAAAATCCTTATAACTATTGCACTATTTATTGGAATGACGTGTAACAAAGTTTCATAGATAGATTATAATGAGAAGCACACATCCTAAAAAAATCATGCACTTATTCCAAATTATGAAGTCAATAGAGCTTGCCCGAATTCTTGAAAAGCCCAAAGTGGACTCCTTTGTCCTTTAGGAGGTGATGAAACTAAAATCTAGATTTTTAATGAAATTTTTGTATTTGTCCAAATTCTAAATAACTCTACAAATATGTTCATTTACTAAATGAACCACTATAATATTTTTTTCCGTGTTTTAAGATGTATGCAAAAACAACTCATTTTGTAGACTTTTTTAAAACTATATGGTGCTTCATATTTTGTATAAGGTTCTAAATTAGATACTATATTTTTGTTCAAAGTATTAATGACTTTGAAATTTTGTATTTTATCCATGAACTTCCAAAAAATATATCCTAAAAAAAGCTAAAATACTTGCACAATTACCAAGAAGAATCAAGACAATTCAACAATATAAGTGATTCTGAGGTGCTTATTTTAAACACTTTTAGGTGTACTTGTGCTAGCATGAAATTTCTCTTAAATATTTACAGAGTCCCTAGGATGTCTCAATACAACTACGATTTGTTTTACACTTGGAGTTTGGGCCAATTTTTCTTGGGCCGATTGCATGCAATTTTAGCCCCTTTTGGATTGAAGGCCATCCTCAACTACTCATTAGAACAAAATAATCACGAGGGCCTATTTTCCCATATATAAAGGCCTTGAGGCCAATAGGTTGGACTGATTCAATAAATCCTTAAAAAGAAAGAAAGAGGGGCTGAAATTTTCAAAGCCACTTTGTACCTAGAAGCCATGCAAATTCTTCTTAAGGCCAATTGCACAAAATTGGCTTGATTTGTTGAAAAAAATAATGTTTAATAAAAAATTAATTGAAGTTTGACATTGGGCCTAAGGTCAAGAATTGGCCTTTCATTTTTGGTGCACCTAATTTACCAAGCTTGGGCCACATCGGATCATGTTTTTTTTAATAAAAATATCATTCCACCAAATTAGCCCAATCTTTAGGAGTAAAGGGGATGGGACCAGTTTTAGAGTTTTATATAATCAAAAGTGAGCATTTTGGACTTCTAACACAACAAATTAGCCCAACCTCGAAACACAACATGACCCTAGCTTAATTGACCTTCACCACTTGATTGTAGGTACCTTTATTATTATTATTATTATTTTTATTTAAGCAAACAAAAAGAAACAATATTATTGTTTTGGCAAATGAACCCTTTACTAACCCCACCTCCACAACACATTATTTTGACTTTCAACCAATAGCAAATCTCCTAGAGTTCTAGGAATCTCCATCATTGAAGAAATAAAAGTAGTTTTGGCATGGTAAATTAGCACCCTCCAAGAAAATAGAATTTTTTTAATCTTAAAGAGAATATTTTGACAAGTCTAAGCATCTATTGTTCACTTTTCATCCCAAGCATGTCAAAATAGGCTTATTTTAGTATTAGCATTAACATTATATAATAGTGTACTAAGGGGTCCCAAACACTAATGTAGCTATGGGGCATGTTTGGTGGAAAACAACTCCAAAAGAAATATGTAAATTTTTATTATATTTAAAAAAATCATATTTGATATAAATCTTTCAAATTATTCTATATTTATTGTCTTTTGAACATTATTTTGTAGGAAGAAAATAAACATTTGATAAAATTGTGCAAACAATACCGTCTATTTGCAATATTGAAGATCTAAAAATGTAGATCCAAACATGCTTTGTGTGAACCAAGAACATTATCCTTTAACCCCTAAAGTCCCATTGTCCCCTTAGAGGACAAAATGGATTTTGGGTAGGCTCCTATGGTCTCAATATTTGTCATGATTTTTTGAATTTATTTGTGAAGTTAGAAATACACATTATCTTTTTTAAAATACATATTTTAATTCAATTAATGCCCGGTAGCAAAAGTTATGGCACAAAAAGCCTAAATTTTAATTGGTGGGCAAGAAAAGACCCTAAAAAAATTTAAGATTATTTATTTATTTTTATATTATATTTTTGTCTACACGTGAAGCTTTGATTCATTCCATTTGGATTTGTTATGCAAAAATTAGGGACAATCTTATTTTGGGGGCAATTAGAGTGTCTTATTGAAAAAATAATTTGTAGGATTCATTTTGAACTCAAATTTCACAATTAAAAAGAAATTCACAAGGTTAAGATTTCTTGTTAAAACAATTCACCACAAGGATTATTGTATTTCAATTCCATCTTAGAGCTACTATTGATTTAGTTTTTTGTTCAATCTTAAATGTATTTTATTTAATAATCTATTAATGAGTGAAAATTAAGTATTTTTTTCTTCAGTTTTTTTTTTAGATTTTGAACTCAATTCTTCAACATAAAAAATTAGAAATTTAAAATCAATAGAGCAAAAATTTAGAAGTTAAGAAGGTTCAAAGCCAAAAAATGTAATTGAGCAAGGTGTAGAAAAATTTGTTTCCTTTACTTTAAATACAAATATCTTGCAATCTACAAAGCCAAAGTTTATACAATTTCTTCTATACATTCTTATACTAATTTAGTACAAGATCCTATAGTTAGATATGCATAAGGCCTCAAGACTTTAGGGATTAAGTACTAAGAAGCCTATATTGGGCTTTATATTGGAAAATTTTGAAGAATTTATATGAGATTTTTTATTTATTCAAATAATTAATTTTTTGAATCAACACATGCAATGTTTTTCAATCAAACTAATGAAATCTTTAAAATCCTCTATTTACATTAAAATTTCCACAATATTATCAATCAAATTGGTCAATTTAACCCCTAAAGTCCCAAGGCATTTTCTAGGATTTTCTGCTTCAAAAAACACTTAAAAGTGCCATTTGTAATGCATTGATTGAAAATAAGTACATGCTGAATTTTTTTTCAAAATGTAAGCGTAGTATCTTGAACTAAACTTATATGGAATTCTGTGGTAAAAATTTCATGAAATTTGACCATATGGAATGAAAGATAATTGCATTCGAAGTGACAAGTGTTTTTCTTTTGGGTCTTACCTGAAAATTTTAGATGGCTTTGACCACCTCTTGTGGTCAATTTTTTCACTATGGACTTCTAATTTAATTATTTTTCAATAAACAATATCATATTAGACATATGTTTATCAATTTTCATGTCAATCCAAGACATGAAGCATATTCAAAAAAATCCCGCAATGCAACTATGTCTCAAGATTTGACAATACACTGTCCAATTTTAGCACACATTTTCCCAGCACATAGTTGAAAAACCTAGTATTTTAAACGGTAAATTGAAGTACGTAATAGTAATGGACAAGTCAAAAAAATTTGAAAATCTCAAGTTTCTATGTCAATTTGTAGCTCAATGTGAGCTCCAAGACATGGGACAGCTCTTGCATAATGGGTTCTCCGTTGCTCCCAAGATGTTCCCCTATCACTAATATGTTTCTATATTCCCAATGTTTTGGAATCAATTTCTTCCTGCCGATCCATTGCTCCCTCCCATTTACTCCCCTCTCCATCTTTGGGAGAACTTGTTGCCCCTGTGAACTTCAGCAGCTTGGCTTGGAACTCAAAGTTTGGCAAGTCAATGGAATAACCCCTATCCAAGCTGCCCTTTCTCCCCATTTTTGCTAAAAACTAACATAACTTTTGCAAAAAAGGTCCGTTTTACATATAAAAACATATATGTATTTGAAGCCCTTGAAAAACTACATGTGCGGTAAAAGTTTCTTAAATATGTGATACAAACTGAGACTAAACAAGCCTATCCAAAATCCGTTTTGTCCCTTGTAGGGAAACATGACTTTAGGGGTTAAAATCATAAAACCTTGGTACTTAGAAGGATAACATTATACAAAGGGAAATTTTTTCACCCATGATCGTAGTGATAGAGGTATTTCCTTTCCCAAGACACTTGAAAATTCTTCAATTTGAGGCCAAGAGCTATAAGTTTCACAATAAAATATTCAATTTAAATGTGTACTTGCCTCGCATGCAAGGAAAGACAAAGGATTCCTAAACAAACACAAACAATGTTACGAATTGAAGCCACATCATCTTTCAGAGGTTCTTTCCTAGATTTCTGAACTCCCCTTAAGTTCATTATCCGCACCCTTCTACAACTCGTGAATATTGTAAAGGTAGAAAGTTTCACATTTTTTAGAACTTTGTGGAATCAATTATGATTTTTTTTGATGAATTGGTAATTTAAAGCGTCCACCTCTTGAAATGTTTCATGTTTGTACATTGTTGGTGCAATCAAAAAGAAAAATGTACAAATAGTGTACATTTCAAGAGGTGAATGCTTGTAAAGCCTAAGTTGACTTTATGGACCTTCCTACCTCAAGGTATCTCTCCAAGTGCGCCACTGATCCAAAACTGCCATCATCACTTTGGATACTAACATCTCCCAAATCAGTATGAGTACTTACGTGGAAGAAACAATCAACCAAGAAAAAGTTTGATCCTTCTTAACTTTTGCATACGGTACCCAAATGCCACGTTTTTAGGTGCATTGGAACTTCCTTCTACTTGCCAACATGAAAATATGAAAATTTGAAGAGACTAATAATAGTAACTAACTAGGAAATGTATGCAAAATTCATCATTTTTTGGAGTGCCCACCAACCTCCTTATATATAGCATTTGAATACAATTGCGAACAAAATATTTATAGTCACCGTTGGTATGTCATACTACGTTAAAGGTATGGCCACACCTGGACTTTGTCAAAAGTGTTCCATTTTTGTAAAAAAACAAATCTAATAGCTTTAAGTCATCGTTATCCTACATAGTTGTCAAAACTTTTTAATTTGCTTATTTGAAAAACTTATGTACCAACTATTCATATTGGCGAGACGCTTTATTAAATTGCAATTTTAAAGTGTTAGTTTTGACTTGTTTTTTTCTAGCTCTGTAGTTTAGGTTCATACTTGCAAAAGGTGGGTTGTAGGATAGGGGCAATGTTAAGCTTCTTGTTCACAACAACCATTTTTTCTTTATTAGTAATGCACTTGCAATGCAGCTTCCATGGAAGGTTTGTCGTTTTTGCTCTAACTTCGTAGATTCAATTTCTTGGAGATGATTCGAGCCCACATCTACATATTGATCACTCATGTAGAATATTCTTGAACTTGAAACAAGAGAGACTAACCTTGCAATCACAACAAAAGAAGAAATCAACATGTCCTACGTGAATCGCAAGTTTGTTAAGTGTTGATCAATCAATAAGTTACTACTGTAGTATCTTCTTGGAGTTACAATCATACTATCTTCTCATTACAAATCATGAGGAGTTGTTTATAAGAATTATGAGTAAGGTCGATCCAACCATGTTGATCAGAACTTGACGGCACTTGAAAGTCACCGTTCTACTAAGGTAGAACAACCCATCATGGTTAAATGACCCATGACAAACGCCTAGGGAATGATCCCATGACAATTATTTTCAATTTATGAGATTTTGGGCCACAATTAATGTCTCACCTGACACTAAAGGAGTGATTAGTAACCTCATTAGGAACCCCCAACTTTTTCAATGTAAATCATTGTAGAAAGTAACTTTTTTAAGGCCTTCCACAATAGAAAATATTGTGACTGCTTTAGATGAGTAAGGTGAGCATTATGGATATAGTTTTTGTTGGTTATAGAATAGTCTATAGACTATTTTGGGGCTAAATCTTCAAAAATTCATAGCTAATTCATACTTTGTCAAAAAAAATATAGTTTGCACTACTCTCTCTATTTCTCACTCTTGTCTACATGTGGGAAAAAAGTTTAAAAGTTTCAACCATGGCATGAGGACAAATTTCTAATTATGACCGTGATGGGTTGTTTTACCTTATCTTCTTGGAGTTACAAGTATACTATCTTCTCATCACAAATCACAAGGAGTTGTTTACAAGAATTATGAACAAGGTCGATGCAACTATGTTGATTAGAACTTGACGGTGGCCGTTCCATTCTTAGGACCCCCGCGGCGGTGTTACATAAGGGAGCCGACCCATTTCCGACCAATTAAGCAATTTTGCATATCTGGAGTGTTGGTTTCTTGAGTGGAGAAATTTTTTCCATTTTCATCAGAAACAAAGTTTAGAAGGATTCCATATTTTTCCAAAATTTTATTTCTCAAAACTTAATTACTACGAATTTTTTCAATTGAAGATTCTGTCCGACACATTCTTGTCACACATGTCCTCCTATTTCCAACCACAAGTTGGTTGCAAGACTGCAGCCAATCAATCATAATGCGCCACGACTACATCGGAGGTTGTGCCACAATGAATGTCCTGCTTTTCTCCTGCTGATTGGGAAGAGTGTAGTCTACATGACGGGAATGAGTCCCTGGTTGGGAATGTGTGGCCTCCCTTAGTAGTGGCTCCAATTCTCACCAGTTTTTCTTTTTTCTTTTTTCTTTTTTGACGTTGAAACGCCAGTTTTGACATAAAGAAACAAATATCCTGATGTCCCTCCAAATATAATGCAATGGCATGCCCCAAAGTTTGCACCCAACATTCCAAAAGTTGTTGTTTGCTTGCACCACTTGGGCAGCCAAGTAGTAGGTTCGGCATTAAGTGAAGGGCCATTGGTGTAAACACCACACACCTACTTCCTTTTTTTTTTTTTTAAAAAAACACCCACCACAACTGCAGTCTTCTTCACAAAGTCCTTGGTGTGGCCATACTGCAACTTATATATTTATTTTTTTGTGGGGTGGGGGTGCTCTCATTCTCATGAGGTCTGAAAAAGCCTACCAGCACCAAATATTATATGTGGTGGCCAAAAGTGCAATTCCAGCTAACTTAACAAGTGAGTTGGCAGATGAGCCACTTGATGTGGACTGAGAGAGAATGAAGCATATATCCAAACTTTTAAAAAATAAAAAAACATCCAACTTGACTGAATTCACTTGAAAGTTATGTTTTTGTTTGTTTTTAACAATTGTGAACACACACACCTTTTCTTTTCTTTTTTCCATTTTAAGGGGTCACTACCACTACCAACTACAACCAATTCATAAAAATACAACCTACCCACCTACCCAGCCACTTGTTTTTTTAATGTCTGAAAGAAAGAAAAAGTAAAAATGTTGATGGGAGTTGGTATTGATTTTAATGAAAGGATTGCGGATTTTAAGTTTAGGTAGGTACACACAAATGTGCCACTGACCTTATCTCGTAAAGGATAAGGATTTGACTATGTTTTCACCAAAACTGCTCCAAAACTGCCATCTTTAGAACAAGTACCAAATTTTTGAAAAAAACACATTTTTGATACATCTAATCGTAGGATCTTATATTACTTTGGTTTGAGAAGATGTAGAAAAAAATTTCAGAAAATTTCATCGAGTAGATTGCAAGATATTAGCATTTGAAGTAACAAAAATCCTTTTTTTGTCCCTGCAAAAACCCGGACAACTGCACTTCTTAAGGTCAGATTAATTATGAAAAAATGTCCAAAATGGTGGTTACTCTTTGGATCCATTCTTCAAGGCAAGGTGGCTACATGCTTGAAAATTTTTAAATCATTTGGATTTGTACAACATATAGGAAAAAAATAGAAAGTAGAAAGAAGTAGAAAATGATTCAAAATACAAAATTGTTAACGATTTATTTATGAAATTGAAAATTGCTAATCCCAATGGTTGTAATGTTTTAATAAACAATCTACACTCAATTATTTTATTTTTTTTCAAAAATATTAAAAATTGAGTTAAATAAAGGACTTTGAAGTTTATTCTAAAGTAGAGATTCCATAACCACTTTCAAACTACCCACAACTAAAACTCCTCATCTTATTAATTAAAACAGAATGATTCAAAGATATTCATGTATAAATAAATCTAGAAAATCAATTTCAAATTTTTATTTTTTTTAAAAGTGATTTTTAAAGAAGTTTTTTTGTTGCCCAAACTACCCGCAGAACAAAGAAAACTACATACCATACAATAACTTTTTAACCATGTAGTCAAAAGTTAAGAAAATTGTTGGGCCTTAAAGCTACTCCTCGGACACATGTTGTGTGAAAATTTCAGTGAAAAAAACTAAAAATTTCATTCATAGGGAGCTGCCCAAAATAGCTATGTTGCCAAAAAATGCCATTTGATCCTTTTAGGGGTTAAACTGTCATTTGTACTGTATGTACATCTCCAAAACCAGTTCTGTACCTATGTGGAAGAAACGCTTTCAGGACCAGACTTTGTTCCTCCATAACTCCTGCATACAGTATCCAAATGCCACATTCTCTGGTGCGTTGGAACCTCCTTTCACTTGCCAACAAGAACATATGAAAATTGGACCATTCTAATAATAGAAAAATAGGCTCGGTAGCAAAAAGTGTCGGTTTGTGGTGTACCTACCTTATAAGGTCACGTCACTCCTCAAATCGGATCCCTCCTTCACGGCAACTGTATTTTTTTTTTTATAAAATTTTGGAATGAAGTAAGCTAGAGTAGCAATCAGTATATTATTAATATTGTTTCAGTGCAGTTGAAGTACTATCTAGATGGAAGAATTAAATCAATGCAAAATAATTTGAAAGGACAGTGGTTACAAAGTCAATGAAAAAGAAAGACACTCTTGGCTGTTTTTTGTGTTGGTGATTTTTTTTTTTTTAATGCAATGCTTCTTCCATTTGTTAAAAAGAAAGAAAGACACTCACACTTATCCGCCAGGATGAATAAGTTAACCCCTCACCGCCCAAGGGGACCAAAAGTGTCCTCACACAGTCTAGCAGTCAACTTCAAAGTGCTGTAACTTTTGCATCCAATGTTCAAATTCAATAAAATTTGTTGGGACAGTTGTGCATAATAGTCTATTTTTTGTGGTAAAATTTTCAGATCTATCCAAGATGTAATGAGTTTTTGAAAGCCATTCAAAGTTCGCAGGTTCAATTTGAGTTCACCACACTACAATGAGATGGCTGCAACTTTGGGGGCTTGTACCTTTTTCATCAAATGTTGGTTTTCAATAAAAATTTGTTGGGTTTTGTTCCCCATAAAGTCTACTTGTTGTGATAAAATTTTCATGTCAATCCAAGTTGTTTTGAATGCTTGGGAGCAATTCGAAGTTCAAAATCCAAACATTTTTGCATTACAGGGAACTTCAGCGGCTTATAACTTCTTCAGACAGGGTTTGTTTTCAATAATTTTTGTTGGAAAAGTTGCGCATACTAGTCTAGTTCTTGTGGTAAAATTTTCATATCAATACAAGAAGATATGATTGACTGAGAAGCATTTTAGTAGAGGTAGGTTCAGCCATAGATGTGTTTTTTTGCTACTTTTTTCACTGTTTCTTGACATTTCAAAACAATTTTGCAAATGCAATGAGTCAATTGAATGATTTTTTTCCCACCAAAGTGTTTGTCTTTTGATTTTAAATCACTTTGTAGTTTAAAGTTTTTTCATTTGAGTAGGTTTAGAAATCGAATTTCACCTCCAAATGTGTTTTTAGGAAAATTTCAACATCTTTTATCAACACTAAAATATTATAATCTTTCAATCTATACGGTCAAATGACCCCAAATTTGACTTACACCAACTACAACATGCACACTACAAGATTGTATGATTGAGATTTTCATAACTTACTCACATTTAGACTTATAACACTCAAAAAGCAAGGTTGTTTTTTGACATGGTTAAGCCTTGGGTGGTGAGGGGTTAAGGTAGAACTACCCATTACCACCATTTACCCAATTCCCTCACCTACAAGTTCCTCCCATTTTCGTCACTGGCCCATCTTATTACCACAATCTTACTCATCCATGATCATGATGGCAATGCACTGGGGAGCAGACACATCAACCCACGCTTCAACAATGGTCTGGTCATGCTTTACCAAGGGTCTACTCACAGTTTTACATTTCAGCTTTGAAAAATCACAAAAAATTCAATTCTTGTCAGAATGTTTTTATTTTTTTTGCAATTGACTTCTCTCAAACAATTCAATCTCTGAAAAATATGAGAGCTCATAAATAGCTTCTCCAAAGTACATAGATAGCAAATCTGTATGATAATGGGTAGTTCTACCTTATATAATGTTGAGGTTCAATACATGAAACGGAGCTAACTTCAGCAAAATAGACCGTATGGACGCATCTGACAATAATTTTCAGCCACCTAAAAGGCAGCACAACTGACCTCAAGGTTGACCATTTCCCCAACAACATTTGGGGACCATGGATGAGTAGTTCAATATTCCAAAAATAGAAGGACATGTGTCCACAAAATGCTCGAAAATTAGCTTGAAGGAAAAAAAATCACGCCAAAAAAATCACTCCCTAACAATCACACCAAAAAAATCACTCCCTAAGAATCACTCCCTAAGAAGCACACCAAAAAAATCACGCCCTCAAAATCATGCCCAAAAAATCACAGACATTGACAATAATTGACAAATCAAAGTTGTTGCTCCACCTGAAAATTAATTATTAAATTGCTTTGTTCGTTTGCATTCTCCTGAATTGAAAGGGTGTCATAGCATGTTTAAAAACAAAGAAGAAAAAAAAAAGGAAAACAAAAAAGGGTGTCATATCCTTGAAAGCCAAGCATGTTACTTGTCCCAAAGTTTTGTTGTAAAAAGAAAGATGCAAAGAAGGAGGGGGTGCTTGATGCTTGCCATACAACAATGTTTTAACACGACAACATTGACATTGTGAAAATTTAAAATAGGGCACACAAAATTTTTTAGTTTTTTTAATTATTTAATTTTTAGTTTTTTTTTAAACACATGGACAATTTCCATTGGAAAGAGGAAACTTTTCTTTTAGAAAATTTTATTGGTGAACATGGACCAAGAAGCGACAAGGTGCAAAGAGATAAGTTTTTTTTTTTTTGTACTTTGCTATACTAGGTTCTCAAACTTTGAATTTTACTTGAATGATCTAAAGTTTTGTACTATGGTTGGAGAATTGAGTTGGAAGTCTTTTGTTTGGGTGGAGAATTGAGTTTGGATTTTTTTTTTTTTTATAAAAAAAATTTGATTTTTTGGAGGAAGATTGTTAAGTAGAAATTGGTACAATATGGAAAGAAAGACAAATTGATTGTGGTTCTTTTATTCATAGTGTTGTATATATTGTTGGAAAAGTATTCTGAAAAAATTCAATGAGAATGAACAATGTTGATTGACCCCTTAGTTGTTTTAGAAGTTCCAAATAGCAATCGAAAACCAAATTTGACCAATTCACAATGTTACAAAGTACAACAAGAAGATCATTTGGAGACAAAAGATTAAGACCAATATGAAGATCATTTAGGGATGGAGGGAGTAATAAGCACCTTGGTTTCAACTTCTATTTAAGCCAATGATGAATTGTGGTGCTAAAATGTTGTGTAGGTGTTGGCATTGGCAAATTTCTTATTTATTTTTGGGTGCGTTTGAGTATTTTCAATGCCTCTTCTTTTATCAGTGCCAATGGAACTTTTTTAAAAGATCTACAAATTATTAAAAAAATTGATATCTCTTCCTTGCAATACCATCATCTATGGTTGTGCACAACAACACAAAGCCCTAGTTAAAATAGTCTATGCAAAAATAGTTAGTGAATCTTTTTGCTATTCAAAAAGGATTCACAGATAATGCAAGGTGTATAAGTCTTTAATGAAGAGGGTTCAAGATTTTTTTTTTTTGGTATAGTAATCTCAATCCAAACATCATACTAAATGGAATAAAAAACTATTTTGTTAAGAATTTAATTATGGAATTGAAAAATATCAATCCCAATGATTGTAATTTTGTAATAAATAATATAGATTCTGTAGTTTTATTTTATTTTAATTTTTTTTGAAAATTGAGTTAAATAAGAACTTCAAATTTTTTAATTCCATAACTACCCACAAATAGAAACTCCTTGTTACTTTCATCTCATTAACCAAAATGGAATGATTCAAAAGCTTTCCACATATATACAAATCTAGAAAACCAAGTTCAAAATTTTGTTTCTTGAAAAAGTGATTTTTTTGGAGCTACTTGAGTTGAGAAACAAACTATATATCATGCAATAATTTCTTAACCATATAGTCAAAAGTTAAGAAAATTGTTGCACCTTAAGAACCTACTCTTTAACCATAAGTTGTACAAAAGTTTCAAAGGACAAGACAATGAAAAATTTATTCTTAGTAAGCTGCCCCAAAATTTCTATGTTGCCGAAAAACAATGTTTGTTCTTTTTCAGGGTTAATGAGAAGACAAACTAGTGCAATTGAAGTTCCATCAAATTATTTCAACTTTGTTTCTATGTTTCTACACCTCCTTTCTAAGATAAGGTGCTCTAAAAGCAACCCTGCTCTTAAAGCACCCCCTAGTACAAAGGTACATTTTTTTCTTCAATGTACCAATAGTGTATATTTCAAGAGGGGGTTGTTTTTCGTAACCACTACATTGCAACTTAAAAAATTCATAACTAATTCCACAAAGGTCCAAAAAATATGAAATGACTTGGATTAGATGCCGATTCCATTTTCCTTCTTATGAAAATTGACTAGAAATTGTTTCAAGGACTTTCACTTCCCCACAAATGCAATCAACTCTTAAAAGGTCACTTTAAGAACAAACTACCTTCAGTTAGCTCCAACGAAAGACCTGAAAAAGGATGTTGCCTAAGGTAAGGTAAAATAGCCCATTGTGGTCATAATAAGGAGTTTGACATCGCCTTGTTGCTAAAATTTTTCAATTTTTTCCCACATTAGTACAAGTGTGAGAAACAGCAAGTGCAATTGGAGTTTTATTTTTTTGACAAAGTATGAATTTGCTAGGAATTTTTGAAGTGTTTAGTCCAAAAGAGTTTGTAGACTACCTTAAAATCAACAAAATCTAAATGCATAATGCTCATCTTACTACCTAATGCAGTCACAATATTTTCTATCATGGAAGGCCTAAAAAGCCAATTTTTTCAATGAATTTCACACTAAACAGTTAGAAGTTCCTAATGAGGTCACTGCTCATTCCATTACTGTCATGTAAGACATGCATTGTGGCTCACATCTCACATACTGAAAAACAACAACCACAATGGGTCATTTCCTAGGTGACTGCAATGGGTCATTTGACCGCAATAAGTTGCTTTACCTTAGTGTGTTGTAAAACCAACCCTCTCCTTCATATCGATCCTTTTTTTAGGAAGAGAATGGAAATGAGGTGATCCTCAAATGGACCGCTTTAGCAATTGAATGCATTGAGGAAAAGTTATTTCTCTATAATTGCAAGAGACACTCACAGTCTTTCACTTCCGTACATCTCTTTACAAGCTACAAGTGGACAGATTTTGGGAGACCTATGGTCACAAACAGGTGCCTACGTCCCAAATCTTCAAAAAAATTATAAATAATCCAAAAATGCTTGGAAAAATACAAACCCACTTGTGTTAGGTTCCATGTCTATTTCCCTTTCTCTGAAAAATGATTGAAAATATTTTTTATCCATGGAAACCTATGAAAAAGGTAGATTAGTCCTTAAATGGTCGCTTTTAGAGCATACTACCTTGTTTCAATCACAAATAATTGATGGTCGTTTTTAGAGTATACTACCTTGTTTCAATCACAAATAATTGATGGTCGTTTTTAGAGCATACTACCTTGTCTCAATCACAAATAATTAATGCCCATCGTGTTCCCTTCCGTGATCTCGACATTTTTGTAAATTTGTAACGACTTTGCGACGCACGCCTTCGGTGGCGGAGTTGGGGGAAAGCTAAAGGGGTTGAAATTGGATGATGACCCCCTTCCTAGTCGATGGATCGTCGAGTCCTTTGCCATATGATTCCTTTGTACATTCCTTTGTCGAGACGAGGTGGTCGTCCATACAAACTGCGTGAAAAAAGTACGGTGCCCACATGAAAAAATCTAAAGATTCATTCACACTGTCATAAGGGGGTAATTTGGGGGCAGTTTCATTTCAGAACTTTAAACAAACTGCTGTGCCGTTGCCACGGTCAAAATAAAAGTAAAAGTGATTTTCTGATTTTTTTGGTTCATGAAAGTTTCAAAACTCAGTAACTTTCTTGCTGTAGCTTTAAGTTAGGAATACCATGAACGGTTAGTGGTTCTAAAATGGTTACAATGTACTCTAGAGCTAAATTTATGTCTTGAATTGACAAGTATAATGTACATCATAACTATTTAAGAACCACTAACCATTTATAGTATTTCTACCTTGGATGTTAGAAAAGAATGCCCGCGCACCCCTCCTTGCAAAGAGCTTTCCAATGGTACCAAGGAAATGGGATGGGAATGCACAATCCATGAGATCTGAACATAACAAAAAATCAAAATAAGCAAACAACCTATTTTGATTAATGGATTAGTGTGCCTTGTGCCGTTGCCATAGTCAAAATAAAAATATAAGTGATTTTTAATTTTTTTAAATTCCTATAAATTTAAAAAATCAATAATTTTCACACTGTGAGTTAGAACACCATGAAATAAAGCCAGTGTACCCCTCCTTGCCAAGAGCTTTTTGATAGTTCCAAAGATGTGATTGAAGGATGCATGGCCTAGGGGATTTCAAAATAACAGACAAACAAACAAACAAAAAACTATTTTAATAGATGGATAATTCAAATGAAGGACCAAACTGTATTTTTTGGCAACATTACCATAAGTGTAGAATAGGGTCAGCACTTCTTTGCCAAATGTTTATTTTTTCTTAGAAAATAAGGTTTGGCATTTGCTACAAATAGAATTTTTTTACCAATATTATTATTTTTCATCATATAATATTTTTGTTTTTTGAAAAAATAAATTTCCTAAAATTTTGGAATTTATTTATAGAATTATTTTACACTGACCTTGCCCTATAACTATGGTAATAGCGATTATGGACATCTCACTACAATTAGAATGGTAATAGCAATTATGGACACCTCACTACAATTAGAATTTTCATTTTTTTTCCTTTGTGGTTGACAAATAGCTTTTAAGGGGCAAAAAATTTCATAATCTTTGGTTACATGGTTCAAAAGTTATATATTTATGGAAAACTTTGAATTATTTTATTTTGATTGACAATATGAAAATTATGAGGAGGTTTAGGTTGCATGCACTTATAGAATCTCTACTCTAAAATAAACTTTGAAGTCCTTTATTTAACTTGATTTTCAATATGTTTGAAATAAAATAAAAACATCAGGTGTAGATTGTTTATTACAAAATTACAACCATTGAAATTGAAAATTTTCAATTTCATAACTAAATTCTTAACCATTTAGTATTTTGAATCATTTTCTACTTCTTTCTGCTTACTATTTTTTCAAGCATAAATATATAAAAAAATTTGTTGAAATTTTTTATAGGTATTCCCAACTTATTTCTTCAAAATATTATGGAAATTAACATGTAAGTTGTAAGATCTACACATATTTGTTTAAAAAGTTTGAAAGACAAAACCTAACCATTTGGGAAGAGTTGAAAATACCTCTTTTTGAAATCCAAGCATCATGATCTTTGAGTTGGTATGGTTCCTTAATTTGTAATTTTAAGGGCGGTGTATTCTAATAAGCTAACTAAAGGATCCTACAATTGGATTTGTTAATGAATAATATAGATAGAATTTTAGCCTTGCTTTGGATTTACATACTTAGAAGCAATTTTGGGCCTAGGAACACCAAATTCCTTTAGGGATTAAGTGCATTGCAGGTTGAGGAAATATTTATTGGTTTATTTATTTTCATGTGGAGAGTAGCTAGTTGTGGTACTTTACAAAGTAGTAATAAGAAGTAGAATCATATTTTTTTAATGAGGCATGAATTAATTATAAAAACTGAATCTTTTTTGGAAAATTCAATATCTTTGCAATAGGCTCTTTTTAGGGTTAACCCCTAAAAGACCAAGGCCTTTGGGGATTAAAAACATCATTGTTTTTGAAGTGCTATAGATCTAAATGTCACTGAGGTATAGAAATCTCAACCATACAATCTTGTGGTGTATGTGTCATAGATGGCATAAATAAAATTTGCCAAGTCATTTGGCCACATAGATTTCAAGATTATAATATTTTAGCATTGAAAATAGATGCTAAATTTTTCCTAGCAACACATTTTGAAGTGAAATTCAATTTCTAAAGCTACTCAAATGAAAAACTTGAAACTATTAAGTGATTTAAAACTAACATATAAAAACATTGGTAAAAGAATATATCATTTAATTGACTTGTTGTGTGTGTATATTGGCTTTGAAATGTCAAAAAAAATAGCAAGAAAAGACACAGCTAAGGTTGAACCTCCTACTAAAATTCTTTTCAATCACTCATAACCTCTTGGATTGATATGAAATTTTAGCCAAACAAACTAGACTACTATGTGGAACATTCTTTTGACCTTTATTTGAGCTTCTAGGAATATGTTCTAAAGTGAACAAAAAGTTTAGTTGTATCAATTTTAAAAAATTATAAATATATAAATTCATACTAGACATGTTAAAGATTACATAGGAAAAGAAAACACAACAATATGACTTATGAATTAAAAGATTATAACATTTGATCATGAGGGTGCTAAAAATGTGAAAGTGATTTGAAGTCTTTCAATCTTCTTTTCACATGTCAAATTTAAAAAATTGGTCACCAAAATTATATGAGGGAAAAAGGTACAACATGCATAACTCCAATCAATTTTTATTATAGCTTCTTAAAATCTACTCTACAATTTTTTTAAATGAATTTCTAATGTGATTTTCCCTTCAAGATCTAGTATATTTGAGGCTCATTTCCAAGAGCCTTCAATACTACAAAAAGTCAAGATTGCAATGGACACCCTTACACAAAATGTCGAATAGATTATTTATAATCAATCATTTTCAAAATTGGATTTTTGATACTACAAATAGACTTCAAAAAGAAAATTTTCAAAACTAGAAACTTCAAAGTATTGTCAATATCAAAATTTGGTGCCACAAGGCATTTAGGGGTTAAAGTGTAGAAATGTCACTAGATCACAATGTTTTTTTTTAATAATTACAATGTCTGAGCTTGAAAATGGCCATATTCTTTGGTAGTCTTGCATTATCTCAAAAAAGTACATGATTCTATTGTGGTCTTTGAATACTCTTGAAGAACCACTTGCACACCCCAAAAGTGTTATAATTACATCCCCAAAATATCTATGAATTCATTTATTCCTTTAGAGCACATTTAAATTTAGTATATGATCATTCCTAGATGGTGGCAAAAATAGTCAAAGTATCAACACTAAAATGACTTACTAGTTATTTTGCATTCTCTATATTCAACAAGTCTTTTGAGTGTCTGCTTTGATAATAATTATTTCTATTAAAGGTAAAATAAGCCAACATATTTGTGCAACAATACAATAGTACACATTGTACTATTATGTACTATAGTACACATTTAAGTGCTTAAATGTCCATAAACAATATATTGTGGCATAAATAGGGTGAAACCAAATTGTAATAAGAATATTAGGATGGTTTACTTTATCTTGTGATTAGAAATTTATTGAAATTTCAATTAGATCTTATTTAAATTTTAATTGAATTTTCTACTCCACCACTCCACAATGGACACTAACTTGCCAATTCTCGATGATTATGGGGCTAGCCATTCCATCTTGTGAGTATTTCATATTATTCTTTTTGAGCACTCCATAAACCAATCTTTATAGAGAGTCATGAAACTATTTACACTCATGGGCACTAATGAAAACATGTAAGATATAAATGAAACATCATTCCTTCATCCCAAGTGTATACATGCATCCAAAAGAAGGATATTGTTCCAAGAATGTTATCTATGCAACAAATTAAAAGTAATATCAATAACAACAACCCTACTAAATATTATAGCTTTTTAGCAGCTTGGGCAACTTTTTGCCTAATAATTAATTAAAGTGCAAAAATAGTTAGTTAGACAAAAAATGATATGTTGTAATCAAATAATTTTGAAATATAATTAAAAAAAGTTATGCATTCATCAAAGTTGTTCATACAATTTTGGGATGGTTACTGCTATAGGATGCCCACATGATTTACTTCAACCCTTGTCTTGACCACCAACCTCTAACTTTTCTTCCTTGCGTATCAAGGTTTTGCCAAGTATCAAGGTTTGATGTGTGTATGAGAGAGATGTTTTGTTTTTGAGAGACCATTGTGCTTTATACCTGTCAAAATGGCATAGCAAAAAAAATTCCCTTATGTAAATTATATTTACAATTATTTACAAAGAAGAGGTACAAGATTGTGTGGAACAAGTTGAATGTCTATGAAATGAATGTGAGTTGAGTTTCTATGAATTTAGTGGACCTACCAAGCTGATAGGAAGCTAAGCCACACTACTGTGGTAGAACCACCCATAACCAACCAAATAAGCAATTGTGGGGCATAATGTAGGGTACTGTAAGACAAAGGAAACATCTCTCCAGGTGCAAAGATAGAACTAAATGAGGGGGATTGCCAATATTTGATAATTTTATTGCTTGAATTGAAATTATTATGAATTTTGGAAGGCCAAAGTTAGTCTGGACCCATGCCCAATGCAAGGAAGACTATTTCCAAAACCGCTCATTTAAGAGACTCACTTACTTACTTGTTTATTCTAGCAATCCAAAACCAGCAGATGTGTCATGAAAAGAGTGGAGGAATTGGTGGTGGGAAACCAAAAACTCGTGTTTGGAAATTAGTCCCAACCTCTCTTCAAATTCAGCCCCCTATTTATTAATTGTTGATGGGGTTGTGGTTGGTAATGGGTGGTTCTACTATACATCACCGTAACAATTTTAAGTTGAATACTGAGGGTAGCTTATTAGTGTGACCTACAGAACCCTAAAAATGGGGGACACATTCACACTGAGTTCCACATAGGATATGGATACATGTACAACATACGGATACATACTTATACTGTACTTTGTATCCATATGTCATCCACATTTCATCCACATTTCATCCGTATTTCATCCAGTGAGCATGTGCCCATAAACCCTGACATGCTATACGTGGAATGCACCTGGTAACTTTCATTGAATGCATGCATGCATGCACTGGTACCCAGTACGGAACGTAAATATACCCATGACACCTCAATGATCTGGTCGACCGGGGGACACCCTGGAGGACACCGGAGGACACCCTGGCTGGCTGGCGGGACATTCTCCATGTCATAACTTGGAAAATTACTCATCAAATCATTCGAGCGTGACCGAAAAAAAACACCTGGAACTTCACACCAAAATTTCACCTGGGTCGGAGCCGACGAAACTCGACGACGAAATACCCGTACTACCCCTCGTACGGGAGAAAATTGAAGGTCGCAATTAATTCGCGGGTTTTTTTGTGGGAGAGAAATGCCACGTGGCATTTGTGGAGTGGTGCAATGTGATGTGGACTTGTCAAAATCTGATGTGGACTTGTCAAAATGTGACGTGGACTTGTCAAAATCTGACGTGGACTTGTCAAAATCTGACGTGGACTTGTCAAAATCTGACGTGGACTTGTCAAAATCTGACGTGGACTTGTCAAAATCTGATGTGGACTTGTCAAAATCTGACGTGGACTCGTCAAAATCTGACGTGGACTTGTCAAAATCTGATGTGGACTTGTCAAAATCTGATGTGGAAATAACTTACTGGGCTTGTGGACTTTGCCCTTGAAGTAAGCAAACATCGACCTTCATTTTGAAATACGTAGAGTGGCATAGATTAGACCTTTTGAAATACTTGACCATGGGACTCAACCTTGGAATATGGCATGTATAGAACTAGACCTGGAAATACATGTACTCCCTTTGTCTTGAAATAAATCTGTTTTTTTTTAATATACTTGTCCCAAATTAAATTTGAAATTGGCTCTCCACGACTTGATGAACAACAACTAATCCTAGTTTGAACACCTCGAAGCAAAAAGAATTTATAGATATCATACTTTAGACTAATATATAGCAATTTGATCTTTGCAAGGGGAATTGAAATGCAACCTTTAATCAACCAAAGGTGAAGAATTCAACCTACGACTATACAAAATTGCTACTAACAAATCTTCTATTGAGAATTTCCTAGACTTGAATCATATGACATTGTTGGAATTGAATATAGAGGACGTCAATGGAGAATTATCATTCTCTACATTGGTGCAATGATGTGGAGAGTGATCAAAATTAATACCATTGGAGCAGTTCTAAAAGGGCAAAAATTTGTTGATTTTGTTGGTTGCATTATAAAAAAATTTAGAATTTGAAAGGGCCATTAACAAAAGGTTCCCCAAGTTGTAAACAAGTGCAGTGCTAGCTAAATTATTTAATAATTTTGGACATTTTTGGACACATGTAGTTGTAGGATCTTGTAGTACATTAGTTTGAGAAGATGAGGAAAAAATTTCAGAAATTTATACTGTATAGATTGCAAGATATTAGCGTTTGGGGTAACAAAAATCCTTTTTTTGGCCTTGTAAAAAAAATGGGCAGTTGCACTTCACAAGGTCAAATCATTATGAAAACAAGTCCAAAATGGTTGTTATTCTACTGGATTCATTCTTCAAGGCAAGTTGGCTACATGCTTGAATATTTTCAAATCATTTGGAATGTATAATGTATTGTATAGGAAAAAATAGTAGGTAGAAAGAAGTAGAGAATGATTCAAAATACCAAATTGTTGAGAATTTAGTTATGAAATTGAAAAATGCCAATCCCAATGGTTGTAATGTTGTAATAAACAATCTACACTACATCCTATGATTTTTTTCTCTAAAAGTACTAAAAGTTGAGTTAAATTATGAACTTCAAAGTTAATTTTAGAATAGAGATTCCATAACTACCCGCAAACTACTCACAACTAAAACTCCTCATAACTTTCATTTCATTAATCAAAATGGCATGATTCAAAGCTTTCCATGTATATATAAATCTAAAGAATCAATTCCCAATTTATTTAAAGTGATATTTAAAGAACTATGAAAACTACATATCATACAATAACTTTTTAACCATGTAGTTTAAAGTTATGAAAATTGTTGGGCCTTAAAGCTACTCCTTGGGCACATGTTGTGTGAAAATTTCAAAGAAAAAAAATAAACATTCCATTTGTAGTGAGCTGCCCCAAATTACTATATTGCCAAAAAAAGCCGCTTGATTCTTTAGGAGTTAAGATATTCAACATATTGTAGATTTGGATCTAAAATACCCGACCATCAAATTGAACCTTGAAATATGCTTATGAGGACCTGGACCTAAAATACACATAAAACACTAGTTTCGGAAATCCCTAAAGGTATTCAATATTTTTAGGACCAAAGCTACTTCAGAGTACTTAAATCCAAAGCAAAGCTAGAATCTTCATCTATAATTATTCATTAACAAATCCAACCATAGGATCCTTTGGTCATTAGAGGATTTTTGGGGCCAAAACAAGACTGTGAGTTCCAAAGAGTTCCTAAGCAACGAAGAACAATGGAAACTATGCTACAACAACAATCTAATGTAGTTGATTTTGTACCACGTCAAATAATATCATTAATTAATTATTCAATATTTTTAATATTTAAACATTATTTTTTAATTATTTAAATATTTTATCAATAATGGTTGTTTCTTAGCAAGAAGAATAGCCCTAAAACAACTCTCCCATGCCCTCAAATCTCCTCTAATGTAATTTGTTAGAATACACCTTTTAAAAATCTCTAAATAAGAAACCTTACCAATTGCAATATCAAGTTGCTTGAATTTCAAAAAGAAGTATTATTTATTCTTTCCAAATGGTTAGATTTCATCTTTCAAACCTTTAACACAAAAATGTGTAGTTCCTACAACTTGTTATTCTCTACAATATGTTGAAGAAAAAAAGTTGAAAATACATATAAAAAATTTCAAACAAAATTCAAAATGGAATGAATAAAAGCTGTCCTTGTACATATAAATTTAGAAAACTGATTTTAATTTTTTATTTCTTAAAAAAATATTTTTTTCTAATTTGCTTGAGTTGCTTGTTAAACTATAAAAATTAAATTTCATGCAATCAATGTTTTAACCATGTAGTCAAAAGTTATGAAAATTGTTGTACTTTAAAGCTACTCCTTGAGTACATGTTGTGAGAAAATTTCAAAGTAAAAAATCCCATTCATAGTAAGTTGCCCAAATTGCTATAATGCCAAAAAATAGTGTTTGAAATTTTAGGGGTTAACCTTAGAAGCACACCATAGACACTAAGTGTTTGATGGATGACAAAGAATTTTGCTATATAACGCAAACGTGTAGATGTTCATGCTGGGAATTTTGTGTGAAATTGGGAGAGGTTTTGTACAATAGTTTGACTTCAAATGAGTTTTCTGGGTTTTTTTAAGCAAATGATTCACGTAGTACCAAAAACGATTGGATTTCTATGATAACTAATCCATCCTTACAAGGTTTATTTTAAAAAGATGGGCCCTTGATCACATATTTGAGCCTTACAATTTTTTATATTGTTTACTATCATTTTGCAACTATATATGAATAAATCTTTTTATATTTATTTTTCAAGGATGGAATTGCATGTCTTTTGTGAGTTATAAAATTTTGAAATTATTGTGAATTCTTTAAGGAAAAAGTGAATAAAATTCAAATCAAATCCAAAATATACGCAAAAAAATTGAAATTTTCATTATTGGTGTATACTATAGTTTGTAACATTATAGTGTAAACCAAAGTTAATGCATCATTCCAAAATTAAAAAATCAACAAACTATGATCATAGATTCAAAGTTCAAATTCCAATTAAATACAAAATTTTATGAAATTTTACAATTTTACAATTGGAATAGGAACTGAACTTGATAAACTTAATAGGAAATTTGGTTCATTTGTGAAATCAAGTACATAGTTGCAATGAATATTACATAAGTTCTACTTAACCCCTAAACACCTCAAGGAACCAAAAGTGTCTTCACATAGTTTAAGTCCAATTCAAAGTGCTGTAATTTTTGCATCCAATGTCCAAATTCAATAAAACTTGTTGGGAAGTTTGTGCTCTCTTCTAATTTGTGTTGTAAAATTTTCACATCAATCCAAGATATATTGATCTTTTGTAAGCCAATTGATTTTCAAAGGTTCAATTTGAATCCACCAAATTGCATTCGATGGCTTCAACTTTAGGGGCTTATATCTCCTTCATCCAATGTTTGTTTTAAATAAAATTTGTTGGGTTATGTTCCCCTTGAAGTCTAGTTATTGTGATAAAAAATTTCATGCCAATCTAAGGTGTTTTGAATGTTTGGGAGTAATTCAAAGTTCAAAATCTCAATATTTTTTAGATTATAGTAAGCTTTGGTGGCTTATTTCTTCTTCATATAGTATTTGTTTCCAATAATTTTTTTGAAGAAAGCATTAGGAAAAGTTTGAGGCTTGAAAAGGCCACTAGTTTTTATTTTTGGCACCCTAGAAATGCAAGTACAAGAAAAATAAAAAATGTTTTTTATTATATATATATATATATATATATATATAAACCAATCTGACATGGCACTCACATGGCACTAGTAGTGCCACGTTAGATTCAAAAAATAAAAAATACATTTTTTATAATTGCATTGTGGAGAGTACACATCTAGCAGCCTCTTTTAGGCTTGGATTTTTCCTAATGTTGCACACACTAGTCTAGTTTGTTTGTCTAAAATTTCACATCAATCGAAGAGGTTATGAGTGATTGAGAAGAATTTTAGTAGAAGGAGGTTTAGCTTTAGATGTGTCTTTTCTTGCTATTTTTTTGACATTTCAAAGCCAATTTGCACATCCAACAAGTCAATTGAATGATATGTTCTTTCACCATTGTGCTTGTAGGTTACTTTTGAATCCCTCTATAGTTTCAAATTTTTCATTTGAGTAGGCTTAAAAATCTAATTTCACTTCCAAATGTGTTGCTAGGAAAAATTTAGCATTCATTTTCAACACTAAAACATTATAATCTTGCAATCTATGTGGCCAAATGACTCCAAATTTTATTTATGTCATCTACGACATGTACACCACAAGATTGTATGGTTGAGATTTTTATACCTTAGTGACATTTAGATCCATAGCACTTCAAAAGCAATGATGTTTTTGAATCCCCAAAGGCCTTGGACATTTAGGGGGTAACCTTTAAAAAGAACCTATTGCAAAGATTTTGAATTTTCCAAAAATGATTCAATTTTCAAATCAATACGTGCATTCTTTATTTCTAAAGTAATTTTAAAGTCATTCATAAAACACTTTTTGACCTCAAGCATTTTTCCAAGTTAAATGTTTAGAATGTAGAGTTTGATCTTGAAATACTTAGCCAAGGAGTTTGACCCTACAATACCAAGGTGTAGAGCATGACTTATATACAGTGACTTCAAAAAGTAAGTCAATGTTGGAAACATGCAATTTCAAAGCTATTCTGCAAATGAATTATCACATATTTAATAGATGTAAGACATGGATGTAAAAGAATAAGGTCATTTTTAGATGATGTCATGATGATCATCAATTACAATAAAATTTTGGTGAGAGTGAAGAAGATGTTGGGAACACACATATTTAATTTTTGTGTCATTCTTTGCTTACCTTCTTTAGTCATTCATACATTCTTGTTCTGTCTTCAAGTTTGGTCATTTTCTTAAGTGTTTCTATAAGATTGTGTTGAGTACTTCTTGTGGTTTTGAAAAGGTTATAAGGAAGGTTGAGGTTGATATCTCAAGATTGGAAAGATTGTAGGTTTGTCACAATCTATAATTAATGGAATGAGAAAGAAACTTTCTCACAACGTAGAATTGTCTAAAAGAGGTTGTCTCAGGATCCCCACAATGTCAGAGAAGCGGTATGCTTTATGCCTAGTTATTGTTGGCAGTTTAAAAATTGCAACAAAGGCAACAAAAGTGCTTAGAAGAAAGATGGTGGTCGAGATGTATGTGTGACGATACCTTGAGGAATGCATTGAGAGAACAAGGGTTGTCTTCTTTTTCAAAGGTTGAAAAGCTTGCTTTGAGTTATAAAAACATTGAAGCTAGGTTTTGTTTTCCTCAAACCTACAAAGGTTGGATAGTATGTGATTAAGAGTAGGTAGCATTTAGTGATGAAACAAAAATAAGTCGTTTCAACTCAGATAGGAAGACATGGTGTTGGATAGAGGACAAAGAAACATTCATGTATGTGCGGTGACCAAATTGTTAAGCATGGTCTAAAGTTATTTGATGTGTATATATAGAATTGAGATCATTGTACAATATATTTAGGTATTTGAATGCTAAAGGCTATCTTGCAATTTTAAAGGAAGATTTACACATCACACTACGTGGATTTGTGTTCAATCTTGAACAAGTCATTTTCCAAAAAGACAATGCATACAATAAAGGTTGTTCAAGAATGGTTTGGAAAACAACCATTTTAAATTTTAGAGTGCCCTATAAAATCCTCTGACTTGATTCCCATTGAACATGTATGGACTTCACTCAAACAATGATTAAACTCCTATTCTAGTCCTCCTAGTAGTATCCTTCAATTATGGGAGCAAGTGTAAGAGGTTCTCTTTTCCATTAGCGTAGAAAAGTGTAAGATAGTGTATACTAGCATGTATGATCGGATTACAACTGTTTTGGCTACAAAAGGGCAATGGACACATTTTTAAGTGGCTTGTGAGGTGTAACAATACAAAAACCAAGTCTACGTATATTGTGTTTCAATCATCTTTGTCTACTTTGTTATAATTGGAATCATCCTTTATTCATTATAATGTTGTTTAGTACTTCATACTCTACAATTTTTGTTTTTACAAATTTTTATTTTTGATCACTCTTGTTCATTGCATTGTCATTTGACTTTGCTAATTTTTTTTCATAGATTCATTTTTGGGCCTAGGTAAAATTGACCCCCTCATTGCCCTGGCCAATGATAAATGAAAAAAAAATGCCCCCTATTTTGTACCACATATTCTTGTGTTTCTTCACCTCTCCTCATCAAATTGGGGCATATATGAAATTCAAAATGTCCAAATTTTTTCATGTGTTGCAAATTAAAAACATTATAGTGTTTCCCTAGAGGCGCAGCCCCCGTATACCCGTCCCATGGAGCTCAACCAGGGTATACCCGTCCTAAGGAACATACCCCGCAATACCCGGTCCGCTCCCCCAGCCCAAGCCCGCGTGCTTAAACCCTAAACCGTGGCGGCCATTCAACCACACAACCCTCACCCACCTCCTTTCTTCTTGTCTCCTCCCACCCCCAATTTGCCTCTCAAATCTTAAGCTTTTGATGTTTTGCAGCAATGCAATTTAGCCGGGTTCTGCACCGCTCCTTCGCTAAGATGGCCGTCACTGCGTCGTCTGCGCTGGGGGCTTCCGGGGCGATCACACGAAGCCTCGGCGCTTCGGAATCATGCGTCCATGGCGTGGGAATCTGCCGCGCTCGGGTTTCGGTGCCGAGGTCGATGCTGCGAGGGTTCAGCAGACGAGCGACTGTGGTGCCTATTGGAATTAGGTTTCCGCGCGTGATGGAGAACAATAGGGCGAGGTGGTTGAGGACGACTGCGGGGGTTAGTCAGCTGGAGGAGGGGCCGTTGGAGACCACCAGTGAGGCGCAGTATGTGGATAACCGCGTGGCGGTGACGATTATTACGGGGTTCCTTGGTTCTGGCAAGGTATGGATTGAGAAATTGGTTATGGAGAATTTTGAAGAATCGGCTAGAAGTATTGGGAAGTGTTGGAATTATTCGAAGGAGCTAAATCAGAGAGAATTGGAAAGCCTTGGAATGGGAATTTACTGCATGAAAGGAACAAAATGTAAATAGATTGCGTGAAATTTGTGGAGATGAAAATGTAATGAACGAGGTGAAACGGATTGGAGTCTCTCGAATTAGCGGATTTGGTGAATTTTGTGGATTGAATTGATGACTTCGATCGATTGAAACGAGCCTGGGGTCAATGTTAGTAGCAATAATAAATGCATTTTAAATTCTGGATTGAGGGTGCATTCTCTCTGGTTAGCTTCCAAGTGGATTGAGAGATGCTTTTGCATGTTTTAGCTTGGAGAATTTTAGAAACTGCTGTAGCTGTTGACCTCCGCAAGAACTTTTAAATGACTTAGGTTAAAAAATAAAGTCCAGTTCGGAAGCTAGTAGGAAGTTTTTAGACATATTTCTATTCTTCAAGAATGTAAGGTATCTTTCTATTGGTACATGTTGTGACGCTTCCTTCATTGGAACTCGTATTGATATGAAAGCAGCCGCTTCAGGCCATTTGGGCACTGAAGGGTGGATAGATGCTTCTGCATGTGTTTTAGTTAGGAGAATCTCAGAACTTTCTACAGTGATATGAAGAAGTGACTTCCGTTAAGTGCAGAGTTCCGTTGTGATTTACATAGTTAAATTCCAGTTAATTCCTTTTCGTTTCTGATGTTATGCAACGTCGTTATTGGGACAGACAACGCTGCTAAATCACATCCTTACCGCGAACCATGGCAAACGGATTGCTGTTATCGAGAATGAGGTATTCGTCGGAACTCTCTTCAATTTTTGTACTTTGTAACAAGTTTGAACTTTCGAATAGCTTACTTATGATTCAGGTCTCCGTCAAATATAGACCAGGAAGACAACTAGGGACAAACTGTAAGCCTGTACTACATGCACTTACTCTTGGTCACTCACAGGTATGTGCATGTGAAGGAGGCATACATTTTAATTATCACATGTTTTTCTGCAGAATTAGGTCCAGAGTCGGAATTAGAGCATTTTGTCTTCGCAAATTCTTGAAAAGGTTCTTTACCAAAGGGTTTAGAGTCGAGGTGTAATCATGAGTATGAATTGAGATTGACAATAATGCTTTGCAGTTTGGAGAGGTGGACATCGATGGTTCTCTGGTAGCTTCAAGACAGCAAGGAGACGAAAACATAATAATGCTCAACAACGGTTGCTTGTGTTGTACGGTTCGAAGCGATCTTGTGCAGATGCTGGGTGATCTTCTCAAGAAAAAAAGGGGCAAGTTTGATCATATCATCATTGAGACCACAGGTGAGTTAAGAGTCCAAGTACTGTTCTGCGGCCAGGGCTAGATCTCATCTGGGCCTGTGAAACCAGCTCCAAATTCCTCCGCGGGGTGATAGCGCTGGAGCTTATTTTAAGTTTTACCGTGGTTGATAATATTTGGAAAATTTGATTCATACTTGGAATCAGGAAGTCTGAATTAGCTAAGTTATGTCGAGTAGTACGTAATTAACTCGTTACAAAACAGAGGGCATTTATGCATTGATCTAAAAAGTTGGAGTTTATGCACCCTGGGTTCACAAAAACCAGATGAGCTCTAGCCCTGGCCCTGTCGTGCCTGTTTTTCTATATTAAACAACTGTTATTGTCGGTTGGTATACGTTCTCTATATAGTCTCACACTTAGTAATCATTCCTGATTGAAATAATTGTCGTTTGTTTGCTGTCATCATGGGCTTGATGCAGTCTCATCCCTCTGGATCTTCAATAGCTGCGGAACGGGGCATGCTTGTCAATAGTAATGGTAGTTCAATAGCAATTGGTCTGTTGCTTCTGTTACTGTACTAGAGATGTAATTGAGAAATGGTCATCTTCAGGTCTTGCAAACCCTGCTCCAATCATCCAGACGTTTTATCTTGATGAGGGTCTGGCACATCACTTGCGTCTGGATGGAGTTGTGACGCTAGTGGATGCCAAGCATGCAACACAGCATATAGAGGAAGTCAAGCCCGATGGTGTGGTCAATGAAGCAGTGGAACAGATTGCTTATGCGGATCGCATCATTTTGAACAAGGTATCCTACTTCGAGTGGGTATATGGTGTCCTGCTAAGTCCTGTGTCTAGTTCAGACTTGATGGACCATTACCACTGTCAGGAAGTTTATATTCTTCATATTTTGACATGGTAACGCTTGTGGATTAAATTCTGTTCTGCTTCTTTACGTTTGGTTATATCCTGAATCCAAATTCCTGCCAACAGATTGATCTGGTAAAAGAAGTTGAGATGGAGTCGGTGATGCGGCAGATAAAGGTAAATAGCTCTGAAATAGTCATAATAGCATTTATTGATGTGGCGGTGTGCTATTATATTAATTGTACTTCCGTTTGAGCATGCATTTAAAAGTTTTGTGTTTGCGACCTAGACATGGGACGATTTTTCACCGCAATGTGTTTCAGCCTGTGTAACCATGATATGGCCACTGCATTTTTACAATTAATTTTTAATAGTGGGCGAGGCCCTCATATTCTTAGCTGGTGGTGGATACTTTCCTATTCAGTGCAGCTCTTAAAGCTTGTTTCATTACATATAGTGCTTAACAAGTATTTCACTTCACGTGGTGCCATTGCGGCGTGGCTTCTGGCAGCGTATCAACGGAATAGCCCAGGTGAGGAGCGCCAAGTTGGCTGAAGTGGACTTGGACTACGTTCTAGGAGTAGGTGGCTTCGACTTGGAAAGGTTCGTACAAAATATTATTTGGGGGTGAATGATCCTCTAGTATTGAATTTTTGTATTCTGTTGTTCGACTAGTCGATGGAGCATTCAAATTCCTAGAATGCGGGTGTAAGTATAACGTTGACGGGGTCATTTTGCTTTGTGGTGCAGAGTTGAAGAGGGTATTATGCAGGGTGTGAAAAGTCCTGTACAAGACTCACATGAGCATGAGCATGGCCATGAGCACGGCCATAGCCATGAGCACGATCACGAGCATGAGTGCAAAGAGGATCATGTTCATACTGCTGAGTGTGGTAAGTGTCATGTTCTCTAGTGATTTGTATGGTAGATTCAGATATGAGTATGAAATGAATTTACTCTTTCATTTAGACTTAGTTGCAGGATGCCGCAAATCGTTAAAACACCTGTCCATGTGCATACCTGATTGTCTAGTTTTATTATGGAACCTTAGATCCTGTATTATTAATTGAAGGCTTACTTTCTTGTATTAATTTCCCATTCTTTCCTGTCTATTTGATTTCCTCTCTCTTAAGTTCCCGTCTATTTCCTGTATTACTTTGCTATTTGACAGCACTATCTTTGACAATGACTATATGACTATATGACCCCTACATTTATAATAGATTGCTAACGCCAGTCACGATTTTTGCAGGGCACAATCATGATGACCATGTTCATGACCACGTCCATGATCCAGGAGTCTCCTCTGTTGCTATAGTATGTGATGGTGCTCTTGATCTTGATAAGGTACTGATCTATACTTTTGCAATATTTCTAGCGTCAGAGATTAAATATTATTGACGTTATACTGGTCACTGAAAGCTTGTAGGAGTCTTCTATTGATTGAGTGCCTAAAATTTAGCATCTGCGTGTTAATTGTAGCCTGTCAGAGCTTGTTTCAAATTTGGGTCACCGACACTACTATAGTTGATTCTCATGTAGCATAGGATGCAGAGGGATTGCTCTAGTTTATGGATCTTGAGCTCATAGAATTTCAATGCTGCAAGTACTAGGTATATGTTGCAGATGTCGTTTCTTCTCGAAGTTTGAATTTCCTGTTTGCTTGTCATCATTTTCAGATAAACAATTGGTTAGAAAGCCTCATGAACGATCGCAGTGAAGACCTTTATCGGACGAAGGGTGTTCTATCAATCCATGGTTGGGACGAAAGATTTGTATTCCAGGTAGCCGTCTCTAACCTGCACCAGTTTCTCCTTGATTTTTCGGTATGTTTGTTGTCGCTCTTACAACGGATGTGTCCTTACAGACGAACGTTGGGTTCCGTAGGATACTTAGATAGTCAATGGTCTCTGATCTTATGAAAATCTCGTCTATTTTCAGGGAGTTCACTCTTTGCTCGAAGGTACACCTGAACGGAATTGGGGACCTGGTGAGAAACGTGTTAATAAGATCGTCTTTATTGGCAAGAATTTAGACGAGTCCCTACTTAGAAAAGGCTTTGAAGAGTGCTTAGTTCCTGCTACTCGTAATATTTCAATGGTTTGAATTGGAAGCGGAATAGATTAGGCAGTCAGCTTCCTGCATACTGAACGTACATTTAAATCTTGGACACCAGAGTGAACATACGTAGTTTGAGTGGGAAGTGGAAACGAGTCAGCAGCAACTACAGCAGTCTCTCTGAACAGGACTGTTCTTTGTGCTGAAGTAGCAGTATCTCACTTTGAACTCAGAATTTTTGCGAATGTGACAGTAAAGACAAATTTTTTGATTTCTAAGTCAACTTTATCGGCTGTCTGCAGTTTTTTAATGCCAAAATGTTTGCTTTTCATGTTGATTTTTGTAAAAATATATTTAGTACTCAACAATCCAAACTGATGTTGTGCAAGTATATGGGATTTAAGTTATAACTGTTAAAAACTGCCACTATCTATCGGTCAGCGTCATTTGAGTGCTGAAATGTTAAACTTTCAAAGTTAATTATCTTGGCGGTTTCACATTGCAGCATGATTTGAGTGCTAAAATGATCAACGTTCATAGATAAATGGTGCTGTACCGTATTAAGTTAGGCTGGTTTGCTATTTGGCTCTATGATTTTGGATTAAAAATTTAGTCATTGCACAAGAAATCATCAAAAAATGACTACACTAAAATTGGTAAATTGTGTTGGCTACACTAATTGTCAACAATAACATTAATTGTGATTTGCAAGGTTAGTGTTAGAACATTATTTACCCATTCTAACACTATTTTAGCTCTATAGTAAAATTTAGTCATTTCAACATTTCTACAAGAGTGCATTTAGTGTTAAATGGGAACAAAATATAGAAGTTGGAATGGTAATATAATAAGTTAAGGCTATGATCCAGTTCACTACAACATTAATTACCACTTAACACTATTTACCAATTTTAGTGTAGTGCATTGTCAATTTATTTGAACTCCTCACATTGTAGAGTGATTCAAAGTAAAGTTGACCATATTTGTTTATTAAATTTTATATGCATGTGCTTAAGAAGTTTTTTTTCTCACTAAAACATTATTAATAATCTTTCAATCCATGCAATCAAGTAAGTTGAATTTTTTTCACACATTTCTATACTAGTATATTATTTTAGATAAGGTTGAAGTTCAATAAAAAAAATTATTTTAGTCAATGCACTAAAAATTGATGGTTTTTGACAATTTTCCTTGATCCCTTTCCCTCACCTTTAGGGATTGAGAGCATTAAAAATCACATGTCAATGTCATCATTTACTCAAATGATGATAACTTAAGCTCACATCTATAAGACAAGAAATCCATAAAGCATCCATATAAGAACTAGAAATTAATTTGGGGAGGTTAAACTTCTGGAAAAACAAATTCAATAAATTTTCCTTGAAAAACAAATGGAATTGGCATCTAACCCAAATTGTTTCATATTTTTGGAAGCTTTGTGGAATTAGTTATGAATTTTTGAAGTTGAAATTCAATAGTCACTAAAATCACCCACTTCCCCAAGTCTACATAATTTGTAAATTATTGGTGAAATGTGAAAGCAAAATTTACAAATAATATACTTTTCATAAGGTGGATGCTTTTAGAGTCCAAGCACTTTATCAACCTCTTGCCTTAATGACTTACTAGTATAATTGCCCTATGAATATTAGTCCACTTTTTTCATTTTTTTATTGTTCAAAGTTCTAATACATGTGAAAATGTTTTTTTCTTTATGGTTTGTCCTTGTCCATATGAGTACACTTTTTTTTAATGATTACAATCCCAGTGCCTAGCAATACATATTTAGGATGCAAAAAGTACAATCAAATCATGGAAAATAATGCTTCAAGTTATTGGACTAAAAGGTGCATTCTTTGTTTCTACATTGAACAATCAAGTCATCCATCAACCAATTTTTGTTATTGTGCCTAGTTAGAGTAGCATAATTTTCATTGATTTTCTTGTTGGCAAGTGAAAGGGAGGGAGGTTCTAATGCACCAAAGAACGTTTGTATTTGAACACCATATGCAAAAGTTAGAAAAATTAGAAAGTTTTTTTTTAATAGATGTTATGAAATCCTTTTCATCCACATACATACCAAGATTTTTTTTTCTTCATTTTGTATGAAGTGCCAAAGTGGTGATATAAAATGTTATAATAGTGCTCCAAGTTTCAACATTTATCCACATATTGGATACAAAATATCACATTAGCACATATCACATGTCTATAATTCAGTGTTCATCCACAATCTAGCGATTTCATCTAAGATTTTTTTTAATTTGAAGATTTTTGACAATTTCATCCAAGATTTTTTTTTAATTTGAAGTTTTTTTATGATTTCATCCAAGATTTTGGGCATTTTTTAGCTAGATTATTTTTTTTGGTGCAATCTGACACTAGAGAGTTCACCCCCACCCCACCCCCCCCGCCCCTCCCCCCAAGCCTTGATACATACATATTGATTTTAGAGATGTACACACAGTGATGATGATGGCTGCCAATTTTAGGCAAGGCATAATTTTGGATGTACCCACCTTAAGTTGAGTTAAGGTAATCAACCCATTTCCAACCACTTAAGCATTTACGCATATTTGGAGCGCAATTTTTTTGAGTGCAAATTTTTTCCCACATACTAAAATAGAGTTCAAAAGGATCGTATATTTTTCCATAATTTTATTCTACAAAACACAATTATTCTGAAATTTTTTTTAGTGAAAGATTCTCTTTGGCCCGTAATGGTGATACAGACCTTTCCATTTCTGACCATAGGCTGATTGCAAAACCGACCCAGGGCTGGTTGCAGTGTTGATAGCCTTCCAGCCAATCATGAACTGTGCTCCTCGAATTCCACCACAACTCCGCGGAAAAAAAGCACAACATCATGAAAAGAAAGCGAACCTATAGATTGGAAATGGGGTGATGGTTGGAAATGGGTCAGTTACTATTCTATTCTATATGCCTTAGAATTTATTATTTCATGAACTCAACCTCATTCAAGCCACAAGAGTCAGTGTCACTATAATTGTGTCTGGACCAATTTTTGAGTACAGTCGGTGTTTTTTTATTTTAATAGGGGAGTTTTTATTACAGGTGACACCTGGCCAGTGAAAGTTCATCTCAACCAATCATTCAGGTCATTTTTTTTACCCTTAAATGACCGTGAAAATCATTCATTTTGATATCGTGGGAATCATTGGTAAAAAAAAATCCAAAAAACATTTATTGGAAGTCACAGTATGGTACTGTAGAAGATATCTCCTTTTCACACAAAATTTTGAGGATGAATAGCTGCACATAAGGATTTTTTGTCATCCATTGGATGCCAAACGTCCGCCTCAAAGTTTAAGGGTTAACTAGCAATGGATGGAGCCTATGACACCATACATGTGGTCAAACTTCTAAATTTCGAAGCGAGGGTTCATCCCGACAACGTAAGGTGTGGGTCCCCCAAATGCATTGTTGACCCTAAACCGCCATCTTCACTTTGTGTATATCTTCTCCCAAATCAATTATGTATTTTTAGAGCTTCCTTAATAACTGTTTGCAAGATATTGTAAATTTTATTTTTAAATTTTTTATAGACATGGGATGCACTTCTAATGATGAAAATTTTCAAGTATTAATTATAAAGAAGTGAAAAGTTAGAGTTATATTTGGTAAGTTTGTATACTAGTCCCGCTAAAAGCATTCTTAAGAGTATCCCTTGCCTACCTCCAAATCCTGCTTTCTTGCACCAACTTTAGGCATCCTTTGGATGCCTTGCCATTTACAATCCAACTTGCTAGAATAATGACCCCCACAAAATTGAGTTTATTTGCTTGCAATTGAAGCTTCTTGTTGTAGACTTGCAAAATTTGATTGTTTTTTCCTTTTGAATTCCCTTTGATGTTGACTACATGCTCTCCATTCCACTTATTGCCAACCACCCTCCTCACAGATTTGGCCATCTCATTCCAATCAATCCATGACATAAGGAGAGAGAGTTTGTCTAGTTACAATCTCATCCACCATTCACAATATAGGCCCTCTATATACAATATAGTGGGCATGTTTTGGAAAGTGGACAAGGGATGCTCTATAGCCTAAGCCCCTAAAGTAAATATATCCATAATTGACACTAAGTATATATATTATTATTATAAATAAATAATTTTTATTGCCTCTTATTGGCAAGTGAATGAAGATTCCAATTCACTTGAATATGGGTATTTGGATATCATATGAATAAGTTATAAATTTTTTAATAATGACTTGTAGGTAAGCCACATATTAACGTAAATACGTAGTCGCATATATGTTTCTCTACATGTCTCCAACATGTAAACATGACTTCATAAAATTGAGTTGTAAGTAATTGAGATTTGAAGACTAATATAAAAACTACACAATTTTAAAACTCTCGGTATGAAGCAATATTGTATAAATAAAATGTATAAGGTATGAGCACCTAAAATCTCCACTCATTGCAAACTTACAAAAAATCTAACAAAATTTGAATGAAGACATAATCAATATCTTTTTGAATAATTAATATAAATGTTAAAAAAAACTCTACAATAAAGGAATTTTCAACACTATGTACTAAAAATAAATTCAAATGAGCATGATTTGCTAGCACCTCTAAAAAAAACTCAAATTTAGACATTGGAAGATGGAAATAAACCACTTCAAAAGCACATGCAAAAATTGAAATTATACCTATTCAATGTACTTGAGGATGCACTTCTAAAAGATACGAATTTTTAATTCTAATTATAAAGCAATGAGAGATTAGAATCATAAGGTAGAACAACCAATTATAGTGAGTCATCTAATTCCAACATCTACTTAACCCCCAATTTGCATTAGCCATCCACCCATTACTACAATCTTAGCAATCTTTTAGCATCATTTGTGACAATGCACTTGGGGAGAAGATGCACTAGAATGGTTTTACCCATGCTTTATCAATTTCATCCCAACAAACTTTGAAAAATCACAAAAAAAAAATATTTTTTGTCAAAATGTCTTTATGCTAATTGCAAATGGTTTCTTCCAATCTCTTCAATATTTGAACAATATCAATGAGTTGACACATAGCTTCTCCAAGGTTCCTCCATAGCAAATCTAGATCACATAATAGATTGATTTATCTTATTTGGCAAGGTAGTTATACTAGACTATTGAGGACATCCTTATTAAGGTATGCAACCTATTTTTGACTAGGGCCCCATTTGCACAAGATAGGATTTTTCATGAATGAGGGGAATATCATGTAGGATCATAGCACCTTCATTATCATGTGTATAACAAATAACACACCATCACCTAGTGAAGGTTGCTAAAACCAATTTTTAGTTTTGCATTCCTCAAAAAATAGGGTTGTTTATAGATTGAAAATTTGTTGTTCGGATTGTAATCTACACTTTTTAAATTTGTTTCTACTGTCAAACTTGTTAAAAAAATTAACCAACAACGGTGCAATCTTCATTTTTTCTATTTGTTGATTGGAAAAAATTATCCTACATACACCATCACTCATTCAAACATATACGAAACCACTTTAGATAGTTTGCTCTAAAAGTGACCATTTTAAAGCTAATTGCTTTTGGGGAGAAGCTAAATTCCTTGGGAAAAAAATCATTCAATTTTCATAGGAAGAAAAATGGAATTGGCATCTAATCCAAGTTGTTTCATATTTCCTAAAATGTAAATTACTGGTACACTGCAAAAAACAAAATGTGCCTCTATGTCATCATTGCTTTTAAAGCACAAGCGCTTTAGAGCATACCACGGTAAGGGAGGCAACCCATTTTTGACCACATAAAGCAAATACACGTATCTGCAAGGTGGATTTCTTCAATGGAAAAACTCCCCCGTGTACGAAAATAGAGTTAGGAAGGTTTCTATAGTTTTCCAAATTATTATTTCTCAAAACATAGTTACTATGAATTTTTTAGCTACAAATTCTATTTGACCTATATTGATCATATAGACCTTCCTATTTCTAACTTAGAGTTGGTTGCAGTATTGAGAGTCTTGTAGCCAATCATTAAGGTAGAAGTACCTATTTGTGATAGTTTAAGCATTTCAGCTTATAGGATATAAGTAATTTGTTTGAGAAATTGAGCTTAATATATGCAAGTATAAAGACAAGGAAGAATGAAAAAAGAATCTTCAAGAATAAATATCTTATTCTATATAAATGTGGATTTTTCATTTGGACCCATTCTAGTCTTATAGACTCACCTAACATGGTTAGCTATGGCACTTCTCCTTAAGCAAGGAGGGAAAAGAGATGAGTGGACGAGGAGGGAGAAATAGAGAATTTTTTTCAATCAATAATGCATGCAACTATTGTCGACAATAGGTCCCCCCTGTAAATCTAGGGTTGAGGGGGGGCTATCCAAAACATATACTCCTACCTTATATGCCACAATTGTGTCCTAAACCATGCCATAGTTTATCACCGTTCATCTCTTCTTACACGGAAAGTCAACAACCTTCATTACTAGAGTGGGGGTTGATTAGGAATGGGTTGCTTCCCAAACCACTCACCACTATGGGTAGAAGTACCTATTTTGAACAACCCTTCTATCATCACTTCTTAAACTGACCCATCGTGGACAACACTCAAATGCCCTATTCATTAAAAAAAACACTCTTTATTTGCACTTTCTTGTCCACTCCTCTCTCTCTCTCTTCCCTCCTTGCTTTGGGGGAGAAGTGCCAAAGCTAACCACAATAGGTGAATCTATGAGACCAGAATAAGTCCCAATAAAAAAAATCTACATTCACATCAAATAAAATATTCATTCTCAGAAGAAAAAAAATCGTTCTTTTTTGGATTTTTTTTTTCATTCTTCCTCATCCTTATGTTTGCACACAGATGGAGCTCACAGTTTTTCTCCTCGAACATGCTGAAATGGCTAAGGGTCAGTTCACACTATTTAAGGGCCAGTTCACACTATTTATTTTATTTGTTATATTCCCACGGCCATAGTGTGAAGTGGCCCCTAAATGATCAGGAATAGGTACCTCTACCATATTAATGGGCCCCCATATTGGCCGCCTCACCCATCAATGATCATGCCCACTTATTATGCTCTGAAACTACCCTTTTAAATTTAATTTTTTATTGGGTGTGTGTGTGTGTACCCCAAGTACCTGTCCCTTGGAGTACAATTCTAATTGCACTTCTACCACGTGTCAAGTTCTGAGCCTATGTCAGAGCTCTTTTTACAAGGCCATTTGCCCATTCTATTTAGTGCCACCAGAGGGGGGCAGTTGGGGGACATTGAATTTTGTGGGGATTAATAATTAAGTGTTGTGGATCCTTCTGTTCACACACGCTTCCCCTTGCCAATTCGGTGCCCAAGGTTTGGGAACATCATGGAGGACTAAGGTGGGTACACCTAAAATCGCCACTTTTTGCTACCGAGCCCTATTTTCTATTATTAGACTGGTCGAATTTTCATATGTTCTTGTTGGCAAGTGAAAGGAGGTTCCAACGCACCGGAGAACGTGGCATTTGGATACTGTATGCAAAAGTTATTAAGGAACGAAGTTTGGTTGTGAAAGCATTTCTTCGACATAGGTACAGAACTGGTTTTAGAGATGTACGTATAGAGTATAGATGGTGGTTTAAGGTCAGTGGCACATTTAGGTGTACCTACCTTAGTGTGCATTGTGCCGTTTCCACAGTCAAGATCAAAGTAAAAGTAAATTTTTAACTTTTTAATCCACAATAAAAATGTCAAAATTAAAAAAAAATTCAACTGTGAGTCCAAATGTCACAAAACAAAGCCCAGTGCACCCCTCTTTGTCAAGGGCTTTCCAACAGTACCAAGCATGCAGCTAGAAGTGACGCATGATCTAGGAGATCCTAGTATAACAAACAAAACAAATAAACAAACAACCTAACTCAATGGATGGATGTGACAATCACTCATTTAATGAGCTTATTGTGAAGAACAACCTTAATGGTGGGTCGGTAATTGAAAAGACAACAACAACATCGGCAACGGCAAGTTGAAGAATTGGCATCAATCTCATGAGTCTTATTCTCAAAGCTAAGGTGACTTGACTCCTTTGTAAAATTTACAAATTTTGAATTCATATTTGCAATCCAAGGCCCCAAATTAGCTAGGAGAGGTGTAGAAAATAAATAAATCAAGCACAAAATAGGAAGTCTTTTTTTAGATGCACTTATGGAATGATTTAGGGGGGATGAGTGAGGGGTTAATTCAATAGTAGTCCCTTTTTTTCCCTACTTATATTGGATTGTATCCAAATGCAAGTTGGTGTGACAAACTATAAGTGCAGACCTTTTGGGGTTTAACCTTTAAGCGTTCCAATGTCCATATTTGGGACGATGAATACTTAAATGTTGAATAGACGACCTTCCTTAATGACTCGTTTGATGAAATTGTGGTAAATGATATTTCTATACAGAGATATAAACAAAAATGTGCCAAAATTTGAAAAAGGATGGAGGTGTTTACGAATAAAAGGACACAACCTCTACAACTAAGGTAGTACTACAACAAAATCCTTTGACTAATGAACTATAGGTGCATTTTTTGTTCCACAATGAACAGTGAAGTCATCCGTTGGACACTTTGGGTCCTCAACATCCTTCATTGTTCAATATAAACTATGCACAAGAATAGAATAAGAACATAGATTGCAAGATATGTGCGTTTAAAGTGACAAAATAATTTTTGAGCACGTCTATGACTAGATTTTCTGACTTTGAATCTTTTGAACTTAAGATTTTTGCACTATAGACTCTAATTTTTTTTTTAAATTACATTGAAGATTTTAGTTTGAAAATCTAGGAAAATAAATTTAAAAAACACACATGTGATTTGCACTCTTTAAAAATTGTTAAGTAGAAGTAGGTACAAAATTAAAGGAAAACTAAATTATCAATAGCTTTAAAATGAAATTGAAATGTCCACATTAATTCCATGGGTCAAATGTCCTAGCAAACATATTTAACCTTGTAGATTTTTTTTTTAAATTGTGAAAATTGAGTTCAAAGACAATTCCAATACTTTATTTTCTTACAAAGTTTTTATGATTGTTGGCAAAATAAGATGCTCTATAACTATCACATCACTAATTTAAATTGAATGAACCAAAGTTTTCCTTACAAACAAAATATATATTTTTAGTTATTTCAAGCTTTTGTAGAATTTTTTTGTTGCCTAGTTTCCCCTATTTTGAACTTATTGTGGCATCACCTTTGCTCCCAAGGACTAATTGAAATAAAAATTATAATTGCTAAATAAAAATGTGTTTTTCTATCTTGAAAAAATTGTGTTTTTTCTGTCTTAAAAAAATTCAAGAAAAAACCTCAAAATTTGAGGTTATACGAGCCTATATGAAATCCATTTGTCCCCGAGGGGACAATGGGACTTTAGGGGTTAAATTGATTCTTGAACATTTGTATGATATAAATTTTTAGGACTTTGTCGTGCAAACAATTTGTAATTTGAAGGAATTACCACGCCCTTGCTATTAGGGTCAACAAAAATATTTTTAAAATAGAAGTTGATTTTTTAAAAATTATTTTGAAAAGACAATTAAATCAATGCTACAAATGTTGAATTATCAGAAAATGGTTCACATCGAAACCTGAAATGGCTCATAATTATATAAATCTCACAATGGATCAAATGGTCACATGAAAATCTTAAAACAATAAATTTGCTACTCTCTTAATGTTCTTATAATTAATGTATTGAATTCTTGGAATTTTTTTATAAAATTAAAAATCTTGTTAAATCTAAACTCAACTATTGAACCATTTTTCCAAATTTAATTAATTATTTAGACATAAATTTCCAACCTTGATAGTTGAGTATGGTAGTGTATTTCACCTCAAAAAATCATTTTTCTACTTTGAAAAATGACCTTTCAAACATTTTGAACAAATAGAAAAATAAAATTCCAATAAATCATTACAATTAGCACTTAATATGTTAAAATTAAAGATATTTTATTAATTTGAAATTATTATTATACAATCTACAATTAATTTGAACCCCTAGTTCCAAGGTCATTTTTTCATTAAAAAACACTCAAAATTGCCAATTCTATTGTACAAAGCAAAATACTTAGGTTTTATTTTTTGCCAATATCTAAATGTAGGATCTTATACTAGAATTGCTGAAATGGATGTGATGAAGAAATTTTAAGAACTTTGATTGTATAGATTATAAGATATTCGCATTTAACCCCTAAAGGACCATTGTCCCTTCAAGGGACAAATTGGATTTTTGGCAGGTACCTATGGGCTGAAATTTTGTCATGATTTTTTGAAACATTTTTTGAAGATAGAAAAACTGATGAGCTTTGTGGGAATATAATTTTTTTCACATTCGATGCTTGGAAACAAAAGTTATGGCCAAATAAGCTCAAAATAGGGGACAGGGGGCAATCCGGGCAGCAAAAAAAACTTGAAAAATTTTGTAATGTTTTTTTTGAATTTTTTCCTGTAGATTATATTTTTGTCTACATGGGAAGCTTTGATTCATTCCAATTGGATTTATTATGAGGAAGTTATGGACAATTTTGTTTTTTGGGCAGTTAGAGCATCTTCCCGAAAAAATAACTTGTAGAATTCATTTTTGAATGCAATTTTTACCATTTTTATGCAGAAAAAATTTGACATGATTTTTTTGGTTTGCTAGAACAATCTCACCATTGGGATTAGTACTTTTTAATTCCATCTTAAAGATATTAATAATTTAGATTTTCCTTCTTTCTCATACCTACTTCTACTTAACAATTTTTTTAAGCATGAAAATTAAGGGTTTTTTTGAATTTTTTCCCCCTAGATTCTCAACTCAATTTCACACAATAATGATTTAAAGCTCAAAACTCTATAGTGCAAAAAATTTAAGTTAAAAAAATTCAAAGTCAAATAATCCAGTCTCGCAAGGTGTTGAAAAATTTATTTTTTTCACTTTAAATGCAAATATCTTTTAATCTATGTGGTCAAAATTTCTGAAATTTTTCCACACATTTACATACAAGTAAGGTATAATATCCTATGGTTGGATGTGAAGAAAAAATAATTTTCAAATTTTTTTTTACTCTTTGCTATAGAAATGGCAGTTTTGAGTTATTTTTTTTGTAGAAATAAGGCCTTGGTCCTTTAGGGGTTAAAGTGAAGAAAACAAGTTTTTTGCACCTTGTGTGATTTGAATATAAGACTTTGAATCTTCTTAACTTTTAATATTGCACTTCAAAATTTTGAGGTAAAAAAACATTATGATGGATAATTGAGTTGAGAATCTAGGAACTTTTTAAAAATAAGATTTGATTTTCACACTATAAAAAATTGTCTAGTAGAAGTAGGTACAAGATAGAAAGAGAAACTAAATCATTAATAGTTCTAAGATGGAATTGAAACATACTATTTCCAATAGTAAGATTGTTTTAGAAAGTGCATTGTACCTCATGCAACTTATTTTTTGAAAAAATGTGAAAATTGAGTGCAAAATTGAATCCTATAATTTATTTTTTTGAAGAGGATGTTTTAATTGCTTGAAAAACAAGGAGCTCTATAACTTTTGCACCTTTAGTCCAAATAAAATGAATAAAAGCTTCCATGCAGTCAAAAATATAATGTTTGAAAAGAAATTATTTCAATTCTTTTTCTTGTTTCTATAATGGCTTCCGGATACCAATAAAAAAAATTATCCCCCCCTAAAGTTAATGTAAGGTAGAAGAACCTATTTCAGACAGGCCCCCCATGATGGTTGCATAGGCTAACCTATTGTAGACAGTAGTTGAATGCACTAGTTATTGAGAAAGATTCTCTATTTGTATCTTCTCACCCATTGGGATCTCTATTCTTTCTTGGCTTAGGGAAAAGTGCCGAAGGTAACCAAAATAGGTAAGTTTATAAAACCATAATGAGTCCAGATGAAAAATTCTCTTTTATTTATATTCAATAAAATATTCATTCTAGGAGGAAAAATTTCCTTTTTCTCTGGCATTCTTTGGCAACCTTATTTTTGCACACCCCAGATCAGTTCCTCCATGACTTTCCCAAATCATACACAATGAAATACTTAAGTTATCCAAAATAGGTACTTCTACCTTATCTTGTTATCTTCAATAAAAGTTTCGAAAAATCATGTCAAAATTTGAGGTCACATGTGCTTCTCCAAAACCGAGCAAACACGGTTGTATTGTCCTGAAACCTAAAAAAAAAGCATTGGCCTCATGCAAATGTGTAAGGGCAAATTGTACAGTAATTGTACAGTGGGCACCCATGTGATCCACAATTTCAAGTGTGGGCGCTAAGGTACACTCCAAATTCCCAAAAAATCCATTCTCCCCAAAACATTCCTTCCCTTTGATGCATGCCTTCAACTTGCATGTCCACTTTTCAGTTATGGAGAGTCCGGTGTGATGAAGAAAGTGGAAACCTTAAAATAAAAAAAATAAAAAAAAGTGGAAACCTTAAAAGTAAAAAAAGTAAAAAAGTAAAAAACTTAAAAACTTAAAATTAAAAACTTAAAAAAGTGGGAAACCTTGATCCGGAAAGTGGGTGTCCCATTCCAAGTCTTGCTGGGCTTTGATGATGATGCATGCACTGTATACTTACACTGTATGACGATCCGCTGCAACCGAACTGAGGTAGGAGGTCCATAAATCGTCCATTTAAGCCTACCTTACCTCATCAATGACAGTGATAGATATTTCAAGGAGCATGTCACTCTCTCCTAGATAGAGGACGCATTTAGAATTTGGTCGATTTAACCCCAAAGTGACATTCGATATCCAGGGTTCAAAAACATCATTGCTTTTGAAGCTCTGTAGGTCTAGATATCTTCAAGTTATACAAATCTCAACCGTACAATCTTGTAGTGTATATGTTTTAGATGATATGTACAAAATTCGAAGTCATTTGGCCATACAGATTGTAAGATAATAATGTTTTAGTGTCAAAAATAGATGCTGAAATTTTCCCAAAAACACATTTGGAGGTGAAATTTGTTTTCTAAACCTACTCGAATGAAAAACTTTACACTACAAAATGATTCAAAACTAGTATACAAACACATTGGCAAATTTTTTTTTTCATTCAATCGACTCATTGTGTCTAAAAAACAGCTTTGAAATGTCAAAAAATAGCAAGAAAAATTGCAAAAAACACATCTAAGGCTTAACCTCCTACTAGAATGCTTCTCACTTACTCATTACTTCTTAGATTGACATGAGATTTTTGCCTCACAAACTTGACTAGTATGCGCAACTTTTCCAAATTTTTTTATTGAAAATGGACTTTGTATGAAGAAGGCCGCTGAAGTTTACTCTACTCCCCAAATGCCAGGATGTTGAACTTCGAATTGATCCCAAACATTCACAACAACTTGGATTGACATGAAAATTTTATCACAACAACTAGACTTCAAGGGGAACTAAATCCAACAAATTTTTATTGAAAATGAATGTTTTACAAAAGAGATCTAAGCCCCCGAAGTTGCAGCCCTAAATGCAGTTTGGTGAACTCAAATTGAAGCTGTGAACTTCAATTGGCCCCCCAAAATTCAGTACATCTTGGATTAATTTGAAATATTTTTCACACAAACTAGAGGGGAGAACACAACTTTTCCAAAAAGTTTGATTGAATTTGGACCTTGGATGCAAAAGTTACAACACTTTGAATTGAACTTCAAATTGTGTGAGGACACTTTCTGACCTCTTTTGTCATTTTGGGGTTAAGTACCTACTTTAATCATTGGCCCAGGCTCCCAATTCATATAACCAGCATTGTTAGAGAATTGTCGAGTAGACGAGTTCATTGGTAACTAGTGACTTAAGGAAAATATGAATTAAGGTAGCAACATCCATAACCGTTAATTTAAGGGTTTGGGACATGATGTCTACTAATAGACATCCAACAAATGATTGGACCCTATTAGTAAAAGAAAAATAATAATTCTTGTGCACTTTCAAATGTATTATTTGAACGATGTGAAAATAAGTTATGAATTTTTAAAGAGATGACTATACATGCACCCAATACCAACACTAGGGGTTTGATATTCAAATGTAGTATATCCTTGAAATCATCTATTCAATTTCCAAAATTTTCCAAGATTTTAGAGGTGATGGTTATGGGTGTAATGACAATTATGGATGTTGATACGTTAAGTTTAATTGGTGGGTTAAGCATGATGCTAAACTTGTCCCACAAAGTAGGCCATGTAAGGGTGAAAACGAAGGAACTTTATCTCAGAGAAAAATATAAGAATTTTTATTTATTTTTCATATATGTTAAAATTTGCAAATTTTGAGTTCATACTTGCAATTAGAGGCCCTAAATTAGCTAGGAAAGGTGAAGAATATAGAATTAACACTGTTTAAAATATATATTTCTTTTTACAATTACCTGGCATCCATCCTACATGGCTCACTTCATGGCATCCTATGTTGGTTAGAGTGTGAAAAGGGAAGATTCCAAACCAAACAAAAAATTGATAGGACTAGCCACCATATCTTTGACTAGGTGTGGAAATATAAGCATTTTCATGAAATTGTCAAATATTAGTTGCTTGCCATTTCGAATCCCAGCCTAATACTTGGGTTGCTAGAGATGGGAATTGTTGCTTTGGGGTTGGATATTAAAGGTCTTGAGGTGCTTGGACTGGGTGGATACAAAGGTGGGTATTGCTTTAGGGTTGGTTGAGGTGTAAGGAGGGTATTGCTTTAAGGTTGGTTGAGGTGTCCAGCCCTAGCACCATCGTCTGTGTTGTATATGTCCAATGTAATCACAAATTGTGAGACAAATTTTAGTTTTAATGCCAACATGTCTTTGAAATATTGTGGCTTTAGTTTGCAAATTTAAAGTTCAAGGAAAGTGGCCGGTGAGAATTTGATACTAGAAAAAATGAAGTGGAAAATTTGGATAAGGAAAGGATGCAATTGGTGTCCTTAGATCCCCTTGACTCCTACAAAGAGGAGGCAAATTACTGGAACAGCTTCTAAATCTTTCCGAACATTGTTCAATGTTTTGAAATGTGTCTAAATTTTAAAAGTTTAATACCAAATTTTATTATTGATACCAAAATGTAAGTGAAACTCCTGTTCAAGAAGGCCAATCATTCCCAGCAATAAATTAATTCCTAATGTCCAAGGCACCGAAATTCAGTGTCAACAACACTTTGTTGAAGAAAACCTAACAAGGTTTTTAGCAAGGTTTTTATTTTGAATAGTTTATATTTTTGAAAAATTCCTTTTAAAATCTAGTTTTAGCATCAAAAATCTAATTTTGAAAATGATTGATTATAATTTTTCTATTCAAGATTTTGTGCAAGGATGTCCATTGCAATCTTGACTTTCTAAAATGTTGAGGGCTCTTAGAAATGAGCCTCAAATACACTAAATCTTGAAGAAAAAATCACATTATAAATTCATATAAAAAAATTATATAATTGATTTTGAAAAGACATGAATTGATTGAGGTTATGCATGTTAAACCCTTTATCTTCATATTTTTTTGGTGACCAACTTTTCAAATTTGACATGTGAAATGAGGATTGAAAGACTTTAAATCACTTTTGTAGTTTTAATACTCTCATGATCAAACATTATAATCTTTCAATCCATAACTAAGTGATATTGTTGTTTTTTCTTTTTGTATGTGATTTCTCACATATCTAGTTTGAATTTGTACAATTATAATTTAAAAAATGATGGAATTTATAAAAATGTTGAATTTCTGTTCAATTTAGATCAAATTCCTAAAAGCTCAAGAAAAAGGCTTTGAACATTTAGGGTTTAAAAGGAAATGAAGGGTAGAATATTGTGCTTGAGTTTCTTCAATGGTTCAAATTCAAGTGAGACTTTGAATCCTAAATCCTTTCTTTAATTTTTGCATAATTTTTGCTTATATTTTTTAAATATAAATATTATTTATCTCAATGTCAATGTTATCAAATTCATCGTTCAAAGAGTTTTTTCTTTTAAAATTAATGTATTGGATAAGATGAATGATGGTATTTTGGAATTTCTATGTTCATTGTCTAGATTTTGGAATTCAAATTGCTAAAGGATAAAGGTTTAGTAGGGTCTATATAATGGTCTTGTATTTTACTCTTAGAATATGAAGTATGTACTAAAATATAGCAAGACATTCATTTGGAGGTCATTTTAACCCCTTAAAGACTTGACATTCAAATTTTGAACAAAAGATGAAAGCAAAGACATTTCAAGCACAAAAAATGCATTTTTTCATCAATTCATTTTTTTGAAGATTCTTGTGTTGATTCTTAAACATTTGTATGTTGTAGACCTTTTTTAGTTCAAAATATAACCCTTCAAAAATGACTTGACTAAAAGAGTAATTCACAATTATTCATTCTACAATTGATTTTAGGAGAAAATTTCAAAATTTTGGCTTCAAATTTGATTCAAAAATATTAGTTTGTCTACTAATTGATCTAATTGTATGGATATGATCTATAGATCATATTTTACAACATTTGTTTGAGAATCATCATTAAATTATTGTTCTAAGATGCATTTAATAATACACTTTTACAATTTTGGAAATTTAGACAACTCCTAATTCTTAATCCCTAAATGTCTAAGGTCTTCTCCCAAAATCATGATTTGAAAAAAATCATTATAAAGTAATATTTTGAAGAATATTTTGGAATTCATTTACAAATAAAGTTGTAGATTTTGAGTTTTAGATTCCATCCATACAGTTAAATTCACCAATGCCATCACCAACACTTTGTTATAAATTTTGAAAGGAAAATTTCAAAATTCCTTCAAAATTCAATTACAAGCCAAATATTATCATCTTTAGGAACTTAGGAAGGAGTTCAAAATATTTCAAAACAAAATAATGCTCCACTCCTATTGCCCAAGTTAAGACCCCAAACAAAGAAATGATGTACATTTTTCCTAATTGTTGGATCTTCATAGAAATTTGATTCCCTCAAATTTTCTTTATTTAAATAATTTTTGGAGAAAATCTAAGAATAAAAAAGCTCAATACTTCAAAGTAGATGCCCAAATTTCTCAAAACCCATTTTAGCTTGTAAAGAGTTTTAGAGGTTCACGTGTCTACTTGAAATACAATTGTTGTAATATTCAATCACTTAGTTAGTCTTAAATAGTCAATCATCTTCTTGGTATATAGTCACAGATTGCTCATTTATCAAAAAACGAGATATGGAAATATGAGTGGGGTACACATGTCATTCAACCATTGGTTGTTAAGCTTTTACAAAAATTCTAAAAGGAATATACATGCAATTTTTTTGGTGATTGTTAATCTTTCACATCCAAAAATTTGAATACATCCTCTAGTAAAATGAATTCATGAATTATACTTAAAAATCCACCCTACCTTCACATTTATATTCCTATGGAATTTACAATTTATATGGGATATATCTATATGAATTTGTGTGAATTTGTATGTATTCTATATGTGTTTTGTATTTCAAATGTTGTAACCATATCTTATCCATATTTTGTAATTAAAATGATGTATTAGTATCCAGATTTTGTATTCTAAATGCATATTTAGATAGTCATGATTGTATCTAACAAACATCAACAACTTCAATTTTTCAAGAAATTGATGGCATTTGGAAGGGTCTTTATTTCGTCCAATAGAGATCCAAAGATGCTAATAGATTTCTAAAAGAAACTCAATCAATGGCAACTTGGGTACTTTTGGAGTTTCCCTTATCATATTTCTTGACTTTCTTACATAAGATAATGACAAATCCACATATTACCATATTTTGTATTTTGATTACTTTTGCTCTTTTCACTTCATCTAAATTTTAGTTATAAAAATGATTTTTTTGAATTTGATTTCAATTAGTCTAATGAAATGAGGATTATGAGGTCTAGTTTCTACTCCAATTTAACATTTTGAAAAATTCCTAAGAACCAATATTTTATTGCAATTTGATATTTGGGCTCATAACTATACAATGTTGATTTTCTTATTTTAGAATGAGTTAATAAATTGATTTGCATCATATTGTTCCACTCACATATACACCTTTAGAAAACATTTTAGATTTTATAGCATAATTTGTATTTGATCTAAATTTTTTTCCACTTTTTATTCAAAATTCACAATAACTTCAAAACTTCACCCAAAAACATTGAAATTTTTTATCACTTATAGTAAACATGTGATTACATCTCCAAAAAATAAATATAAAAAACTCCATTCACACACAAAATACAAAAACACATGGCTCATTCTTTTAGGATTAAAGAGGCCGTTCTAAACCTTAGTAAAAGAAGTAAAATTTAAATTTTTAAAATACATTTAGCAATATTGTTACAACTTACACAACAAATGTTTATAATAATCACATTTACAACCACTTACAATCACATATCTAAAGATGGGCCCCCCTAAACCGCCAATTTTTGCCACTATGCCTAGTAGCTATTATTAGATTGTTCTAATTTCCATATTTTTCTTGTCGGTAAGTGAAAGGAGGTTCCGAATCACTAATTAAAAAAAATGTAGCTGATTTGGATCTTGTAAGCAAAAGCTATGAAGCCCGGACAAATTTCTTTTTGGTAGATGTTCTCTATTTGTTTCTTCAACATATGTACATATTGATTTTAAAGATGTACATAGAATGATGATGGCAGTTTCAGGCAATGTGATTCATTTTGGATATACCCACTTTAGTACAAATTTTTTTTGGTAGATGTTCTTCAACATACGTACTTTAGTACAATTTTTTTTTTGGATAGATGTTCTACATTCATTTCTTCAACATACATACATGTCATATTGATTTTGAAGATGTACATAGAGCGATGATGGCGGTTTCAAGCAATGTGTGATTCATTTTGGATACACCCACTTTAGTACAAATTTACTTTGTGGTAGATGTTCTCTATTCATTTCTTCAACATACATACATATTGGTTTTGAAGATGTACACAAAGTGATGATGGTAGTTCCAGGTAATGTGTGATTTATTTTGGATGTACCTACTTCAGTACAAATTTACTTTTTGGTAGATGTTCTCTATTCATTTCTACAATATACATACATATTAATTTCGAAGATGTACACAGAGTGATGATGGCAGTTCCATGCAATGTATGATTCATTTTGAGTGCATTGACCTTATTAGCCAACTTCATCAATCCATCCATCCCTGTACATACAAATTTACTTTTTGGTAGATGTTCTCTATTCGTTTCTACAATACACATACATATTGGTTTTGAAGATGTACACAAAGTGATGATGGCAGTTTCGGGCAATGTGTGATTCATTTTGGGTGTACCCACTTTAGTTAATAAGAGCTCCATCATCCACCAATCGACCTCTGTAAAAGGCCCTGCACAAAGACCTGAAAACGTACCGGCACGACTCATTTATGCAGAGCCCTTTACAGCGTTGCACTGATGATGCGCTTCCTGACATCAGTACACGAAAGTGAAGTCCGTAGCAGTGATTCACTAGCTTCCAAAGAACTAAGGTCCAAAATGGGGAAACAAGGTCGGTCGGTCAGTCAGTCGGTGTATGCAATCAAGTCCTTTCTTTTTCTTTTTCTTTCCTTTTTCTTTTTCTTTTTCTTTTTTTTCCATTTTTAACGAAGTGCCAAAGTGGCGATATCATTGAAATGTTAGAGCGGTGGGTGCCTCGAAATTTCAACATTCATCCAATGTCACGTTAGCACATTCATCCACAATTTGGTGATTTCATCCAAGATTTTTTTTAAACCCCGAAAGTACCAAATTGCATTTTGGGGCAATGTAGCAATTTGGGGTAGCTCACTATGAATGAAATATTTGTTTTTGTTTTTTTTAAAATCTTCACATAGCATGTGCCTAAAGAGTAGCTTTAAGGCCCAATAATTTTCATAACTTTTGACGGTATGGTTTAAAAGTTATTATGTAGTTTTCATTCTTTGGTGATCAACTTGGGCAACAAATAAAGCATACTTCTTTGAAAATCATATTTTTTTAAAAATAATTCCATTTTGATTAATATACATGGAAAGATTAATATAAATGGAATAATTCAAATCTTTCCATGTACATTTTAAAGTAATTTCATTTTTGAATCATTCCATTTTGATTAATGAGATGAAAGTTATGAGTTTTAGTTCGTGGTTAGTTATGGAATCTCCACTCTCAAAATGAACTTTGAAGTCCTTTATTTAACTGAATTTTCAATATTTTTGGAAAAATAAATAAAAGCATTAGGTGTAGATTGTTTATTACAACATTGCATCCATTGGGACTGGCATTTTTCAATTCCATATATAAATTATTTAACATTTTAGTATTTTAAATCATTCTCTATTTCTTTCTACTTACTATTTTTTCCCTATATGTTGTACAATTCCAAATGGTTTGAAAATTTTTAATCATGTAGCCAACTTGCCTTGAAGAATGAATCTAAAGAATTACAACCATTTTGAACATTTTTTATAATGATTAGACCTTGTGAAGTACAACTACCTGGGTTTTTGTAGGGCCAAAAAAGGACTTTTGATAATTCAAATACTAACATCTTGCAATCTATGTGGTGGAAATTTCTGAATTTTTTTTCACTTCTTTTCAGACTAGTATAGTACAAGATCCTACAATTATATGTGTCCAAAATTGGTTTTTTTCTTCTAAAATTTGGTACTTGTAGTAGCGGTTTTGGTGAAAATATAGTCTAAAGTCTTTAGGGATTGATTTGAAATTTTTTGGCAATTTTCCGCCCTTTCAATACTGTTTGTGTTCCAAGGATGTGGTGCAAGATCCATTACTTTGGAGCAAATGGCCACCAAATCATCAAACTCTCCCCCCCTTAAATTTAGTTATAGAATATTTAGCCAATACAACAATTATCCCTTTCAAACTGCCACTTTTTCCTTTTGCTATTGTGCCTAGTTACTATTATTTGAATATTTCAATTTTCATTGATTTTCTTATTGGCAAGTGAAAGGATTTCCAACACACCAAAGAATGTGGCATTTTGATACCATATATAAAAGTTAGGAAGGATCAATTATAAATTTTCATCAATAATATTGTCTAAACTTTGTAAACTTCATCCAAATTTGACATGCTTCAAGACTTTTCTGCTAGTTTTGTTAGATGCATAGCTAGGTGATTAATTTTACCAATTTGAAAGTTTTGAAAGTTTCAATGAGATGGTCTCAAGAGGCTATTTTTTTGGTTGTTTTTGGATCAATCGATGATTTTTTTGTAGTTGTATATTTTAAATATATTAATTAAGAGAGTATTGAAAAATTTAACCTTTATAGTATTCTTAATTATATAATTTTCAAACTTTCAAACTTCAATTCAATTGTAATGTCTATGATCTTCAAAGTCTAAAATTATAGGATTTCAAAATATATCTTGTTTTGGACTTCATTATTAATCAACACCATAAGCATTTAGTAGAAGAAACCCAAGTATTAGGTGACAAATTTTAGGTGACATTTAATGTAACAACCTATCTTTTTTACTTTATTCATTTTGATGTTATGTTAGACATTATTGTTTACATAAAAATACGGGTTGTTAAATTGAATGTCACCTAAAATCCATCACCTAAAACATTGTTTTCTTCTAGTGATTCTAGTTGCACAACAATATTCATCACAATTATTTTCATTTCCTTTAACATTCATACTATTCTAGTTTTTTTTAGGGTTCAAATATCAATATAATAATGGAAAAATAATAAATATGTCCAACCATAACTTACAATAAAGTCCATCTACATAGTGTAAAAATAGGTATATAAAAATCCACCTTTATATCCTAAATATTACCATAGGCATTAATGTATATAGAGTATTATTTTGGGTGGGGTAGTGTGTGTGGAGTTACTAACAAAGCCTTACTAACACTAGCTCTTCTTCACTAAATCACTACATTTAGAATAGAGTAAAAATAGTATATTGCAAACACATTGTAATATAAATTTAAAACAATTAATGATATAATAAGGGACATAATTAATAGCATTTAAAAAATATTATCAAGCACTAAAGAAGGGTGTATAAGTTGACAAGACCCACTATAAAAAATAACTTTTATAAGGTGAATGTATAGATTTTGATATATTTTGTAACATTCATATCTTGTAAAGCCATTTGTAATTATTTTTCATAAAAAGAAATATTGATATTACAACTTTTTTTTGACCTCTTTGTATTGATGGTATCTTTCAATTAGGAGCCAATTTTTTTTAATAGCATCATGCTCCATCTCTCTAAGATTAAAATTGATTGAAAACAAAAGATGAATTCATACATATATTTTGGTTGCCAATGTAGTTACAATTGATATTTAATATTACTCTTGCAATACAATTGATATTTTATATTACATTTGTAGTTTACATGTTTTGTATCTACTCCATCTTGTAGCTACACATCTAAAAAAATTGCCTATTGGTCATGGCTCAACTATTCAAGCTTCATGGACCTAGACGGTGACTATGCATGTAAGTGTGGAAACTATAAATAAATGTTTCTTTATTTGAATAGAATTTGTTTTGCACTCAATTTTAGAATTATATAGTGATAAGAGCTTCAATGATAATTGATTTGAGGAATTCCATTGGATTCCAAGGGGGTGCAATTGTTGAATTCTTAAAGGTTAAACCAATGTGGATTTGAAAAGTTGCTAAAATTATTAGAGATAAAGCAATTCTCTTCTCATTCTCTCTCCTTTCTTCTCTTCTAGTATGTGTGTGAGTTTCTACAACACTTATGTATATATTTGTGAATACTCTTTTTGTGTAATAAAGTTTTAAGTATATATTTTGAATTGTGTGTAAGTCTTAGTGATTGGGTATCTTTTAATGTATAATTAATTTAAGGTTTAAATCCTAGTAGTTGGGCAATTGTTATTGTCAAGAATTCCTTGTGAGAGGAATTACTTATTGTTATGCCTAAAGTAGCTGTTTGTGTGTACGTATTTTTTATTATGTCATATGGTGAATTTGTATAAGAGTTGGAGCAATGTGTGATTTTATTGAGGCTTGAAGTAGTTGTTTGTGCGAGAGGATTGTAGCTTTAAGCAAATACTTGTGATAGTAAATGATTGAATGTGTGAGCTTTAAGCGTATACATGTTGAAAGTGTTTTAAGCAAACTTATGAGTGATGTATGCTTGGAGTGTATTGAGTCTACTATGGATGAGCTTTAAGCATTATATTTAAAAATTGATATACGGCTTAGAGATGGACATTAAATGTGAGAATGTGTATTGGGTAAGCATTGAGATTGTGTGTGGTTGTGTATAGAAATCCAAGTAATTGGATTGTTTGGAGAATTGTAAGTGTGTTTCGAGAGATTGGATAAGTAAATATTAAATGAATAGTTTGAAGTTGTATCAACATTTGTGTGATTGAAACTATATTGATAAGGAGAATATGAACAACCATTAGTATCGATAGCCTTGTGTTTGTGAAAGCTTAAGCAATTGTGTGGTTTGATGGTGAACTAGTGAGAGTTTACAATTGGACTATTTAGATAAAGTGGCTTTAAGCAAATTAGTATAGTAATACTATAAGCAAATGTAGAGACATGTGTTTAATTGATAATTCAAAAGTACTAACATTAGTTTGTTGAGTGCATGAGAGGCACTTTAAGCCCTAAAGTTCTTTGACTATGTTCTCATAAAAATGCTCCCAAATTGCCATTTCTAAGACAAATACCAAATTTTTGAAAAATATCATTTTTGGACACATGTAACTGTAGGATCTCGTAGTACTCTAGTTTGTAGGATCTCGTAGTACTCTAGTTTGTAGGATCTCGTAGTACTCTAGTTTGTAGGATCTCGTAGTACTCTAGTTTGTAGGATCTCGTAGTACTCTAGTTTGAGAATATGTGGGGGAAAATTCAAAAATTTCCACCATATAGATTGCTTTGAAGTGGCAAAGGTCTTTTTTTAACCATGCAAAAAATAGGGCAACTGTACTTCACAAGGTCATATTATTGTGAAAAAATGTCCAAAATGGTGGTGCTTCTTTGGATTCATTCTTCAAGTCAAGTTGGCTACATGCTTGAAAATTTTCAAATCATCTGAAATTGTGCAATATATAAGAAAAAAATAGTAAATAGAAAGAAGTAGATAATGATTCAAAATACTAAATTCATAAGAATTTATTTATGGAATTGAAAAATGCCAATCCCAATGGTTGTAGTGTTGTAATAGACAATCTACATCATATGATTTTATTTTTTTCTAAAAATATTGAAAATTGAGTTAAATAAAGGACTTCAAAGTTTATTTTAGAGTAGAGAATCCATAATTTTCCATCATTTCATTAATCTAAATAGGATGATTCAAGCTTCCAATGTGTATATAAATCTAATGAACCAATTTCAAATTTTTATTTATAAAAAATTGATTTTTTCCAATTTGCTCGAGTTGCCTGATTTGAGAAACAAATTACATATCACACAATAACTTTTTAACCATGTAGTCAAAAGTTGTGAAATTTGTTGGGCCTTAAAGCTACTCCTTGTTGTGTGAAAAATTCAAAGAAAGAAAAATCCCTACTCATACGTACCTGCCTAAAAAAGTTATGTTGCTAAAAACACAAGGTTGGGCCTTTAGGGGTTAAGCCGATTATTGTGAGCCTATGCTTTAAAGCAATTACAATAGGAGATGGTTATTGTAATAATTTAAACTACTTGCTATGTTTATCATCACTTTAAGTGTGTTTCTTTCTTGAACCCTAAACTAGAATAAGACAGGGATTGCATGATTGTAATGTTGCATCCATGTGCAATGGACGGAAATTAGTGATTGGATAAGTGAGTGATTTCTTTTCCTAAAATCAGTGGGTTGTTTAAATTATATCTTCCATTAGATTACAAGATATTTTTATTTTTAGATATGAACTTAGCCACAATGTGTTGACTATTTGATCATTCCTTGAATTTTGAATCCCTATACTATAGTCCTCGGTGTTTGTAGAATAGGCAGAAATCTAAACTACAATATGGTTCTAAAATATTCTTCATAAATTTTTCATGCATTTAGTCTTATATTACCAAGAACTTTGCCACAATCACTTATAATTTTTGTGCATCATTTCATAACATACCAATTCCACTATCATGAATTTAGACTGTATCTTCTTTTGCTTCCGATCATTGAATTTATGTGAAACATTCATGAAGGTCTACAATAAACATGCCTATCTATAAGTTTAGTCTCCTTTAACTTTCTTGCAATTATTGGAAAATTGAAACAATATTAGATTCATATAGTAGATTCTTTTATTATACTAAAATATTATTTTTTTATAATAAAATTAAACTACACATATACAACCACGTAGAATATCAAAGCAATCATGCAATATTGAATCACCACTTCTAAATATAACTATTCTTAACTATACATCTTCAACAACCACATTGAGGCATTTCTTTTCAAGTTCTTGTTGGATTAAAAGATGTGGTTCTTAGTGTATGATAATATGAATATATGAACTTAGGTCAATGTAGACCAACTTCCTTGCAAGTTGGCCAAATTTATAATTCTATGATATAGGGGTAATCTCTATGGAATCAAAACATCCCTTTAGTTGAAGTACCAACAAACCAACATTGTTTCAATGACTATCATATTGACATCTTATCAATATGGATTCAATATGTATCACATTTTCAATTTTACTACTTATTAAAGGTGCTACATCTAAAATCATCCAAATAAGCATTTGAACATTGTTCTTATTAAATGCAATGAATAAGCAACTACATCCTCTGTTCTATAATGATCTTCATGTTGGCCTTAATTTTTTAATCCCAAATGATCTTCCTGTTGCACTTTGTAATATTGGAATAGGTTAAATTTGGTTTTTGATTACTTCTTGGGACTAGCAAAACAACTATGAGTAATAGTTCTCCCTCCATCCAAAGACAAATGAAATGATTGGAAGGATCAATCATCATTGTTCGTTCTTATTTTTTGCATCCCTTTGAGTATTTCCCAATTTAAGGAGATGAAGCTTCAGGAAGTGAAAACACATACTAAATGCCCATAAAATGAAAACCTAACACTCAACAATTAAATGTTCATTGGTACTCTATGAAAATACCCCCAAAATTTCACTTTACAATACTCCAAAACTACACTTTGAAAAGGGCTTTGAAGCTCAAAGTTTCTTGGATGCCAAGAGTGTACCAAACTCTACTCACAGTGCAAAAAATGTCTTTAAAATGTTATTTTAAACCTTATTCTAGAACATTTTATTCAACAAGATCATTTGGGGACGGAGGTAAGACCTTTACAAGAAGTTATGTCCCCAATGGCACTCACACAATTCTCAAATAAGGTCCTACTCAAGCTTCTTCACACAAGTAGCTTCAATTAATGCAAACCTTCCTCCCCTTCAGTCAAGAGCTAAGAAACTATGAAATCTCAAAGTGCTGATTATAGGTGAACTCAGAATTGACCTTACGCTTGCACACATGTTCAGAAGGTGTACATTTTCAGAAGGTAGGTTTTGCAACCAGGTCCCAATTACGTGTAGTTCCCTTACATACCAAGTGCTGGCCAACCTCCTCACAACTTTCTAAATGATGTTGAGCTGACACCCATCTGCAAAAACTGAAATATTTTACAGGCATTAACCTACTATCACTCAGCCACAAGCGAAGCAAGTGACTATGGATGAATGCTCCCTGGCCTATCAAATTACAGACACAAACTCGAGAAGCTACCGACACCTGTGAGTTTTTCTTCTTCAAAAAATGTCATTTACATTCGGACAATGAATATGCAACCAGCAATATGAGAAGAATTTCAAGATGATGTCTCCTTCCCTCCTCCATTTCTTTCCATTGCTTGCAAGCTGCGCTCCCTTGCATCATGTTGTGGATATGATGTGAAAACGAGATCAAACCCCTATTGAGCTGGTCGAACTTTGCCAGGCTCCAAATCTGCGTCCACCGCAATTACAGCTGGTTCCAACGGAGACATGTCATAAGTCTGCCTGAATTCGGCTTCATTGATGAGGGGACCACCTTGCATGTCAATAATAGCACCTTGACTTTGTTCTGCGTTCCTCGTGATGTCCGCAGAGGGATCAAGTACTGCACTTTGGTTCGGACTCTTTCCAGTCCTTACGTTTCCCATCTCCTGCCCAGTAGGAACAAAAGTACGGGTTCGATAACGCTTAGGAGCACCATCGGAGTCGTTGCTGTAAAGGACGTAGTCGTGATAAGTGGGGGCAAACTGCAGTTAAAAAAAAATGCCTTTGTTAGGAAGCTAGAAGCATTCCCATGATCTTTCCAAGAGATTGAATAAATCGAGATAACAAATCTGGAAAAGCTGAGTTACACAGCGCAATACTTCCGGATCTAGGTATCACTATTTCAAAATTAAGACATTCAATAAAACAATATCAGTCGCCAGACAAAAAACTGAGCATGTATGAAACAAGCATTGAGGTTTGAAATTGATTTAACCCCTTGAAAGGCTCAACCATCCAAACAATGGATGATGAATGCTTTGAAAAGCCCACTTCATTCATCAGTCAGAGATCGTTAAAGAAGCTTCAAGGAAGGTCATGTACCAGTAATATAGCAGTGGAAAGAAGAGGTATTGCACTTATGTTATAAGTGACAAATATTTTGGAGGAATTACTGTTGTTTAATTTTGATTTTTTAAAATTATTTTACTGAATGAAGGACTTTGAGTAAAATGATAAATGTAAGAGGATGACCATGTACCTGATGCATTGTGTCGTGGACCACATCGATAAGATTGACCACATGGAATAGACTCTGCCAAGCATTAGTTTCCATGCCTCCAACATTGGCCTCTGCGTAATCCTTGTAAGGAAAAGCATAAAGGTGGGCAAAAGCCGCGAGGAGCATCTCTCCACAAATCAGGACATTTTGATAGTCAGCAGCCTCCTGGGGACTCTTGATGCTGCCACCCTCAGAGAAAAGAAAGATTACCAAGCCCTGCCACAAAACGTCTATTCAATACATGCGGCCGCAATGAACTTAATCTCAGCAACACATCAATCTGTCATATACCCCAGCATCACAAGTAACATTTATTAGGAAGTAGAGACTTTTTCATTCCACAGGTCAACATATGAAGTCTACACCCACTGAAAGTATCAAATTAACAAGTATAGCCAAACAAAAACGGAATAGCTGGTGGTAAAAATCATCCAAGCTTGTTGCTTATAAATATGGAAGGAGTACTCACTTGCCAGTACGTCAGGAAAACCACAGACTTCACAAGAACAAACTTGGGCAAAGCCTTGTACGGTGTCAGAAGATCCCTGCAGGCTACGTAAAATAGAACTAGTGCTCCAAGAGCCGCAGAATAAGAGAACGTGTAAATCAACGTGATGTACAAATAGCCCCCTCCGATGTAAAAGCTCCCTTCTTCGTACTTGTCATTGTAGTAAAGGATGAATGCTGCCAGAACCAGCAATGGTTTCAATATGACGAACTGCAGAACTCCTTGCTTACACCTTCGAATGAATCGCCTGCAACATTAGCCGAATCAATAAGGTCAAGCAAACTTGTCAAGCAAACTTGTCAAGTCGAGTCAAGCAGCTCCTGCTGTAGATGGTGATCCAAAAGCCAAGAGATACTATACACATTGGTCAGATTCAACACTTCGCTGTCAAAGTTCTATTTCCATATCACATTTCAAGAGGTTACAATCAATCACATGATGACATATGTCACTTCCTGACTACAAAATCATTTTATACAGAATCTGACACGCACATAGAGTGCATCTATCCACAAAAAGAAACAAGAATGGGATTGCCAAAATAGGGTTGTATTAACATACTCACCCATCAAGGGGGATAGCTTGAAAACAACAAGTCATGAGATGCCAAGAAGGCTGCAACACTTTTCCTTGCAGGCTAGTCACAACCTCCCCAGGTCCGCCCACCCAAGCAAGACACAAGGACAGAAAATTGTAGATGACCCATGCCTCGTATCTGCACACAAACAACACCATACGTATCATTCAACAAATCTCGCGTGTCTGTTCTGCCAAACGCCCTCTACGCATATGTGACACGATCATCTTCAATTGGTTATGGTTTCTCATAAGGAACACACTTAACTCTTTCATGATGGTAGCAATTAACATAACTGGATTCAAAGTGGTAATACTATTGAGAGACCAGAATGTACACAAGGATATAACCATCTAAGGTAGGAGCCCATCCCCATCGGGATCCTTTTCCCGTGAGTGGAAAGCCACCCATTCACAATGCAAATGTCAGCTAAATAAGTGGTTTGTGAGAAATAAGATACTTCTAGGTTCTATCACATTCAAAGATGCTTCCATCGCAGATGCAGTACCATGGTGCAAGGGTAGTCTAGGCGAGCGATAGAAACCCTACTTAAACTTCAGCAATTGTTAACTTCTTCAATTGGTGGGGAATCGGTTTCCTACCTTGCCCAAATTCAAAAACCTCTCACAATTCTCGATTAGGCTGTGAAAGTCACGACTACACTAAATCCAAATACTTCCTCACATAAAACTGATCATACCAATCTTCTTAATAAGTATTCCACGATGAATATGAATGCTAAAATAGATAGGCTGCGTATTATAATGAATAGTTTCAGATGGATCATAAGAACAACCCTAACGTTTCGAATTCCTAAATAAACTAATGAGAACCTAGATCTTCTTACTAACTAACGGTGCATCTTATACAGAAAATCCCACACTCTGCTCAAGTCGCGAAAAAAAATGCTTACATTCCAATTATCGAATTGAAGATGATCGCATTCTTCGGCAGTAATAGAGCCAAAAAAGACATTAAAGAGTAGACCTGCACACCACCAAGTAATAATATCCAAGTCAGGATAAGAAAATCTCATACCGAAGAGCCCTAAAACCACTCTAAAGTCGTAAGTCAATCTTCTCTAGCTAGAATTGGAAGCGAAAGAATCTCTCATTATAAAAATCATTATAGAATGAAGTACAAAGAACCATATATGTTTACTAAACCCTATCCAACAGACTTCCTGTCTACACCAAATGGCATAACATCAAAACGCTAGAAATCACCGTGTACAGCATTGAAAAATTACACACTGACGCCAACTAACTCCACCTGCAGCAACCTTTAAGCCCTACCCAACTAGTTGAGATCCAACAAACCCTAGAAAACAATCGTGGCCAACAAATATCACACGATGCTCAAAACATCGACCACATAGAGCTCATCAGATACTTCCCCAGACCCACAGATGCCATATTCCACCAAATTAAAAACAATCCCCATAGAAACGCAACAAATGCAACGTATACAACACCAACACAAACCCTCTTCAACCACCAGCAACCCCCGCCCTCCACTAAACCAACCCCGCAAACACCCTCAACCCCCAACCCCCTTGCAAGAAGCAAGCGCGAGCGCCACTTACAGGAACCATGAGAATAATCCTCACAGTATACCGCTGATAAATCGGCTCCGTATAGTTACAAAGATGCCGATAAATGTGCTGGAGGGCCACTGCCGACGCCCCGCACGTACACAGAAACGCAAACAAAATCTCCAGAAACGCCGCCATCGCACACCCAATCCAAATCAAACCCTTTTCTCCAATCCCTCCACTAACAACAGCAACTTCCTCCAACGTCCTCTACTCAATCCAAAGCTCCCAAAGCTCCCAAAGCTCCATCATCACGCCCACTCCCTCCCATGCTGCGCGCACCTACACCTCCAAATGCAAACCTCCAAACGGGAAACTGCCAACGGGAAATCTGTGTGCGTGTCGCTGTTGGAAACGGTTGTACTGCTCGATTGGAAGCTAGCGAAAGCTGGGTTTTCGGACTGATTGCGTGCTGAATGAGGAAATGTAAGCTTATTGCCTGGAGGTGCTTGGGATTGGGGGCAACGTCAAGCTTCGCGGAATAGGTGGAGGAGTCGAAGTTCGGTGGAGATGCGAGAAGAGAGTGACGACGGAGAGGATGTTCGAGGAAAGGGACGGGAGGCGGGCATCGGGGGGAGGAGTCGCAAATGGGGCTCAATTTAGTGGACACTTCTTTCAAACTAAGCTAGACGTTAATTTAGATATTAGTGAAAGACGTTGATTTGGATATTAGTGAGAAACGTTGATTTGGATATTAGTGGAAGACGTTGATTTGGATAGAAAGATGTTGGTTTGGATATCAGTGAAAAACGTTGATTTGGATATTAATGAAAGACGTTGATTTGGATATCAGTGAAAAACGTTGATTTGGATATTAGTGGAAAACATTGATTTGGATATTAGTGAAAAACATTGATTTGGATAGAAAGACGTTGATTTGGATATTAATGAAAGACGTTGATTTGGATATTAGTGGAAAACGTTGATTTGGATAAAAAGATGTTGATTTGGATATTAGTGAAAAACGTTGACTTGGATATTAGTGAAAGACGTTGATTTGGATATCAGTGAAAGACGTTGATTTGGATATTAGTAGAAGATGTTGATTTGGATAGAAAGATGTTGATTTGGATATTAATGAAAGACACTGATTTAGATATTAGTGGAAAACGTTGATTTGGATAGAAAGATGTTGATTTGGATATTAATGAAAACGTTGATTTGGATATTAGTGGAAAACGTTGATTTGGATAGAAAGATGTTGATTTGGATATTAATGAAAACGTTGATTTGGATATTAGTGGAAAATGTTGATTTGGATATTAGTGGAAGACGTTGATTTGGATATTAGTAGAAGATGTTGATTTGGATATTAATGAAAGACGCTGATTTAAATATTAGTGGAAGACATTGATTTGGATATTAGTAGAAGACGTTGATTTGGATATTAGTGAAAGACATTGATTTGGATATTAGTGGAAGACATTGATTTGGATATTAGTGGAAGACATTGATTTGAATATTAGTGAAAGACATTGATTTGGATATTAGAGAAAAATTTAAAGATAGTAACATAGTGTTAATTTGGATATTAGAGAAAAATCTAAGGACTTGTTAACCCTTGAAAGATGGATTAGTGATCATTGAAATCCTTTTGTTATATTGTATAGATTATTCCTTTAAAAAAATTGCAAAAGTACTCATTGGAAGTCAAACTAACATAGAAGACCTTCCCTATTCACAACAAAATTATGACAATGAATAGTTGCACTTTTGTCTTACTAGAAGGATTCTGGCATTTATTAGGTGCCAAATGTCCTCGTTGATGTTTAATGGTTAATCTCAATGAACAAATAAGTGCATTCTTTATTTCTATAGTAATCTTGAAAGTCATCCATTGGTCACTGATTTCTCGACCTTAGTGTTCTTGTTCTTGCAATGTTGTCATTGGGGGGAGGGTTCACAAATGGGACTAGTTTTAGTGAAATTTCTTCAAAACTAGGACACATGAGGGAGAGTTGGAGTAGTGCAAGAACCTCTTTGCATGAACCCATGAGGATTGGAGCAAATTGTGTTTTTTGGCAACATAGCAATTTTAGGGCAATTCATAAAGAATAGATTTTTTTTATTTTTTTATTTTAAACTTTCATACAACATGTGGTCAAAGGATAACTTAAAGGCCCAACAATTTTCATGGCTTTTGACTATGTGGTTAAAAAAATTATTGTATAATATGTAGTTTTTTTCTAAATCCGGACAGTCCTAGGAAATAAAAATTCATAAACAAAAATTTGAATTTAAAAAAAAATTATATATACATTTTAGTCTTGCTCAAGAGAATAGTATTTTGAAGCAAATTTGGGCATCTAAACATGAAAGGGCTTTAGGAGATAAGGCAACTACACCTAAAAACAACTTCTTCCTTAAAATTGACATTTACAAATTGTTATCTAAAATGTACTCCTACTATCCACAAGGGGCTAATGTCAATTTGAAAACACCTTTTTCAACACTTTGAAAATTCATAATTTACTTGTATGACATCCAAAAAATGCATTCTAAGAGAATTTTGAATTGACAAGACTTTGGAAAAAATCAATATAATAATAGAATCATGATGGATTGCTTATTTTGTTGGTTTTAGGTTTACTTATCTTAATTTGGATATTAAGGAAAGATAAAAAGGGTTAATTCTAAAAGAACAAGACCTATCATCGAGGTACACATTAGTTGTTTGGGGGGACATTAGAGGGCCATTTTAGGCCCATTCCCTATGTTGTAAACTAGCCACTATTGGCCAAAATAATAAATAAATAAATAAATGAAAATTTAAATATTAATTAAATATTATTATTTGACATGCTTGAACTTTAGCCATGACAAATTGTTGATTTGGTGTTGATTTGGCATAAATCCCACATTCCCAAGAATCCAGAAACTTGTGGCCCTTCACAATCCTAAAATCTCATTTAATGTTTTGTCAAATATGATTCAATTTTTGAACAAACAAGTGCATTTTTATCTATAGTAATTTTGAAAGCATCCATTGGCTACATCTAGGACTCAATGTCTTCACAAGATTAAGGTACTCTTGCCTTTTGAAATGTATTAAAAATGTTTTAAATTTTTACCAATGGAGATCTCATAATGAGAAATGGTCAAATGTAGATGAATATTTTTCTAACCGGTAGAGAGTTGAAATAAAAGACACAAAATTTGCACTATATTTTGGTCATTGACTTAGTTGACTGATGGTTGTAAAAGCTTTGAATATTAGAACTTTTTATCTACAATAAGGATAATAAACTAAAATGATTGAGTTTCATTTCATTAATTGATTCTAAAAAAGAATTCAATCCTAGAATTCGACTAATAGAAACAAGTAGTTTGGGAGAAATGATAAAACCAAATAGAACTACTTTATCTAGTGATCAAGGTTGACAAAAAATATTTTTGAAAATAGGTATTGGAAATTTGACAAAATATTTTTACAAATAATTAATTAGGCAAAAATAAATCTTGCCAAGGATTTTTATTTTAAAGCATCTTCCAAATAACTTTTTCAACTTTAATTGATTATATCATTGAATATTCAAACTTGGCCTTTGGATATAGTGGGTATAGTGGGTATGATAGGTATAGTAGGTATATTAGTATTAGAGGACCAAAGGATCATAACATTGATTTATGAGGATGCTCATTTGACAATCATATATAATATATATTTTAGAATCTAGCTTGGCTATTCCATCATATACAATGCTTGTTTAGACAAAATTACTTTTAATTTAACAAATTCAGTTGTAAAAATGAATTCATACTCCCTTGCATTTCATTCCTATTATCTTAGTGTAAAAATTGAAGAACTATAAGAATATACAATGTAGGAATTAAAGGTTATAATATTTGTGACTATGCAATCACATTTTATAAAACATTTAATTGACAAAAAGATAACTACTTGTACATCTTCCATTTATTGAAGTGAATTAGTTTTTCCTTTTTGACTTTGAAATATGTCTCTCTTGGTGTAAATAAACTCTAAAGTAAAAAAATCAAGTGATTGCAAATTCACTTCTTTGTAGACTTAGCTTAAATAAATGTTGTGTGCAACAAAATTAATTCAAAAAATGACTATTTGTTCAACTTTTGGACAATTAATTAAAACAAACAAATTCAAAAAATCTATTTACTAACCCTGAGCCTTCTATAATTACTGTGTGCACTATTCAAAGATTAGTTTTAGACTTCACCTAAGTTTATTTTAGTTTTTGTCATGCATTAGCACAAAATCACACTTTGTTGACCAACAATTATAGATGTCAATGAGAATTGTTCCAAAATTTTAAATCACATCTTATCATTTTATTGCAATGGTTTGTTTTTTATTCCAAATTTTTTACCTTGAGGTATGAGTAAATAAATAAATCTCCCTTTAAATTTAAATCTTTGTAATTCATTAATTTAACATATCTTTCTTTTCACCATCTAACTCAAAATTCTTCAAGTTGGAATGCAAATTTGAAATTTCCAAATTTAATTAGAGAATCACAAGTACTATTATGGGGAATTTCATTAAAATGGTAATATTCCATGTGCCATTTTCACAGTGTGCCGTTCCCAAAGTTTAGACCGGGCGGTCTGAAATCTATTAGTATCCTAGATTTGTGAACTCTATACCACTATTAGATGTATTAAATCTAAGAAATATGTAGGTTTCAAACCAATTGGTCTAGAAAATCTACTTATTTCTTAGATTTCAGATATCTAATAATGGTATAGATTTAAAAAATCTAGGATACTAGTAGAATTCAGACCGCCCAGTCTGAACTGTGGGAATGCCAAAGTCACAGAATAATTGCCATTTTGATGAAATTCCCCATTATTTTCCTTCATTCCCTCCCAATCATCGAAATCATTTGTTTGGATACCATGTGAATTGTTGGCTTAAAAAAAAATGCAAAAGCACTCATTGAAAGACAAACTACAATAGAAGACATCCCCTTTTCACATAGAAAAATTCTTTGTCATTCATCAATCAAAAAACATCCTAAAAACATCCTCTACGTCATTTATGGATTAAGGAGGTGCTTGTTCAATAATAATTTGAACATGATAATTATAAAAATCAATATTTTGTAAAAGAAGTTGAAGCCCAAAAGTGAGTGATGACTTGATTATTCAATGTAGAAACAAAGAATGCACCTATTGGTTCAATAATCCAAGTATTTTGGTGACTACCTTGGTCATTGCAAGGCCTCGTCTTTCAAATGTCAAGGAAGCTGCTGTGAAAGCAACCTTTTTAACCCCACACAGACATTTGGGACTGAAGGATTAACCCTTAAATGATGAGCTAGTCACCATGCAAATCATCTATTTACGTACCGTGTGAATTGTTGGCTTAAAAAATTGAAAAAACACTCATTGGGAGACAAACTACTATAGAAGATGTTCCCTTTTTCCACAAAATTTGGAGGATGGATAGTTGCATGGATAGATTCTTTGACATTCATTGTCCTTAGCCATTGTTTAACCCTTAAAAGTCGGGTTGGTGGCCGCGAAAATTATCCCTTTTGGAACTGTGTGATACCATCTAATTTAAAAAAATAAAAAATAATTCATTGGGAGTCAAACTCTTGTAGAAAATTTCTCCTTTCCACCCCTAATTCTAAGGATGAATAGTTGCATTTTTGTTCTACATAGAAAAATTCCTTGTCATCCATCAGACGCAAAACGTCCGCTTCAATGTTTAAAGGGTAAGGGTTAAACGACGTTGAGGCCAAAAGAATACCCCTATTGATCCAATAATCCAAGTATTTTGGTGACTACCGTGGTCACGGGACCACGTTCTCTAAGTTCTCTAAGAGTGCCCCCCCACACGGGCATGGGCCCCTCAATCATCCCACGTTGCCAGGTAGAGCCCTGTCAGCATGATTGGCATGCTCACGGGAAGATTCGACGGCACATTCAATAAGTTTATCCCCACGGTCGTACACTCCTCTTCTTCCCTCCCCCCCCCCTTTCTCCGTGTCACCGTCACCATCGTCGGACTTTCCAACTCACGCCGCCATAGCCATCGTCTCCGCCATAGCCACCATCTCCGCCATAGCCGCTTCTTCCTTTTCCTGCACTCGCACAAACGAGCTCTCGCGCTACCACGCTCACGTTTCCAACCAGCGGATCGGACTCTCCAAGGCGAAAACATTCTCCTCGTGGCGTATCTCTGGCTTCCCCCCCCCCCCTTCCTCTGGTTCTTCTTGCGCATCCCGAGCTGCGATCTGACGTACGTGCAGGGTCACATTGAAGTTCGTCCCACTCCTACGCTTCTGCCATTTCAGTTGGTGTCTGCTATATGTCCCCGTCGTTTTCTCCGACGGCCTCGCACTATGAAGTTCCTCGAATACACGCCTCTCGCTCGGTAACCCTCGGATTCACCTTGGATTCTCATGATGATTGCCTCTTCTCTCGGTTTTGTATGTAATCTTATGTTTATATGTTGCGTGCCGTTTTGTATTGGAGATGGTTGGAGGTTTTTGTTTGGTTGCCATGCTGTGGTCTCATCTGATTTTCAATCCCTATTGTGGCAGAATAAACTCGTTTCTGTCTGATGTGGATGTGGGAGGATGCATGATTCAAGGTGTCATGGAGGCATACTCTTGTACGTTTTTCAGACTTTTCTTGCAGTTTTGTTAATTCTAGTTTGGTAGGTGTATAGCGGTCTCCTCGCAGTTCCTTGTTGTTGTTGTTGTTGTTGGAGGTTTGTTTCTTTTCTGTGACGGTGTTTGTGTGAAATTGTAGCGTCTTTTGGTAAGAGATTAAGTTAGGTTTCGTTTTTTACACTTAAAGTGTGGTCACTGCGTGCGATTTTGTAGTCAAGAGGTTTCGGTTCTAGATTGCAATAGCTGTTATATTTTTCTGTGATTGAATTATAGTGTATTTTGGCAAGAGAGTATGTTCGGTTGAGTTTTTGTCCGTTGAGTTCATATATCACGAATTTTTAACAATATAAAGAATTGAGTTCGTGTTAACCCTCAGCGTCTTCCGTTGTAGTGAGTTTTTGAAAACTGAATTAGCTGGTTTTTTCGCAGGCAAGCTTGCAGGAGTCGATAAGAAGTTGTCGCGGAGTTTGGAGCAAGAGGTTGATTTTTTATGCTTGTTTTGGTCTGTGATCTCATGTTTTAGATCTGATTTATTGATTTGATGAATTTCTTTGTTGACTGTATTACTTGATGCAAGTTTAGACTGCTCTCTTTGTTGTTTGTTCTTGCAAATGAATTCAGCTTCCACAAGGAAGCTGTTTACCTGGACATGTATCAGTGACTCTTGTATGACCTTTTCACAGGTGGTGGATTCGTTGGCATATTCCCCGTTAGACCTCTCCACCTCTCCCGTTGGACCGCTCTCTAATACTGCAAGGTAAGTGTCTTTTCTTCCAAGTTGTGGAAGAGCTTAAAGGCCGAAGTTTTAAGTATTCGTTTGTATCCTCGCGGAGGTTCCTCTGCCTTGTACATTCATTATTTGGTTGAAGGGAATGAGGAATTATTGTTCTCGTGTTAGAGAATTGTTTATTGAGCTTGACTGACGGTGGCGTTGTTCAAACGTACAAGGAAGAAAGGATGAGGATGAAGTCGTTCTTAGATTAGCCCCGTGGCTTGTCAATTCCTGACTCCTTCAATGTTAGCTTGTGTGCAAGTCAAAGCTGGTTCCACGTCTCTTAATTAGTTTTAGTTCCCTCTTCTGAATTTTCTGTGATTGTGTTCACCCCTTTGTTCAATTGTTTTCAGTCGCAGGACACTGATTCACCTGATTCTGACCTTGAATCATATGTATCCTGACTACGATTTCAGGTAATGGCATCATTCAAAGTATGTATCTTTTATGGTCTTTCCATTGTGCTCTCCTCGACAATCATCGAAGGAGGCATTTAATATTCAGGTTCTTGTGATTATGCGTTTTTAGTCTAGTTTAGGTTTTCATGGGTACTGTGAGTGCCTACATGGCCGGCAACCCATTTTATTGAAAGGAATTAGGAAGTGGTGTCAATGGTTGACAAGCGGTCTAAAACCGTTGCTCCTCAAGGAGCTGAGAGTTCGAGTCTCTCCATTTCCTATTATTTCCTGCGTAGAGTATCGATCAGGTTGTCGATCAGTTTGTTCATGTTTGGGTAAAGGCGAAAGTTGAGTAGACTAACATTTTGATATTCTCATGTCCATATACTCACCAGTATGTTGCGACCTCACCACTTTACTAAGGAACATGGAGTTCTTGCTGCAAAGCAGAAGATTGACGTATCTTTGGTTGAGGCATCCAAGGTAGAAAATTGACTGTTGCCAATCGTCTCATTTTGACGTCTTGTCTTATCCTACTCTTTTCTGGATCACATACTTGCCAAATCTATTGGATAGTTGTGTTTGTCCATTGAGTAAAGTCTGGCACTGGATTATTGCACCTAATCCTTGGCAGAATCGTGCCTAGTGTTTTATTTTAAGAAGCATCTTCTTGAAATCTATAAGATCATCGAATTTAGACTACATTCAAAGTTGTCTGTCGATGCTGGACGTTCAAGTTTTCGGAGGGTCGGTTTGTTTTAACACATTTCGAATAACAGATATGGTCTGTAGAAGTTGGTGAAGAAACAACATTGACCGACAGCATTTGGAGCGCCATTGACCAGGTTAGTGGAACACCGTTTGAGAATGATGGAAGTGATTCGCTTATTAGAACATCGACATGCTTAAATAATTGCAACGACCGTCTTCTATCTGAATGAACATGTTCACCGCCTATCAGGTAATCAACTTGGAGGAATGTGAAGTGTACAGCTACTCGCCTGATGCTGAAGGAGATCCTTTTGCTGACACTGGCAGCATGTGAGTTCCAACAGACGTATACGTGCAATATTTTTGAGCTGACAGTATTATGTCTCGTCTGTTCTGACCGTTTTTACTTTTATAGTGATCATGTATAATTTAAGAACTTTTCGAATTTGCGCTGTGAATATGCATGGGATGTCCTCTAGACTTTGAGGTTAATGGTTCACGTTTTGGAAGCTGGGCAAATCTTCTGCTTGAATCTCTGGCGACCATGAATATGGTTGTTTTGAAGTAATATCGAACCATGAAAATGGTTGTGATGCGGTCATACCAGGGCTACTACACCAGATCCCATCAGAACTCTGAAGTTAAGCGCCTTTGGGCCGGCATAGTACTGGGAGGGCGACCTCTCGGGAAGTCCCGGTGCTGCATCCAGATTTACTTCTTAATGTTGTAATTGCTTTTCTGTGCCCTTAGATGGTCCTTTAACTACTTCTTCTACAACAAGAAACAAAAGCGTGTTCTCTACTTCAGTTCGCGATGCACTAGGTAATCTTCATATTCACTACTTTTAGTAGACACACAGCATCGGGTGAAATGCTTTGAACACTACACTGGCAACACTGCTAGGTCTATCTCTTTATCTCCGTCCTGCATGTTTTACTACCTCATCCTCTCTGAGCGACTCTTATGTTTCTATTCATATCAATTTCCAGCAGGAGTTGAAGGTCTTTGATAGAGTGGATATTCGAGCTTTTGAATTAATGTGCTGTTGGGTGGCTTGTGTTGCAGCAAGCAATCCATGGACAATTCTTCTAGCGACGATGGATCTGGCGACTGGGACTTCGACTTCGTGGATGGCATGGACCTTGAAGGCTGAGAAGCGGAGCCTTCCTTCGTGTTGGATGCCCTAGCATACTTTGTATTTGTAGCATTTATATAGCACACGGTCGCTTCTGGTGAATTTGGAAGCAATGTATCATACCTGTACTTCCAGCTTAGAATGACGTGCTTGCCAAGTAGAGTAGAATACATTTTCATTTCTTGGATTGATCATTGAAGGCCGGTGAAAAAAACACATCTTTGGGGATGTTAGGTGAGGATTGTTTCCATGCTTTCCTCTGTCTTATTTCTCCTTGTCGTTTAGACAAATTAGGAATTGTAGATTACATCCCTTGCAATCAGATCTTCATCTCGGAGGCTTTGAATTTGTTTCTCGTAGTGAAGTGGCATTTAGTTAATGCTCTGACCATATCGGTCGCGTATTTGGCACATGCATGGCTTGTGGTCTACCACACTGATTTGTGGTCCTAACTGTGTGCGTGGCACCATACACTATACAAAGTGATGATAGAGTACTGTTTAAAATTAGTGCAGGTTGAAATATTACTGTATTGTGCCAAATTTCATTTTCTAGTGACAATAATTTTCTTTTGGAAAACAGTTTCCTCCTCACTGATGGGACTAATCAGTGTACTCCATTAAGGAGCGATTTATCGTAGGCGGCCCAGACTGATTAAGAGGACGCTGTGGATGGATAACTGTTACACTATGTTACACTCTAAAAAAAGTGAATGCACCTATTGGTCCAATAATCAGAGAGTTTTGGTGACTACCTTGGTTACGGGGGGTGCATCCTTCCAGGGTTAATCTTAGTTCAAATAAGATGTGCATCCTATTCCAATAAAGGTGAATTTTAACCCTTTAATGTTGGGCTGGTGATTGTGGAAATCAGCCTTTGGGGAACCTTTGACATCATCTAGTTTAAAAAAACCAAAAATATTCATTGAGAGTGAAACTATTGTAGAAGATCTCTCCTTTCCACCCCTAATTCTGAGGATGGATAGTTGCATTTCTATCTTACATAAGAGAATTTCTTGTCATCCATTGGACAAAAAATGTTTGTAATAACGTTTGAAGGTTAACCATGAAAAGAAGGGTTGGTCCTCGTGGAAATCATCCTTTTCATTAAAATGTGAATCATTTGTTGAAAGAACATGAGCAGTCATGGGAGGTTGAACTACACTCAAAATTCTAAGGGTGGATACTTGTTTCTAAAAATACGAGAGCAATCATTGGAGGTTGAACTAAGCTATTGTACATGACCTTTTCTTTTCACATAGAATTTCAAGGATGACACTTGCTTCTAAAAACACAAGAACAATCATTGGAGGTTGAACTAAGTTATTGTACATGACCTTCTTTTTTCACACACAATTCCGAGGATGACACATGCTTAGAAAAAATCAAGGGTAGTTATTGGAGGTTGAACTACTATATGCAAAACGGCTTCCCTTTTCATACACAATTCTGAGGATGACACTTGCTTAGAAAAAATCAAGAGTAGTTCTTGGAGGTTGAACTACTATATGCAAAACGACTTTTCTTTTCACACAAAATTCCAAAGATGGACACTTGTTCTACATAAACTTCAAGAAAATTAAGAATAGTCATTCAAGGATGAACTATATTGTGCAAGACCTTTCCTTTTTATGCAAAATTTCAAGGATGAACTCACATTTGCACTTCTTACATAGAAGAATTCTCTATCATTTGTTGGACACTTAGTATCCACAACCACCTTACAGAGTAAATGTGTTTTTTTCTTTTCTTGTACGGATTCAAATAGAATTTCACCTCTATTGTTGAGTATGGTATTGTATATTGAAATTTAGTGTTTGAAATATAAAACTTATGTAAGGTAGAGGCACCCATTTTTGACTTGTGACCCACATCCAACCTACAAGATTCAATCATTTCCAACTGTGGCTATAAAAGATTTCCAACCAAAGTTTGGAATCATGTATTTTTTTTTTCAAGGTTTGGACTAATAAGTTTATGAGACATGTCTCAATGTAGTGAGCAAGAAAGTAGGAAGTTGTGAGTGGGAAAGTGGTTCTTGAATTACTGAAATTGAAGAGTAGCCAGTCATTGGTTATGGGTCCAAAGCACTTTTTGTCTCTCAAAATTCATAGTAATTTCAATTCAAGCCATAAAATTGCCAATTTTTTTGCAATCTTCATCATTTCTATCTTTGCACATAGGAAAATATTTGCTTTGCCTTGAACTACCCTAGATCAACTCCAAAAATACTTATTTAATCTATTATGGGTGTCTCCACCTTATCTGATGAAGTGCATGAAACCAAACTTATGAATGCTAAAATTCAGGAAACCAAGGTAAACCTTACTATGATAGGCAAACCACCTATAACACACACCTAGGGAAATACCCATTAGAATCTTACATCAATTCATGGCAGATTTTTTCTAATAAATGAAGTTAGGACTACATTAGGTTGATTTGTGGCCATAATCTATGCCTTGAGAGATGGTCATGGAGTTATTAGTAATTGTCATAGGACACTTACACCTTTTTAGTGTAAACTCATGATAAAAAATTATTTTCTTATTCCTTCATGCCATGGCCATGTTAGGAAATCTTGTAGCCAAGTTAGAAAAAGTTGTGACTATTGTAAGTAGTAAGATGACCATCATGGAAACACTTTTTACTACTTGGGGATAAAGTAGGAGCACCCACAACTGTCAATTCAAGAATTTCGGACATGACGTCTATTAATAGACATCCAAAAAATTATTGGACTCTACTGGCAAGAAAAAAAGAATTCCTATGCACTTTCAAATGTATTATTTGAACATTGTGAGAATAAGTTGTGAATTTTTAAAGAGCCGATTGTACGTACACCTAATTCCAACCCCACAGGATGATGTTCAGATATAGTACATCCTTATAATCACACCTATTCACTTCCCAAGATTTTCCAAGATTTTAGAAGTGACAGTTATGGGTGCAATGACGGTTATGGGTGCTTCTACCTTAGTCTACATACTCATTTTGGGCCAATCAAGCAACACACTTCAAAAATTCATAACAAATTCACACTTTATCCAAAAAAACAAAATTTCAATTGCCTCCTTCATTTCTCACATTCGTCTTTGCATAGGAAAAAATCTGAATATTTTTTTTTGCTAATGGCAATAGAACAAACCACTCAATCTACCTGTCATAAACAAAGTTCACCTCATAGATTATGTAAAGTAAGGTGGGAGATCCATAAATGGGCCATCCAACAGCTAGAATTGAATTACGGGGAGGTGAAACATCTCTCGAAATTAATTTTTCGGACAAGTGGAATCTCAACATCTAACCCAAGTTGTTTCATATTTTTCTGAAACTCTGTGAAATCAATTATAAAAATTTAGAAGTTGAAATGGCATAGGGCTCTGCAATGGCTCACCTCGTAAAATGTACACCGTCTGTACATTACATTGCTGAAGGCTATGAAAAAAAAAAGGAACATGTATAAACAGTGTACATTTCAGGAGGTGAGCCATTATTGTAGAGCCTGAGCTGAACAGCCAGTGAGCAACTGAAACTGTTGTTTCAGTTTGTGGTCCTTTCAGTAGTGGAAACGGTACTCCGAGGACATGATTGGAGGTCTATTTGAAGTAGATTTGACAGACTTGACTTTTCTCAAGCTTACCATTCTTCGGCGAAGCACCAATTGAAGGGCCGACTGAGGAAGGAAGCTTCCTGGGTTGCAAGGCCTACAACCGATTATTATAAGTTACTACTAAGGTGAAGGCACCCCAAACCGTCAAAATAAGGAATTCAGCATAGTTGAAGGCCTATTTTCTTAAAACTAACGTTTTTGTAGCATTAGCAAGAGAAAATCATGAAAATTAAAAAAATAAATTAGATTTTTCTGATGTAATATGTAATTTTTATGATTTTTCAAAGTGGCAGGTCTCTAGACCATTGGAACTGACCCATAGGTGCACCTAAATCTGGACTGCGCAAAATTCAACTGTCAGCGAATCAAAGTTCAGTACGTGTCGTTCAAGTGCGTCAGCGAATCACAATTATTAAACATGTGTAAGACAGATTAATAGAACTCGAGGGACACTTTAAGGGCACTCTATGGGACAAAGATTAGGTACGAGGACGTTTTTGGGGTGTTTCTACCTTAGTGTGCCTTGTGCTGTTGCCACAATACTCAAAACAAAAGTAAAAAGTAAGTTTATAATTTTTGAGTTCATAAAAACTTCAAAATTCAATAACTTTCACACCGTCCGTCCAAATACCATGAAACCAAGCCAGTGCCCCCCTCCTTGCCAAGGGTTTTCTGACGATACCAAGTACATGATCGGAAGATGCACAGTTTGGGAGATCTCAACGTGACAAACAAACAAACAAACTGTCTTAAGGTATAGATAGCTTAAGTGTTAGGTTGCTTTGTTTTGAGAAATCTCTTGGGTTGTGTGTCCTTTGGTTGGGTTGGGGTTCTTGGTTTCGTTGGAAAGCTCTATGTGAGAAGGTGTGCACGGGCTTTGTTCCATGGTGTTTGGACCTGTAAGGTAGTCGGTCCATAAACCGAGCATCTAAGGACTGAAACTGATTTTTGGACAAGTGAAACTTCTCAAAATATTTTTCAGTAAATTTTCCTTTAAAAAAAAGAGGAGTTGGCATCTAATTCAAGTTGTTTCATATTTTTTGGATCATTTTTGAATTAGTTGTGAATTTTCAAACGAGATGTGGTATGGGTCCCTATTTATGTCCCTAGGGCTTCCATGAATTGTTTGCTTGCAACTTCTGAAGATAAATGGGAAAGCAAAGAGTATGATTGGCTCTTGTCATTAATAATGTTCTTTTTTTCTTTCCATTCATTCAAGGACTACAAAGGTCCATTTAAGAACCACTTCATATCCATTCACAACCACCTATATGGGCAGTTGTTAATGCTTGCTTATATTTTGAGCCTCCTACCTTATTGAGAAAGTTATTGAATTTCAAAGTTTTTAAAGGAAAGACTAGGCAATAAAAAAAATCCACATAAATTTTAAACAAATTAATTTTTCTTCTTCTTATAGATCATATTTTTGTCTACATGGAAAGCTTTGGTTCATTCCATTTGGATCATTGATGTGAAAATTAAGGAGCTGCACCTATTAGATTTGTCTTTAAATTCAATTTTCACAATTTAAAAAAATATTCCACGAGGTTAAGATATTTGCTAGGACAATCTCACCATTGGGATTGTTATATTTCAATTTCATTTTATTAGAGTTATAAATAATTTACTTTTTCCTTCTATCTTGTGTCTATTTTTATTTAATAAATTTTTAATGAATACAAATCAAAAAAAATCCTAGACTTGAACTTTTATCTTCAATATAATTTTTTTTCAATTCAAAATTTTTAGTGCAAAAATTTTAAGTTGAGAAGATTAAAAAGTTCAATACTCTAGTCATAGAACATGTTTAAAATTTTGTTTTCATCACTTTAAACACAAACTAGTTTGCTTTGTGACATTGTTGCAATCAAAATAAAAGTGAAAATAATTTTCTGATTTTTTAGTTTGTAAAAACTTCAAAATTCAATAACTTTCTCATTGTAGCTTCAAATGCCATGAAACGAAGCCCGTGCATCCCTCCTCGCAGAGAGCTTTTAAACGATACCAAGCAAGTGAGTTTGGATGCACAATCTAGGAGATCTCAATGTAACAAACAAACAAATAAATAGCCTATCTTAATGGATGGATATCTTGCAATCTATATGGTGAAAGTTTGTAAAATTCTATCACACATTTTAATACTATTTTTGTGCAAGTTTTCATGGTTAAAATATGTAAAAAAAAATCAATTTATAAAGTTTTTTGCTCTTTTCAATAGAAATTGCCATTTTATGTGGGGTTTTTTTATGGAGAAAGGCTTTGGGACACCAAGATTTAATCATGAACACATCAAATTGAACAAAAAAATGTGGTGTAATTGACAATAGCTTTATCCATTATATGAACCCCTCAAATAACTTGCCATGTGGAACATTTGTAATTGTCAAAGATTTTTGCATTCTTGAAGAGGTGCATAATTATTTTCAACACTTAAAAATATATGTTCATACCAATAAAGTTTAATCTTCATATGTTCAACAATAGAAATGTATTTTTCAATTCATTATTTTTCATATGTTCAACAATAGAAATGCATTTTAAATTAGTTAGATATCCTTATGACACTTTAAAATGAAGCTTGCAAGAGTATATCAATGGCACATCCTTTCTAATTGTACAATAAGAAGTCATAACAATGCACGTGCTACTTATCTATGATGTATCTTACCATCTTAGTTCTAGAATTTAACTCCCCATGATTTCCAACCGTTGTTTCAACTTAGGTGTCATAGTACCATATCTACTCAAGGCTCTTTATTTCTTCTTATTTAATTTGTTTCTTGCAAGGCTTGAGATATTATCCTTCAAGTATCTCTTGCATAGTAAAAAATTGCAAGCTATTTGTATGTAAAAATGTCACAAGGTTACACAAGTTGAATCAACAAACTTGGATTAGCATGCTCTAATTTTGAACAACAATCACCTGCAACAAAGAAGCTTAATTTTAATAATTCATTGAATTTATAAAAAAAGATTATTTAAAAATTTCATTCAAGGTAAAATGTCTAATCTCTACTTTAAGAATGTTGCTTGGAATCTTATTGTCTCAAATTTTTAATATGTTCCATATAGAGTAGGATGAAAAATTTAGGTGGTAGTAGATTGAAAATCATTTTTAGCCAAGGGGTACTCATTAAGTCAAATTTTCTCCACGTTGAAAAACTCTCAAGTGCACACCACTCATTGGGTAGAAAAATTACACTCTTTTATTTAATGTCTCTTCCAAAAGCTCAATTTTTTAAATATGGACATGTCTCTTCCAAAAGCTCAATTTTTTAAATGTGGATTTGTCTCTTCCAAAAGCTCAATTTTTTAAATGTGGATTTGTCTCTTCAAAAAGCTCAATTTTTTAGATGTGGATTTGTCTCTTCAAAAAGCTCAATTTTCCAAAAGCTCAATTTTTTTGAATGTGGATGTATCTCTTCCAAAAACTCAATTTTTTTGAATGTGGATTATGAACTCATTTCCAATTCCAATTCCACCTTCATTGGACTTGCCCACCTTTCTAATTTACAATGCTTAATCTTAGTTGAAACTCAACCCATGCCAACTCTCTTGTGTGAACTGATTGAAACTCAACCCATGCCAACTCTCTTGTGTGAACTGATTGAAACTCAATCCATGCCAACTCACTTGTGTGAACTATCTTGTGTGTGACTTTCTCTATTAGAACTTCATTTCTTATATATGTAATCAATGTACGCTACATCATTCTATATTTTGGATGTAAAATTTATTTCCAATAAAAGCAAAATCTTGAGTGAAATCATTTTAGGTTGTAAATAGAAACCAACATTGAAAAAAACCCAAAATTCCATTATTAAAAATTCAATTTTCATCCCATTTATTTTTGTTGAAATGGAAGATGAATTATAATCTAAAATTTGTTGCTTCCACACGTGATCTAAAAACAAACATTTAAAAATTAAAGATTTTTCTTTTTTTTTTTTTTTTTTTTTGGGTACCTCCACTTTTGTGCCGCTAGAGGTCCTCCCATTCCAACATTAGAAGCATTCAACGTGTTGAACATTTATTATGCACACCACAAGGCCAGCATGGAAAAATAGTGGATCAATGTGTTTTTCCGATTCAGTTAGAATCATCACTGGCACGATCATTCTCCGGAATCCCCAAAATTCCACCCAAAATCCTAGATTCAAACGATTTCCAATCCCACCCTGTCTCCGTCGCTCTGTCTCTGTCCCCTCCCGCTATTTCTCCACTCACCTTTCTTTTTCTCGTCCTCTCGCCCTGCGCGCCCTTGCGCTCGCACTTTTCTAGCTCACTGCACCATCCTCCGTCTTACCAACTGCTGCGAATTCCCCTCACACGCACCGGCCTCGTCTTCCTCTCTCCAACAAGCCGCGGGATGTCGCCGGAGACGCCCTGTTGGAAAAGATCTGGATCCCACGGTTTTTTCGTTCCCGGACACGAAGCGCTTGTGCTGGCGATCTAACCTGGTCTGTGCGACGATCTGCGAATTTCTATTGTGTTGAATCTTTTCGGTGAGTGAGATTTTGATAACTTATGGTTGAGGTTAGGGTGTGGTGATTTGATATTTTGAAATGGCAGAAGAAGTTGTTTGGAAGAACAATGAGTGGAGAAGTAGGCTTCTTTTTTTTAGTTTAGTGTAGGTGTCATTCGGGAGCGTTTGTTTTGAAATCTTTTTTATCTGGTGTCTTTTCCGAAGGATTGAAGTGTTTCCCGAAGATGTGGCGGCATTGACGCGGTCGTTGTACGTTGGAGAGGACGATACCGACATTTTTGTTTTTCTGGCTTGACGACTTGTGGATTGGAGGTTTGCGATTGGATTTCTGGTGGTCTGGTTTGGAAGCGATTGGGTCGTGTTTGCGTGGACTTGGAGTGCGTCAAGGCGACAGGGGAGTGATTTGTGGTGTTGCAGCGGATGTACAGGTAAGCTCTAGGTTTTCGTTTGGTACTGTATTTAGGTCAGGAAGGAGAAGTGGAATTCGTGCTCTGGTCAAGAGGTTTTGAGATTCGGTTTGATCCATTCGTGAGGAGCTGGTTCTTTACATGATTTTCGGCATTGAAAGCGGTTTGGCTTTGGGACATAGTGAGCAGTGAGGCTTTGGAGCGTTCAGGATTTCGTATTAATCAACTCACTGGAACTAAGATAATCCCGATTCAGTTCAAATTTGTCACTGTTCACCGTAGCGTTCATTTGAACGTGTCGTGTCTTTAGGTGAACCTTTGAGTTAAAGCGCTTCAAAATTTCTTGGTTTAAGTGCGGCACTGTGACTAGGTCAGGAATGCGGAGTGGAATTGATTCTCTGGTAGGAGTTGTTGATGCGCTGATGAGTCCAATTTGTGAGTGGAGTGTTCGTCACTTACTTTTCGGCATGGAAAGCGTTTAAAATTTAGGACTTACTGCTCTAGCACGGTCAGAATCTCGCATCGTTAAACTATCTGGAACTAAGGCAATCTAGATTCAGTATGATTTTTTAAGCGGACACCGCAGTGGAGTGATTGGTGGCGTTGTAGCGGACGTGCAGGTAATCTCTAGGTTTTAGTAAAGTACTGTGACTAGGTCAGGAACGGGGAGTGGAATTGATACTCTGGTAGAAGGTCTGTATTCTCTGCTTAATTCATTTTTTGAGGAGCTGGTTCGTCACATACTTTTCGGTAGACGAATCGCTTAAACTTTGGGGTCATGCTGATCTTTGACGTTCAACATCTCATCTCTGTTTTGAACCGAGACAATCTCGAATAATTTGAAAATTTTACTGCTCACTGAACCAGTGGGAAAGCAAACTTTTGATAGGGGAACGTAACAGTCGCTTAGTGGTACTGGAGGGGTTTGATTATTCCTGTAGACTCCGGCTTTGGACCCAGAGACCAAGGCAGGGGTGAGCGATTTTTGATCCTGACTTTCCATTAACTTTATTGGAAAATCTGTCTATTCCACAATGAATACCAAACGAGGAACCATTTGATTGGATGAGGTAGAAAGTTTGATGAGAATATCTCAAATATGTAACTTTCGGCTGATATAGTTGCTACCTGTGTTCCTGCTTTTCTATGTTGCATCGATGCCTGCAAATTTGTCTTTCTATATTGTCAGAGCAAGTATCAACTTCCTTAGCATGCTTTTGGTCTGTAATGTGCAACAGCAAAGCAGGGTTATCGATGGAAATATATCTACGAAGGTCGGGAACATTTTCCGTGAAGTCAAGTATTTCAGAATGCGGTGTATTGAGATTCATCCCTATCGTTCTATGGTGATGTACACCGGACTTCATTGTCCTTGTGGATAGAAAATGTTGCGGAACTGAGTCACGGGTGAAGGGCGAACAGGTATCTAATGCAATGCTGAAGTTCTGTTTGACATTACATACGAGAATTTAACGTGAATGGACATATCAGCTGTCGTTTCAATTGACACAGAATTTGGTAGTACCATCGATTTGTAGGTGTTGAAGGTGCTCACGTAGCATAATTGTTGGCCTTGGGCTTTTGTGTAGAGCCGGAGTTTGTTGATGGCTACAATGGAAAAAGCCTCTCGGATTGTACGTTGCCCTAAGTGCCTTGCACTTCTTCAAGAGCCTCCTCCAGGGACCCCTTTATACAAGTGTGGGAACTGTTCCACTGTCCTGAGAGGTATGTTTCACTACTATACTTTGGGAAACAGTATATGAGGTTAAATTTGTAGTGGATGAATCACGTTTGACCGCGGTGTGTGGGATTTAGGTAAGTTTTGTATGTGCAAAAGTGATTCGGGCTGGGAAGAGGTGGACCGGTTTCGAAGTATCGGTATGATTATTGATTTACATCATCTAATTCTCACTGAGCATCAAATATCAAATTTCTCCTAATAAGATTTGGGACAGACGCCTTTTGTTTCTTTTGACTTTTTCGGTCCCTGGTTTTGATCGTTGAGATTTTGTGTATCTGTTGTTTATCATGGTTTTGCAGCAAAACATGCAAGCTCTGATGGTTCTGGGGCTAGAAGGACGACAGCCCGTGTACAGCAGCTGAACAGGGCTGCTCCTCCTGTCCATGCAGATACTGGTGGTATTGATGGTAGAAAATTGCCCTCCAAATCAATCGCACTTGACCTGACATCGAGACAGGCAAGTTTAGACGATCCAGGTGATTTCAGAAATAGCAGTGGAAACCCTAGATTCAGTCCAGCGGACATCGGAAAGAGATCACCAAGCCACTTACACCCCCAGAGTAGTTTTTCTCCTGGACCTCCTCCTCCTCCTCCTCCTCCTCCTGTGCCAAGCAATACGAATACATATGCTGACAATGGTTCCCGAGCAGGACAGGATCACCAGAGATTTGGAACGCGTGACTCTTTAGCAAGTCCTAGTAGGGAGGTGGATCTTCTTCGTGGGAGAGAAGCCCCATTAAACGTGCTACAAACCAAGGTTTCTGGCCCTGCACATCTAGAGGAAGCCCATTCTGGTAAGAAATCGAATGACATGTACCGCAGTATCCGTTTTCCCCCGATTGATCAGATTAGGAATCCGTCAGCCATAAGTGATGCATCGACTGACAAGGACGGGCTTGTAGACATGCGACCAAGAAACACACCCGCTTACGTGAACGTCTATACTCGTCAGAAGTCATCATCTGCAGATTCGGTGGATGAGTCTGGTCGCTATATACTACCATCTGCAGACATGACGAGGGAGAACATCAGTACTCGTCAGAAGTCGCCACCAGCAGCTTCGGTTGCTGAGTCTGCGCACTACAGACGACCACCTTCAGACATGACAAGTGACGCCGTTACTATTCGTCAGAGGTCAGCACCTGCAAATTTAGTCGCTGAGGCTGCGCGCTCTAGGCAACCTCCTCCAGACACGACGAGTGAGGACGTCAATACTCGTCAAAAGTTACCCACTGCAGATTTGGTCGCTGAAGCGGCTCGTCACCAGCGACCATCTGCAGACATGACGAGTGAGGGAGCAAACAACAGAGCCGGAGAGCACCAGGGGACACCTGAAGCCGAAGATGATCGTACATCATTTTCACCCACTAAAGCACTTGCTGCGTTGCGATTGCAGAATGATGGACCGCTTTACAAGGTGAAAGAGAGACAAGCGCCCGGACTGGGAGCGTCAAGTAAATTCCCAATACGTAATTCACAAGGATTTCTCACCAGGGGTAGAAACAGATCCCAAGGAGATGAATCCACGGGGACTGGAAATACTGATTTTGGTCTTCGGCATGACACAGTAGAGCCTGGCCCATCCACTGGTCCAACTAAGGAGGAAATCGTTGGTCTACATCGGCGACAGCGCTCAGATGGTGTGGTCGCCAGTGATAGACCTCACGAGAATGAACTTTACGCTGGTAATTCTGCTCTCAATTCTGGCACAAGATGGAGCTTAGAAAACGAAGTTAAAGCAGTAGGTAAGTTCCCTGCGGAGCCCACATCCGTGTCCAATGTATCAGAGGACGAGAGAAGAATTTTACATAATTTGAAGTTGACAGTGGAAAAAGAGAAAAGCAGAGACAATCCACTGACTACCCGAGGGGACGAAGAGAAGGTAACACCTGATCTGAAGTCAATTTCAAGGGCCTCATCTTCTGATATTGCTAGTCAGTTGAACGAGACAATAAACTGGTCACCTCCGAAGGTAATTGCGGCTGAACAGGGCTTGCCACCTGCAAGCGATGTTTCCTTAGTCAGGCGGATTTCTCCAGAGCTGAAGGCACTGCACAAGAAGGAGTTCATTGTCAGTGAGGACACATTTGACGACGAGGACGAACATAGCGCAGTGCTGGATAAGCGAGAGTATTCTCCTTCTCAGTCGCCGCCAACGAGGAGGAAACCTCTTTCACCTCCTCGTTTTCTTTCGTCAAACCCAGCGATAGGAGGTGTTCAGCCGCAACTGGAGCACTTGTCGAAGGCACACGCTGGTGCACGGCAGGACTCGGATGCCTCTTCGAATCTACAAGTTTTTCCCGGCCTCCCAGATGTTCTGGACTATGATACTAGTGAAGATTCGTCCAATGTGGATGATACTGATCAGTATGAGATTGTTTCAAAGCCGCACTCTGAGGAGCTTAAATCTCCCACCTTTTCACACAATGGACAACTAAATGGGGAAGATACTGCAGGAGGTAGCAGTGAGAGGTTGGATCATGAAGATGAACATGACCCTACAGGTACGAGATCGGCGAATTCAATGTCTCAAGATAAAGTGGGGGTTAGTAGTCCTTTTGACCCAGTCGAAGCTGGTGCCTCTCCCTATTTCTCTCCTGATCGTTCTCCCGAGTCCAATCATAGTGAAAGTCCTCCCCAAATTCAAACGTCCGATCAACACAAGCAAGAGCTGCAAGGAACCTTCACTCAGCCTCCTGAGGCACCTGAATCGATGAATAGTTTTTCTTTCGATCAAGGTGGACAGATGCAAGGACCATCCTATTCTTCTCTGAAGGGGCAGACGCAGAAAGTTAGGTTGCAAATTAATACCTCAATACCTGAACGTATTCATGTTCGGTGTCGACATTGCAACCTGCAGTTGGAGGTCCCGACGAACCTTGGTCGCAGCGAGACAGGTGTACAAAAACTTCGCTGCGGTTCTTGCTGGAAAATTTCGCGCTTTCGCTTGAACCACCTACTATTACCCAGTGGAATATCTTCTCCAGCTGGAAGTGATAGATCACCTGAATCCTCTTTCCGGCTTGGTTCCTCTGATGGCACGTCTGGTAGATATTCAGGAACAAGATCTAACCGAGAAACAGGTTCTCAGGACAGAGCGGTAATTCGGACGCAGTCTGGAGCCAATCTTCCAGTGCCACCCTCTGCCCGGCACAACCCTCGTGCTGCTTCAGGGTCTAAGTTGTCGAATATGGTTTCGGTTTCGAGCATTCCATCTGAAACCTCAAAAGCCTCAACTCCAAATACCTCAGGTGACTTAGGCCCAGCTCAGAGCTCACCTAACCGTGGAAAGGAAATTATCGTTGCCATTTCTCCATTAGGGCAAGGTGAGCCTTCACATACGTCGCTCTCCCCTACATTGTCCAGCACAAGTCAGGATGTCGGCTCAAAAGATCGCCAGCAAAAGATTACCTCACCTGATCGCAGACTTTTGCAATCCAGCAGTGATTCTGATGAAGAAAAGGCTTCGGCCAAACTGAAAATAGGACCAAGTGCTGTTAATCCTGTACGAATGACCACATGGTCTGCTCCTGAAACCCCCGATTTTGATGACGGACACGAGTTCAAAGGCCTCAAAGGTTTCCTCAAAAAAAGTGTCAAGGAGTTCACCAAGGGCAAGAAATCGACCCAATATCGTCGGAAAGTGGTAGTGAATGGTCATCCTGTGCCTGATGATGTGGTGAGAAGAGCAGAGGAATATGCTGGAGGCATACATCCGGGGTCTTACTGGTAAGTTCTTTCATCTTGTGTTGTGGTGACTTGTAAAATCCCCGCTTGAAACTTTGCAGTTAAGTCACAATACATGCAGCTGCATAACCAATCCCCGACCTACATTCTTACCCTGTGCACTCTAGACTGAGTTGAAGGTCGTTTTAGCATCTGTAAATTGTCCTAGAATTTTATCTCTCCTATTGAACGATTTCCTTCTATACTTTTGAAGAGAAAGAAGTTTATAGCAGTATGTTTGTTATTATCTATTTTTTTTTGGTTTAGAGGAAATGCTTTTGTATAGAGTGCCCGTGAATAGTGAGCTAGATTAGTACTGGTAAAAGTTCATTAATACGGAATGCTAGTAAACTATGTTGTGTTGCAGATGCCAGATCTGTACTCTGGAAAAGTATCTGAGTCGCATGATCTGGTGGGATTTGTAGGTACGACTTTCGAGCTGGGTTCTGGGGAGTCATGGGTGGACCTTGTTTGGGCATGATCCCGGTAAGTAGAACTGTGAACTGATCAACACACTTGTTCCTTCATGCTTCAGTCTAGTGCTATGGTTGCTCCCTAGGACTTACAGCGGCTAAAATGTTTGCAGCCCTTCATCGAGGAATTAAACTTTCCATTGGCCCGACATTGCTCCCATGGCAAAACTGGAGTACTCGTGAACGGGAGGGAACTGCATCATAAGGACTTGGAGCTACTGAAGAAGCGCGGTTTACCAGGAGTCCCAGGGAAAGCGTACAATGTGGATATTGACGGTCGTCTAACAGAAGAAACTACAGGAGTCGAACTTAAAGGTCTCGGTCGTCTAGCACCAACGTATGCAATTGCCATCCTCCTAATCATTGAGCTGTCTTGTGAACGGAATCCTTGTCAGCTGATTTTATTACTTGTCTGTGGTAGTTTTTAAAAACACTGATTTGATAATGTTTCTCATCTTCAGTTTGGAGCAGACTGGTAGGGGTCCAGGCATGTGGGTGCCCGAAAGTCAAAGAGGTTCATAACCATCCGAGAAGCATGATGAACATGGATTCCAATTTGAAGATCACGATTAGCGTCTAGGGTGGGTAACCTCTCATATTGGGCATTACAAAAGTTGGAACCACGAGAATCTCCCGACATTTTTTCTTGAAGGTACGTTGTCCTCATCAATTGCTGTGATTTATTTCTCCTGTTCTTCGTAACATATTTCAGACCTGGATTCTATTAAGAGATTTGACATTTTGCCCTGTAATGGACCTGCAGGCGTTAAGACTAAAGGAGACTTGCACTGTCGTTACTGAAGAAAGAAGATTTTAGTTCTCAATAGACCGTCAAGCTTGGCTTTTTACATTTCAATGTACATCTCCATTTAACGTGTGATAATGGATAATTTTTTCTAATACATGATTAGTCAAACTTTGGAGGTTGATGGTGATATTTGTTAGCTCGGTCCCATCGTGGGCCGCCACTTGTGGCGTTACCCCGGAGGGTACTCAAGACAGTAGTTAACTCGTCAACGTAAAGCTTGGAAATTACTAGCATCTACACAATTCAAGCTTTATGAGAGCGTGGATTGTTTAGATTCTGAAACTTGGAAGAGGTTGATCCCTTGGGAGGTTCAACATAGCATCTAGAGTGTATCAATGACGTCAGTGACCTTATTATTGCAGGCCATTTTGCATATATCACGAGCCAATATTAGTTTCAAAACTTAGGTGCTTACTGTTGGGTATGGTTTTATTGGGTTTAAGTAGCTCAAATAATCTTTGATGTTCATCATCCAATCCTTGACTTCAATCTTTGCCCAACTTCAAAGTCCTTTGTATGTTTCCATTTTGCTACTATGTATGAATGAATTGGATTTTGTTTAGTATTTTGAAATCCTTTGCTCTATATGCTCCATTTTAAAATTGGTAAATGAAAGAGAAATTTGTTGTGAAGATTTGAATTAGTCTATCATGAATTTGTTAATCTCAAGAAAAAATGAAGAGAATTCATATTTAATACAAACCACACTTAAATCCTAAATGTACAAGGAGTTCATTTTGGGTTTAGAAAAATTGGGTAGTCTCTATTTGACTTCATAATTTGGATATTTTGTATGAAAATTTTAGGATGGATGCTAATCATCCTAATCTACTTTATTGATTTCATAATTTGAAATTTTTGCATGAAAATTTAGGATGGATGCTAATCATCCTAATCTACATGTGAAGCTTTGTTCATGTCATTTCAATAAGTATTGCAAAAGTTAAAGAGGGGGGGGTGATTTCAATGTCAAAAATGAGTAGCTAAAAATATATTCTAAAAATACATAAATTTATTTATTTGGATTTTATAGATTGATACCTACTCAAAAAAATTTGAGCCATTCAATCCAAAATAATGAGGTGAAAGTTATGAGGAGATTTTTTGGGTGGGAAATGAAGGTAGAAAAATATACAAAGTTGTATTTTGAACTCAATTTTGAAAATTTTCAAATATAATGAAAAATAAAGGATACTAATCTTTACTTGAACATCTCACCATTGGAATTAATAATTCTCAATTTCTTATAAAAGTTATTAGTGGAATAGTTTTTTCTATCAATCCATACCACCTTCCATTTTATAATTTTTATTATGATGAATATGAAAGAACTCTTATTTAATTTCTTTTACTTATACTAGTGGTTGGCGCTTGCTATGCTATGCATTCATCATTAGAATTTTATAAGAATTTTTATGTATTAGATAGAATGCAGAACAAAAATAACAAAAATCTCAATAAATCTGCAAATAAAAATGACTGAAATCTTTGTATAATTTTTTTTATAAGTAAACATATATTGAAATGTACAATAGAAATTTATTGAATGATGAATGAAACATATGCAATGGTAAATACTATAAAAGATACACATACATTAGAATGCATTAGAAATTTGACTCCATTGTTACAAAAAATAGCAACACAAATTGAAGAATTGAAAAGATAAACTTATAAATCTCAAAAACTTTGTGAACAACTTAATTGTCGTGAAATCCAAAATCAGTTCAATCTAATATATTTCTCAAATCATTTGGTAGTAGTAATAGAAAATTGAAATCAAAAGCTCAAAGCTCACAAAAGCACTAAATCATAGAAGTTCAAACAAGTGTAAAGCCAAGAAAAGCAATGGATTTGCTACCTCTATAATATCATCCTATGGATCCTCTTTAATATCATCTTTAATTGCAACAACTATATTATTTCTATAATATCACCCTTTGTAAAAAGTGATATTACAAAAGTGATTGCAAACTGCTACTCTATTTCTGTAATATCACATTATGAGAAAATACAATTTCTATGTATGCATGATTGGAAATATTTTTATAAAATAATTATAATAATTATTTTAAAGACTTATCGAAATCATTATCATGCATTCTATTCAAATATATGAAATTTTTACTAATATGTGATACAATGAATGCTTAGCATAGCAAGTACGAGCCCGTACTATTAATGGTAGCATTTGTGATATTACAGAGGGACTTATGATTTTAGTAGTATGATTGTCAACCCATTTTTCAAATATATTGACTAAAATGCACAAGTTATAGGACATATATGTTTTTTTTTCTAAAAATATTGAAAGACAAAATTTCACTATTTGGAAAGACTAAGAAATCTTGTATTTTGAAGTTTAGACACACCAAACTTGCAATTGATGGGGATATTCACTCTAAAAGTTTGGAAGGATGTATCTTCAATCACTTCAATATTTTAGAAGGGTGTACTTTAACAAATTAACAAAAGAATCCTAAAGCTAAATTTGGTAGAGACTAAATATAAATGAAGATAAAGTAACATTGCTTTGGGTAGTTTTGGACTTCTAAACATGAAAGAACTTTAGGGGTTAAAAAAAGTCTAAATATCTTATGACAACTTTACATTATACTCCCTTTGTTTTATGAAAAGACCTATGCTTTTACAAAAAAAATATTAGTCTTTTCAAAAACAAAGTAGTAGTATATTATAGTGTATAATGTTATAGTGCAAACCAAATTTGAATTATTGTGAACTCATAAATTTAAAGCAAAAATGAAGAATGTTTTTATTGAATACATTATAAAGTTTAAAAAAAATTCTAAATATCACTCATCACAACTCACCACAACTCTAAACTATAGTGTATAGTACAAACTACAAGCCAAATTCAATGTCATTCTATTTTTAGATTTATTTATAGTTATAAGATTTTAATTTCACACCACAATAAACTCTCACATTTAAGAGTCTTTACAAAGGTTCAAGCAAAAATGAGACTAGACTTTTAAGGCTTCATTATTTTTGTTTCTTCCAAAAAAGGGAAAATAGTCATTTCAAATGGGAAAATCAAGTTTTTTGAGCCCCAAAGCCCTATAATAAACAAGGTGGATATTGTTTCTTTCTTAATATGATGTCTTCTATATTTTATTAATAAGTAACAAATATGACTTGCATTCAATTCAATTATTATATGGATACACCATTCAACAAAGTTGTACTTAAAAATACAGATGAAAATCATCCAATACTTAATATAAAAAACAATTTATTTAAGCATTCATTAGCAAATCTTTTGTTTGTCTAGTATTTTAGGGTTAATACTTTGTTCTCTTCAACAATGAAGGATAGTGTACTTGATAACTAGTAAAGCCTTCAATCCAACTATTCTACATTATCTTCCACATATAAATAAATACCAATTGAGTAATGCAAATATCCAACAACTTCGAAGTATGAGATTGATAGTTAAAGGTTATACCTCTAAATTCTTGTTGCATGTAAATATGCAAAGGATGATGTTCCACATCACTATCATTTATATATAGTGCCACCAAAAAATTTATGGTCAAGATGAATTCAAAAATATAACTAGGGTTTCAAAAAAATTGCACATTTTCCATTCAAATTTTCTTTTTGTTCATTGGTTGCAAAAAAAATATTGTTTATGCTAACGAATACCCTCATCATTGGATGCTCTACCAAATAATGCCCTACCCCTTCAACTTTTTCATTGTCATTGGAAGATTATTTTGCAAAACAACATCCTCCTTGGCAATATCTTCTTCATTAAGAATTTTTTTTCCCCCATAAAACCCTCCTCTTCAAGCATTCCATTAAACAATAATGACAACCAATCCTTTTTTTGGCACCATGTGGTCAAATTGCACCATTTCAAGACAAATGTTTACATTTCACTAGTTTAATCCCTAAAATCCCCAAAGTCCCTTTTTAGAGGACTTAGGATTTTGGGTAGGTTTGTGTGACCTCAATTTTATGAAAATAGGAAAAAAACACATTAGTTTTTTGGGAATATAATTTTTATTTTAATTAGTGCTTGAGAGCAAAAATTATACCATCCTAAGTTTAAAACATAGTTTAAAGGGCAACACAAAAAAAACCACAACTGAAAATTGATTTTTTTTTTTAATTTTAATTTTTTTCTTAGAGATTGTATTTTTGTCTATATGTGAAGCTATGATTCATTCTATTTGAACTTAGTGGTGAGAAAGTTATGGACAATCTTGTTTTGGGGGCGTGGAAGCATCTTTTTTATAAATTTTGTTTTATAAAATTCATTTTTGAATGCAATTTTTACAATATCATTGAAAAGTTGTTGTTTTTAATTAATTTTTTTTTTTTTTGGGGTGGGTGGGGTGGGGTCTTAAAGATTGATGAATTAGAAATGTAGTTCTCGAATAAATTTTTAAAGGATGGCACCTTTCTCAGCACTTTCTCAAAAAGAAAAAGGAAGGCCCAACTTCGAATTCGGAAGTGCCATTCATTTGTACTCGTCTCTCTCACATTCTGTGTCGCCACGTCGACCTAAATCCCTTTTTGTCGACAATTCTAGAGCTCTCATCGCCATAGCCGCAGACAGGGGGGCGGCCTCTACTAGGTTACGCTACTTCACGCGAGTCCTCTCTTTCCCTCTCTCGCCTGTAGCTTAGCGGCTTTTCTGCAGTCCTCTGGGAAGGATCAGACCTTTCGCTGATCTATTCACACGCTCTTCACCGCCACACTTGAATCCCTCGGACCGAACACTCCCACAGGTACTTCGATTCCAGCCCGTTCTTTTTCTGTGTTTTCGCTTCTGTTTTCTCGTGCCTCTGTGAGAGAGTTCGTGCCTTGAGCATTCCAAGAGAGGCGTAGGGAGGTTTCGTTGTTTCGTTTGTCTGCTTGGTTGGACTCGGGGTTGTTGCATTATTGGATTAGGTTGCTGAGGTAGTCTTTACTCGCTTAGGCTTGATGAGGATTCGTTGAAGGTTAATTTCGCTTTCCGTATTGATATTTTATTTTATTTTTTGATGTTTTTAATGTCATTGATTTGGGAATGTAATGTGTTCATATTTTAAGGGAGTGTTATTTTTAATCGAGAGTATTGTTTCTCAGCTTGTGGACGTTTTTTCGTGGTGTTTTTAGTTGTATGATATCGTCGATGAGGTTAATAGGTTATTTGTTTTCTTGTTGATGGCAATAATTTGGAGGTCTGATGGAGGTAAGGATGGACGTGTTGTAAGAGTTGAGAAGAAGTTGGAAGAGTTTTGTCCCTTAGGTTTCAGATTGGCAAGAAGCTGAGACCTAATTATGAAAATCTTGAAGTAGTTAGTTGACCAAGTTTTGAAAATCAGAGTTCACGGTGTACAGAGCTGTGATTGATTCTTGAGCACAGGGTAGCTACAACTCTGACTTCGTATTTATCTGAGGCAAGTGATGGTTTTCTGACTTGTCGTTTTGTTCTTGGCTCAGAACGTATCATGGAGTCTGTTCCGAGTTCACCTGTTGAAGTTGAAACAAGTTCAGTGGCAGAAATAGTTAGCCACCTTCCTGGAACACAGTCTTTACCTGACGGTTTCTCTGTTTCAGAGAATTTTCCAGAAGTTGCAACATCGGTAGTTTCAGATATCACAGAAAGAAACAGAGACAATGTCTCTGAGAGCTCGGATACAGTGGAAATAATTGATAGTCGCTCGGATGACAGCACAATCGGATTTAGCTTACAAGAAACTAAGCTCGCAGATGCCTTGAAAAATGAATTAAATCTCGCGACGCCCTCGCCTGAAACGGACCATAGTTTAAAATCTTCGTCAGAGATGACTGAGACAGATGTAAATCACTCCCCTGAGCAAGTACAAGGAGAGAAAGACCTACCAGTTCTTACTGAATTTTTAATGAATTCTACTGCGGACTTCGCAACTTCAGTTAACAAGTCATCAGAGAAAATTCGAAGGTTTCCCGTTCCTTTATCGGGAGGAGAGGCGACTCCACTTGTTGAAACCGATGCTGGCGCTCAAAGAGAGCCATTATTATTTGGAATTGATACTATTAGCAAAGGAAACACTGGCAATGAAGACTCTGTTGAAGGAAATGTAGAGAGCGCGACTGATAGTGACGGAGATGATAGTGAGAGACCTTCAAGCTCTCAGACTAGTCATCTCCCTATGGCCACTTTGCGGAGGGATCCCAGTACAAATGATGAGCCATTACAAGATATGTTGGAGTTGAAGATCGCTGAACTAGAGGTGGCTTCCTCCGGATCCTTGAAAGTTGATGACGAAGCAGCCAAAAGGGGTAAGCGGAGTAGTACGCACTAATTGCACTATCTATCGTTCCTAATTCACGTATATTTTGTTTACGCATTTGGTTCCCAGCAAGTACGAAACGGTTGAATTATGTTTTTTGGCATTCATGTCCGCAATAGTCGCTCAAGTCTGCCGAAACAATTTGCGGTGTCGTAAAATTATGAGGATGCTGAGGTTATTTAAAATTCTTAAAACTGCAGAATGACGTGTTAATTTTTGGTTTTCGTCTGTGACAGCTAGAGCAACGAAGAGGCAAGTGAAGGAGGTGAGGGCAATGCTTGATGGAACAGATAGAAACCCGGATGAAAAGCTTCGACTTCTCAACGCCAAGTATTTGCAGCAGGTTTGGCATATTCTTACCGGCCTGTCTGTAATGTTTCCTGCGTGGATGTCTGAATGTGGTACCTTGAGCGGTCCATGCCTATTGCAGTTGGCGTAGTGTAAGTTATCTGATGCTAATCGATCTTCAACTCGATGCAGGTGTCAGAGACGAAGAACTTAGTGAAAGAACTATCAACATTGCAGCGGAAGTTGGAGCAGGTCAACAAAGAAAAAGATACAAGTACGTATTCTTGTGGGCAGAGTAATTGAGCACAAGGTTCTGAGAGGCTGCAGTAACTTGTTCTTGTTCGTGATCTGCAGTACAGTACATGTTGGCAGCTGTTTTAATATTCTTTTGGAGGAGCGAAAAATTTGAAGTTCGTTGTGGTCTTCTAAAAAATCTTAGTTAAAGAACATCTGGTTGATGATCATTAAAAGCTCCAGGGTACAAGAAAATGTTGAAATTTTATGCTCATGAAGGTCCCGTTCAAAATCTGCTGCAGTTTATGGAGAATATTCAAAAGTTAGTGGACTTCGACAGAAACTGGAATCTTTGTGTCGAGAACTTCAGAGGCAGAACAAGATGCTGTTTGTGAGCAACCTTCTTTTACTAAATTTGGACTGCATTTGAGTTTATAATTTGCGGTTTTATTGATTGGTTTGTATTTCTTTTGTGGGTTGCGGGCACTAGAAAGAATTTAAACTTCCAATTGTCCTACAATATTCATCTGTGTGCTTGAAACTGCAGGACGACAGCAGAAGGATCTCCAACGAAGAGCAGATGAAACGTCAAGAACTGTCCACAAAGTTTCACAATACCATCAAGGTTGTTCATAGCTTCTTGCGAACAAGTAGCCGTCAATTGCTCACATGTTTGCCTTGCGCCTTTCTTGTTTAATGCCGATTTGCTGTCAGGGGTTCATGCTTAAGTTCTGCTTGAGCATGAATTGAACTTCAAATGAATTCCAATTGTTTGAATTGAGTTTGCTCACTACATTGAGCAGTAGAATGGAGTTTTAGTCTGATGTCTATGTATTCAATTCTTTCTGTGTATCAATTAATGGAGCTTTATTGCATTGATTATTACAGGATATCACAAGCAAGTTGGAAGAACAAGGAGACGAGAGGTTGCAGCAGATCAAAGAAAATGAAATGTATGCATGATTTTGAGCATGATCTTGACCTGGTATTATTGTCACAAGGTTTCTTAGAGGACTTATTTGTGCATTCTTTAATGGGGTGTTATAAGCTGTGTCTTTGTTCTCTAGGTTACGAGAAACGCTTAAAGCTTTGACTCAGCAGTGTGAGAAGAGGGATCAACACTTTAATCACCAGGTATGCTTGCTTTAATTTCCTTTTGCAAATGAGATTAAATCCAAAAGAGGTGAAATGAGTGATCAGTCGATAATCTTCTTCTCTTTAGACTCTACTATTTGCTGTCTCATATTAGCATCCTAGTGTGCTTTTTGTAAAGAATTTCCACCTGCATAATGTCGAAGTCTTTGTTCTGAATGATCAGAGCTTGTTTTTATGGGGGGGGTTCAGTTAAGGACCAAGGAGCTTGAACAGCAGCTTGCTGAGGTAAAGCTGAAGCAGCAGGAAGAGTTGGTTGCACAAGAGGAAGCTAAATCACGCCTCTATAAGGAGCAGATTGCTCATCAATTAAAAGTTGAACAAGATTTGAGGGCTCAATTAGCCCTCTATGGCGATAAATTTGAACAGTTTCAGGCAAGTACTTATTTCTTGTATGGGTAGTCCTTAGCTGAGCAGTCTGTACTTCCAATCATTCCATAGTTAGAGAAATTATTGTTTCTCTCAGAATGAAAGAACTCGTCCTCTTAGTGTAGTTCTGAAAGATGTGATCCTTTCTCTCGAAGTCCATGTCCTTCTATAGGTAATTGAACGTGCTTCTGAATTGCTTGATGAAGTTCTTGCGATGCGTCTCTGTGTCTGGTATGTAGGAAAAATAGTTTCTTTTTTTTGTGATGCTAGTCACCATCAACGCTACCATAACTGATTCTGAAGATGCTCTTACGTAATTGCAGGAGACTCTGACAAAGAGCAATGAGGTGTTCGCAACCTTCAAGAAAGAGATGGAGAAGGTAAAAATTACAAATAAATGACCATTGGAATTCCATTCGGCAGTCAGTATCTTCTTGTGTATTTTGAACTCGTTTGTTTCTTTTGAGTCCAAGGAAGTTGGAAGAGTTTCTTGCAAGTGTCTTGAAAGCAATATGCTCGGTTGATCACTTAATGTTTGTTTCCCGTGTTTGATCAGATGTCTAAAACGATCAAGAAGTTAGAGAAGGAGAATATAGCACTTAAGAAGAAGGCAGAAAAATCAGATGTCACTGTTATTGATCTTCTGGATGAGGTAACTCGTACTTCCATTGCTCACATACTTCTGCTCAAAAAATTAGAATCAGAGTTTTGCAATGCAAGCACTAGATGTATTCAGTACCAACGCGAGTGTAAAGTCGTGGACACAAATATGTTAGGTCTCATGCCGTTGAACATGTGCTAGAACAGATTTAGGTGCTTTCCATGCCTGGACTTCACACGGGAATATATGCCTTCGCATGTCATCATTAACTTCTCTCACTCTGCCTATTGAAATATAAAAATGTTTGGTATATTGGTATCGATTATTATTCTAAAAATACTCATCGTTCTGATGACATACCGCAGAGGGTATCTTTGAAAAAACAGCTGGAGACGAGCAAGAATCAGAAGGAAAGATTGGAGGCACTTTGTCGGTCGATGCAAGCAGAGCGAAAATCTGCTGCGGCTATGACGTTGCCATCTCAAGCCTCTCTTCAGGTAATAGACCCTACTTCCAGTTC